>OY294069.1:108239230-108986045 GCA_958510875.1 Endomychus coccineus
ATTAGCGGTGAATGTATATTCTATAGCTGTTAAGAACTCATTCATAGGTAAATTTGTATATAGTTTTATTTCATCCCATTTATTTTGAATTATTTGTTTAGCTAATTCTAAAGGGATATTTGTATATAAAGATGTGACATCTAGTGATACTAAGATATAGTTTTTAGGTATTGTAATTTTGTTAATGAATTCCTTGAAATATATATATATATATATATATATATATATATATATATATATATATATATATATATATATATACTAGTTAAAAACATGTAGACATCTCATCTACAGAATAACCTCTAAACAAATTAATGCACTCCTGATATATAATAAGATCAAGATGGAATGAACAACTCACTTGTCTACCATCCAGCGGCGCATTTACGTTTTACTAAATATATCTAGCCGGTTGGTCAACTCCTGAATGTGATCGTCAAATTTACCCATTTCTATCTAACACTCAACACTTTGAGAAGAATACTATTTTTCCCTATGAAGTACCTCGAGTTTTATACATAATATTTAATTATTGAAGTACAAAGTCCCACGAATTAAATTATTGGGCTGGAATTGATAAAGTTGTTATCAACAAGGAAAAATGTATGAGGATAAATATTTCAAGGAAGTTTCTACAATCACATGATTTCAAAATAGAATGTAACATCCTGCTTGTGGTTGTGGAACTTATCAATATGAATATAACAGCCGGATGAGACTTCCTGCTTGTGGTTACAACGAACTTATTATCATGATATAACAGACGGACGAGACATCCTGCATGCCGTGTGAACATAACAGGAAAGTGATAAGAAGTTCCGATAAAACTTGATATGCGTACAATTCAATCATTCAACACCTTGGTTCGGAACAAGTAAGTCGTACTTACCTGTGCTCTGTGTTTAGCGCGTTAAATATATTTTTTGAAAAACTTTCAATCAAGTGTCAGTGCTTTAGTGCAATAATAATGTAAGTTAACGTATTTTATACCTTACTTTTATGCTTCACCATCTATCTTAAGGTCTAAAGGGTGGTCGACTTTTCCCAAATGGAAACACGACAGGTATCTCCTTTAGGGAAGAGATAGTATCAACTTCGGTATCTGTAATTCCCACCTACAAAATGGGTGTTACCATCAGAGGTTAGGTATATACAGTGTTTTTCATTTGCTTTAGCAGCATTAAAGGGAATTGTTGCCTGACGGCTATGAAAGAACCGCCTTGTGACTTTGCATTCAAAAATGTCGCTTTACACCCCCACTTTTATGCTTCACCATCCATCCCGAGGTCTAAAGGGTGGTCGACTTTTCCCAAATGGAAACACGACAGGTATCTCCTTTAGGGGAGAGATAGTATCAACTTCGGTATCTGTAATTCCCACCTACAAAATGGGTTGTTACCATCAAAGGTTGGGTATATACAGTGTTTTTCATTTGCTTTAGCAGCATTAAAGGGAATTGTCGCCTGACGGCTATGAAAGAACCGCCTTGTAACTTTGCATTCAAAAATGTTGCTTTACACATATATTAAATTGATTGATTTCAAAAAATCAGACATTTATGTGCATCCGGCGGAAGTAGATTATATAGGTAGCACATCATCACACCGGAAGTGAGACCGGAAGTGGTGATTTTATTGCATATTCAGAATTTACGTGATGTGCTGAATAAGAATATACTATTTATATATCGATCAGTTTGACCGATCTCTCGCGATAAGGATTTGAAATTTTTATTTTTTTAAAGTGGGGCTTTATGGGTATCAAATGAAAAGTCTTAACAAGTAGAGTATGAATTTTATGATTTACATGGAGAAAAATCTAATATCGAGGGTATAAACAGGAAAAACTGTAAATTTTGTTGCAACCATAGCTTCATGGGTACGAATGAAAGGTCTTGATGTGTAGAATATGGATTTCTACTTTTTCCCCAAAAAATCTATCATTTATGTGCATCTGACGGAAGTAGATTATATAGTCGACACATTATCACACCGGAAGTGGTGATTTTATTGTATATTCTGAATCTATATGATGTGCTGAATAAGAATATACTATTTATATATCGATCAGTTTGACCAATCTCCCGCGATGAGGATTTGAAATTTTTATTTTTTAAAGTATGGCGTTATGGGTATCAAATGAAACGTCTTGACGCGTAGAATGTGAATTTCCACCTTTTTCGTAAAAAAATCCCATATTGTTCATGTAAATGAGGAAAAACCTCCAACTATAGCTTTATGGGTATCAAATGAAAGATGTTGACGCGTAGAATGTGGATTTTCACCTTTTTCGTGAAAAAATCTCATATGGTGCATGTAAATGAGGAAAAAACCTCTAACTATAGCTTTATGGAGCTGTCATGTGTGTTACATCGACGAGGTGACTATCACAAGCTCCTTCAGCAATGTGCCTCTCACATAAGTCTTCAACGGGGTGTTATGGCAACTATCACATACCGTAGTCATAGAAACCATAGAGCTGAAGGTTATAGAGCTAACCCAAGTCGCAGAGCATCATGGTGTCTGTCATGTGGGTCTTCAATGAGGTGTCCTGGTGTCCACCGTGTGAACTGTCATGGCGGCTCTGTGTGTGTGTGTGTGTGTGTGTGTGTGTGTGTGTGTGTGTGTGTGTGTGTGTGTGTGTGTGTGTGTGTGTGTGTGTGTGTGTGTGTGTGTGTGTGTGTGTGTGTGTGTGTGTGTGTGTGTGTGTGTGTGTGTGTGTGTGTGTGTGTGTGTGTGTGTGTGTGTGTGTGTGTGTGTGTGTGTGTGTGTGTGTGTGTGTGTGTGTGTGTGTGTGTGTGTGTGTGTGTGTGTGTGTGTGTGTGTGTGTGTGTGTGTGTGTGTGTGTGTGTGTGTGTGTGTGTGTGTGTGTGTGTGTGTGTGTGTGTGTGTGTGTGTGTGTGTGTGTGTGTGTGTGTGTGTGTGTGTGTGTGTGTGTGTGTGTGTGTGTGTGTGTGTGTGTGTGTGTGTGTGTGTGTGTGTGTGTGTGTGTGTGTGTGTGTGTGTGTGTGTGTGTGTGTGTGTGTGTGTGTGTGTGTGTGTGTGTGTGTGTGTGTGTGTGTGTGTGTGTGTGTGTGTGTGTGTGTGTGTGTGTGTGTGTGTGTGTGTGTGTGTGTGTGTGTGTGTGTGTGTGTGTGTGTGTGTGTGTGTGTGTGTGTGTGTGTGTGTGTGTGTGTGTGTGTGTGTGTGTGTGTGTGTGTGTGTGTGTGTGTGTGTGTGTGTGTGTGTGTGTGTGTGTGTGTGTGTGTGTGTGTGTGTGTGTGTGTGTGTGTGTGTGTGTGTGTGTGTGTGTGTGTGTGTGTGTGTGTGTGTGTGTGTGTGTGTGTGTGTGTGTGTGTGTGTGTGTGTGTGTGTGTGTGTGTGTGTGTGTGTGTGTGTGTGTGTGTGTGTGTGTGTGTGTGTGTGTGTGTGTGTGTGTGTGTGTGTGTGTGTGTGTGTGTGTGTGTGTGTGTGTGTGTGTGTGTGTGTGTGTGTGTGTGTGTGTGTGTGTGTGTGTGTGTGTGTGTGTGTGTGTGTGTGTGTGTGTGTGTGTGTGTGTGTGTGTGTGTGTGTGTGTGCGTGTGTGTGTGTGTGTGTGTATGTGTGTGTGTGTGTGTGTGTGTGTTATCGAGGGTAGGTGGAAATCTTCAAAAGACGCTGTGAAGCCCGCGCTTCACAGTGTGTGGGATTTCTACCCACTAAAACCACCTCCCGTTACGTCCCAGCACCCCGCGGAACCGCCGTCAGGCATTACTTCGCGGGGGACGAAATGGCTGTTATGCGCCCTTCCCTGGTTCAGCTGTTTGCCGTCTCATTCTATGCCATTGGATGGCCTCTCCTCTCATTGTCTATACGTCTGAGCTCCTTCAATACGGTGGCCGCAAAATCAGACACTGCAATCCAGGTGGTCTCTGACTCAAGCATCTCCTTAACGATATTCTCCGGGGACAAATGCTGCTGTAGATTTCCTTGCAGGATCTCACGCGGTCCATTGAAACGTGGACGATGGCACATAACGTGCTCTACGTCCTCTGGCACTTGTAGACAGGCAGGGCATGATGCGTCATCGTCTATTCGAAAACGGTGCAGATACGCCCTGAAGCACCCATGTCCTGTTAGCAGATGCACGAGGTAGTGATCTACCTCGCCGTGCCCCCTACTGATCCATGCAGCAATATCTGGAATGAGGCGATGGGTCCACCGACCCTTGGTGGATGCATTCCAGAGCCGCTGCCATTGCGTTGACAACGCTATCCTCGCCTCCTGGGCTATGATGTGTCGGTTGGTATCTCCAACTTCACGCCTATGCCTATAGATCTTTGCTCTTCCCTCCACCATCAGACGGATTGGTGGCATGTCGGCGATAACACACACAGCATCATACGAGACCGTGCGAAATGCGCGCGTCACTCGTAGGGCACACCTACGGTACACCGAGTTCAATTGGCGTACGTACGATATCACCGCCGCGGCTGATACCCAGATTGGGGCTGCGTACAGCATCGTGGAGCTGACAACGCTGGAAAGTAGCTTTCTGCGACTCTGGGTAGGTCCTCCAATGTTGGGCATAAGTCTAGCCAGTGCGTTGGCCACTGCAGCTGCTCTCGTGCTCACCACACGCAGATGTTCGTCGAACCGGAGCCTGGCATCTATCTGGACTCCCAGGTATCTCAATGATGGCTGCGAAGGTATGTCGCAGCCCCCAACGTTTAGTGTCACAGTTTCTGTCGTTTTCCTGCTGGACACCAGAATTGCCTCGGTTTTATGATCTGCCAATTGCATGCCATTGCCACCGGCGGATTGTGGCGACAGCCTCGTTCGATTTCTGAGTGGCTTCTTCCAGGTACTTGGCAATGACAACCACAGCAATATCGTCGGCGAAGCTAACGGCTTTTGTCCCTGTGGGCATGGGCAACCTCAGCACCGCATCGTACATGATGTTCCACAGTAAGGGTCCAAGTACCGAGCCTTGTGGAACGCCTCCTGTAATGTTGTAGGCTTTGGGTCCCTCGTCCGAATTGTACAATAGTGTCCTTTCACTAAAGTAGCTCGCGATCATCCTTGTAAGGTACTCCGGAACCTCCATCGATGTCAGCGCCTCCAGAATTTGATTCCAATTCGCTGAGTTGAACGCGTTCTTTACGTCCAGGGTGACCACGACGCAGTACTTCTTGGCACCACCCTTCCAACGATGGCCTCACGGGCAGTGGCTACGACGACGTCAATGGCGTCAACCGTTGACCTCCCCTTCCTGAATCCGTGCTGGTTTTCTGACAGACCACGAGAACCTTCACTGAATTTCTCTATCCGGCTGCTAAGAATCCTCTCGAGCACCTTTCCTGCTGTATCCAATAGGCAAATTGGTCGGTAGGATGATGGATCGTCCGGAGGCTTGTTGCCCTTCGGAAGAAGAACTAACTTCTGCTGCTTCCAACAACGTGGGAAAACTCCTTCGCGGAGGCACGCATTATAGGTCTCCAGGAAAGCATCTGGCCGTGCTTTGATGGCTGCTTTAAGGGCGACGTTCGGTATACAGTCTGGACCCGGAGCTTTTGCATCACCTATCTTGTTGCATGCTTTCATCAACTCTTCTTCCGAGATTGGCATGGCGGCGAAGCGACGAGTGGCTGGCACACCTACTGATTGGGTGTGTCCCGGTTGCTCTGGGAACAAGGTGGTAACTATCCTTCTGAGCAGGACTGGGCAGGATGGCGTAACCACGATGCGGCTTTTCAGCCTGGCCATTACTGTTTTATATGGCCTTCCCCAGGGGTCTTCGTTGACCATATCACAGAGCTCACTCCAGCTGCGGTGCTTGCTCTTCTTAATGGCTCTCTTCAGACTCCCCCTTGCCTCATGTTACCGCAGTTCCAGGGTTTCGTGGTTCTCGCGACCTCGGGCGCGCTGTGCCTGTCGCCGGGTTCGGTGGCATCGACTCCGGAGTTCAGCGATCTCCTCATTCCACCAGTATACTGGTGCGCGGCGATCTCTCCTGGGCGCCTTCTTCATAGCTGCGTCGCAGGCATTAGAGACCAGTGACATTAGCTGCGAAGACATGTACTCAGAGGAGCCTGTTGATGCTGTATTCCCTTCCATCATGACCATGAAAGTTTCGCGGTCGAAGGACTTAGCGTTCCATTTGGCTGGTGCTTGCAACTCCCTTGTTCTCCGTCCACTCTGTGCAACAATTTCGAAGATGATGGCCTGGTGATCACTGTGGTAGTAGAGGTCACTGACATGCCATGACCTAACTCGAGGACATAAGCTCTCACTGGCAAAAGTTACGTCTATGATGGAGTTATTGCCGTTTCGGGTGAAGGTTGGTGTTGCTCCGGTGTTGAGGAGGACTACTTCTAGTGAGGTGGCAATGTCGAGAAGCATCTCACCTCTCCTGTTCGTATATCTACTACCCCATTCCGTGGCCCATGCGTTGAAATCACCTGCAATGATAAGTGGTCGCTGGTCTCTCGCATCTTCTGCCAGATCGTTCAGGAGGTCCCCGAATTCATTCCTTGAGGCACTTGGTGGAGCATAAACGCTATATAGGTAGATGCCATCAACCTTGGCCCAGGTATATCCTAATTTCGGCGTTCGCGGTTGTGTGTGTGTGTGTGTGTGTGTGTGTGTGTGTGTGTGTGTGTGTGTGTGTGTGTGTGTGTGTGTGTGTGTGTGTGTGTGTGTGTGTGTGTGTGTGTGTGTGTGTGTGTGTGTGTGTGTGTGTGTGTGTGTGTGTGTGTGTGTGTGTGTGTGTGTGTGTGTGTGTGTGTGTGTGTGTGTGTGTGTGTGTGTGTGTGAGTGTGTGTGTGTGTATGTGTGTGTGTGTGTTCTATCATTTGGAGCTGTCGCCTGCAAAATGTTAATTTCCATATCTTTGATGTAGGGAAAATCAATATGATGCATACAAATTGGGGTGGGGGACAACATCAGACTATAGCTTTATGTGTATCGAAATACATAAGGATTTTGACGAGTAAGTGGTGTTTTATTGAATTGAAGATCCGGCGATCATAGTTTACGAACGATGATGACGTCACTGCTTCAAGCCAATGACAGTAACTGATTCAACCCGGCGACCATAGTTTACGAACGATAATGACGTCATCATCGTTCACGAACTATGATGGGCTAATGAGGAATAAAATGTGAATAATCATAATGATTGTAATACATTCATGCACATGTTTTATCGCATGATTCAACACATGCTTTAACATTCAGACACGTGTTTCAGTATCTAAATGAATATGTTTGACTATTATTACCTGTCGATTTATTTGAGATTCTTCAAAGATTAAGTTTGAGATTGATAACCCACATGAAGGGAGGAGCTTCAACGATTTGATAGGTTATTTATTATTTTCATAGCCGCTGTTCTGAATGTGACAACTTTATCGGCTTCTGCACTCGAGATAAGAGAGAATATTTACCGCAGACTGTTTGATAACCACTACTACATACTATAATAATAATAGAAAAGATAACATAATAATTTGAATCACTTTTTCGAGGAATATTATATGTAAACAAGTAATAAAACAAAAGTATATTTATATTTATTAATCAGATAGTACCATAAATTTTTTGTGTCTAACTCTGAAGCGATATTTATAATTTAGATTTCAATCCTGATGGGTTGATCCAAGGGACTGTACTTTACCAAACGGCTCGTTCATTATTGTGATGTCTTGCGGGAGAGTGAGAGAAATAAAATACCGAAAATAATAATAATAACATTTATTTAGAAAAATACATTTCGATAGTACATCATTTAGAATTAAAATAATAACATTATGATTCATAGTTCTTCACACTAAACTCCGAACTGATCCTGTAATCGGAGAATACTCCATTATACGATCGTTAATGATGATGCAATAAGCCCTGGTGTTTTTAGGGCAATTCAGGAAACTTTCCATCTCTAGTTTGACGTCAACTGTTGATGACTTTATAGCATCGTTTTGTTTTGAACAGTCAATCACAAAAATTGCTCTATTCTTGAATGCTATATAATCTAACATGGGTTCGCTTATTATTTTATTTGAAAATGATTTCTGGAAATCATAGTATATCTGGTATGCTTCCAGGTATTGCTTGTCGGTGAAATTCAATTTCATTGCTTCATATGGATAACACTCTGAATTCAAGTATAATTTTACATTTAGCAAGTTTATATTATCGAAATATGCACTGTGCTTAACAGGATTGTTTTTTCGATCAGTTTGGAAAGCTAGAATCACATATCTGGGACGTTCCAAGTTCATTGAAGTTTTAACAGCCCAAATGTCACGAGTGCTCTCCTTCATCAACGGATTTTCATGCAGATCCCAGCTGCGAAATGGAATCAAAATAGGTTTCTCAGCACTCAAATTCTCCAACATTTGAAATTTAACTTGATCACTTGGAAACACATGTCGCACTTTCGATGCTATCGTCTTCACATTTATTTTAGCCATTTTCGTGCCTGTGCTATTAGTATAGCAATCGTTATCGGTTCGAGACCTTATCAAGCGCAGCTTATGTTTTCCACTCAAAACTTTGTTATAGTCAATGAATAGGCCTAGTAGAAAATTCAACGGTATCCATAAATGGATTTTATTATTGTAGACTGAACTCAATGCATCCTTAAATGACCATCCAGAAATAGTTAGAGGTATAGATTCATGTTTGGCATATGTTAGATAAGCTCTGATGGTGCTGACAATACCAGGATCACGTACTTTGTCTATCTCTTTTCCATTCAATTCATAACTGATATATTCGAAGAGAAACGCTCCGAAATTATTCGTTAGTTTACATTCACCATCACCACTTGCTTCTGGCTGGAATTCTGCCTCGATGAATAAAGCAGACGAGGCCAAATCTACCAACACATCTTGTTGAATGATTAATATCTCAATTGCATCGCTGTTGCCAAAAGATGTTGTGTGTGGATAGTAGGTATGAGTTTCTTCCCGGATGATGTCTTCAATGAAGTTTGGCTCGTTGAATATTTGAAGTTTTTCCGACATTGTAACCAAGGGACTTCAAAAAATTTATATTTTCCAATGATAGTGATGCAGAAGCAACCTTCTCCTTCTTCAATGACAGTGATGCAGGAGCAACCTTCTCCCTCGAGCTCGTTGTAGATAATGACTGATGACCACTATGGAGATGTCTTTTATTGCTAAAATCCAAACCCATGTTCTCAAGTGATGGCTACTGCAACAACAACCTTCTCAGTTGAATTCTTTTCATATAATGAGTGGTGGTGAGTATTGGATTATTATTTATTGTTGGAAGCCATAATCCCTAGCGATCTTTTTCAATTCCAATCGTATAATAATTTCTTCTCCACGAAAATTTACCGGTTTCCAATTCTGATCTAAAATATTCAGCGTGATGTTATCGAAGGACGTCTTGCTGATGACCGGTAGATGAATAAGATTCTTCGGCTCTATATCAATGGAAAACCCAGGTGGTACAAGAGGTGGTTAAGTTACACTCCACTTTAATAGTTTGAACTTTGATTATGTTTATAGGTCGATCAGATACCTGTAGTTCACGAGATGTCAATTTCTTTTTGCTGAATCCGAACAGTTCGCTTATACTATCTTTAGGAATAAAATTCACTTCAAAATCACTCTTCAGCTCTGTGTGTAGAGTGTTGTTGTTAGATTTCATTGATAATTTCCGGTCACGCTCTTCTTGCTTCACTCCTATCCCACAAACTGTACTTTGTATGAAATCTTCGATGTCTGTCAACTCGTAGGACCCCGTAGGTATAGTAACTACTTTTTCCTCACCCTTCACATCTTCATAATAAAATTTATTAAAACCTTCTTCAATGTTCGGGATGCTATTGTACGTATGCAAACCAACAAGTGCGATAGAATAATATGAATGAGGATCTAGTTCTATAGGTGGGTGAAAATCTACAGATAAGCGGGAGCTCTTACCCGTGATAGTGAACGTCTGAGACATGATTGATGAAAACTTCATCAACAATCTATTTATATACTAATAAAATGCAATGTTAGTCGACCACAACTGAAGAGTTAGAGAGGAATTCTAAACATAACTGGCTACAATTATAAGTGTTATATTGCATGAAATATCGTGTGACTGCAAGCTTTAACGAATGAATTGATACCATGGATCTCCTCTTTTCAATCGTTCTTCTAGTTTTGCCCCTGGTATTGATTTGAAGTTCAAACGGGAGCTTCTTTATAAGCGTATTGAAAACACCTTCTCCCGCGTACGCTTCCATACAGACTGATGAGAATTCAAGATTGCACTGTTATTTGAAGAGGGGACGGGGAAAGACCGAAGATCTCAAAATAATATTTTTTTTATTAATTTTCCCAATACAAAAATGTTGGTATAACCTTAAAAATATTTTTAAATATCTCAATCTTGACTCTTGATTCATCGTCCTAGTCGTATTGCATATTCCTGGGTTTACGTCTTTCCACCTATATTGAAGTCCCTTATGATTGTTCTGCGTCGTTTGAAATTCTTCCTACTCGGCTTATGAAGCTCATGCACAACTTGTTCTCTACGCATCTTATCAGTGAGGAAATCTAGTGTAGAATTATTTTATTGGGTATATTCACAGGATTTGGAGTTATACGTTTCACAGAGGCCTGCTTTGTTATTGTTGTATATGATGGGGGTCTCTTCTTAGAAGGTTCCATAGATGTTATCCGTCGTCCTAACGCCTCCGCTTTACTAGTGATGTTATTTAGACGCATGTTCACACTGTTAAATGTGTTATTGATCTCTTTCAATTCATTTCTGTTTTCCCTCACACTATAACTGATTTTTTCATACTCTGATTTTATATAGATCCCTATTTCATTATATTCATTCTGAATGTCCATCAGATGTTTATCAATGTTGAGAATAACCTTCTCATTCGTTAATTTATGTTCATCCAGATCCTTGTTGATATCTTTGATCAAATTATCAACCCTAACATTGAAGGTATCTTTAAGACTGGTTTCCGTTTTCAGATTCAGTTTGTGTTTTAATTTATCAACATATACTTTATTTGCAACATCTCCATCATCATTCGCTGATTTTACGTTGCACAATCTACGATTTTTCATATCATAACTTCCATCGCTCGTTAGGAATAATCCTTGTCCGTGAACTTGTTTGAAATTATTATTAAATACATTTGTATCATATATCCACATGGAAGAGGAGGCTCTGCCAAACTTATCCATTGAGACCATCTTTATAACTGTGATGAATTTGTCTTACACCTGGTTTTTATTCAATTACCCCTGCCTCTATCAATTCTTCTATTATAGAGATTTTCTCGTTATTGTTACAGGCATGCGAGGATGCAACAAGAAGTCTCAGTCCATCCACAATTTCGTTAACGTCATCCCAATAAACATATTCGATAGGTTTCTCGTTATATTCAAGCATATCATTTTTGATATATGCACTTCCAGTGTATGTTTTGGCTCTGGGTCTTTTCATGGAATTAATCAAAGGTTTCAGTACATGTTTGTATTTTACTGTGTATCTTATTCGATCAGCTGGATCGTTATTACGTCTATGGGCACTAGTCATTTCCATCATTTGACTGTAATTTTCCCCATCTTCCACAGTGTAAGTATCAGGTAGAACATCTCTGTAAAATATCAAATTATACAGTCCTGTGGTACCCTTGAACGGAGTACCCTTGATAATTATATTACTCTCACTATCAATTTCTATAGGTTGATTACCCATGAACCATTTGTCTAAAGTTGAATTATATTGCAAAACCATTTTATCATCGTATCTCTTAACATCATCATCCAATAGGAATCCTTCCAAGTAATAACGTGCTAATGTGGGGTATTGTTGCAGAAACTCCTCTGTGGCCGCTGCATTATCTTTCTTATGTTTTCTGAATTCTTCACGAATCTGATCGATAGTAGGTTCGGATGTAAACACATCCTCCTCAGTATCTTGGGGGTTATATACGAATTCTTCACCTTCAGTTACAATATTTGGGATTGGTATGTTCTCCATTTGTGTTGCTGTAGAAACAATACTTTTAGGTTTAACCAACGAATTTTGTTTGATTATTTCAGCATTTCTCGCAATTTCCTCCAGAGGTTTAGATACATTCCTGAACATATTATCTAGAATCTCATCATTTTCAGCTTTACCCAATTTCACAGCCATATATTTTTTCCTCACAACGTTTGCTAACTCCCAAATTTTTCTCTTCAATTGTTGTTTTTCCTTTAGCATGTTACTCACATTCACGTCCATGCTGAGTGGGTTGTCTATTTCAAATGAATGTACATGTTAGATGTATATATATAACTATCAAAACCTTTGCGATAACGTCCTTTGTTCATATCACAATCTTTGTTTATCATAAGGAATCCATATTTATCTTTACAACATACGCTCTTTGAATTTCTCGAGTGACATGTCGGTACTTACATGATCGGTAAATATATGTTTCAAATTGAGTTCATCCTGTTTGAAAATAATCAAGCAATTGGTATTGTCGCGCAATCCATGTTTTGGACATTTAGCAAAAGACTGACAAAGATAGAAACTATCAATTGAGTTGTGTCTCCGTCTTGAAAAATAAGCACGAATTTTCTGCTGTTTCTCAAACATCACGTCATCGAATATTATTATCGAATTAGGCCTCGCTTCTGTGGTGTCTATGACCTCATCACTTTCGGTACAAGGAAAATATCCCAGCCCCTCAATTTTTTTCAATGTCTCCTTTAGTAACTGGTATTTTGATTGGTGTAAAGACTTTGAATATATGTACACGTTTTCAAATTTCAGGCGGTTACCATCTAACAATAGAGATAACATCACATTTGTTTTTCCACAATTACTTGGACCACAGATTATTGTTCGTAGAGTATTAGGCAGCAAAGAGCTGTGACGTTGTGGTTGTTCAACATTCTCATTGCTTGACCCTAAGTTCATAATACTCAACGAGTCTTTTTGCTTAACAATCTTCATCATGCCTGAAGGCGAATCGAAATCATACTGAAACATATGTTAATAAGCATTTGTTTATACACTAGTTGATGATTTTATATCGTGTATATCTGATCACGCGGTTAGGTACTTCTACGCTTCTGTCAAAATCAGGTATCAAATACATGTTAAATAGGTATGAATGTTGAAACACGTGTCTGGATATTGAAACACGTGTCTGAATACTGAAGGACGTGTCTGAAACACGTGTCTGAATGCTGAAACACGTGTCTGAAACACGTGTCTGAATGCTGAAACACGTGTCTGAATGTTGAAACACGTGTCTGAATGCTGAAACACGTGTCTGAATTCTGAAACACGTGTCTGAATGTTGAAACACGTGTCTGAAACACGTGTCTGAATGCTGAAACACGTGTCTGAATGCTGAAACACGTGTCTGAATGTTGAAACACATGTCTGAAACACGTGTCTGAATGCTGAAACACGTGTCTGAATGTTGAAACACGTGTCTGAATGCTGAAACACGTGTCTGAATGCTGAAACACGAGTCTGAATGCTGAAACTCGTGTCTGAATGCTGAAACACGTGTATGAATGTTGAAACACGTGTCTGAAACACTTGTCTGAATGCTGAAGCACGTGTCTGAATGCTGAAACACGTGTCTGAATGTTGAAACACATGTCTGAAACATGTGTCTGAATGCTGAAACACGTGTCTGAATGTTGAAACACGTGTCTGAATGCTGAAACACGTGTCTGAATGCTGAAACACGTGTCTGAATGTTGAAACACGTGTCTGAAACACGTGTCTGAATGTTGAAACACGTGTCTGAATGCTGAAACACGTGTCTGAATGCTGAAACACGTGTCTGAAACACGTGTCTGAATGCTGAAACACGTGTCTGAATATTGAAACACGTGTCTGAATGCTGAAACACGTGTCTGAATGTTGAAACACGTGTCTGAAACACGTGTCTGAAACACGTGTCTGAATGCTGAAACACGTGTCTGAATGTTGAAACACGTGTTTGAATGTTGAAACACGTGTCAGAAACACGTGTCTGAAGGCTGAAACACGTGTCTGAATGTTAAAGCATGTGTTGAATCATGCGATAAAACATGTGCATGAATGAATTACAATTATTATGATTATTCACATTTTATTCCTCATCAGCCCATCTTAGTTCGTAAACGATGATGACGTCACAGGCTGTTGAATCACGTGCTAAACAAGTGTCTGAATGTTGATAAAGATCGCTTATGAAGATACTATAGCTTTACTCAATGTTCAGACTTTTATGAAGCATGTGCTTGAATGTCATATAGATTAGCGCTTATGAAGATATTCATATGATTATTATTATTATCTACATCTATTCCTCATCCTGCCATCCTGCAATATTATTATCTATATCTATTCACATGTAGTTTATAATGTCTAGATTTTGTATAGGTACTGGGCTACACCCAGCAGCAGCTAGATTTCGAGCCATATCATGCGATTTACAATCAATATGATTCGAATGTATATACATACAACATGTTTGATTTGAAATAAAGTATTCTCATTGCGTTTTGAAGGTGATTGGCGTAACTTCCTTATCACTCGAGCTAGCTATCACTCTACCGGATAGTGGATATTGTTCAACCTGCCACTAATTTAGCATAACTTATTTGATTTATATCGGATAATTTATGAAACATACATGAATGAATATAATATTATAGCGAATTATGTTTACTTCGGTACTAATTTTAGAAAAACATTTTACATATTTGTATTACTTTCGGATAATTTAGGAAACTACTTTAGCATTGGAGGATTGCGCATCATTACGATAATTCCAAGTTGAATACATTGCTTTTGGAGATGATTTAGCGCAACTCTACCACTCAAGTAAGCTCCACGCCCAATGATGCATACTCATAATATTATAACGAATATTGTACTCGCTAGTACTAGTCTAGCAAAACGTCCCTAGATGATTTAATAAATATTTTCCGCAAACACTTCATAATATCGCTATTATGAGAAGCGGTATTTTTGTAAACTATCACATGTTAGATGTTATGGCCCCCTTATTGAAGACCAGTGGGGGCAGACAATGCACCGCGGCCGATATCATTATAACTCAGGTAAAACCCCTGCGACTAACGGCATGTACCACATAGACTGCAATATACTTACACTTATCACTCAGGCCGGATACCCCGCGGTAACATCTACAACATTAAAATCACTTGTTCTCAAGTCCTCCATAGCTGAGCGGTTAAGGAACCGGCTTTGGAATTTATTTCTCGGGTTCGATTCCCGTGTGTGTAGAAAAATATTTTGATGCTGCTTCACATTGAAGTTCTCCCTAACCTCACACATTGCTTGCTGTCTACCTCGAACGACCTTGTATATACAAGCTGATTACCACTACTCGGTCTCCATTGACTCTACCATACAACCATAGATCCTAACAGAAGGTCACCTAGTGGGCAGAGACCACACCCTAACCGGTAATACAGGTAACACCTAGAGGTTAGAGGCGAGACCACACCCTAACCGTCTACCCGGTCGGTAATACAGGGTCAGTACTTACCGATACCTATCTGGGCATACCGCGCATGCACGAGTGTATCACTGGTTGCCTACATCTGATAAGGCTCTCTGTCTGGCGGGCCCAAGTGGGGGGATACCTACTCGCGTCAAGCCTCAAACTTGCCCTGAAGATGCCACCTGTAATGATTTGCGAAACGTCGGCATCAAATCGTGCTATTGTGACTCGGAATCTATCCAGAAGGCAAGATTTTTCAAGTAAGTCATTGATAAACATGATGAAAAAAGTGGACCTAAAATGAGGCCTTGTTGAATACCCGTGTTCAATTCACGATTATCTAGGTATATAATTGTGTCTTTTTGCCTAATTAGTACTTTTGTCGTCTGTCAGTCAAGTATGATCTAAGTCAATTAAGAGCAATGCCGCGAACACCATATAAATGTAGCTTGGAAATTGATATGTCATGATTGAGACAGTAAAACGCTTTAGATAGTTCCAGAAATATTCCACACGCGGTTGATTTTGTGTCTAGAACATTTAATAAATATTCAGTTCAATCAAAAAGATCTTATCCAAATAAATTATGGCGTTGAAAAAATCTACCAGTCGATTGTAAAAAACCTTTGCAAATATCTTGGAAAAGGAATTAAGAAGACTAATAGGCCGGTATTCAATAATTTCATTATCATCGCCTTTTTTAAATAACGGTACTACAACCGCCGCTTTTAACGTTTCTTGGAATACACCCTGCTTTAATGAAGCATTAATTATATGACACAATGGAGAGGAGATTATACCAATAAATTTTTTTTTAATATTGAGAGGAATCTGATCTTCTCCGTAACCAGTTTTATTATTACATCTATTGGAGATGGCAATAATAATAAATATAGGGTTTATATTGATTCCATTGTGAAGTGTTATAGAATTAGGAAATGTAGTTAGAATATCACGCGATGTATTAGCAAAATGAGAGTTAAATAAATTTGCTATACTGAGAGAAATATTTTGATTGGTGGATAGTTTATTATTGGTTTTTCCAGATTTATTATTTAAGTCATTAATTATATTCCATGTACTTTTAGTTTTGTTAAAACTGTTTTAATTTTTGTATTAAAATGTTTACTTTTGTCTCTTTTAAAACTTTCGAATAAGTATTATTGTAATCACTATAAAGTTTTGAAAAATCTTCACTTGAATTTGACAACATTTGGAGTGAACTGACTTGATCTTTTAGCAGTTTTATTTTTGGGCTTATCCAGCTGTTTTTCACTTTGTCAATAAAGACCTTTTTAAGAGGAAAATGCAGTTCAAAAGCATAAGGAAACTCTTTGAAAGAAATAGCCCACATGTCATTAACGTTAGTCTTATCATAAACGGATTTCCAAGATTGAGCTGGTAAGAAGAAACAAAATTTGGATAGTATTATTTCTCCAAAAATTATTCTCATTATGTAATTGTATTTCATATATTTCTTAAGTTTGATGGGAATACTTCTGAGATACCAGAATTTAGTATTTGTATTTGAAAATTAAGACATTTTTTTATTAAGAGCTTATTAATATAAGATGCAGATTTAGAATGAGACGTTACAAGCGTGTAGTTTATCTGACATAAACCTTGTGACCGGTCATCTGTGGCAGTTTTACTAGTTATCGAAGCAATAATACCCATTTCCAATTTCGTTAATTTACTGGTTAACTCAGAAATAGTAGCCTTTAACACTGTGTTTTTGTGAATTTAGATCGCATACTGTGTGTGATTTAAGTCAAGACGGTGGTGACCAATACAGCAGTTATTTTCTGACAGCGGTATTTACTTCACTCCCTAACGTCTTCAGTTCAGTTGAACTTCGGATTTTTGGGAAGCCCATAGTGGGCTTCTTTATCTATAATTAACTGATTAAACTGGAGCAAACAATTCACATGTACGTACAATAGCTTTCGAGTAATAGTGATGAGAAGCGCCACTACATATCCAACCTCGACAAAAATTCGGGGTTAAATCGGCTCGGTATATCCACTCAATACCGATGCCATCTCGATGTTGGGTTAATAACCCGACAAAGGGTACACCTTTTGCCCCTCTCAGCAAAAAATTAGCCTCCCACATCAGCTCCTCGTTGGATGGGCAGGGACAGGTGGATGGGGTCCAACAGGACGGTCCTGAGGTGACGACCGCGACTCAAATGGACGCTCTGAGTGGACGAACGAGCTTCGAATGGACTTTGGGGCACTATACATATAGAGTGCCGTGATTTTTGCGGCCAAACTTTACGGAATCAAGTATTCTACCTGTGGAAAACCGGCTATATAAGAACGAATCTCCGGCAAGCTGCAACATTTTAACCAGATCTAGCTGCACCAACAAACTTAAGATCTTAGATTTGTTTAGCGAATTCGAGCCGTGCTCGTTTTCCGCCGCGTTTTTATTGAAACCTCTTTTGGTTATTGGTGCTTGTTTCTTCCTTATTGCCCATTTTGGGCATTGAATACAAGGGCCGTTTTTAGCTTCTTGTACTTTGGCTCCAACAGCGGCTCAAAAGCCTCTAATTGTGATGTTTCGATGCGTGTCAATCTTTTGGTATGTATTTGTCGCCTGTTTCCGTATTATTTCTTCGATTCCCTCATCCCTATGGAGCAGATCGTTTGTTAGATAATATGGTGCATTTGGACAGGATCTGATTAACTTATTCTGTATTATTTGCAAATTCTTTATTTGCGCGGCGTATGTTATTGTCGGTCTTATCACAGAAGTATAGATCCACAATTTACTTTCGGTACTTAGTTTGCTTTTCTTATTGAGTAGCTCTTTATCTGATTTTTTTTCTTAGGTTCCTTAGGTGGAGGAAGAAAGTTAGCTTCCTGTTTAGCGTTACTCCCAAGTATTTCACTTCTTTTATCCAAGGTATTTTTTTCTTGTTTATCTCAATATCTTTTGTGGATTTGTGTTCAATGTTTCTCGCTGAGAACATTATCACTTGGCTTTTTGTGAAGTACACTTCTATTCGCCATTTGTTGAACCAATTTCCGAGGTCAGTGATATATCTTTGAAGTTTCGCTTTTAATTTGATGTGTTGGCATAAGGGCCTATGTCGTCTGCATATTGCGGCAAGTCTACTCCTATGGTCTAAGGTATATCTGCGGCATAGTGTACCGGGCCGAAAATGAACTCTTGTGGTACACCTGCCTTAGCTTGACGTAATATCGTTCAGCCTCATTTTGAATCTGCGCCCTGTGAGATACGAATCTATAAGCTTTCAATTGGTAGGTCGGTACTTTACATCATATGTATCAGTCCAGCGTGCAATACCTTGTCAAAGGCTTTGGCTATATCTAGGAAGACTGCACCAGTAGGAATTTTTCTTATTGTGCCCTTCTATAATCTTGCCAACTATTCTAGTTAGTTGGTGCGTGGTGATATGCTCTTTGCGGAACCCATGTTGTTCGTCCGGGATATGTTTGGTTTTATATTAACTGGTTCAACCTGGTGAGAATAGTTCTCTTGACTATTTTACTCACGTTTGATAGTAAACTTATCGGTCTATAACTTGATGGATTATTCCTAGGTTTACTCGGTTTCGGGATCATTTCCGCTTTTTTCCAGTTCTTCAGATAAAGCCTATGTTTAAGGACACCCTTTGCAATTTCTACTTTGTACTCTATAACATTTTCCGCAGTGGCGGCTCGTGAGTTATGAAAGAGGGTAGACACAAGAAAAAAATTCCCTATTTTTGGTACATAAAATACATTCTCCTATTTTTCATGCTGAAAGAAACGTCTATGACTTTGTTGTCAAAATCCGGGATAGACTGGACGAACTTCTTATCTATTGATAGGACCGCCAATGCGTTCAGTCGATCTTCTGACATATTGTGCTCCTCAGAAAAGTTTTAATGCGTTTGAGGGTGAAAAAACATCGTTCACATTCTGCTGTCGATATGTGCGTTGTACAAATAATATCCAATGTTTCCGTCAAAACCTTTTTAGGTTATTGTCTGTTATGAACACTAAAAGTGGCAAGATATCACCCATGTCACATATGTCATCGCGCTCATAAATTGCTGATAGTTCACTTTTTAATTTTACACTATCCACAAACAAAATGTTCTTGTGGAAATGCATGTACA
This sequence comes from Endomychus coccineus, assembly GCA_958510875.1. Taxonomy (NCBI): domain Eukaryota; kingdom Metazoa; phylum Arthropoda; class Insecta; order Coleoptera; family Endomychidae; genus Endomychus; species Endomychus coccineus. The sequence goes on from OY294069.1 coordinate 108,258,837, forward strand.
TAAGTTTTAAAATTTTGAGAATCAAATAATTTTGCTGCGTTACAATTCAAATTCCGTTCCGTTCGTCAACTTTTTGTCATAGGTTGAGTATAATTGGTTGCCTATCTATTCATTCAGTAGTTGGTATCATTAAACTCAAATTCTCGGGAAATAGGTAATTGTAGTAGTTCAAATAATTTGGCAGTGTATTCTTATTTGTTTGATAGAAGTTTCCATGGTATTCTGTACCTTTGCGGCGGGAATTTTATCTTACCAGTAGTGACGAGTCACCGATGCTAGTCGCGAATCTGACTTTTTTTTCTTATTGCAGGAAACAAAAAAAGGATTGCGATATTAAATTGGTCTGAGTAGGTAGAACCTTGCTTCCTGTCTGAAGGTCATTTTGGGGTGACAATTGTTTTTCGCAAAGGCAGTTTTGTTAGTACTTTGACCATTGTGTGGGATTTATTGACGAAAGGCAGACAATTTGTTTTCTGGTTGTTATAATAATAAAGATTCTTGACCCAGTATGAATTATATATAAAAATTCTCGGGAAATAGGTCACATTAACACTATGTCTTAAAAATGTTCGTCTTTACTTACGTTTCGGTCTCACGACCATTATCAGAAGACTCACCATGCCAAAAAGGTTCATTAAAACTAATTATAGCACAAGCGTCCATATCGCACAATTTTCAATCAAAAAGACCCCGCCGTCGAAACGAACAGAACCACGAATAATCGAAATTGTATCGTCAATATTAAAGTATAAATTTTTTGTAACAAGAATCCACTGTTCAGTAATATTCTTATAATATACAAGTAGATGTTGCTATAGTCTCATAACAACTGACAGTTGTTATGCGCTTGTATATTATAAGAATATTACTAACAGTGGATTCTTGTTACAAAAAATTTATACTTTAATATTGACGATACAATTTCGATTATTCGTGGTTCTGTTCGTTTCTGTTGATTGAAAATTGTGCGATATGGACGCTTGTGCTATAATTAGTTTTAATAAACCTTTTTGACATGGTGAGTCTTCTGATGATGGTCGTGAGACCGAAACGTACGTAAAGACGAACATTTTTAAAACAGAGTGTTAATGTGACCTATTTCCCGAGAATTTTTATATATGGTTGTTATAATTGTATTTTGGAATTTTGGAATATTTAACCAGAAATGTAGCCTGCAAAGGGATATGTTTGTTGCCGCCATTATATTACCTGTAAGTAACATCACGTGTTCTTTTTCGAAATGGTGTAAATCATTCTCACAATTTCAGTGCGACTGACATGTATCAATACCTTTACTCCTTATATCAGCATTGGAAATTATTCCTAATTTGATTTGTTTTAAGATGAACGTGGTCTCGTTTTATAACGTTTGAGATCTTTTCGTGTAAAAAGTTTTTTTTTCTTCCTGGGGTTTCCCAGAGTGGATAACCGAGAGTTCCTTGTCTTCTGATGAAATTCCTGTATGTTCTTGGCACGTCAACACCACACTTGTTAACGCTTTTGTGTAGGGGTAAGTCTTAGTTAGGGCCATAATTTTATTATGCGCTAATATTGTTATAGCTGAACTAGCTATCTAGGAATTTATTTGTTTCACATTTGAATGCAGAATATTAATTAAGCTGAATTGGGAAGTCATCATTATTCAGCTTGTAGCATATCGGATTAATCTAATATTTGTATGTTCACTGTATGCCAAGAATATAGCTATATTTGTGGTTCCATACTAAAGCGTTCCATACATGTTGAGTTTTGTCATTTAATATCAATAATTATTTTATAACTATAGATTATTATATATTTATTTTTTTTACCATAACTGAACATTATACTTTATTACAAGGGTTTCAGATTCTATTTTTTACTTTTTTGTTTGTGATAGCGTTAACCTTGTTTGGTAATGTATACAGGTTGGTTGCAGTTCGCTACGAGAGAGGCTAAGATAACAAAATTACCTGGCGCTTTTAAAATTTTATAGAACCCCCCCCCCATCTCCACTTCTTAGTCTAGTCGCGTGCAGTACCTCTTCTGTTACTTATGTCATAAGGAGGTTATGAGTGGAAAGTAGGTAACATGATCCCTAAAATCAAATCGGTTATCTCCAGCTGTCGTTTTTTGTCTTTTCCTAGCAGGTTCTCCATTATTGCGTTCTTGATTTTAATTATCAGTAGAATTTCTAAATCGAATAATTTTCTGTTGGAATTGTTCAATTGCCTTTTGCACTTACGCACTGTCAATCTTGCGCATTCGAGTCTGATTAAATAATGTTCCAAAAAGTGGCATGATGAAATGAAATTTTCAACCAGTAAGGAAATTCCGGGTAATTCAAATGTTTCAATAAATCACTTTGCTTCACTAATAGTAACTGAATACATCCCATCTTCGTCAGTAATTTTGTCTAAACATTCTTTGAAAGAATCCTGGGTTCAAATAATGTGTTCATAGTTTGACTTTTGAAAATTCAGCATGTAGGAACCGTTGGATTCTTAGAATATTACGCAGAATGAAATCGTTTATTTTCTTGGGAAGTAAACATCCGACCCCCACTATTAGCAGATACCGACCCTTTCTATTTATAGAAAGACTTTAGTTTGTTTTGTATATGTATAATATACTTAATTTGTAATATACGAACTACTGACTTAAACGGATGTAACATACATACGTATGTATGTATGTACATAAGTACATACTGGGTTTATTTCATATAATACTAATAGGTTATGGGCCCAGATTACGAACTGTGTAAATGAATATAAATATAAATAAGTGTAGATTAATAATAAGTGGCATTTTGTGAACCTTATAAATAAATAAGACTAGTGTTAAGTGAATGCTTAACTACAATGAATAGAAAGAAAATTAAAAGGAATATAAAGCCCTTCATTGGCGAACATTACAGCATTTGAAAATTCCGCTTGCGTGCTCTAATCGAAGAAGGTGCGCTACAAGTTCTTGATGAAGATCCACCTCAAGAACTAACTGATGAATAATACTACCAAAGAAATAATACAAAAATTTACACACGATTTATGAAAAGAAAAGCCTGGCTACACAATTAGATGTACAGAAAAGATTATTGAGCTTCAAACTGGAATCAGATGTATCATTAATCAACCATTTTATCAAATTTCGATGAGATAATGATAGAACTAACTACATCTGGAGTTGGAATTACTGAAATGGGTAAAGTCGCACACCTGCTTTTAACATTACCATCTATCTATGACAGTGTTGTTACGGCAATCCAAACTTTAACGAAAGATAATTAGAGTCTGGCCTTCGTGAAAACACGATTGTTAATCACGAAATTAAGTTGCGGAATCAAGCTTCTGACACAAAAAGCCTTATTCAGTGGAACAGAGAATTCAAAATTCATTAACCAAAATCAAATTTGGACAAATTCTAAAAACATTCGAGGGAGGAAATACAATAAATCGAAACATTTTATGAAAAAAATTCAAGAATAACAAGCAAGGAAATAACAATAAAAAATGTCACCATTGCGGCCGCTTGAATCATATAAAGCGTGATTGTTACTGTTACAAACGTCAAATGAATCGACGTAATCGAAACAATCGGACGTTACAAACAGCTTAAACAAGTGAAACACCGAACAAGATAAACGAAGTTTTGCTTTTATGGTAGGCAGTGAATCTAAAAACCGAGCATATTTTTGTGGAAATGAAGTTACATTTATCTTGGATTCTGGAGCAACAGACCATACAGTAAATCGACTGGATATCTTCAGTGATTATAATAAACTGCAATCTCCAAACAATCTCCTGAAAGCAGCGGCCAAAGGAATAATTAAAATAACCAGTAACATGGGAGTCACTGGTGTCTTAGAGAATGTTCAGTATGCTGCCAATATCCCATATAATTTGTTGTCTGTACAACGTATGTAAGAAACGGGCCTAACAATAATTTTCCATGCTAATGGTACAATATCTATTACGAAGGGAGGTAAGGTCATAATAAATAAAAGGTGAGTCATTAAACAATTTAACCAGAATAACTTTGAAGGTAAACTCACTAGGTGATAGGAATACACCGAACAAACAGGTCAATGCTGCTGAAAACGGTAAGCCAAAAACTGAAAGTAATAATTATAAAATTTGGCATGAACGGTTAGGTCATATCAGTAAAGTCAAATTATTAGAAATTAAAATTAAAGCTTTAGCGTCTAATAGTTCCTGTTTGCAACAAATTGACCCATCAAGTGATCTATGTGAATTCTGTTTAAAAGGAAAACAAACAAGACAAACCTTTTTGAAAACAAGATAAATCACATATTCAAAGACTTTTATTTATTGTCCATACTGATGTTTGTGGTCAAATTACACCACAAACGATCGACAGTAAAAATTATTTTGTTACATTTATTGATGAATTCACTCATTATACTGTTACATATTTATTAACCTATAATACTGAAGTCTTTACCGTTTTTCAAGATTATGTGAAAGTGAAATGAAGCACACTTTAATATGAAACTGGTAAATTTGTATTGTGATAATGTGTGCAAAAAATGTTTCTCAACTGAAATGAAGGAGTTCTGCGTTAAAAGGGGTATCACATATCATTTAACTGTAACACACAATCCAAAGCAAAATGGAGTTGCAGAACGAATGAATAGGTCAATAACTGAAAAAGCTCGTTCAATGAGCCCAATCAGACCAACGTTTTTGGGGTAAAGCAATTTTGACGGCTACATATCTGTTAAATTTAACCCCTACAAAAGCAATAACAATAAGAAGCCCAGATTAGGTTATATAAAGGTATTTGATTCGACAGCATATGTACACAATAAAACCAGAACAACAAACAAAATTTGATGAGAAATGTTTTAAAGGTATACTGGTTGGGTACGAACCAAACGGTTACAAAATTTTTGACACAGAAACGTGTAGATTTATAAAAGCACGTGATGTCATTTTTGATGAAATACATTTTTCAACATCAAGACCAGTTTTAAAACTTGATGAAGATTTTGTAACTGAAATACCTGAGGTAGTGAAATCCGTAAATCCTGAAAAGGATATTTCAGAAACTGATGATACTTTCAAATCTGTTGTTGGAACAGATAGAGAACAGAATTCGTCATCCTCTAAAGCGGTAAACGCAAACGATAATTTGATTGAAACTACTGAGGTAAAGCGAAGTGAGAGAATTCGAAGCCGACCCATTATCTCAAATAAAGATAAAATAGGAATTTCTGAAAAACATCTTCTTGTGTGTCTGCACAATCACTTATATACAAAATTCCCTCTAGTTATGAAGGAATAAAAACAATGCATGGACTTTAGTACCTACACCGGCAAATAAAAATATTGCAGTCTGTAAATGGGTTTTCACAATTAAGAACGATATTTACGGAAATCAAACAAAATTTAAAGCGAGAGATTTTAGTCAACAGTATTTGTTAGATTATGATGAGCTATTCGCACCAGTTGCTCGTATTTCGACATTTCGAATTCTTCTTGCATTTGCAAATCAATTCAATTCATTTGTTCATCATATGGACGTTAAAACTGCTTTTTTGAATGGTATATTAAAAGAAGAAATCTACATGCATGTGCCTGAGGGGGTTGATGTTGAAAATGGTAATATGGTTTGTAAATTGAACAAATAATTATACGGTTTAAAGGAATTCGCTAGATGTTGGTTTGAACGTTTCGACCAAGTCTTAAAACAACATAATTTTACAAACTCATCTGTTGACCTTTGCTTGTATTCCTTAGACAAATGTTCTATAAGTGAAAACCTTTATGTAATATTGTATGTGGATGATCTTTTGATCGCAACAGGAAACATCACAACAGTGAAGAATTTCAAGAACTATCTAATGCAAAACTTTTGTATGGTAGACTTATTTGGAATAAAACTTTTTCTAGGTATAAATGTTGAAAGAAATGAAAATGAAATTTCATTAAGTCAAAGCACATATTTAAAGGGGGTTTTAGAAAAATTCGACATGAGTGAATGTAAATCTGTAAGTACTCCTCTTTCAATGAAGCTGAATTTTGATGCTTTAAATTCTGAAAAAAATTGTTATCGGGTGCTTAATGTATGCCATGTTATGCACACGATCAGATTTGTGCACGGCTATAAATATGCTTAGTCGGTATCAAAGCAAAAAAATACAGAATTATGGCAATACCTGAAAAGGGTATTGAGAAATATGAAAGGTACACTCAATTTGAAATTGGTATATAAAAAGTGCATGCTCAAAGAAACATTGGTAGGTTTGTTGATTCTGATTGGGGTAGTAATGTAAATGATCGAAAAAGTACGACAGGATATTTGTTTATACTTTATGAAAGTTGTTCGATCTGTTGGAATACAAAAAGGCAAAATTCAGTAGCAGCTTCGTCTACTGAAGCTGAATACATGACTCTATTTGAAGCAGTTAGGGAAGCCTTATGGTTAAAATCATTATTGAATATCTATCAATTTGTAAACTACAGGACCAATAATTATATTTGAGTATAATACTGGTTGTATTTCCATTGCAAATAATCCAACTGCTCATAAACGATCAAAACATATCGATATAACGTTTACAGATAGAAAAGAAATCAATAATTCTAAAATATATTTCCACAGGAGAGCAATTAGCTGATATTTTCACCAAGCAAGTGCCAGGACCACCATTCGAGGAGATACGTCTCAACATTGGCATAAAGGAATAAGATAAAAATCAAATTATTATTTATCAAATTGTTTGGTCTGGTTGGGTTTTTCTAGGGTTTTCCCCAACTCACCGCAACAAAGGTTGGGCCATTCTCATTGTTAATATACTCCCCTAGATAGCTAGATAGCTAGAAAACTAGAGAGATATACAATAAATTCAATGAGTACTGTATCATTCAAACATTACAATTATAACAAAATTTCAGTAAAACGATTCAATTCTTGAGGGGGGTTGTTGGATTCTTAGAATATTACGCAGAATGAAATCGTTTATTTTCTTAGGAAGTAAACATCCAACCCTCACAATTAGCAGATACCGACCCTTTCTATTTATAGAAGGACTTAAGTTTGTTTTGTATTTGTATAATATACTTAATTAGTAATATACGAACTATTGACTGTAGCCGATGTAACACTCTATTCATCCCTAATTTTCAATAATAAAGTACAGTGAAGTACATACTGGGTGTTATTTCACATCTCCTTATCCTATAATACTAATAGGAACAGCGCGTGGTAATCTACCTTTGACTATTTTATGAAGAATACCATTCGTTTTGGCGATCGAGAAAAAAGCACTTTGCCGCTCGTTCCATAATTAAATTAGATTGATGCGCGTAACAGTGAATATAATGGGTATGTGGAAACTTTCTTTTGATAATGGCTTGGACTCCATTTGTCTTACCACTCATCACAGACGCCCCATCGTAATTTTGAGCAATTAGTTTATTGTTATCAGACCCAAAACAACAATTTAAAATAGTTAGCAATTCATTCAGCAATGTTTTTGATAATACATCAGCATTATGTTCACCCGGCTCAAAAAAAACCAAAAGCAGTCAAAAAAAATTTGTCCATTAAACACGTATCGATTAATAACTGATTTCCTCTTTTGTTACTTCTGTGAACTATACTCCTCCTCTATCCGTAGCATAAGCGTCACCTCATTTTCTGGTTTCTGATTGTGTATCGGTATTTTACTTCGATTTTATCTTGAGGTGATTTCGTGCAATGAAATACCTTTTTTGTCCTGTTCTGATGAGATTTTTAATGCTATGAGAGATGTGTGCCGATTTAATTTATTTCTTGGTAATAGTTGTTGATTCGTTAAAGGCCGTTCTTATTGTTCTGTCGAAATGACTTATTCTGTTTTCTAACGCGTCCGTGTTTCGTATTAGCTTTGAGCGTTTAGGTTTATGAACTGTTTCATTCTCTCGTAATCCGTAAATTTATTGTTGTAGCCGGCCTTTTCTTCAACTTCATCTCCTACTGTAAGGTACACTGGGTTATGATCCGAGTCCAAATCCTCCTTTGTTATAATCTGATAAAGCTGTATGTCTTTCATTATTGCTATATTCAAGATATCCTCGTTGCGCCTATTATTTGGGAAGTGCGTTGGAAGTTTGATGGGTTATTATTGCCAGTTGTCGATACTCGGCATATCTGTACAGCTATTTTCATGTTGGGTTTGTCATCCTGCAATTCCAATTCGTATGTTTGCAGTTCAGATCACCCGCTATTAATTAATTAATCGGGACGTTGTGGTTCCAAATCACGTGCTGTACTTTTATGTAGCTTCGTATAGGCTATAGGCATATGAAATAAATGGCCAGTGTCCTATTCGTCGGTGGGTTGATTCAACAACCTCAGGGATGTAAGTTATTTACGAACAGTATCAATTAATGTTCTTAATTCTGGTGAATCTTCTTTTATTTGATTTTGATTGAACAATGCCTTTACATGGTTGTGAATAATGACTCGTGAATTATTGTACTTGGTACATTAAATTTTCCATACAACATTACAATTGGAAGTAGTAAATTCTAAAGCGCAGTTTGGCCGTCGAACGAAGCTCGCAAATAATGGTATTTTTTCAATTTCATTTATGTTGCTATTTGGATGAATAAGAGACTGGGAAGTATCTCTATATTCAATGCATTTTTGATATCAACGATCATAGCATATATTTTTTGTAATGGAAGTGATCTCGTAAAATGAATTTCAGAACATTTCCGTTTCAACAAATTTTTCATTCAAATTTGTAGACAAACTTTCAATCAAGTTCTGTATTTCAGTGAATTCTTCTGGGATGTTATCCTTACGAGAACTTCTAAGCCCTAATTCTAAGATTCTTTCTTGTAAGTAATCATCTGAATTTTCAATAGTTTCTACACACATATTTTATAAACAGTGTGACTCTGTATTTCAGAGATTTTCTTATATTATGAAAATATTCAATTCAGAATTTTCTGATTAGGATGGCTCACCGACTTTGTGTTTCAGTTACCGCTGGCGATGCTTGCAGCTGCTTGATTGAAGAGTGACAGAGACAGTCCAGACAGCTAGCTCCTGAGTTGTCGGCTTCACTGCTAACACGTACACGTGTTTCAGGTTCAGAGGTCTCTCGATCTCGTTAATACATGGAAGAAGCAGGATGAATGGACCAATGTTTGGGTTTGATGTAGACAGTACTTTCTTTTGTACAGTTGATTTGCGTCTTGTAATTTGAGAAGCAGAATACAACGACTTTTACGTTCGCGTACAGCGCACGTCACGCCTGGGCGTGGTTACTCGGCTACGGCTAGTGTTTAGCTAAGCCAGCAACATTTGTCGGTAGACAAGTGATATAAGTTAACAACCCAGTAGCATTGATTGAAGTATTAATATATTAATCAATGCTAGTAGTCCCCGGTTGCAACAAATTATTTTGGTATCTGCAGATTCTACACATCGAGAGCTTGCGTCCCGATTTTTTTTTCGATTTAGCAGATAAGAAAAAAAATATTTTTCAAAATTGATTTTTCTCCGTATAGAACCTAGTCATTCCCGGTTGCAAGAAATGTTTTCGGTATCTAGAGATTCTACACATTGAGAGCATTCGTTCCGATATTTTTTCGATTTGGCAGTGTCTCCGGAAAGTTAAGAAAGATGTATTTTCGGAAATTCATTTTTCTCCGTATATAACCTAGTAGTCCGCGGCTTCAAGGAATCATTTTGTTATCTGGAGATTCTACACATCGAGAGCAATCGTTCCGATATTTTTTTGATTTGGCAGTCGCTCCAGAAAGTTGAGAAGAAAATTATTTTCGAAAATTCATTTTTCTCCGTATATAACCTAGTAGTTCGCGGTTTCATGCAATTATTTTGGTATCCGAAGATACTTCACATCGAGAGCATTCGTTCCGATATTTTTATGATTCGGCAGTTTCTCCGGAAAGTTATTTTATTATCCATAGATTCTACACATAGAGGCCATTCATACAGATATTTTTTCGATTTGGCAGACCCTCCGAAAAATTGAGAAAAAAAATACGTGTGGCACTCGGGGACTGCCGCGGTAAAGCTATTGCGTAGTATTTTTTCTCAATTTATGCAATTATAATTTTTTTTTTTTTTAATTTATGCAGTATTTTTTTTTCTTTGATATTTTAATTCAAGTTTTTTCTTTGATATTAATTCAAGTTACACTTTTTGACCGTGGTGACCGATAAGAAAACAATTTTTTTTCTTTTATTGAATAAATGAGAAGTTAATATCGTTTAAAATATTTTTATTATCTTACAATACATGTAGGTTATTCAGGAATTTGTTATCATTGAAACTATAGGTTTCTGGTAACTGAATAACTGAAATAAGAGACATAAGTTTGAGACTTGATATCCTCTAAATATCTGGAAAATACCGCGTCAATGGTGGTTCCATATTTTGTTGTGGATTCTTGTGGATTATTATTCATTTTCAAATTCAATTTTTCCGAAAGAAATGTTGTCAACCGCTCTGATTTTTCATCAGCGAAGTTGATGTTGAAATCGCCAGCCAAGATGAGTGGAAATTTATTACCATTTGTACCAAGTATTTTCGACCCTTCTTCAGTGTACTCCAGTAAAGTGCGATGAATAAAATGCTCTACCTCGTCCAATTTTGGATTCGGAGAATTGTAAATTGCTACCATGACTATGTGTAGGCCATTTCTAAGTTTGCATGAGCACGCACAAATATCTCCAACAAATGACCTCCTAACATTAACATCGTTAACGTGTGCAATATTTATTTCAATATTCGGAGTCATAATATTAGTTACATTATTATTATTTTGGTAAATAGCTACCCCACCTTCTGGAACAGTGTCTCGTTTGAATTGAACAATACAATTGAAATTAGGTATTTCAATCGGATTATCATGCGCCATGCAAGTTTCGGTAAGAAATAACACATTTGTTTGTCTCGTAACTGAATCTTGTAAATCGTATTTGTGACTATTTAGACTTTGGCAATTGAAAGTCATTATTGAAATGCCATTCCTATTACTAATGAAATCTAAGACACTTTGAGCTGCCGTCTGAACACTATTTAAAGGCAGTCTTTCGAATTCTTGCAACAAAGATGCAGCCGATGCAGCTTGCCTTCGATTATTATAAAACTTGAATGTAGAATTATCGTTTTTTGTCGTGATATACAATTTTTCAATATTAGTCACCCGAGAGAGCGCAACATAAACGAGTTCCTGTTATTTTTCGTTACGGAATTTCTTGATTCGGTCGTCGCGCTCAAAGCCCGCGATAGAAGCTATATGCAATATATGCAATAGCTTAATAGAAACAGGTACTCTCAGGTCTCTGCTACGAGCGTCTAACGTATAAACTCTAACTGACGCGTAGCGAGCTCCTAGAGGCATATGTCAAAATGATTTCGTTCGTAGCTAATTACATAGGACGTCTGGAGTTCATGCAATTATGTTTTTAGATAATTCGAACCTTCTAATTTCGATAGGCTACGTGAAAATCCCGGAGTCTAAAGCGCTAGAGTGTTATAACATTCGCATAAAATAGCGAAATTTCTCACTTTTAGAAACTTCAAATTAATTAATTAATTTGACACATGTTAGGTGTTTAGGTCTTACATTATTTTTCGTTACGGAATTTCTTGATTCGGTCGCCGCGCTCAAAGCCCGCGATAAAAGCTATATGCAATAGCTTAAAATTATTTTCGAAAATTCTTTTGTCTCCGTATATAACTTGGTAATCCGTAGTTTGTAAGGAATTATTTTGTAATCCAGAGATTCTACACATCGAGAGAATTCATTCCGATGTTGATATCTGGAGATTCTAAACATCAAGAGCATACCTTCTGATATTTTTTCGATCTGGTAGGCACTCCGGAAAATTGTTTTCGAAAATTCATTTTTCTCCGTATATAACCAAGTAGTTCACGGTTGCCAGGTATTATTTTGTTATCCAGAGATTCTACACAGAGAGCATTCATTCCGATATATTTTGATTCTTTTGGACTTTGTGTTCTTGATTAAATTTTTTTTGTCGGATTCACTTTTATCAAAATATTCTCCTACTTTTATCTTTTCTCTGATATATTACACTTTTACTTTTAATTTCTTCAAACTTAAAAATATTGAAATTTCATTTTGACTGTTACTAAGCTTTTGTCTTTTGATTGTCATTGATTATTTGAATTGTTCGATTTTAATACGTAATGTGATTATTCTTCTAATTCCTTCAATTCGATATTTCATTTTTTGATATTGGTGTAGTATTAGCCTTGTTTTGACAATACATGTTTAAATACCTAATTTTCATAAATTTGCTTTATATTTGCAATTTCGTTACTTATAACTAGGTTATGACGTGCCTTGTCCCTTTTGCGCTAAGCTACTTACTGCGGTAAACTTGTTCCTCGGGCGCCAGATTTTTCTAAAGGTTTACTCCTCCTTGAGGACTTTTGCTGGGGTTCTCACCACAAAGTTTGTCACTATGCTATCTATAGATGTCCTTGTCCCCAGGGTAGCTACAGTGAAATATAACCAGGGCGCATTGGGCAGAAGAACAGTAACTTGTAGACTTTAATTACAGTTGATACTTGGTTATAACTTAGCTCATAAAATGATGGAGCAGAAATAACTTAATAAAACAAGGATTCCAAATATTGAATATATAATGATAAGAGTACATTTGGATAATAGCTAGTGGTTGCAATTGAACAGTATTTCACACAAAAATCCACCCAGGTGGAAATGCAAAGAAGCTCAATCGGTAAAAGAGAAACGGTTACAACATGCATATTTTTACGATATGTTCGGTTTTAATTTCTATTCAACGGTACGGAATTTGTTGATAAAACATTTACCATTTACGGAAAAACACAAACCAAGCAGTTGCTGGAGTAATAAGCGGTGTACGTAAATTATTCTGATAGCATTATCAGTTGCAATGTTCACAACACACTACGGTATATCAAACGGTGAAAATGCGGTCGGATCGGAAAATATTGGCCTGTACTAGCTTTGCGAGCGTACGATATCACATTTTTACGGTATATTCGGATAATTAATTTGACTGAGTTTATCCTGTCTAAGGCTACTTACTATTCACAGCCCTATGCTATCAACGGATTCCCCGGTAATTGTATGACAGTATCAGATGTTTGTTCAAACATACACACTCTGTACACACCGTACAATTACTTGAATCTTTCAATTCACGTGTGGATTCAAAACGTGAACTTTATCGGTAAGCGGTGAGATCTATGACGGGATAAACTTAAATGCACAATCTAAGAATTGATTGACTACAACAGGATATCGGATATCTTGCGAACGTTACCACTTACATACCACGGTATTCAGTATATCGTAATGAAAATAAATATTAAGGTATCATTTACTTTATGTAAATTCACTGAAGCACGGAACGGTTACTATCTAAGTAACTAACTTCAATAATCAATTGAGCGTGGTGACCGATAAGAAAACAAATTTTTTTCTTTTATTGAATAAATGAGAAGTTTATCGTTTAAAATATTTTTATTATCTTACAATACATGTAGGTTATTCAGGAATTTTTATCATTGAAACTATAGGTTTATGGTAACTGAAATAAAAAACATAAGTTTGAGACTTGATATCCTCTAAATATCTGGAAAGTACCCGTCAATGGTGGTCCCATATTTTGTTGTGGATTCTTGTGGATTATTATTCATTTTCAAATTCAATTTTTCCGAAAGAAAAGTTGTCAACCGCTCTGATTTTTCATCAGCGAAGTTGATGTTGAAATCGCCAGCCAAGATAAGTGGAAATTTATTACCATTTGTACCAAGTATTTTCGACCCTTCTTCAGTGTACTCCAGTGAAGTGCGATGAATAAATGCTCTACCTCGTCCAATTTTGGATTCGGAGAAATGTAAATTGCTACCATGACTATGTGTAGGCCATTTCTAAGTTTGCATAAGCACGCACAAATATCTCCAACAAATGAGCGCCTAACATTAACATCGCTAACGTGTGCAATATTTATTTCAATATTCGGAGTCATAATATTAGTAACATTATTATTATTTTGGTAAATAGCTACCCCACCTTTTGGAACAGTATCTACAACAGTATATATACCTACATGTATACTTACGGGGCGCACATGCGGTGAGTGTGGCATTATAAGGATATGATAGATACCTATATACTTTCTCACAAACGGCTGCTTACGTATTCGTCCGATTTCTGAGCAGCTCGTCTCGATCCGTGCGAGCTTCGTACAGTCGTACCATATACATACACGTTAAGCGAACGCTCGGCCGAGCTACATGGTAGGCGGAGTGGGGGGTGTTAGGTTTTATTTTCGTTACGGAATTTCTTGATTCGGTCGCCGCGCTCAAAGCCCGCGATAAAAGCTATATGCAATAGCTTAAAAAAACATGGAAGTTCGAATCAAAAATTATTTTTGCATTAGCTTCAGGAGATTCTCAGGATCATTCATACACCTTAAAACCTCTTGGGAACCCCAACCTCGCCCATTGGGGGCGAAAATGGCCCAAAATCTCCAAGTCTTGAATTGTACTTTCTAAAAAAAAAGGTATTTTGGCATTTCGAGTGCACGTATGAGGTTTTTTGGGTCGCTGTACACTAATCCGTAGCCAGATTTACTTGCAATCCATCGTAGGGGTGGTAAAATTTACGAAATTGTCCAATTTTACACCCCTATACCTATGTTATTTTGCAATTTACGTGTTTTAGACATTTCGAATGCACCAAGGAGGTTTTTTGGGTCGCTGAATACGATTCCCAAGCCAGATTCACTCGAATATCATCGTAGGGGCGGAAAATTTACAAAAATGGCTAGTTTGACACGCTTCAAAATTTTTATTATTTCTGCATTTTAAAATTACTTCGGAGTAAGTCTGACTTCGGAATCGTATTCAGCGACCCAAAAAACCTCCTTGGTGCATTCGAAATGCCTAAAACACGTAAATTGCAAAATAACATATTAGGGGTGCGGAATTGGTCAATTTTGTCGATTTGACCACCCCTACGATGGATTGCAAGAAAATCTGGCTACGGATTCGTGTTCAGCGACCCAAAAAATTTCCTAGGTGCACTCGAAATGGCAAAATACCTTTTTTTGTAGAAAATACAATTCAAGACTTGGAGATTTCGGGATATTTTCGCCCCCAATGGGGGGGTTGGGGTTCCCAAGAGGTTTTAAGGTGTATGAATGATCCTGAGAACTTCCCGAAGCTAATGCAAAAAAAAATTCCGATTCGATTTTACATGTTTTTTTTTTTATTATAGCTAAAATCCCGGTTCACAGCGTGGACTATCAGTCTGCCGCTGTCTTTTATGTTTTTTGAAGTACTGGTCAAGTCCGTACCATCAAATCCTAAATTTGGGCCGTGGCCTCTTTCTTTATGTCCCGAACGCCTCTTGACAGTGATGCTACTTTTTATATTTAAAATTCGCGCAAATGATGCTCCGGTAATTCCTCCGCGGCTGAGAAAGGAATGTATAGGAATTGATGCAATTTTTTAAGCGGGTATGAATGCGCTATGTGTGATTCATTTATGGAAATAATTACATTTATTCGGAAGATTCGGAGATTTAGAGAAGTGACTACACATTCATTGCTTTGTAATATCACGGAACGCACATTTGGAGTCCACGCATTTCTGTTGAAATAATTAACTGTTTAACCGGAGTTTACTTGTAATACCCGTATTTTCTGCCTGATCCAAAATAAATGATTTATCAAACTTTAAGCTTCGTTACAAGGTTCATATGAATAAAAGTTAAATTCTAAATATTAGCTATCTTTATCCTTACTTTCTACACTGCATGTAGTTTTATGATCAATCTTTTTGAACATATACCGGGACATGTGTTAGTGATGTCACAAGGATTTTAGACAAAATACTGTTGTTCATTTTTGTTTTATTATAAAAACACTTTCTTATTCTAATTTGGTTTTAACAAAGTTACTTGAGTTAATATATGGATAAATATCATTCTAATATCAAATTGTATTAAATTATCTAAATTTCCTCGGTTTTGAATAACCTTCCGAGAAGGCAAGTTCCGACTCCTCAGTTTTCCCTAGTGAATGTTAAAAGAATTGATCTAACAATAACAATATATTAAGAATTGATGAAATATCAATGGTTCAAAACCAATTGTATACATATATTTTTACATATCTTTATCCTCATGTTGTTCATTGATGATACTCGTTGTCATCAGATTTAACAATGTAGGGAAGGTTCATAAAAGCATGAACCTAAGCTGATTGATGTATGAAAAAAACATGGTTATCTTTCAAATATCTCAAAAACTGTTGTATAATTGTCAATGAATCAATCATAATTCATTGTGCGCCCCTTGATACAGTTCAGCAGGCCGAAGGCTAGAATTCTGCATGAACGGATGTTTCTAACGTTTGCATGCGGCATGTATGCTCTGCCGAGGTCTTATAACCTTAGAGAAGCTAGTGCTGGACATCTTACAAGGATATGAGGCAGGTTCGTCCAGCTCTTCGCATCTTTTACAACCTGGCATCAACCATACCCATTAAGTGTAGATGTTTGTTCAGATGGCAGTTTCCTGTGAGGAGTCCTGTTACCAGTTTCAAGCCTCTTCTGTCTCTTCTCATAGAGATAAGGGTTTCCAAGCGTTTGGGCGAGAACTCCACAATGAGAAATTTCACCTGCCTCATAACGTGGGCTTAGCGCCAAACCAAGAGCCACTGTCTATCCAGTAGCTCTCTGAGGGCGCAGAGCCCGTTGGTGGATGAGATTTCAATCGCTGGCCGTTTGGCCAATTCATCGGCGACTTCGTTTCCTTTGACGCTAGAGTGAGCGGGTACCAGTATTCGCTGAAGTTTGTTACTTTTGGGTGTGCCCGTGCAGACTTCGGCTCCGCTAGACTCGCCAGACTTGGACCCGTCCGTGAACCACACGAGTACCCCTGGCGGAAGTGGTCCGGAGTCCTTGTTCTCACAGTCTGTTCCCTGGGTTATGCGGACGCCTGGTGTTTGAAACGTGACGTGCTTTATCGAATCCTGCTTCAGTTAGAGGATCGGGACGCTTCCAGCAGCCCAATGCCAAATTTTGCAATGACCGCGAGGCACGGACGTACCGACCCACTGGCCCAAACCAGCAAGGCGATACGCCGTAGCCACTGTTTAGAATAATTGTGTGTTTCCAGAAAACGTTTGTCATGAAGCATGCTGAATCGTGGTTAACAATGTTTATAAAGAAGACGAACAAATGAATGATTTTTATTTAAATGTAAAAATGTATTTCAGTTGGACGAAGTTAATTTCACTATTACATGTAACTAATAAACTTATACTAATAATAGATATGAACAGTATTTCTTAGAGTACAACAATGTCCGCTATTTATGAAACAGGAAGGTATAGTCAAATAGTTGTATTGTATTAAGGGATCATTCGATTAACTTTTATGAATAGGTGTGGGTGAATCATCAGGATTGTACAATTTTCTTTTCTTATTGCTAATAGAAATGTTTTGATTGGATTTGACCATCTTAGAATCTGAACACTGCTTCAATGGTATTTTGATTGTAATATTACCTCCTCTATATGATTTGGAGGTACCTTTATATAAAGTAGGTTTCAGGTTCCGTTTACCACTGAATTCGTCTTCATACAACATAGAATTGGAGCATCCCAGTTGGAGAGGTTGATATTTGGATGAACTTGAACCTCCTGTTGGATTTGAAGTATTCGATCCGAATGGTTCTGAATGGGAACCCGATTCAGGATTAATTATAACATTGCTAGTAGTTGCATATCTATCTTCCTGATTTTGAAGAGGTGGAGTAACTCTCAACTCGTAGTTAGCGGATTCTTGATTAGAATTAGAAAGATTTTGATTGCCTTCATTTTTTTTAATTTCTTTATTATTCTCGAAGGTACCAACCTGAAAATAAATAATAAAATAAACAGAATTAGTCTTCCATTAAATATGAGATGACGATTATGTTAGTATTTACTTCGAAGTATAAGTAATGACTAAATTGGATGTATTTACTACATAATAATTCAAGGCTCGAACGTATTAAAAATGAATTACTCAGTATTAAGATTTTCATTTATACTGTGTTATAAATACTAATCATCAAAGAATTAAAATCTCTAGGGGTTATTCGTTAAATTTCACTTTCAACCAACGGTTTGTGCATATCAATAACAAAAGACATTGCAAATATCAATGAAAACCGTGAACATTCTTAATATTTACAACAAGACGAAGCTAGGTCTTACATCCCCAAATTACGTACCTGAAAAATGTAAACAAGAATAATTGTTACTTTACAAATCAAATTAAATGTTATATTGACATTTAGCTAAATCACTGAATATTATCACCTAAAAACTATGACAATACTGATTTGTTCATATCAGTGGTGTCACAGTTTTTAGATCTAAATTTGATCTTTAATGAAAAAATTATTAAAAGTTCGATTCTCCCCCTAGTACAAAGTACTGGTTGAAGAAGCTACGGTAACTATAGTTACATTTATTTATTAAGCGAGTGAAAATCGAACTTATAATAGTTATTTTGTTTAAGTTTATAATGAATTTTCATTACGTATTGGCTGGTTCTATCCAATTAATCTAACTTACTGAACAAGGTAAAGCAACATATTTTAATTTCGATTATAATTTAAATATTTCGACAACGGAAAAAAATAATTTATTGACTGAAACCGGGGACGATGACTTTAGCTTTTTAATGACTTTTATAAATTGTAAGATCTATAATCGGATCATAAAACTCATATTTCCAATGATAAAATATGATTGATACCGTTTTTGAGGAAAAACTACTACATAATATCTTGAACGCTTATTATATATGAAAATTGCAAACAGATTGACTAGAGATTTTAATGATATTAAAAAATAGCAAAAAATTTGACTCAATTATCAAGATGTTATGTTTTGAGATACATCTCATCTGGCAAGGAAGATGCCCAGATATGCTTTCCCCACCCCGACCCTAAGGCAACATTGTCAGATTGATAACACTGCACAGTATTGGCTGACAACACTGCTCAGTATTGGCTGACAGTAGTATAATCGTTTTCAAAATAATTCACCACGGTCCATACCAAAATGTAGCTTTCTCGAAACTTTTTCGGAAAGCAATGTCTAATAATTGCTCTCGACTACTGAGTCATTCTGAGGATCCTACTGTGATTAAACCATAATTGTTGATACTTAATAGTTATCTGTAGGGATGTATTACTTGTTTGTTCTATTTGTTTTTAATGAAAAACTCGTGTTAGGTGATACTTTGCCGATTTGACGCAAACGCTCCCAAAGGCCGCCAAAATGCGCTGAACGCGCTGGTATAAAATGCCATTTTATTCCGTGAGAAAATGTACTACTGTGTTATCATTTATAATTCTGGCAATTATTTCGGAAACAGCCTTGGAGGCACCCACAAAATTTGTACCGTTATCACTGTAACGAAGCTTAAAATTTTGGAATATTTAATTTAGATCAGGCAGTAAATACGAATATTACATGTAAACTCAGTTTGAACAGTTCATTATTTCAATAGATATGCGTGAACTCCGAATGTGTATTCCGTGATTGTCACTTTTCTGAATGTCCGCAATTTAGAATAAGTGTAATTATTCAAATAGATGAATCTAATTCATGCCCGTTTAAAAATTGCATTCATTCCGATAAAATATGTTGCAAAAACAGGGGTCTGGGAAGTTAATGCATCCCTTATGTATAAAAAGGGCGAACAACCAAAAAACTCCGATAACACTTGTTTATTGTGCCGGGAGGAACTAGTGGAGCATCATGCGCGCGAATTTTAGATCTAAAAAGTAGCGTCACTTTTAAGCATTGTTCGGGACATAAGTAAAAAACCCTCGGCACAAAATAAGGTATTGGTGGAGCAGACTTGACCAGAACCTCGAGAAACATATAAAAGCAGTGACCGATAAAAGATCGCTCTCTTCTGTGCTCTCTTTGGTGATTTTGATTATCAGTCAATACTGTTGCTTTATTGTGATTTTGATTATAAATCAGTACCGTTGAAGTGAGATTAAGATAAGAATCGAAGTGAATTAATTATTATCCGAGTTCAAGTCAGATTTAAACTGTGAAATAATAATAGTGTTCCGCTTAAGTGAATTGTTTCATAAGGTAAATGATAGCTAATAGTTTATAATTTTGGGCATTGCGATATATTGATTTCCGTAATTTTGTGATTGGTAACCGTATATACGATATCTGAGTTCCGTAGCGTTCAGCAATTTGTATCGTTATATTTGAGTTTATCCCGTCATAGGTCGGACCGCGCACGATTTGTATTCGCACGTGATTTGAAATATTCAAGTAATTGTATAGTGTGTACAGAGTGTGTATGTTTGAACGACAGGGGCGTCTTTGGTATATTTGTGCACGCTGTGCCTGTACCGGAAGTATAAGTCAGGGTGGTTGTGTGATTGAGAATCGTAATAATCCCCTTATTCGTATGAGAAGTCCTCGGCCGTGGATGTAGGGGTTATTGCAGATACGATAGTTAGGGTTCGTGCACACTGTGCCTGTACCGGAAGTATAAGCCCTAATTGTCTAAAATTCTGAATCTACCAAGTGTATGAAATCTAACACTGTTATATAATTACCGGGCACTTCGTGGATAGCTAATACAAGGGTGGGTGATATGACAGAATAAACTCACTCAGAGTAATTATCCGAAAATACCGTAAAATCTGATATCGTACAAGCGGAAAACTAGTGCAAGACAATATTTTCCGAACCGACCGAATTTTAACCGTTTGATATATCGTAGTGTGTTTTAAACATTTCACGTATTATTGCTATCTAAATGATTTACCGTACACCGCTTATTACGTTAGGACCTGTTTGATTGGTATTTTCCGCAAATGATAAATGTGAATCATTTATCAACCGATTCCGTACCGTTGAATTGAATTTCAATACCGAACATATCGCAACAATGGATATGTTGTAACAGTTTTCATATACCGTTTGAGCTTCATTACATTTTCCGTCTGGGTGAATTTTTGTAAATAATACCGTTCAATTGCATTTCACAAATTGTTCCGAAAGTGTACTTGTAATAATTATTACATATTTTAATACTTGGAATTCCCTGTTTTATTAAATTATTTCTGCTCCATCTTCAAACGAGCTAAGTTTTAACCAGGTATCAATTGTAATTAAAGCATACAATTTTGATACTTTTTTCTGCCCAATGGGCCCTGGTTTTACTTCACTGTAGCTACCCTAGGGACAAGGCTATCTATACATAGCATAGTGACAAGCCTTGTGGTGAAGACCCTAGCAGAAGTCTTCAAAAAGGAGTTAACCTTTAGAAAAATCTGGCACCAGAGGATTAGGAGCTTACCGCAGCAAGATGCAAAATCGCTCTAACCACCGTGCGACCGCTGAGTATCCAGTAATTTTCTCTAACAGCCGCTAACGTGGCCTGAGCACCAGTATGCAATAAACGCTTATGTTAGTAAAGAACTATTAGTTTGGTTAATGGATGATTTTTTGGAATTAACACCGGGTGTTTTTTTTTCATAAGTTAATTGTGAATTTTGTAGTCTGCCGCCAACACGCAATAAATTGTTATCATCCAGAAACGGATTGAAAGGCAAAAGTCTGCTAGAATTTGATATGAATCTTGACCCCTTTAAACTTTCAATCTCCACCTGGAAGTTTTCTGTCTGACAAATTTTCAGCAGCCAGATTAAAGCATTTTCTAATTCAGCCACGGACAGATTTCCAACAGTTTTATTGTCATGTCCCTTACAGTTTCTAGCAAATCTTAAAAAGTAGGTCAAAACTTGTTTTAATTTGGTTAGCGTTGAATATCGCTCGAAAATATAATTAATATTTGTTTCCGCAGAAACTAAGCTTGTTATTATAGATTTCCTTTCCGCTAAATCTACTAGATCTCGAACAACATATGGTTCTTTCATTTTAGGATTTTTTATTAATTTTCGTTCTAATGCGTAGAAGCGTTTGATTGCATTTTCTCTAGAATCACGTCCCAAATTTTTGTCTACGGGATTTGTCGGCAAACTAACGGTGAACCTGCCAGCTGTATCCCGAGTTGTATTCTGAACGAAATTTTCCTCACATGTGCGTTCACTACTAGGGAGAATTTTAGTAGCAGAAATCTCATCTAGTTTCCAAAATGCTGAGATTTGATTACTTAAAATTTGATTTACTGATAAGTGGCATTTTGAACTATTTTTCCGGTTAGGTTCATAAACCGTCATGGGCCCACAAAGTAGCCATCCTAATTTAGATTTTTGCGCTATAGGTTGTCCCCTTCCTAATCTAATTTGACCAGCGCACATGACATCAAAATATATTCCTGCGCCTATAAGCAAATCGATCTTGTCGGAATTGTTTAGTAGCGGATCAGCGAGTTGTAAATTTGCGGGAATATTTAACTTGGACATGTCGAAAGACGATGCCGGAATGTTATCAGTTATTTTGTCCAAAATTAAAAATGGAAGATCTGCACTAAAACCATTTTGGTATGAGTCATTTTTGTGATGTTAGTTATCCTTTGATTGATTCCGAATACACTTATGTTGATATTGACAAAATTTAATTTGAGTTGATTGAAAATATTTTGCGTCATGAAGTTAGATTGACTTCCAGAGTCCAATAATGCTCGACATTTTATGAGCGTACCCTGTACGTTGAGAACGAATACTTGAGCTGTGGATAATATTATATTTATATCATTTCACCGTTGTGGTATGCAATGAGTGACAACAGATGCATTTTCATTTGATACACTTGTAGGTGATCCATTATTCGACGCGCTTTTATACGATTCAAAATGTAAAAGAGTATTATGTGATTTTTTGCACGTTCTGTGTTGACTTACAATCACTTGCCTGATGGTTAGGCTTTAAGCATTTAGTGCAAAGATTGAGCTTTTTTGCTTCGTTGAATCTTGCTTGAGTAGAAAGTTTAAAAAAAAATGTTTTTGCCGGCAGTATGCGCATGCGAATTTATTTGTAGAAACGTGTACAAGTAGTTTCTCATTGGGACCTTTTTTATAAATTTTATTGTGTTTTGTTTCCAAGGTGTCGAGTAACTGACATCTTGTAGTAAGAAACTTGATGAACATTTCCATAGTGATATTGTGTTCATTTGTTTCTTCAGCAATGGAAGTTTTCACTCCAGTTTAGTAAGCATCCAGCTTATTACATATTAAATATATAAGGAGTGTGCTCCAATGTTGTACAGGTTAAGTGCTTGTAAATCTCGCGTATGCTTCAAGAAATCATCCAATAATTTTCTTAAAGAATAATTTGATTCGCGGGAAAGAACGGGTATATCAAAAAGAGCCCCGACGTGTGTGCTTGTAATTATTCGACTATTGTCGAATCTTCGTTTTAATAAATTCCATGCAACCTCATAATTTGTATCTGAAAAATCTAATGAACTGATTACCTGTGCAGCTTCGCCTTTGAAGCATGATTTCAAATAGCAAAATTTTTGAATTGGTGATGTTGATACATTATTATTGATCAGTGATTTAAAAGTGTCGTAAAACTCTAGCCAGGATTCAAACGCTCCATTAAACTCAGGTAGTTTAATTGTGGGTAGCTGCAAGACCGAAGAAGCTGTAGTGTTTTTATTATTAATAGCGTTGTTATTATTGCTAGGTGGTAATGCAGGCAGCAACAATTGCTTTGCCAGTGTTATGATTTTAAAATATGAGTCTTCGAATGCTTGTATCTCATCTTGTTGAGCTCCAGTGTTCTCTAGCAATAATATTTGATTTTGCACCTCGTAAAAGTCTTCTAAGAGAGGCTCAATTTTTTCCAATCGTTTTGAAACTTCAAATGTTCTATCTAGTGTGATATTATTTAGAAACGTATTCAATCTTGTTAATTGACTTTTGAAAAATGCTCGTTTTTGAATTAAAGGTTTTAATTCCGCATCCATTTTATTATTATTGGAAGATATTTATTTATAAAAATATAGTTCTTAATGTTATGTCATGTATCGCAAAAGAAACTGTGCTTTTAAAGGAGGTGAATAAGGGTAGGATATCAAATTTGAAACTCACAATTTACAATTGGACGCTGAACGAATTCGCACCGTCTCGACTGCTGCGGCTGATGCTTCCCGCTTGAACGATAAAATACCGGGTCTTGACGCGCTTTGCTCTCACTGTTTATTGTGAAATTTGCCAATCCGGCTCGAAGGACCATGTAGGAATGAATTCCTTGTTTGTTCTATTTGTTTCTATGTGTTAAAAACTTTTAAATATATACGATGTATTGACATACGTACAAACATAGATGCTTCTTGACGCTTAATTAAATTAGTACTGTCAAACTATCAATCTTAAAATAAGATCATTCATTATCAATTATTCCCATTTTGCTTATTCACTCAGAATGACGTAGTCGACGACAAAACTAGGATTATTTTTTGATATCATTTACCAATCGGCTTATATACTTCCAAATATATTAATTCCTTGTTCTGATTCATTTTCGGGGATCACCTCCCCCTGTTGGAAAGAATTATTGTTAATTAATATTGTGAGTAGTAACATAACTCAAAGGTAGGAGTTATCAACTGAATCTAAATCTAAAATTATAACCTTACATATAAGAAATCAATCTGAATGTGATATAAATTGAGATAAGGGTAGACTATGGTTTGGGCGGTAGTATATCCACGAAATTGTTGACAGTGGTGGATTACAGGTATCGATTTGGTTTTAATATTATGTTACTATTTTTTTTATATTTTTAAATTTCTATGGATTCTACAACATTTTTTAATACATAAAAAATCGGGTTTAAAGGTGAAATTTCAATTATGTTGCAATAGGTGATGCGCGTAATTAGAATCCTCTTTTTTGAGTCTGCAACTACTCAAATGTTCATGGGTCCTTACACTGAAACTGCGTTCAGTTTGTTCTATTTGTTCTATTTACAATGCATTACAGTCATCACACCTCAGTCTGCAAACTCCAGATTTCTTTAATTTGTGCTTTTCAGATTTTGAATTATCAGTATTTGAGTATAGATTATCTGTTTTTATTCTGGTTTTTAAGAAATTGAGATATTTTTTGTGAGTGTGGGAGCTGTGTGGGAATACTTGGAAAGAGGTTTTTGACATCAAATGATACAAATTTGGTATTTGTCTTTAGTTCTATACTTTTTTGTAATAACTAAAATTTCTATTCTGTATTTAGGGCTAAGTTTGTGTATTTTGATATTATGTGGAATAATTTCCTCGCTATTTTTTGATATATGAACAAACGGGTCTTATAGGAGTATTGTCTTTGTAAATTTTTGATAAGCCATATAGAAATAGTGGTTAAGGATTCATGTTCAATAAATGACTTTTCACATTTTCGGTGTAAATATACTGAATGTTTATGAGTGTTTAATGTTTATGAATTTTATTGTAGGGTCTGATTTTAATTCTATAAATTTTGTTGGGTCTAAAAATTGATCAATTTTATCTAAATATTGGGGGTTTATTTATTTCAACTATTGTATTACCTTTATCAGCTCAGTGAACAGAATATTAATTTTAACTGTCTTTTCATTAAGTAATTTGGCAATTTTAATTTTTGGATTTGCAAATTTGCTGTGGTTAATTTTTGTTTCAACAGTAGGGTTTTCAAAGTGTTTATTATTAGATTTAAATGGGATATTATATCAAGCCTTCGTCAAGTAATTAATTTCGAACTGACTGAAGGTTACTTCGGATAATCTGCTGAGGTAATAAAATTTTTGGTCGCCTACTAGAAAAGTGTTTGGTTTTATATTATATGTGATATTAACATTATTAACATTTTTAGTAAGTTCCAAGAATTTACTAGGTACTATTTTGATGAGATTTTTTTGCGAATATTATTATCTAGAATACCAAATTCTATGTTAAGTTTAGAGGTGTGTTGTGAATGTAGTACCTCTATATATTAATTTAGAATTAATGCTGACAAATTGTTTCAACACACTGTTGCATTCTCAACGCTAGGAGTAACATAATATTAAACGACCAAATCGATACCTATAAATCACCACTTGTCAATAATTTTATAAATAAAGTCCTACCCAAACCATTGTCTACCCCAATCCCTCAACTTTTATCACATTCAGGTTGATTTCTAATATTTAAGGACAAAATTTTAGATTTTGTTTTAGTTGATAACTGCTGCTAGCTGGATATGTCCAGTGTGGTGAAACAATTTGTCAGCATTAATTATAAATTAAATGTTTTATGTAAATTTGAGTTTAAATCTCCAACTTCCGAAAGTTAAAATGATTTTACACTACGTAAACGCCGTAACCGTAGATATATTATTTGTTCTCTTTATTGGTTCCCACATCCACAACCACCACAGTCTAGGTTAGGAGTGCAATCATGTAAGTTATTTAATTGTCAAACGATCGAATCGATTGCTGAAGTGATATTGTTACATTGGTACAAAAATTAACCGGTTCACTGTTCATTAAAGAAGAATATCTTTTATCGTCCAATCCTCAATATATCGTAGAATTTAAAAGGACATTAATATATGGTCGAAACTTTAAACATTGATATTTTGCTTCGTTCAGCATCGCCAATAACTTGCATTTTAGCTTGTATTATTTCACGAATAGCTCCACCTAAACAATGCAATGGCTCTACTTTCCCCTAACTTCATATAAAGTAACTGGTTATTCATAATTGATATGTCAAAGAAGACGGAACTCAAGAGTACAGTTATTGATTGGGTTCTCTTCAAGCCAGTTTGGGAAAAATTATTTGTTATCAAAGATAATGGCTGCATCACAGTTTGAAAATGCTTTAAACAATAATTCACAATTCAAGTGGAAAAAGGGTGTTAGAACTAAATTATTATTATTTCTTTGAAGATAGATACTGATAATATCATATGAGATAATCAAACAATTTAATGTAGATGAAAAGTAGTTGAGTAATGTGATAGAAGGTATTAATTGCAAAAATTATGAAAAAAGTAAGTTTAATCTGGTTTATTTATCAAGTTCTTAATTATAATATGTATATACAAATAAATAACTGTATGCTAATAAGATGATATTTTGATTTTTACGAATATTGACAATTATACAGTTTCCAAAGACTGAACCCTTTATACAATTTACTCAACAGATGGCTGCGAATTCCTCAGGCAACGTCAAAACACTGCTTAAAACTAAACTCTCATTGTGTCTGGACCTTATCTGCTACCTGATTTGCCTGTCCTACCTTCTCTTTGATACATTCCTCAATTTCCTTATCGTGCTGTGGTTTAACACTTAAATTTTCTCCTAAACTGTTTGAAATCATCTAAAACAGAGTTAGTGTCCATTCGCTCTTTTTATATTCTTACCAAATAAATACACATACTTACCAGTTTCAGTTCAAGCCTAAAGCCTGCCTTGAAGATGTCACCTGTATGTAATGGTTGGCGAAAAGTCGGTATCAATTCATGCTATTATGACGCGGAATCCAACGGGAAGCCAATGATTTTTAAGATTAGCTATCCACGGAAGTATACTATTCAAGATAAGATAGACTTCAGTGCACATTCAGGACACTCACACTGGTAGCGATTGATACAAATTTTATGTAAACTGCAGTATAGATTCCTACATTCGTTTTGAATTTACAGTATATGTTGTGTGAGGATCTCTTAGCGACTTTACGTTAAATTGTCCTTATACCTGAAGGTTGTTTTTTGCCTCCACGTTGATTTTTAAACGCTTCTGCCTTGTTGTTTTTTTTATTTAATTCGGTCCTGGTAGCTGTTCGCATTTGGCCGTTCAACATTCACAATCCTCTTCCACCTTATTATGTCTACTAGATTAACTTCCCAACGCCAACCGGGCGAAGCCCCCCCCCCCCCCTTTCAACCAAAAAGGCTGTGGAAGCATTACAGCGGTTACAGCGGCGGACTCCCCTTCCAAGCAGTGACTGTCACAAGTGATAGCCACTATCAAGCCTTGGAACAACTTTCTGGCAGTAAAGCCATTAGCTCTACCTGAAAAGAGGAAATCGATGTTATAGGCAAAAGGCACCCGAAAAACCCTAGGTGTCCTGGAAACAAAATCCGGGGTTCAGAGACACCTCTTGATGCATACTCTAGAGAAAGGAAGAGCTCAACGGGCTAAGACTGAATGTTTGGCTGAACCAAGAGTCCTTCGACCACTTGCGGACGATGAACTTCCAACCTTTTGTCAGGGCAACGAGAGCCCAGGTAACTACTAGGGCCCTCTGCGATGGCGGACGCGACATTCCAAAGTGCTCCCCCACTCCCCGGAATGAGGAAAGGCCGAGTTACTCATGTCTACTCCGCTGGAGATACTCAACATAGGATAAACAGCTACCTACGCAGGCAGGAGGTAATTGACCTAACCCATAGCTCTAGAGCAATCAAGAGTTGGTCCGAAAATGGAATGTACCTACGGAGGTCTTCCTTTCGGACCATAGATAGACCCTCGTTGAGTTTGAATCTGATTCCAATCCAGACAAGTACTACAGGAATCCACGAACCAGCAACTGGGACCTAAGCGGTAGACTCTCGTATCTTCCTGTATTTCAAAAAGGTTGAGAATGTATTGGAGTGCAGGGAGACCCTGGCCAAATGAGCCAGAGGGAAAAACCACAGCTAGTATAGGTACCCGCAAACTCTGACGCGAAAGGAAACGAAGTGGTCGATGAATTGGCCAAACGGGATTTCCTAGGCACCCCTGGCCCCGATCCAGCGATCGGATCCCATAGACCACTGGGCTCTACTTCCTCAGAGAGCTACTGGATAGTCAGTGGCTCTCGGTTTGGCGCAGTGCCTCCAGTATGACGCCGGCGGAATTCCACATCGCGGAGTTCTCACCCAAGCTCTCGAAAACCCTTCTTTCTATGAGCAGAAGATGCTTAAAACTGGTGACAGACCTCCTCCCAGTGTACTACCCTTTGAACAAACATCTACACTTAATGGACATCGTTGTTGACCCAGGTTGTAGTAGATGCGGAGAGGCGGACGAAACTGCCTCTCATACCATTGTAGAATGTTCAGCACTGGCTTCTCTTAGGCCAAAACACCTCGGCAACGCATACATGCCCCTATAAACATAAGAGACATCAGTCCATACAAAATTCTAGGCTTCGGCGCTGCCTTACGCCTGCTGGATTGAGTCTTGTATCAAGGGGCGCACAATGGACCCAATCAAACGGTCTGAGTGCTCTGGACTTGTCCGCCTCGGTTTTGCTTGTTTGACCACTTAAAACTTTGGTGTAGCCAATGAATAGACCCAATAAAAAATGTAGCAGGATCCATAAATTGATTTCATTATTGTAGACTGAAATCATTCGATCCTTATACGACCATTCGGAAATAGCTAGAGGTATATATTCATGTGCGCCATATGTTAGATAAGCTCTAATGGTGCCAACAATACCAGGATCGCGTACTTTGTCTATCTCTTCTCCATTCAATTCATAACTGATATATTCAAAGAGAAACGCTCCAAAATTATTGGTTAGAATGCATTCTTCATCACCACCTGCTTCTTGATCGAATTTCTGCTTCGATGAATAAAGCAGACCAGGCTAAATCTACCAACACATCTTGTTGATTGATTAATATCTCAGCTTTATCGGTGTTGCCGAAAGATGTGTGGATAGTAGGTGTGAGTTTCTTCTCGGATGATCTTTTCATTGAAGTTTGTTTCTTTGAATATTTAAACATCTAACATGATAACAAAGAGACTTCAAAAAATTGATACTCTCCAATGATATTGCTGCTGCAGCAACCTTTTCCTTTGACCTAGGTAATGACTGATAGTCTGAGGGTACCTTTTATTGCTGAAATTCAATCCCATATTCTCTAGTGACGTCAGCTGCAATAACCTTATCAGATTAATTATTTGTATGTAATGATAGCTGGTGAGTATTCGACTAGCTTTAATTGTTAAAAGCAAAGCCCATGATCTCTAGCAGTCCTTTTCAACTCTAACCGTATAACGATTTCTTCTCCACACAAATTTACCCGTTTCTTATTCTGATCTAAAATATTCAGTGTGATGTTGATGAACGATAGGTAAATAAGGGTTTTAGGCTCTATATCAATGGGAAAACCAGATGTTTCAAGAGGCGAAAACTCGTATATCGTGTGACCTATTTTTTGTGATAATAAGCTCCTGCGATTATCACAATTATTATTAATAGTTTGAACTTTGATTATGTCTATAGGCCGATCAGATACATGCAGTTCACCAGCTGACAATTTCTTTTTGCTGAATTCCAATAGTTCAATTATACTATCATTCGGAATAAACACTCTTCAGCTCTATGTGTACAGTGTTGGTATATTTTATTGATAATATTCGATCATGTTTTTTTGCTTTACTCCTAGCCCACAAACTGCTTGTTGTATGAAATCTGCAATGTCAACTCGTAAGACCCTGTAGGTATATTTGATAAAAACTTTATAGAGAATCTCCTCTCTGCAACCACAGTATTGATAATCAGGAATATGAAGTTCACACACCTTCTACATATGCCTACTTACAGACTGATGAGGAGTTAGGATTTCACCGTTATTTAAAGTAGAGGGTAGAAACACCACAAATTTCAAAAATATTATTTCATCCTCCTCCTGCTAGTAGAAGAATTTAGTGTAGAGTTAGTTTTATAGGTTTATTTACAAGATTTGTAGTTAAACGTTTTACATGAATCTTCTTTGTGGTTGTGGATGATGAGGGTCTTTTTTTAGAAGATCCACAAATGTCATCCGTGGTTCTAACACCTTCATTCTACTACTAATGTCATGTCCAGACCGTTAAATGTTTTATTAATTTCTTTTAATTCATTTGTCTTCCCTCACACTATCACTAATGGTTTTATACTTCGATTTTAGTTATCTTCAAGACTGGCTTCTGTTTTCAGATTCACTTCGTGAGTTGATTTATCAACATATACTTTATTTGCAGCATCTTCATTATCATTCGGTAATTTTACGTTGCACAATCCACGACTCTCCAGTTTGAAATTATTATTATATTATTAAATATATTTGTATCATACAGTTTGGCTCTGCGAAATTTATCTATCGATGTCATTTTTATCAATGAGATAAATTTGTCTTTACATGTGATTTTATTTACTTACATTGGCATCTTTCAATTCTTGTATTACATTACATTATCTCGTTGTGATGGTTGTTACATGCATACGAGGATGCAACAAGAATTCTTAGGCTATCTAATAAACGTCATCCCAATAAACGTATTCAGTCGATTTCTCGTTACATTGAAGCATATCATTTTTGATATATGCAATTGCGGTATATGTTTTAGACCGCTTCAGTCCTAAGTTCAAACGTCCTATGTGAAAAATATCTGTTTTCGATATAAAGCTGATTTAGTTGATTTTAACGAAACACACATTAATGTTATTGGAAAATTGCTGCAAATTTGGCAAGGATAATCCATTTTTTATTGTTATATTATTTCTAAGCCAGTTTTATATTTCAAATTAAATCTGTTTCTTGAGAAAAATGTCATAGCCAGTTTTAAAGTAAAATTGTTATTTCTTGAGATTAAATTTTGGACTTAAATCTTTCCAATCATAAAACTGCCTAATATTCAGACTTGCCTTTATTGGCAGACGAAACACAAGCAATAAAATCGTTATAATTAAATATTTTCTCAGCTCTTTTCATTGACATTTCGACCTAGTGATCCAAATAGTCAGCTGATATTAAGAACTGGCCCGGCTCACAGTATTTAACTCTTTTGAATTAATTTCTGCACAATTTACAACATAAACAAAAAATGTTTTTGTTTCGTACGGAACAAGTATCTAACCAAATGGTTATACACTCTAAATCTATTCTTAATGAAAAATGCATAAAATGCTGAAATTATATTTTATTTATTTCGTTTTGCCACTCCTTCATGCCACAGAACAGTTAACGGTTTGGATGTTATTCCCTTTCCCAAAGGTACAAATCTCTCATTAAAAACCAGGATTCTGGGAACCATGATATCCTCTTTATACATTTCGGCTCTGTGCAACATTATCATCTTTTCCAAATAAGCAGAAACATAAAGTTCACTATCCTTTTCAGGTTTCTTTGCGTCCTTTTTATATTCTTCTCGGGCTGTATTTGATCTTGTGGGTTTAATATTATTCACACACACTGCAGTTCAATGCAAAATTCTGATCGTTATGATGTTTGGCTTCGGTTGAATGCGAACTCTTCGTTACAAAGTTGAGCAAAAGAAATGTTAATTTTTTGAACTTCTTGTCAATAAAGTTCATAACTCCCTGTGATGTCGAGGTTTTTTGATTTAAAATCTTGAAACATTGATGTGATGGAGAATATCATGGATATATCTATCAGATGGATCCCTATTCAGTTTATTGATGGCTAGACGATGTCCGCTTCTATCACGCGAGGGAGTTATTTTACATTTGGCAACAATTCTTATTGTTTTTAATTTAGTATTTTTGACAGGATTTAGATTTTACCTGTATTACACGGGTGATTTGAAATAAATCGGAACCCGCATGGCACGCTTAAATGAAAAACTAAAAATCATATTATAAAAAAACTGAGGTTTGAAATGTCACTTATTTGGTTTTGTTGAATTCAGAAAATTATGCCGAATTCAAAAACCAATAATATACAGGAGTTTAATTTAAAAATCGAAAGTTAGTGTAACTTCCTGAGAAACCTGAAGTGAAACAAAATCAATTGTATGTCAAAAAGTGCATCTTATTATGTATATAAAATATCCCAAAATTCAAACAATTATCTTCAAAACTAAAGGAGAATAGTGGGTGTACCATGATCCTGTTATACCCGGTATATTAGTCTGAAAGCGGCACTAATTGCAAAAAGTAATACAACATATCGGAAAAAGCTGTGATCAATTGATCACGTGCGGGTTAAATGTGAATGATTATAGGAACAGAAAATATATAGGAAACGGTTTTGAAATCGCTAATGAAAGACGTTCAATTATACTCTTAGTTATCCAAATGTATTTTACAACTATGGTTCATACTGACACCTGATGTCAGGTTGACTTCGCGCCAAACCCAGAATTTTGGCCCCTGGAATTTTACTTCACTCAAGTTGCCTTGGACATGGACTATTTAAGCAGCGAGAGGAGGCCGTTGTCTTAGAGAACTCCTACGGGGAGTGAACTTCGCGAATAAATCTGTAGCTCGAAGCAAAGAACGGCAAGAAGAGCTCTTCAGTTCAGTCGAATAAATGTTATTTGTATTGAAGTATGAATCACTGTGCAAATTATAACATATTTTTCACTTTCATCTACCTTGTGAAGTAAACCGACTTTGGGTGAAAGCATTTTCCGAAATCATTACTAAGAAATTTAAGATTGTAAAGTCAGACGGTAGGAACCTGAAGATACAGAATTCCACAAAATGAATTTCACATCAAATATTCAAATGATTACCTACCTCCAGCTGTTTACACAATAGAGAATTTTGGATTTTCAAAGTTTGTAGTTCGTTGCGTAATTTCAAACACACATGGTTAGATTCTTGTAATTTTCTATTAACATCAGAAATTTGCCAAGTCATATTGGATTCCAATTCGTCAAACTGAAGAGCTGAAGTAGCCTGAGAAGTTTGAAGATCATCAAAAAAAACCTTTTCTAGAATGAATACACGTTATTTTTAATGATAGAGCAAAGATAGTTAATTGTTTACCTTTTAGTTTCAATGTATATCTAACGCCTTGTAGTTCCTCTTCCAAATGCCTTAACTTCAATTTATATTTGTTTTCAATGGCATCTTCCCTCCTAGAAATTTCAAATTTTAAATCTTCTAGTTGTAATCCTAGGAGTTCTTTTTCTCTATTTATGGTTCTATTTTCATCTGAAATGATTATGGATCTTATGTATTGGTATGTATACAAGGAAACGTCTCTTTTTCACTAAAAATGAAAACAGCTTTCGTTTTTTCAATTGTTTTAGTGAAGATGGCAACCTAGTTACCAAAATACGTATTTATTTCGTGTACATGTATGGCTATAGTCTGCTCGCCAAATTAAGTGCGGAACAATTGTAAACCCTGGAGCTACCTGGACCGAAAAGTCCACGAGCCCTTGGATACAAACATGCCATCTAAGTTGAAAATACAACGAAAGGGAGGGAGTTCTATCCATTTTGTGTGCCACTTAGCCCAAAAAGGATTGACGATGGCAGTGGCGGAGATCGTACCTTGGGAAAATGCAAAGTTGCCCTCGGTAGAAGAAAAACAATTGCAGCCACCCATAAGGGCGTTGGTTTAGATTCCGAAACCGAAGGTGCTCGAAGGTCAGCAGATGCAGACTTTGGTACTAAGAGAGAGGGAAAGGCAGTTCAAGATGCACTTAGTTCGAATATAATACAAAATACTGTAGAGTCGGTCAAATAAAAACATATTTCTATATAGGTATCAGATAGATTCTTACTTTTATACCCCACATCACAAGTAAAGACCTCAAGTACATATTAGGTTCTGTGGCAAAGAAACAGTTTTATTTCATCACCCACCTACGACATTGTTATATTGTATGAAGTGTGAAATTTATGCCCAAACACTTTGTGTTTAGACACTGAAATTTGTCGAATTAACTAGAAACATTTATTAGTAGAATAACAGACAATGCCGAGCGACCAATTGAGGCAAGGCGAAAATCTCGTTCCTCCCTCGATCCTCTTTGTGTTGAGGACGATCTGGTGAGATCGTCCTCAACACAAAGAGGATCGAAGGCTCCATTCAAGGCCAGTCGCCGCACTCGGACACCTGAGGAGCGATATCGATGGCGACGGCACCATGACTGACAGGCAAGTCATCGACGTTCTTGCAGCCGTCAGTCTGAACCAGTTTTAATACCTAATTATGCGTTTGGAATGTCTGTTAAAGACACCGACATTGACTTTTTCGACCCATTCAAGAATAATGTTGACACCTGGGTGAAAAAAATTGATGAACATGGTAAAATTTATTCCGGGGCCGAAACCTACATCTATCAATGTATTATATTGTGTTTGCTGACTGCGACCTAAAAGATATATTGTGTCCCCTTCTGCTGCTCCCTTCTGTATATCTCAGCGGCTATGGCAGTTCCTACAACCCTGAGGCTTTGACGGCAAAGAATTACAAAAATTTTCGGCAAAAGTAGAAATAATAAACACCATTTAAATGCAGTTGGAAAACCCAGAGGAAATGGCCAATTCGAGAAGTACAACAAAGCAATTTTAGATGCCCTAGCAGGAATGAGGACAAATACAGACGATAATTTATAAACCAAAAGTATCACAAGTATTCAACGGGGACTGAATAACTTCCTGAACAAGACCATTGGTATAACGCCAAACGAGTTCCTGATGGACTACCAAACTGTACCAATAATCGAAATCATCGTTGGTGTTATTAAAAAGAAAATAAATGTTCCAGCATTGAGAAAAAAGTAAAAGCACAGATAATACAAGTTCAACGAAAACATAGAAAGAGATTTGACACAAGATCTAAGCCTCGAAAATATGAATAAATGACAATGATAGTGTTGGTCCTCATAAGTTCAATTGCTAGCACCTGAACCAGCATAAAGTTCTCACCAAAATGGAATGGCCCATTCAAATTGATAAATACTGTAACGAACTGGGTACGTTACGAGATTATTATATAGAACTCTTTAAAGAACAGAGTAGAATTCTCTTCGGCGAGGTAACTTGCCATATGATATTTAAAGACATCTGCCGCTTAATAAAACAGAGATTATTGAGACTACCATTCCTGATATGAGATGTCACTATATATCGCGGAGTGGGAATGTAGGATAGCGGAAATCGAAGAGACCCCATTGTGTTGTTAATCTTTGATAGGGTAAGTCGAGTATTTCATATTCTTTGCATACATTCTTAATTTTTTGAACTTCTGAAATATGATGCACACCGGGCTACAGATAATTTGATTTAGTTTGTTATTCAACGCCTGGATGTAAAGTACCCGCGTGTGGTTATATTTCAGAGGAATTTCTCGACTTGCTCTAATAAATAACACAATCAAATTTGCATCTAGCATGAACCCAGGTTTATCTTTTCAATCACTACCGGGATTGTTTTAGTCACTGTCTAGAATTACTCTGACGAGTCGTGAGCAGCTGTTACAGTCAATATTTAATTTTCACCTTTACTTTAACCTGTAATTTGAGCACATGTTAGTTGCGCGATCCTGAAGATCGCCATTTTGTTAACCTAGTACTTGATACATAGGGTGGTCTTATTAGACCCACGTGCCGTAAAGGTTGTTAATGGTGAATTAACCTAATTACTGCTTATTAGGTATAAGTATATATTTTTGACACTGTCACGCCGTTAGGGAGTGATCACAGTTTACAGTATCAATCCACGTGTATAATTCTTTTCAAGCAAACCAGAATTTTATGCTAACTAGCAAATTTTCAACAGTTCAAATAATATTTTTCCAGATATAAATATAATCATTATTCTTTTAGTCACATGTTAACTTTTTGCTAATTTTAAAAATCAATTGTAATTGTTTATTTCCTTCAGATTAAATTAAAATTTTGTCTAAATTGATATCTCATCAAGATATCCATTTTGTACTAGTGTCTTCGTAATTTGGGAAAGATAACATTATCGGTTGTGGAATCACTTGGTTATTCCAACCGACGGTGTTGCTTGTCCTTTTGATCTCAAGTCAGGTACTGTTCGTTCTTTGAATTTACAGGGTTTGAACGTCTGAGGTTCCTCACCCCTTCACTCCCAGGCGGTATAGTGACTTTCCTGACAGGACCGACTTCCAGTTCCTACGAGTTCCAAGGAGGGTAACATTTTCTTGTTTGAATGACCATAATTTCATTCTCTGATTTTGTTGTTTATCCGAAGTTGTATTCCACTAATTTTTTATAGAACTATTCGAGGTATTCTGTAAGTCCTCTTATTGGAAAATTAGTTCTTTTAAATTTAATAATTGAGTTAATTTATTAATTGTTTTATATTAATTCACTTTATGTTACAAACCAATTTAATTTAATAATCGTTTACTCAAATTTCATTTATGTTACGATTTGATTTAATTTTCTAATTGTTTCTACAAATTCAATACTATTTTTATTCCCAATTGGAATTCTAAAAATTTGTAATTTATATTATGTTATAATTCAAATTCTGTGGAATATACGAATTGTTAAGTTGAACTTGTATTGTTTTCTGAATTTCCATCAACTGTTTAACCACCTCGTAGTGCTTGTATTCTTGACTGTGAATTCATTCAGTTTTATAGTTTTTTTTCAAGCAGTTGGCGCTCGGGCAATTCACAGTCTTGAAACACAAGGCACGTTTCACTACGAGCCCTGAGAATAATCGATTTAAATTGAGCTAGCTGGGCCAATTAAAACCGATCCAAGCGGGTCCGTTTCACTGGCGCCCAATCTTTAACGTGGTCTAGAACACAGTTGATGGTTATTGAGAGAATTATATATTAGAGGTGAAAAATTGGTCATTCTATTATTTTTATCTCATTTTTTGGATCTGTTTGAATTTGCACGAAGTGATTGACAATTGTTTTCTGAAAAATTATTCGATTTTATAAAGCTCTCTGAAGATGGAGCCAAATTTTTTGAAAACTAAAGAATTATCATATGAATTAGCTATTAGGGGTCAATCTACGGATGGTGACGCTAATACTAGACGAAAGCTTTTAAGGGGTTGTTTGCATAGAGAACAACATGATAGAAGTCTAACTTCAATTAATGATGAATTCGATTTTGAAGAAAGTATTGTAGAAATTTCAGAGTCTCTTAAAGACATTAAAGAAGCAATTAATAGATATCAGGGTGAACCAGGGGATAATGCTAGGAGAATTGAAACTAAGTTAAACCACTTGTCGGGTCGAATAGACAGACTCAATCCCGAAACTTTAAATGATAAAATTCAAAAAGATAAATTAGCAGCTGATGTACTTGCTCTAGAAGGAGATTATGCTGTTAAACTTCGGCCTGTTAGTCAAGTTCCAGGAAGCTCTACTCCGCAAACTCCAATTAACCAAGGAATATCATCATATCGTCCCAAAGTTCCTGTTTTCAAATGGGACTTATTTTTTGATGGGTCAGGAGATCATCAAAAAGTTTATGATTTTTTGGATAGAGTAGAAGAATTGAGGGAGGCGCGAGGTTTGACAGAGGAAGACCTTTTTTCTTCAGCTGTTGATCTTTTCAAGGGTGATGCCTTGGATTGGTTTAGATCCGTGAGATCTTCTATTTCATCTTGGATGGAATTAATTGAGGTATTAAAAGCAGAATTCTTGCCTAAATACCTTGACTTTGGAATATGGAATCAGATCAGAAATCGCAAACAACTTTCAGGACAAAAATGCCGTTTGTACATAGCTTCGGTAGAAAAATTATTCTCCAGGCTTAAAGTTTCTCCTAATGAAGAAACGAGATTAGAACAAATTATGTCTAATTTACAACCTCACATATTGAATCAATTTGCATTACTTAATTTAACATCAATAAAGGATTTAAAAGCGAATTGTTGACAAATAGAAGATTTCGAGTTTCGTTTTAAAAGTCAAGAGGTAGTACAGGAAACTGTACCTAAATTGAAGTTTAGACCTACAGTCAATGAGTTACAAACCTTTTCTCCAGTTGTTTGTTGGAATTGTCGTTCCCAAGGGCACAAGTATACTTCTTGTTCGGCCCCTAGGAAAACTTTTTGTTTTGGGTGTGGAGTACCTAACATAGTTAGCACATCTTGTAAAAGATGTAAGTCAAAAAACGGGGCATCGAAGCCTACAGGCCTGGCTATAGCTTCGACTTCAAAACAAAACCCAGGTACTTTCACAAATCAAAACAAAAGAAAGTAAGAGGAACCTTCGACAGGGTTGAATGGGAAAAGTGGTTGATTAGAATTAAAAAGAATTGTTCTCCTAAAATGGTTTCTCCAGTTTTTTTAAATTTACCTGATGACAATAGACCTTATTTGAACATTAAAGTTTTTGAGGATTCTTTTCCTGCATTGTTGGACACAGGTTCTAACATTAATGTTATAGGTTCAAAGGGTAATTTCATTATTGAAAAATATAGATTGTCAATAATTAAGGATAACAATGTCAATGTTGTAACAACCGCTGATGGTTTACATCAACCTGTCTTGGGAATAATTAACGTTCCTATTTCGTTTAATAATATTCAGACTTCTGTTAAATTTAACGTAATTCCTTCTATACAACAAGCAGTAATATTGGGTATAGAATTTTGCAAATATCACAATATTAAGGTCGACTTTGGTAATTCTATCTGGAACATCGAACCTTGTATTAAGTCAAGTAATGTTACTGCAATTCATAGTTATGATTCTTTAAATACGTTACAAAAAACAGAACTTCAAGCAAAAATTGGACTTTTTGAACAACTTTCCTTGACGGAAATAGGACGTACCTCTTTAATAGAACATACAATTACCGTTTCGGAAACAATACCTTTTAGAAAACGACAATACCCCTTTTCTCCTGCTTTACAAAACCATTTAAATTCAGAAATTGATGAGATGTTGAGGCTTGGTGTAATCCAACCTTCTTCTTCACCTTACAGGAGCCCAATGCTTTTGGTAAAGAAGAAAGATAATTCTTATAGAGCTTGTTTAGATAGTAGACACTTAAACAAGTTAACCACAAGGGATGCTTACCCCTTACCTTTAATAGATACAATTTTGAGCAAATTGCAAGGCGCTAACTATCTTACAACTTTAGATTTGAAGAAAGCTTTTTGGAACATTCCTTTAGAGGAAAATTCACGTAAATACACTGCTTTCGGTATTCCAGGCAAAGGCCTTTATGAATTTTGTGTAATGCCGTTTGGTTTAACTAATGCTCCGGCAACAATGCAACGCCTTATGGATTTTTTAATTGACGAAAGTATTAGTCATCTAGTTTTTCCTTATTTAGATGATATAATCATCGCTACAAATACCTTCGAAGAACATATTCAAGTGTTACATAAAGTATATGAAAAGATCAAATTAGCAAACCTTGCAGTTAATGCTGAGAAATGTAATTTTTGCAGACCGTCTCTCAAATTTTTGGGTTTTATAGTAGATAGGGAGGGACTGCGCCCTAGTGGTGAGCTTGTTGAGGCCGTTACTCTTCTTTCTTCACCAAAAACATCCACTCAAGTTCGAAGGCTGTTGGGATTAATTTCATTTTATCGCAGATTTATTAAAGATTGTTCTACTCTAACAGCTCCTATCACAGAACTTATTAAAAGTAAGAAAAAGCACCAACCGATTACTTGGACTCCTGCAGCTGAGTCTTCTTTTCAAGAGCTGAAGCGACGCCTAACGTCGGCTCCAGTTCTCAGAAGTCCAGATTTTTCTAAATCATTTTCTATACAAAGCGACGCTAGCGACGTCGGGTTAGGTTGCGTACTTTTTCAAGAACATAATGGTTTACAACATCCAGTAGCTTATGCTAGTCGAACTTTAAGTAAAGCAGAGAGAAAATATACAGTTTCCGAAAGAGAGTTATTAGCCGTTCTGTTTGCATTGTCTAAATTTCGTTGTTTTATAGAGGGTACAAGGGTTGTTTGTTACACTGATCACGCCAGTTTAGTTTGGTTACATAATTTGAAAGATCCGATTGGTCGTTTAGGTAGATGGGCTTTAACATTGTCTCAATTTGATTTAGATATACGCCATAGGCCAGGATCACAAATGATTGTGCCAGATTATTTGTCTAGGGACGTACCTAATATTAATGTAATCAGTGATCAAGAACTTATTCCGGACAAATGGTACACAGATATGTTGAATAAGGTACCCATTAATCCCGATCAGTACCCTGATTTTAAAGTAGTTGGTAACGGGTTATATAAACACGTCAAACTTCCTACGTGTGTATCTTCTAATTTAACTGAATGGAAATTGGTAGTTCCCACAGCAAACAGACTTAAAATTTTTGAACAGTTTCATTGTGTTCCTACAGCCGCCCATTTTGGGATCTCGAAAACTATGTATAGGATATGTGAACAGTATTATTGGCCTCGAATGAGACAGGATATAATTCGATATGTAAAGAATTGTAAAATTTGCGCTGCTCACAAGAGTCCCAATGTACAAAGACACGGCTTAATGGGGCAAATGAAAAATATAGATTTTCCCATGCAATTATTGAGTATAGATTATTTAGGCCCTTTACCTCGTTCTAAACGTGGTAATCAATATATTTTGATTGCGGTAGATTGGTTCACTAAATATGTGTTTATCTATCCTTGTGCAAAAGCCACTTCGGCTTCGGCTATTAAATTTTTGGAAAATCAAGTCTTCCTTACTTTTGGGGTATGCCAGATTTTATTATCAGATAATGCAAGCCAATTTACATCTAGGCAATTTTTAAAATTCCTTGCTGACTACAAAGTTAAACATTGGCTGAATGCCCGTTATCATCCACAAGTTAATAATAGCGAAAGAGTTAATAGAGTTTTAATTACCGCTATTTCTTCGTTTATACACGATAATCATAGGGATTGGGATGTAAACATTTCTCAATTAACGCAAGCGTTACGCTTAACAAAGCATGATTCTACAGGGTTCAGCCCTGCATTTTTAATGTTTGCACGTCAAATTCCTATTTCAGGAGATTTTTACGGCAAAGTTGGAGATAACAACATTCTTAATGTTTCTAACAAGATTCATAGACAGTCAGATATTGAGTCATTACCGAATGTCTTCAATGAGGTAAGACAAAACATTGTGGCGGCATATAAGGGATACAAAAAGCATTATAATTTGAGAAAACGCCCAGTAGCTTTCAAGGTGGGTGATAAAGTTTGGAAAAGAAATTTTGTTCAGTCCAACGCAGCGAATTTCTTTTCAGCCAAACTGGCTCCTAAGTATATACCATGTGTCGTAACCAAAATAATTTCTAATCTAGTATATGAGTTACAGAATGAAGACAAGCAGAATTTGGGAAACTGGCATGTAAAGGATATAAAAGAAGACCTGTGCAATGACGATTCTGAACAGGAGGATGAGAGTTCCAGTGATGAGAGATAGGGTTCCTAGCAGGTTGCTAATTCTGCGGTGGATTTTGAGGTTCGCATTTATGACTGTCAGTTTTGGGAAGGACGCGACCCTTAATTGCCACAGTAGATGAATACTGTTAAGGAAGCTGCAAATTATTGGTGATCTGCGGGGGTTCCCTGTTACTCCGATCTGCATCGCTCTTTCTTCTGCACGGATGACGCTAAGTATCATTGTTTTACTTTGATTGCCAGATTTCTGAAGTTTGTTCTCTTTATTTTAGTATAGTCCAATTTATTTTCATTAGTTACCTTAACTTTATCGGATACATTATTTTTTTATAGTTGTTATAGTGAAACCACCATTTTTAGGACTTGATCACCCTGGAAAGTGGGTGGATTTGGAAGTTTGAGACTTCCACTTTACGAGTTTGTTTTTCAATAATTGCATATGTTAATTTGGGATCCGCTGATCCATGCTATGTCATGTTTGAAAATTAACTCTAGTATCTTCTTTTAGAGTCTGTTCTCTTAATGTTTACAACACGTAAGACTGGACTAATTTAGAGTGAGTTATTGTCTGGAAAACGTATAATTTCAGAAATAAGCTCTTATGTATCCGTGAGTTATTGTCTGGAAAACGTATAATTTCAGAAATAAGCTCTTAAGTATCTATAGTTTATTTTTTAAGGTAACTTAAACTTGAGGGAGTCTTTTGACTCAAAGATTGGACTTATTTAGAGTAAATTCAGTATTGTTTTTGAGAATTGGAAATTTATTCTTATTCATAGAGTTGCGTTATAGTAATTTATTATTTCGACATTATTGGTTAGTCTCTCATTACCATTTCATTTTTTTGATATAC
The DNA here is from genome assembly GCA_958510875.1 of Endomychus coccineus. NCBI lineage: Eukaryota > Metazoa > Arthropoda > Insecta > Coleoptera > Endomychidae > Endomychus > Endomychus coccineus. Next base: position 108,301,759 of record OY294069.1, read on the forward strand.
AAGTAAAATTGTATTGATTGTTAATCAATTCGGTCCGGAGTGTAGGGGACTTTAAATTGGACCTACACTTATGCTTGGGATAACTTTGTGAAAACATCTATTCACTAGCGTGAACCTAGTTCACTAACATGCAGCTACTATTTTTTTTTCCTCTCCTCCTATCAATTATAAATATATTAACTAGTGTGCTACGTTGTTCACACGAAATTCTTCTCTCACGCCACTATGACGTTTTACCGGTCTCTAAATACGTTAGGGATAATAGGGAGATTTTTTTTTTCCTCCTTTATACATTCAATTAAGTAATAATTGAAAATTCCGATTATTCAGGGGGTGCTGGAGCGGGAGAACCATGCGACGACGCAGTCGGGTGGCATCCGGTAGTTTTGGGGAGAATGGGCCCCCTTAGAAAGGCCTTGGGAGCGGGGTTTCGTCTTGGTGGCCGAACCTTCTGAGCCGGCTATTATTATTTTTTATTTTATTTTTACTCCTACTCTTCTTTCCTTTAGGCATTCTAGACCGTGGGACCCAATCCCATTTCTTTCTCTTCTTCAATCTGAAAACTATTTCTTTTTATTGCTTGGTTGCCGATGGCTCTTAAGGAAGGGGATTCTGTAGTGGACTTAGTCCAGCTGGGGCGTTACTAGTAACTAAGGGTAAGGTTCCTACCGGGGACGTCTGGGTTCCGCATGGGGTCGTTCGCTGAGCACACTTTCTGCGACTCCACAGCTATCCTGTAGTTTTTTTAGTTTATGTATTCCTGTGATCTTCCAATTGAACAATTGTGTATGTTACATTATTATAAAATGTGTAGGACATTTTAATTTTCATTCAAAATTTTTTAGAACTCTTTTTCAGTATCGTAATATTGGAACTGGTCAACCAATATTTATGTGAAGACCACAAAACTCCTTTTGAGTATCGTAATATTGGAACTGGTCAACCAATATTTATGTGAAGACCACAAAACTCCTTTTGAGTATCGTAATATTGGAACTGGTCAACCAATATTTATGTGAAGACCACAAAACTCCTTTTGAGTATCGTAATATTGGAACTGGTCAACCAATATTTATGTGAAGACCACAAAACTCCTATTGAGTATCGTGATTTTGGAGTTGGTCAACCAGTCTCTATGTCAAGACCGATTTTTTTTAGTATTTTCTTAAAAATTGTTTGAAGCTTCACTTCAAAAATTTTTCTCGTGGTAGAGGGGGAATGTAACGAACTGGGTACGTTACGAGATTATTATATAGAACTCTTTAAAGAACAGAGTAGAATTCTCTTCGGCGAGGTAACTTGCCATATGATATTTAAAGACATCTGCCGATTAATAAAACAGAGATTATTGAGACTACCATTCCTGATATGAGATGTCACTATATATCGCGGAGTGGGAATGTAGGATAGCGGAAATCGAAGAGACCCCATTGTGTTGTTAATCTTTGATAGGGTAAGTCGAGTATTTCATATTCTTTGCATACATTCTTAATTTTTTGAACTTCTGAAATATGATGCACACCGGGCTACAGATAATTTGATTTAGTTTGTTATTCAACGCCTGGATGTAAAGTACCCGCGTGTGGTTATATTTCAGAGGAATTTCTCGACTTGCTCTAATAAATAACACAATCAAATTTGCATCTAGCATGAACCCAGGTTTATCTTTTCAATCACTACCGGGATTGTTTTAGTCACTGTCTAGAATTACTCTGACGAGTCGTGAGCAGTTGTTACAGTCAATATTTAATTTTCACCTTTACTTTAACCTGTAATTTGAGCACATGTTAGTTGCGCGATCCTGAAGATCGCCATTTTGTTAACCTAGTACTTGATACATAGGGTGGTCTTATTAGACCCACGTGCCGTAAAGGTTGTTAATGGTGAATTAACCTAATTACTGCTTATTAGGTATAAGTATATATTTTTGACACTGTCACGCCGTTAGGGAGTGATCACAGTTTACAGTATCAATCCACGTGTATAATTATTTTCAAGCAAACCAGAATTTTATGCTAACTAGCAAATTTTCAACAGTTCAAATAATATTTTTCCAGATATAAATATAATCATTATTCTTTTAGTCACATGTTAACTTTTTGCTGATTTTAAAAATCAATTGTAATTGTTTATTTCCTTCAGATTAAATTAAAATTTTGTCTAAATTGATATCTCATCAAGATATCCATTTTGTACTAGTGTCTTCGCAATTTGGGAAAGATAACATTATCGGTTGTGGAATCACTTGGTTATTCCAACCGACGGTGTTGCTTGTCCTTTTGATCTCAAGTCAGGTACTGTTCGTTCTTTGAATTTACAGGGTTTGAACGTCTGAGGTTCCTCACCCCTTCACTCCCAGGCGGTATAGTCACTTTCCTGACAGGACCGACTTCCAGTTCCTACGAGTTCCAAGGAGGGTAACATTTTCTTGTTTGAATGACCATAATTTCATTCTCTGATTTTGTTGTTTATCCGAAGTTGTATTCCACTAATTTTTTATAGAACTATTCGAGGTATTCTGTAAGTCCTCTTATTGGAAAATTAGTTCTTTTAAATTTAATAATTGAGTTAATTTATTAATTGTTTTATATTAATTCACTTTATGTTACAAACCAATTTAATTTAATAATCGTTTACTCAAATTTCATTTATGTTACGATTTGATTTAATTTTCTAATTGTTTCTACGAATTCAATACTATTTTTATTCCCAATTGGAATTCTAAAAATTTGTAATTTATATTATGTTATAATTCAAATTCTGTGGAATATACGAATTGTTAAGTTGAACTTGTATTGTTTTCTGAATTTCCATCAACTGTTTAACCACCTCGTAGTGCTTGTATTCTTGACTGTGAATTCATTCAGTTTTATAGTTTTTTTTCAAGCAGTTGGCGCTCGGGCAATTCACAGTCTTGAAACACAAGGCACGTTTCACTACGAGCCCTGAGAATAATCGATTTAAATTGAGCTAGCTGGGCCAATTAAAACCGACCCAAGCGGGTCCGTTTCAATACTCCGAAATGATCGATACGAGGTGAAGGTAATAACAGGTTCTAAGCGGTGTAAACGACCCTATACGGGGATATATGCAGCCGAACACATGAAATTATAGAAGAAAGTGACAAAGGGAACCAAAGATTAGTGGAGAATATCAGGAAAGCACCATAATATAAATCACATATCTTTTAAGATCCATTAATTTTTTTTAATAAACTTTTTATTTGTTTGTTGAAAGCTTGTACTTGCAGCGACTTGCATGCGTAGGCATACTGAGCGGCATGAGGTCGGCTCCGACGAGAGCCCTTGAAGCTCTCGCTGGATTACCACCTCTACACTTATACATTAAAAGTGAGGTCATGAGAACGGCGTATAGGTTAAACGGCCTAGGCCACTGGACCGAAACGCACTACTCTCGTGGAAACTCATCGATTCTAAGTGAGGCAATCTCTAAATGCCCCATTCTAGAAATAAAGCACGATAGCATGATTCCTGCTATATGTCTCACTTCTCCCTAAATCCTCATCCCGGATAGAGGAGATTGGAACAGCGATACCCTCACCCTACTGCCACCAGACGGGCTCGTATTGTTCACAGATGGGTCCAAGGTAGGTCAGGCTTCTGGGGCGGGAGTGTACCTAAAAAGGCCAAGGATCACTATCTCACTGACTCTAGACGCTTACTGCACGGTTTTTCAGGCGGAGGTCTACGCAATACTGACTTGTGCCATGGAAAACCTGCGGAAAAAGTATGTAAATAGGCGCATATATATTTGCACAGACAGCCGGTCGGCTCTGGGAGCACTCAAATCACCCAGAGTCACATCAAGACTCGTCAAAGAATGCAGGGATACACTGACTGAACTAGCTAGGAGAAATAAAGTTCAACTCATCTGGGTCCCCGGACACAGCGGAGTTGTATGGCGCGAAATGGCCGACTCTCTGGCCAGGCGAGGGTCGTCTAGCGCCCCTATCAGGCCGGAGCCAATGGTCGCTTTACCAAACTGCGTAGGTGGTCTCGCTCTTATGGATCAACTGAATAAAGAGTGGTCTAAACTGTGGCGAGAATCACCACGCATGAGGCAGGCCAAGCTCTTCATCAAAGAGCCTGTGCCTAGGCTCTCAAATAAACTCCTTCCTCTGAACAGAAGGGACATCCGAGAGATGACTGGAATCCTAACCGGTCACTGTCGTCTTAACAAACATCTCCACACTATGGGCATCACAGATGACCCAATATGTAGAAAATGCAGAGAGGTGGAAGAAACTGCCTCTCACATCCTGTTGGAATGCCCAGCATTATCATCCCCCAGATACAGACACTTCGGAGAATTAAAACTGCTCCCAGAAGAACTTATGGAAGCCAGCACTGGCAATATTCTGGGTTTCAGGCGGGCCACAAACCTGCTAGAATAGAAGAGGCTTCTGACTACGGGGCGCACAATGAGCCCAACTAAGTGGCCTAAGTGCAGCAGGGGGCTTAGCCTCCTCCCCTCTTATTATGATGATGATGATGATGAAGCTTGTACTTTTGTTGTGTGTACAAAGACACATTTTTAGAGTTTTAATTTTATGTTTTGAAGTTACAAATATATACATTTGGAAATTAAAATTTGTTGTTCTTAATAAACTAATACTGAGGGAGTGATCGAGACAGCCCCTGCGTTTAATTTTCAGTAAACTGATCCTTCTTTTGTTTTGAGCTATTAATTGAATATTATACTCATTTTACGGAAGATGATGCCAAAGGACAAAAGGCTCCTCAATTTATTGAGAAAAGGTTACCCTGAGTATAGTTACACTACTTGGGTACACACAATACACAATATACATACACATACTTTATTTTGAAAAGAACCCATGTATTTTTCTCTATTGTCTGTATTTTTTCTCCGATGACGTCATAAAAAGCACATGCATGTCAGTGATCCTAGCAGTGGAAAACAAAAGTTCATGGAAAAGTCTACTATAAAACTGATAATAAAATAAAACACTTTCTCTTTGTTTTTATTGCATATATTATAGAAACAAATCGTGACAATAGTTTCGTCATCTTCAAACGATAATAATATGAATAATCTTGGCTATTTATAGTACAATATAGGACACAGGAACAAGTGGGGTTCCGGTTGGGGAAATACATTGTTAGAATAGAATAATTGAAATTGGATAATAAGGTAGAGTTAAAGAAGAAATTTTAATACGTAGGTATACTAGGAAGGATTATGGGAAATTTTAAGTTATGAAAAATTATTGAAAATTTCTATTGATTCTAGTGTGTTTGATTAAACCTCTACTCTTTTGATGTTGGAAGCTTCAAAATAAATTGTCCTATTTTTTGTTGAATGCTTAAGATAAAACAAATAAGTTTAATAAACCTGGAGTATATAAACCTGTTCGGAGTGTGATAACTTTTACATCGGTAGATCAAGTCGTAATATAGAAATTAGATATAAGGAACATTTTCGATATTTTAGACAATAAAACAGATTCATCTTTCTCTAATCATATTTTAGAAACAGGGCACTCTTGCTAAATTTAGATGAAGTTAAATTTTACATAACCAGAGTAAAGGTTTTGAATTAAACACATTAGAATCAATAGGAATTTTCAAAGGTATTAAAAATAATGATAATACAATTTTAAACGATCAATTAGATGTGTACTACAGCATTCTGTTGAATGTCTTGATAACTTAAAATTTCCCATAATCCTCTTGTGCCTTCCTAGTACACCTCCGCATTTAAATTCCCTTATTACAATATTAACTCTACATCATTATTCAATTTCAATTTACTATTCTAACAATGTATTGCAAAGAAATTGCGCTAGCGAGTTTACTGGACATAGGGAGCTTTTGATAACACCTCTTTCGAATCAATTGCCCGAGCAACGCGAGAGCGACTGATGGAAGATCTAATGTGCAAATGGATCCACAACATGCGCCGATGCAGGACAGGAACCCTCAATGAAGTTGAGAAGAAGGTGCGGGGCGATGGAGGATGTTCGCAGGGAGGTGTACTGTCACCTCTGCTGTGGAGTCTGGTGGTGGACGAACTACTAATACTCCTTGAGAGCAAAGGATTATGCGTAATTAAAGTACAAGCGAAGTTCGAGAGCACAATAGCATCTCTGATGCAGCAAGCACTGAACACCGTGGAAAAATGGTGCAGCAAGGAAGAACTTAAAGTGAATCCTTCGAAAATAACCATTGTACCCTTCACGAGGAGGAAAGGCATTGGAAACATACAAGACTTAGTTTTGTATCGGGAAAACATACAGATGACGGACGCGGTCAAGTACCTTGGGGTAAGCCTTGATGAAAGGCTGTCCTTTGGAAAGCATCTGGAGAAAACCACTAAGAAAGCGCTAAGGGCCATGTGAACCTGTCGTCGTACAGTCGGAAGAACCGTGGTCTCACCCCACGGATGGTGCACTGGGTGTACAACACCATAGTGAGACCCATCGTAACATACGCCGCAATCGTGTGCTGACCAAAAACAACAACGAAAGTATAACAGCATTCCCTGAACAGAGTAAAGAGGCTGGCGTGCTTAAGAATAGCAGGTGCAATGTCGAACACTCCAACGACTGCGATGGAAAGGCTGTTGTGATTGGAGCCACTGCACCTCGCCGTTCAGGCAGAAGCCATAAGAGGAGCATATCGCAGTGATCTTATTAGACAAGGAAAGGCCGACCAAAAAGGTCGAAGAATTCTTGAATTGCTTGGATCACCTGAGCCAATGGGGATGAGATCCGATAGAATCAAGGTTCACAGCACTTCCGTACCGTTTACGATTCAAACTTTGAATGGGCGGGAGAACGCTGGGGGCAACCCTCATATGATACCAGGGGATTCCGTATGGTTTACCGAGGGCATCAAGACCGAAAAAAAGTACAGTTGCTGGAATACTTGAGACAACGGACCAAGGAGAAATAATTTCTTTGAACCTAGGGACACCTGCGAGAGAATACCGAACATAAATAGTAGCAATTACAACATGTGCTCGAATTATGAGGGAGAGCCTATGAGAATAGACAAATCACAACCATAGTGAAAACTTAACAGTGCTTGAGACTTAAGTCATACACAATCACCGCCCAATGTGTACTCGATTATGTAAAAGAACTAATGCCACTAGTAAAGAACCCAATAGAGTGACAGTCGTATGGGAGTCTGAGAAAAACAGACGCGAAGGGGCTGAAACTGTCGTCGCACTCGCTAAAGCGAATCTTATGCCATAGCTAAATCTGTAATTCAAAAATGGCGCGACAGAGCACCTTGCCTACTGGAGGTAACTGCTCCGTATGACGCACTCCAAGCGAATAATGGGAGATCTTCAGCAGCAACGAGTGAGTAATCTACTGACGTTCAGCAGACAAGAAATACGGAATTTTGTTGCTTTCCTGACCGGACACGCCCCATGCGACAAACATATCTCTGCACGATGGGTCTGGTAGATCAGCCTACATGCAGGGGTTGCGGCATGGAAGAAGAGACACCCATGCATATGCTATGTCAGTGCCCGTCATACGCGATTGGTCGTCGGACATACCTCGGAAACGATTAAACTGCACCTGAGGAAATCAGAAGTATCTCCTATATCAGGTTACTGAATTTCATAGAATACACCGGACTGATGAGGAGATAGCAATATGTGAGGGCACAATAGATTTTCCCTCTATGCAAAAAAAAACAATGTATTTCCCCAACCGGAACCTCACTTGTGTATTATTAATATTTTCATGCATTAGTATTTTTTGAAGATGACACGCTAGTGTCGAAACTATAGTCACGATTTATTTCTATAATATATGTGATAATAAACAAAATACAAGTGTTTTATTTTATTATATCAATATGATAAATTATCATAAAGTAATGTCTCCCACCATTGATTTTTTCTACTATAAAATATTATTTATGTGTGCAATTATTGTTGTTGAATCATATGGTGTTTCTTTATTTTAGCTAAGTGTTTTTGTCATACTAATATCTTTCTGTATTTCCACAAATATTTGTATGTTGGTCGAGCCTGCCCATTCGAGTCAAGAAGGCCGAGTGTGAGCACTAAGGGAGTGAATCTAACACTCTAAGGGAACAACACCCCAAGTGTTGATGTAGTGAACATTAATAGTGCAAATTGATAGAAAAATGGGTACTACTAATTCCAAACAATCCGAAGTTACAGACACGGGAGTGGTCAACTCGAATTTCATCGTGAATCAAAAAAATCCATGTACCAACAGATTTAAGAATTGTACTGTATGTTATAGCTACGTTCATACTTGCACTCCTCATATTGAAAATAAGAAGGGGTACCGAAGAGAGATAAAACGAGATTTATCAAAAAGTGTGGTCCTATGAACACAAGAAGTAGACGCTGAAAAAGTGAGCATATTAAAATATTCCTCAAATATTGAAATTCATAATTGACGTCATCCATGAACTACACCCGTGCCGATGTTGATGAACTCTTTCGTAAGTAAACAATTCAAAAACTCTCAGTCTGCAATTGTGCAATACATATTGCATTAGTTACATAGGAAATATATTTAGAATAGTAAACTGCTGTGCAACTGATGAAATGTTGCGCAATGTAATTATTAAAATATCTAATTTTAAGATCATATCGGAATTTACAATTTGTTATTCATTTTTAAACGATGCGGTGTAATACCGTGTATTTTGATTCACTAAAGTTATTACGATTGTAATTAGTGCTGTTATCTACATGTATAAGTGTTAGAATAAACCATAACCAATCACCGAGTTATTCCTATACTACCCATACCTACGGACCCTAAAAACCAGGATACTACATGGGGATCTATGCCAGCCCATTTCTTTAAGGGAAGGCAAATTTTATTGGAATAGAAGTGGGAAATTCAAGGATGGATAAGGAATCGGCATTGGAATTGGAGGTATATTATCAGATGGTATACATAGTGTGACATGATCAAAAAGAAAACTAAAATGGGCGGAACGAGTTCCAAGGAGGAAGTTGTAATTGGCGAAGAGGGCAATAGCGGAGGGGTCTCTAACAATGTGCGAACCATCAAGACTGGAAATCATGTGAATAGACAGTTTTATATTGGTGATACTAGTAGCCATATACCTACTAGCGAGATTAGTGAAGAGGACAATGGAGAATAAAATCAGGGAGGAAATCCGTAAGAGCCAACCTACACTGGTATAACGAGCTATAAGGAGAAATAAATACATGTAAGTTAATTTTAATTCTTATATTGGATGTACCTACAAACCCTGTAACGAATCTCTAAAATCTTGAACAATTATTTAATGGGAAACACGTAGATTGGTTGTAAATTTTAGATTTCGTTTATATTAGTATTTAGAATTCATAATTCTGAATGATTATATTGTTGTATAGGAATATAGGTAATACCGGGCATAGGCATCCGTGTAGTATAAGTATCAGATTTGCATCCATTTCAATTCATAAACCGCATCTATTTGATTTCATTCAAAACAGTGCATATTTCGTTCAACATAAGATAACGAGACAGATGTAAGCATAAAAACCACGGCACATAATCGGGGAACTGGTGGACCATCATGAGCGCGAAATGAGCAAAAAAGGGCTCGGCTGGAGCTGGTATAGGTAACTTGACCAGCACCTCGATTGGTATAAAAGAACGCCCGCAAACGTTGAATTGATCATTACAGATATAGTCAGTGAGCTAACTGAAGTGTGAGTAAACCATTTAGACCACCGAAATCAAAAGTAAGTGTTCCGCCAATTACCATTGAAGTATTAGATAATTTTGCTAATTGATGCATGAATAACAGTTTTTAATGATACTTACATGACTATAATGAGGAAATAGCCTGCATGGACCGCTTTCTCTGCGTTTATTGCTTCTGAGCTTCCTTGTGCTTCTCCCGGGTCGGGATAAATTATTATTACAGACAGAGTTGGATATTTATCTATGTTCAAGCTATAAATAAACTTACTATTGAGAAATTCCGTGTTTGTCTAACATAACATTCTGCAACATCATTTAAATAGTCAAGAAGTAACCAAGTATTATTTGCAATTAAAGCCTGTAATTCTAATACTATTCGGTCTGCCTTATGACCCCTGGTTACTTACCTCACTACCCTGGGACAAGGCTATCCATAGATAGCACAGTGATACGCTTTGTGGTAAGGGCCCTAGCAGAAGACCTTAACGAGGAGTGAACCTTGACAAAAATATGACGCCCGAGAAACAAACATAAAAGTCAATCGGATTCAGATCTGGTAGACTTGAAAGAGTGTTGAAGCCGTCGTAAGTGAAATTCTTCAAAAAGTAGCAAGGTACGTCACAACCCGTATGGAGAGGACAGCCGACCAACAGCAGACGACATCATATTGTCTTCTGTTCATCTTAGTAAGTAATGACAAATCATATAGAAACATTTAAATACATATATGAAGAGCTCAAAGTGTTCAATAGAAATTTAGGAAAAGACAATCAGGCTCGACGAGTCGATATAGCTAATCCTATAATAGGAAGTTACAGATTAAGTATAATCAATGATCATTTTAATCTAGAGAAATATAAATTCACTTGTAATCAACCAGACACTATTTGGGAAGTGCAGAAATATGATAATGCTATAAAACACACAATTTCAGATATATTAGTCGAATGACGTAACTCCAATTCGAATAGTCATAATATACAAATAAACATGACGGATAAATTTGACTTACGTACGGGACAAGGCTCCACGTTGATGATTCGTATATAGAGAACAAAAGGAGTTAGTAATAGTAAGTATAAAGAAGTACGAATGAAGATAACACGGTAATAATGTAACCAACTCGTAATAGTATTGAATATTCCTACGTTAAATTACGATTCTAACTAGTGCTGTTATCTACATGTATAAGTGTTACAATAAATCATAACCAATCACTGAGTTATCCCTATACCACCCATATCTACGGATCCTAAGGACCTGGACACTACGACCATCAGAATATAAATATAGGATCAAACTACCAACAAACGCAAAGTAACAGAGGTAGACAAAATAGCAATAATTAAAGATACAGATACAGAGGTAGAAACAGTAACTACATCAGAGCTTATAGTACTGAACAAAATCAGGAAAACCAACAGGAGCCTCAAGAAGATCCTTTGAGGTCGTAAAAATATTTAATATGCACCTAGCACTTTCAAAGTTTGTACCAGCATAAACTAAAATGATCAACAAAGATAAAATCAAGTACAATTAATGACCAAACTTTTAGTGTACATTCCTGATTATGTTGGCATCAATTTAATACTATACCCAATACGGCACAAACGAGATAGCATACTATAAGAATAAAAACTGACACTTCTCATGGATTTAAATTTTTTTTTCAATTTCATTTTGCATAAGTGTGCTATCTCGTTTGTGCCGTATTATGCCGTATCTACTTGAATCTAAAATCATCAGGACTGTGTACTGGAAATTTCATCATTGCACAAATTGAAACAGACTTCTCATGGATTACATTTTTTTTTCAATTTCTTTTTGTGTAAGGACGCATTCAGCCTCTCTGTGCAATGATGAAACTTTCAGTGTACATTCCTGATGATGTTAGCTTCAAGTTGATACCATGCACAATACGGCACAAACGAGATTGCATTCTTGGAAAAAATAAAAACTGAGACTTCTCATGGATTTTATTTCTTATTTTCACTTTCTTTTTGCCTAAGGACCCATTCAGCCTCTGTGAAATGTTCAAACTTCCAGTGGACATTCCTGATGATGTTAGCCTCAATTTTATACTATACACAATACGACACAAATGAGATAGAATACTTAGAAGGAATAAAAACTGAGAGTTCTCATGGATTTTCATTTTTTTTTCAATTTCTTTTTGCGTAAGGACCCATTCAGTCTCTGTACAATGATCACACTTTCAGTGTACATTCCTGATGATGTTAGCTTCAATTTGATACTATACACAATATGGCACAAACGAGATAACATACTTAGAAGAAGTTAAAACTTAGATTTGTCATAGATTTTTAATCTTTTTTCAATTTCATTTTGCGTAAGGACCCGTTCAGCCTCTCTGTGCAATGATGAAACTTCTAGTACACATTCCTGATGATGTTAGCTTCAAGTTGATACTATACACAATACGGCACAAACGAGATAGCATACTTAGATAAAATAAAAACTGAAACTGCTCATGACTTTTAATTTTTTTTTCAATTTCTTTTTGCCTAAGGACTCATTCAGTCTCTCTGTGCAATGATGAAACTTGCAGTACACATTCCTGATGATCTTAGAATCAAGTAGATACGGCATAATACGGCACAAACGAGATAGCACACTTATGCAAAATGAAATTGAAAAAAAAATTCTAATCCATGAGAAGTCTCAGTTTTTATTTTTTATAGGTATGCTATCTTGTTTGGGCCGTATTGTTATAGTATCAAATTGATGCTAGCATCATCAGGAATGTACACTGAAAGTTTGATCATTGCACAGAGAGGCCGAATGGGTACTTACGCAAAAAGAAATTGAAAAAAAAGTAAAATGTATGAGAAGTTTGAGTTTTTATTTTTTCTAAGTATGCTAACTCATTGGTGCCTTATTGTATATAATATCAAATGAAAGCCCACTTCTTCAAGAATGTACACTGAAAGTTTCATCGTTGTACAGAGAGGCTGAATCCTTCTTACGCAACAATGTAATCGAAATAACGTAAAAAATCTATTAGTATTGTCAGTTCTTATTCTTTCCAATTGACTATTCCGTTTAAGCAGTATAATGTATGGTTTCATCAGGATGCTACTCAAAAATTAATAATGGTACAACCAAATTGCATTCAATTAGAGAGCGATATGTCCTATAATGAAGTCAGTATTACATTTCCTATTCATGTAAAATATGTATGAGAAGCTTAAAGTTAGAAGCGCGCAGTTTTGCCAAGTCGCAAGTGAGGCTGAATTTTACACAGGCTCACTTCACACACATCAATATATAATGGTCTAGATGAAAATATCATAACAATACTACCACGATTTGAGGTAATCAGAAAATTAAACACACTTAAACAGCTAGAAGAAGACAGTTATTTTAAATACTGAAATAGTCCCAGGAGTGTTTATTGCTAATTCGATTGTTTCTAAGGAAAATCCATTGATAAAAATTTTAAATACAACAGTCGAAACTGTTACAATAAGAAATGCTCATGAGTAAATTAAAATAAGAAACCTGAGTAATTATCATATATACTCGTATAACATAACAAACAATAAAACAGCTGATAGAGAGGTTAAATTATTGCAAGAATTGAATAAAGAGATACCTGAACTTGCAAAAAAATTAAACAATAACTGTATGTAATGTATTTTCAGATATTTTTGGTTGAAAAACTGATAAATTAACAACAAACACTTTTTACGAACAGAAATTTCAACTTTCAGATCAAAGTTCAGTATATGAGAAAACCTATCGCATTCCATATACGCAGACTGAATCAACTCTCAAATTACCATGCTAAAGAATGAAATAATAGAACCATCCACAGCCGCATATAATAGCCCAGTTTTACTAGTATCTAAAACATCAGCAAACGGAGAAAATAAGTGGCATCAAGTCATTGACTAGACAATTGAATGAAAAAATTATAGCAGATAAATTTCCTTTGCCAAGAATTTACGATATTTTGGATCAACTTGGTAGAGCAAAATGGTTTTCAAAGTTGATTTGAAGGCAGGTTTAGAATTAAATGAAGATTCACGCGATATAACCACATTTAGCACAAATTCCGGTTCATACAGACTCATGAGACTACCATTCGGATCAGTCCAAATAGTTTTCAAAAGAATGTGTATTCCACTCGCAGGTATTACTCCCGAAAAAGCATTCCTATATATGGACGATTTAATCATCATCGGTTGCTCAAAAATCATCACTTAAAAAATTTAAGAAATGTATTTGAAACGAGTAGAAAATATAATTTAAAATTAAATCCGCAAAAATGTAAATTCTTTCGAAACGAAGTAAGTTATCTAGGTCACAATATCAGGGTATTCTACCAGACGATACGGAATATGATATAATAAACTAATACCCAACGCCAACAAATGCGGAAGCAGTGAAACGCCTCATTGCATTTTGCAATTATTATCGTAGATTTATTTCAAATTTTGTAGCAATATCAAAACCTTCAAATAAATTAACAAAGAAAAACTGAATTTTTTTGGACAGAACAATGTCAAAGTTCGTTCGAAACGCTTAAAAAATCGCTAATAGATCCAAAAATTCTACAATATCCGGATATCAATAAACAATTTATATTAACAACCGACTCATCAAACGAAGCTTGCGGTGCGGTACTAGCACAATGTTTTGAGTACTAAAGGCTACCCATTTACAAAAGGCGAAACAAATAAATCTTCAATAGAAAAAGAACTAACAGTCATTCATTGTGCCACAAAATACTATAGACCTTATTTATACGGAAAGAAATTTATTTATTTTAAATGAAAAATCCCTCATCAAAATTAACCAGAATGAGACTAGATTTAGAAGAATATAATCGAGATCGAGTACATAAAAGGAAAAGACAATGTAGGTGCGGATGCTGTATCGAGAATAACAATAAATGAATTGTGAGATATGATAATCAAGCATGCACGCGCACAAGTACTACCGATAACTCGCTCTATGACTAAAAAACAACAACCAACTATGTCTATGTCTATTAATCGAAGCCAAAAACGAGAATATTTTATCAAGCCCTAAAGTACACGAAACATGAGATAATTATAGTATTATGAAACTACCTATTCTTAAATGCGAAGGTCAAGCTGAGCATTTAAGGTTACTATTAGAAATGAAAAGGAAAAACAGCGTTTTCACTAATGGCAATAATTTAATAGAGAATATATTGTCTAAGCTAGAAATGATGGCTGGTGAACAAAAAATAAACACTGTAAAATTAAAATCAAATGACGAATTATTTAAAATGTGCACAATGAATAATTTGAAAGAAACTAGTGGAAAATGCTTAAAGAATTTATCAATAATAATATACGACTTTCCTAAAATCGTAACAGACAATCAGGATAAACAGTCATTAATTCAAAAATAATGTAGGTGCAAATGCAGAGAATAACAATAGATGAATTAAAACCTATGAGAATCAAGCCTGCACAAGTACTACCGATAACTCGCTCTATGTCTAAAAACCAACTATGACTATTAACCAATTCGAAAAGAAATATATTTTAACAAATTAAATACCTGAATAACTTATGTATGTTCAGTTTATAGTTTTTAGTTCAATTTTGAATAGGTCTCTTAGATTGAAATGAATGTACTTCATTTGTGGCCAGAATGAAGTTCATTCTTTAAAAATGCGAGATGTGCTGCCTACATGAAAAGTGGAGGTGAAACAACCATAGCTGCAATCAATTATTAAGTACGGATCTCGATTGACAGTTTATTATAATTACTAATACTGTAATGTACTCTATTTATTGCTTAAATAATAAATAATCAAGTAGTAACCAGAGACGGGTCTTTATCAATTACAACCACTACTGGAATACCTCTATATGGCATCCACCTTCAGTTTTTTAAATGGAATTATATTGTACTTTATCGAACCATGAGGACAATTATGTTTTTCTGGTTATAAATATATATCACACTAATATATTACCCCGCAGAAGTGTCTAAAATTCTTATTTTAAGTCAAGTGACGTCATCGATATGACGTCACTGCCTATTAGACATATATAATATAACGCGTTTTATTAGCGGTTTCTAAATCATCACAAGCTTTTATTTAACTTGTTTTGTGTATCTATCGATCTATCTATTTGTAAGTTCGAGTGAATTTTGAAATTTGGCAGGTGTTCATCATTCGGGTGACGATGCATTATGGCACATTTATAAAAGAAAAACAAGATGGCGGCTTCTAGATCACGGACGAGTTTTGAGATTATGGTCCGATTATAATTAAAATTGGTCTCTTTCAGATCATGATTTTTTAGTTAAAATTTACAAACTCAAGATGGCGGACGAGTTTTCTGGATTATGGTCAGATTCTATTCAAAATTGATATATGGGAGTTTTTGAGGCCGGAGAGCATGATATTTTAGTCTGAGTTAAAGACTTTCAAGATGACGGCTAAGATAGCGGACGAGTTTTGTGATGATGCGAATGAGAGTTTTTGGGGTCGGTGAGCATGAATTTTTACTCAGAATTCTACAATTCAAAATGACGGTTAAGATGGCGGACGAGTTTGTGATTATGATCCGATTTTATTCAAAATTGGTATCTGGGTTTTTTGAGGTCGGCGATCATGATTTTTAGTCAAAATTCGAAATTACAAGATGGCGGACGAGTTTGGTGATTATGGTCCGATTCTATTCAAAATTGGTATGTGGGATTTTTGGGGTCGGAGATCATGAATTTTGAGTCAAAATTAGAAATTAAATAAGGCAGCTACGATGAGGGCCGAGTTTTGTGATTATGGTCCGGTTCTATTCATAATTGGAATATGGGATTGTTGAGGTCGGAGATCATGATATTTTATTTCTTTCTAGTACACTTTAGAATAAAAGGTTCTCTTTTTTTTCCTTTTAATTTAATTTTCCATTTCTCCAATCATGCTCAAAAGCTAGTTTGCTAACAAAAATGAGGGAAGCCACGTGATCAATTGATCAAAGCTTTTTTGATAACCTGAACATACTTATAAATTGATTATTTAGTTTCGATGATCTTCAATATTTCACCTCTCAAGACGCTTTTTATTACTAAAAATTCATTAAATCTTTAATTGTTTTATTAATAAAAAATGTTGTCCTTATATTATTACTGTCTACAGTTCTCCTGGAACAAATCAAATATGAAATGTAGTAATGCCATTCTAAATAATCCCAAATACTTTTTTCCAAAACTTCTTGGATATTATATTTTGCTTTTTTATAAATATGCCAATAGTAAATTTTGAAATACAGCAGTCTAACACCGCCGTTTTTGCCGACATAAATGTATGGTAGCTATAACCTTAGTTTACAGCGCAAGATAAACTATAGAATACTAAATTCATTACATCGCTTTACAGTTATATTACATGTCGCTTCGCATTACATCCTATCGGACCATAAATGTCATTGGGATTGGATGGAAAAACAGTTCAATGATTACATGCAAAAGCCTTTCCTTTAATGGTAATTCAATAAATAAAAATTGTCACTGTTTTAAGTTTGTTTTCAACACCCCTCCGATGGTTGCGAGAGTTGCGAAATCTGTGATTTTTTCTATTCCAAACCGATTTGCGACAAAATTGATTTATTTGACCAATTGCAATTTTTCGATACTTATCTACAGTAATATATAATTGTAAATATCCTAAGAAAGTCATGTAAAACAATGATGATGAGAAGCAGTCTTCCAACTTGATCGATGTGTATTGTCAAATTAGGCTTATTTTTAAATTATATATAAATTCTCGGGAAATAGGTCACAATAACACTTATGCTTTATATTTTTCTTGTCTTTACGTACGTTTCGGTCTCACGACCATCATCAGAAGACTTATTATGTCTAAAACTTGATCACTTAAAACTAATTGTATTACACAAAGCGTCCTCATCGCACCAATTTCAATTAAAATGCCCACGTCGCCGAAATGAACAGAAACACGAATAAACGAAATTTTAAACCTCAATGCTATAGTACAATTATCAAAAATCCACTGCTAAGAAGAATTCTTAATAAATGCGTATTCATGTCGACACAGTAAGTGATCGACTAGAGACGAGACTAATAAAATTTAATTTCTAAGTATTCACTTTCAAACCAGATGTTAGATTTACGAGGTAATAGAAAAAGGTTTGTCAGGGACTGGAGGTATACTTGACATTCTACCTAAAATATATACTAATAACATTATAACGAGGCATGTAGGCAAGAGATATTATTTGATTAAGTTTGTATAGATATGACTTAGATTTTGAGAATCTGTCCTATGATTTACAGATTTGGAGTCACGTTTTATGTGAATCATCTCCAAAATAGATCTTTTAGAATAATTGGTTTCCTTAGTTAGAATATTAACATTATTGTAATCGGATTGATGGTTATAATCAAAGCAGTGTTTAGCAAGGGCGGTGGAATTTTCTAAGTTTTTGTTTTTTGTGCTATACCCATGGCCATACATTCTTTTTTGTAAATATTGTTTAGAGATTCCAGTATAAGTCCTATCGCAATCTTTACAATTTATTTTGTATACTGTGTGGGTTTGTTTATCTTTAGGTATTAAAGGTTTTAGATTTGAGAAATATTTTCCAACGCAGTTAGTAGGTTTATGCGCGACATTTATATCGTACTTTTTCAAACATTTCTCAATTTTCTCTGAGGTCTCCGGAATGTAGGATAATGTTATAAAATTGTCTGTATTACCTTTTATGTTATTTGTATATGAAAATCCTTTATAGATTTTGTTTATTCTTTCTTTAATGATAGGATTGAAAAATGTTTTTGGGTAGCCATTCATTTCCAGTGTATTACGAACAATTTCTAAATTTTTGGGACGGTCCTCTGCGTGGGACAATTTAACAGCTCGATCTGTAAGGCTGTTTATAACACTTTTTTTATAACATGTTGCTGCAACGGAATTGAAATGAAGATAACGTTGAGACCAAACTTCTTTAGTAAACCACAAGTAAATTGAAGTTTACAGTGGAAATTGTTGAATTTACTAATCACTGAATTTTATCAATGCGAACACACATAAGGCAATCATCTACATACCGTTTGAAAAATACGGGTTGAAAATCTAATGAATTTATAACAGATTCCTCTAGGAATTCCATAACAAGGTTAGAAATAGTAGCTGAAATAGGAGATTCCATTGCTGTGCCGAAAATTTGTCCAAAATATTGCTCACCATATTGAAAATAGGTGCATTCTAAGCAAAACTGTACTGCATTTATAAAGTCAGATTGATTTAGAGGTGTGTGGTTTTTAATCTCTGCCCAACGTTTTTTGATGCTACTCAATGCCAAAACGACTGGTATATTTGTAAATAAAGAAACAACATCCAAGGAAATAAGTTGATGATTTACGGGTACGGATTGATTTTTTTAAATTCATTAAAATGCCATGAGTCTTTCACATAAAATTCATTTTTTCCTATTACATTATTGATAGATTTTGATAAAAATTTTGATAAATTGTAGGTAGGCGCACCAATACTACTTACAATGGGTCTTAGAGGTATATCACTTTTATGTAATTTCGGAAGCCCGTAGATACAAGGTGCTAGCCCATTATGGCAATTTAATTTATTTTTCAATTCAATAGGGATGATCTTATTATTGTGCCAATTATTTATTCATGTTATTTTGCACTGATAATGTAGGGTCAGATTTTAATTTTTTGTAAGTTGTTTCATCATTGAACAGTTTTCTATTTTGTTTTCGTAGCCATTTCTATGCATTATGACAGTTTTATTACACTTATCCGCGTTTAAGACTAATATTTGAGGCTTAGCATCTAAGAATTCTTTCGTTTTTTTTGTATGAAAGTTAAAACGACTTTTTGCAATACCTACTTCCGTTTTCTGTTTGTTCTTTTTATTTTATTTAAAAACCACACACCTCTAAATCAATCTGACTTTATAAATGCAGTACAGTTTTGCTTAGAATGCACCTATTTTAAATATGGTGAGCAATATTTTGGACAAATTTTCGGCACAGCAATGGAATCTCCTATTTCAGCTACTATTGCTAACCTTGTTATGGAATGCCTAGAGGAATCTGTTATAAATTCATTAGATTTTCAACCCGTATTTTTCAAACAGTATGTAGATGATTGCCTCATGTGTGTTCCCATTGATAAAATTCAGTACGTGATTGATAAATTTAACAATTTCCACTGTAAACTTCAATTTACTTGTGAATTTTAAGTGAACAAAAACATAAATTTGTATTCAATTTTAAACGGAAACAGATAACACTTTGTTTTGCAACCAACTGATTGTATGCGGTTGATATTTTATCTACGAGAAATGCTTAGTTTGAAATATTAATCTTATCAATGAGGTTTCCTGTCAACAACAAAATGAAAACGTAAACTGTTTCCTGTGCCGTTATTGATAACTTAGCAAATTAGAGTGGGAATGTGTCACGTAGGCAACTGTAGGAATCGCGCGCATCGTTGATAAGAAGGTGGAAATGGTATTGTCTCGAATATAATTTAATCATTTCACATTTGATTCTCTAACGAGCAGCTCGTGTTTTTTGTGTGGTGCAATTTGAGGTAAGTCTATATTATTATTAATATTTGATTGATGAAACTCTCATTTCAAGTTGACATATTTCAAATTAATTTCAAATGAATATGATTCGTATGATAATGAACTCGATTTAGGGAACTTTTATTTCAAATTGGTACATTTCAAATTAACTTCATGTGAACAAGCTAGCTCTTCACTTAAATTCACACCGATTATTACATTTACTTACTATTGTACACTCAGATTCACACCGATTATTACATTTACTAACTATTGTTTTCTCGATCGATGTTTTGGAAATATACCGAATTCTTTTGAGTAATATTTATCCTTGTTATAGATATTCATATCATAATGAGCATGGAAGCATTAAACTCGTGTTCTCTATTACAGAGATTACCTACGAAAAAAGTTAACCAGCTCGAAGAAGGTAAAGTTCATAAGATAACTAATGCAAAAATTGTCAACACCCGGTTTGGAGAATCTGTGCTAACAGAGATTGACGATTTTGGTGTTTTCCTCCCAAAACGTTTAACACCACAACTCAAACCTCTGTTGGATCGCATCAATGAAAAACAATGTATAGGACTGATTTATAGAGGAGAGGAACATTTTGGGAAATCGAATCCAGCAGCAAAAATCGAGTTCCGAGAGATTTAGGGAGCGTTCGCAGACTTTATAATATTCATAAGAAAAAACAAAGTGGTGGGTGTAAGGTAAGATTTTTGTTCTATTATTATCATGGACTCTATTTCAAAGATTAGCACCGAAATTGTTAAAATTATCGATCAGGCTCAAAAAGATTTGTTTAAGTCAAAATTTCCCCCTCAGGAAACAACGAAATGGATAGATTTTTGTACGAAATATATCAGTACTTTCTCGAGACATTTGATGAAAGATGATTTGAATTTAGCTAATAAGAATCAACTTCAGACAAATATCGGTAATATAAAGCGTTTCAAAATTTTATTACAAATTAGAGATAAACCATCTATACCCTATAAGAATCGCAGTGATAGAATCAGATGGGAGGATGGACAGTCTGCTTTTAAATGTAGAATAAGAACCGAATTGATTATCAATATTTCACATTTAGAACCAATTAATTTTTTATATGATGCTTTTCATCTTTTCAATACTAGAATCTCCAAAATCCTTCATGAACATAATTTTATTGAAGTTAATTCAACATTTTGTGGCGAGTACATTAAAGGGAACGTTAACGATGAACTTATTCAGACAGATTTTAAATATTTTCATACACGATCAATAGGAATAGATAATACAACGAATTTATTCGAGTGGTATAAAGATAATATTATTGAGAAACTTTCTACAAAATTAGAAGAATTCCAAGAGAAAGATTCAAATTGGAGTCTCAGAAATATAGTAAGTCTGCAAATAAATATCAATAAACACGAAGTAATTAATTCAGGATCTTCCTATATAGTTCTTCCTGAAGAAATTGCGAATAAACATGCTGTTATCAATGTTAAAAATTATGATGAGTATTGTTTCGCTTGGGCAGTAACAGCTGGATTACACCCTGCTACTACACATTCATTTTAGTACTGTTTTAAATTTACAAAATTTAACTTTCCCGATGTCTATTTCACAAATCCATTTATTCGAGAAGCTGAATAATATAAGCATACACGTTTTTGTGTTAGAATTATGTGATAAAACAAATGGTGCTGCTGATAATGAAAAATTAAAGGTTCTCCCCGCATATCTATCAAAAAATAAACTAGAAACGCACTTTAATTTGTTGTTAATTCAGGATAAATATTATCGCGATGTAGAATCTTCAGATACATCGAATTTTGTTAATCCAATAGTTAAATTCCATTATTGCTTGATTAAAAATTTAGCTCGACTTATTAATTCGCAAATTACTACTAGAAATAAAACTTATTTATGTGAACGTTGTTTGAATAATTTCAAGAGCGACATAAAATACAAGTCATATCGAAGATTGTGGAGAAATAAATACATGTAAAATAAAATTCCCTAAAGACGATCATTTAATTTTCAAGAATTATCCAAATAAAATTCCAATGCCATTTGTGATTTATTTCGATTTTGAGGCTCTATTGCTACCAATCCAAAACTGTTCTCCATCAAATTCAGCTTCATACACCAACCGAAAACAATTACATGAAGCTTACAGTGTAGGCTATTATCTGAAATGTTATTTCGATGATTCCATTTCGAAATATGATAGTTATAGAGGTTCAGAACCAGCCAAATGGTTAACCGAACAATTAGACAAAATTAGTATATTCATAGAGAAAAAATTGAAGTGTAACATACCTATGAGTTTGAGTGCGGTTGATTTATCATCCATAATGGTGGAAACTAAATGTCATATTTGTGAAAAATGTTTTATCGATGGGGATATACGTGTAAGAGACCACTGTCATTTCACTGGGGGTTTTCGCGGCTTAGCACACCAACATTGTAATTTGCAATATAAACATAAATTTGTAGTGCCTGTTTTAGCTCATAATCTATCTGGGTATGATATGTTCCTATTGATACGAGATTTAGCTAAAGCGAACAAACAGAACATTCAAGTACTACCAATCAATAAAGAAAAATATATAAGTTTCACTAGAGGTTCCTTCTTTTCCCCAGTTAAATTCCGTTTTATCGATTCATGTAGATTTTTAAATACATCACTAGATGAGTTGGTGTCCTTTTTGAATGTTGATCAATTGAAAATTTTGAAGCGTGAATATAATGATTTGACAAACGATCAGTTCAAATTATTAACCCGTAAGGGGGTTTTTCCATATGAATATTTAGATAGTTGGAATAAATTGAGCGAACCAAATTTACCACCAATCGAAAAGTTTTATAATAAATTGAATGATGAATCAATAAGTGAAGGAGACTATGAACATGCTCAAAACGTTTAGCAAAAATTTAATTGTAGTAATTTAGGTGAGTATTCCGATTTATACTTGAAAACAGATGTTTTGCTGTTGACAGATGTTTCAGTTCAAGCCTCAAGCCTGCCCTGAAGATGCCACCTGTAATGGTTGGCGAAACGTCGGCATCAAGTCGAGCTATTGTGACGCGGAATCCATCCGGAAGACAAGATTTTTCAAACTTGATCCTACGTATAATTTCACTTTACCTGGCTTCTCATGGGAGTGTATGTTGAAATATACAAATATTTCTCTTCAGTTTCTAAAAGATATAGATATGATTATGTTTATAGAAAGGGGGATACGAGGAGGTGTTAGTCAATGTAGCAATAGATTCGCGGCTGCTAATAATAAGTATATGAAAGATTATAATTCACAAGAGGAAAATAGCTATCTCATGTATTTTGATGTTTGTAATTTATATGGGTGGGCTATGGCGCAATATTTACCTTATGATAACTTTGTATGGTATGATGATCTTAACATCGATGTAAGAGACATTTCGGATGAAAGTCCTGTTGGATATATTCTAGAAGTAGATCTAGAATATCCTCAGAAATTACATGACACCCACAGAGACTTACCGCTATGTCCATTGCACTCTACACCTCCCAATGCTAAACAAGCAAAATTATTATCGACGTTATATAATAAATCTAAATATATAATTCATTATAGGAATTTGAAACAATGTTTAGCGTTGGGGATGGTGTTGAAGAAGGTACATAGAATCCTTAAGTTTAGCCAATCCAGTTGGTTGAAAGCTTATATCGATTTAAATACACGATTACGTGCAGCTGCAAAGAATAAATTCGAAGAGGCTCTTTTCAAACTCATTATAAATGCAATATTTGGGAAATCGATGGAGAACGTACGTAAGCATCGGAGCGTTAAATTAGTCAATAAATGGTATGGACCATTTGGAGCGCGATACTATATTTCTCAACCAAATTTCAATAGTAGTAAGATTTTTGATGAAAATTTGATAGCAATCGAGCAAAACAAACTCGAAATATTATTTAATAAACCAATTTATATAGGAATGGCTATTTTAGATATTTCAAAAACTTGTGTGTTTGATTTTCATTATAACTTTATGCTGAAAATACATAAAGATCCTGAAGCGATAAGGCTGTGTTATACAGATACTGATAGTTTGATCTATCATATAATAACAGACGATGATATTTATGAGACCATTATGAAGAAAAACGTTCAAAAGTTTGACACTAGCGATTATGCCTTAGATAATATTTTTGAAATTCCACCTATAAACAAGAAAGTGGTCGGATTAATGAAGGATGAGAACAAAGGACATATAA
Source organism: Endomychus coccineus (assembly GCA_958510875.1). NCBI lineage: Eukaryota > Metazoa > Arthropoda > Insecta > Coleoptera > Endomychidae > Endomychus > Endomychus coccineus. The sequence continues at coordinate 108,326,290 of OY294069.1, forward strand.
TGACGAAGTTCATCGGTTTACGCTCTAAAATGTACAGTTACAAGGTGGAAGGGAAAGAACCCGTTAAAAAAGCTAAAGGTATTAGAGATTCGGTTTTGAAATATTCTATAACTTTTGAGGATTATGTTAAATGTCTTGAAGAAGAAATCGAGATATATAGAGTCCAAAAATCTATCAGATCTTCCAACTTCAACCTCTACACTATAGAACAAAATAAAATTGCCCTCAGCCCTTTTGACAACAAGAGGTTCCTGATAAAGAATAGAACAAACACCTTACCTTATGAACACTATTCACTATTATCTTAATGTTTGTTTCGATATGTTAATTTTGATATATGTTAATTGTAATTGTATTCATATGTTATATACTTGTTTTGATAAAAAATCGTTCTATGATGTATGTGTTAATTTTAATATTTGTATTGATATGCTATTTGTAATTGTATTCATATGTTACATACTTGTTTTAATAAAAACTTTCTGTGATGTATGTATATGTGTTTTTAATAAAAAACAAAAACTGATGATCATATTTTATTGTTCTAAATCATACAAAACCTTATTTTTATAGTAAAATAACATTTCTTTAAGCGTATTGGTCAATAGACATTTTGGCGATGAAATATTAATAAAACAATGCAAAAGTTCTGATGCACTAGCATGATACCTCATGCTTTTAATCACATCAGTAACATTGTGATAGTATGAAGAAAAATCAAATTGTTAGAGAAAAGACACTCCATGTGATAACACTCCATCGTTGATATTAATAATTTCTCGAACATCTTCCTCACACAGCCAAAAATGAATACCATGCTTCGTAACTTGAAGTACTTTTTCAATATTGTCCCACACAAGTTGAACTATTTGGCAATGTTCATCGGATGCTATGAGGGCAGGATCGAAATCTGTTTGTAAACTTGAGAAGAAATCTCTGATTTTAGTTCGAAGAATTTCGATGAAGTCATACCATTCCAGCAGTCCAAAGGTGAGTTTACAATTTTGCGAAGAATGGATAAGTGATATTGTTGGTGCAAAGATTCGCATAGGACTCAATCCACACTTAATTTCATAACTCCCCTCCAATGGGTATGTTGTATTCCACAATAGAAATTTTTCATCCCGAATTAACATTTCAAACTCTTCAAACATTCGATCTAGCTCGGAACTATCTTCGGATGTACCACCACTATCTTGGTACGACATTTTACTACAACTGAGCTGATTGTTGCATTTTCTCTAACATACAGCCTGAAGATCACACACGCACGCGCAGATCATATAATATCAATTCTAGCAATCCAACTTTTCTCCTTTATTCGCAACCATTTGACGTACATTTTATCATCTTTTTTCCGAAGCACTTTCTCAATCAAAAAGACATCAGGTTGTTTGGTCTTCTGCAATTCTTCCTCGTAGAAACAACCGCTGATTGGGGAGCTCTTCATATCCTCGAGTAGATACGTGAGTGGGTTAGTGATTTTAATTTTTATAATTTTAAAGAGCTCCGCCGACCAATTAGGCGTATATGATTTTTCAAAAATATGTTTGGCTTTGCTTATACGTACCACATCGCCCACGTGAATTTATGTGGTAAAGCCAACTGGAGGTGTGAGTAGGATCGCTTCAATATCACGCTCTCATTTTGTTTTGTCACCTTGAATGGAGCCATATTTATAGTTCTATGTTTACGTTTATTGTATTTTTCCGTGATTTCTTGAAGTATATCAATCCATCTATATTTTCCTTTCAAACTAAATTGTTTGTAGAGCGCTTCTTTCAAGGTTCGAATAACACGTTCAGCAATGGCGGCTTTCTTCACACTATAGTATTATAATGGTTGATTTTGTGTTTTTTCATCAGCTCATCAAAATGCTTATTAAAGAATTCTTTACCTTGGTCGCTTTGCAGATTCCTAGGTTTACGTCCTCCTCCTCCTCCCTCAGTCAATATAGAATTAACTGCTTTCCGAACCTCTTCGGCTGATTTCGTTTTCAATGGACGAGTCCACACGAATTTCGAGAAGCAATCGATCATCACCAAAATATACTTGAATCCTCGATTTTCACGAGCATAATTACCCATTTCGGCTAGATCCATCTGCCACAAGTCATCCAGTCCCTTCAAAATTGTACGGCGACGTTTGAAATTTTTTCGGGCTGGCTTATGAATCTCATCGACAACTTGTTGCATCGTTTTCAATTATTGTCTAGTTAAAAATCATCGGTTTATAGGATTTGGAGTTATACGTTTCGGGTTGGTTGATGAGGTGGAGGTGGTAGCATCATTTGGTCTTTTCTTCGAGGGTGTCGTCATACGTTGTTCCAACGCCAGCAGCCTACTCATAATATCCTCCTGATGTACATCAGTAGATGAACATGACTACTTCGGGACCAGGATATCCGGTCTCCACTTCCGGTCTAGCTGTCGATGTGCATCCGGTGTGAGCTTGTCCTTATCAGTTTTGAAAGGATGTAGGTGATAAGGATTTTATTTGTAAAGAGTATACAGGATGTGTATGAAAAGTGTGTCACATGAGAGAGTATACAGGGTGTGTATAAAAAGTGAGTCACATGTACAGGATCACGTGACTATCACATGACAGCTGTCATGGCGGACCTAAGGTACAGATTGCTTCGTGCAGATGTCGCCACCAGGAGACAGCTGTCATGGCGGACCTAAGGTACAGATTGCTTCGTGCAGATGTCGCCACCAAGTGACAGCTGTCATGGCGGACCTAAGGTACAGATTGCTTCGTCCAAATGGCGCGACCAAGTGACAGCTGTCATGGCGGCCCTAAGGTACAGGCTGCTTCGTGTAGGTGTCACCACCACGTGACAGCTGTCATGGCGGACCTAAGGTACAGAATGCTTCGTGCAGATGTCGCAACCACATGACAGTTGTCATGACGGACCTAAGGTACAGACTGCTTCGTGGAGGGGGTTCCGCCTCCTCTAGGAAGCAATCTGTACCTTTGGTCCAAAGGTACAGGCTGCTTCATGGAGATGTCACCACCACGTGACAGCTGTCATCGAAGGTACAGACTGCTTCGTGGAGATGGCGCCACCAAGTGACAGCTGTCATGGCGGACCTAAGGTACAGGCTGCTTCATGGAGATGTCATTACCACGTGACAGCTGTCATCGAAGGTACAGACTGCTTCGTGGAGATGACGCCACCAAGTGACAGCTGTCATGGCGGACCAAAGGTACAGGTTGCTTCGTGTAGGTGTCACCACCACGTGACAGCTGTCATGGTGGGCTAAAGGTACAGGCTGCTTCGTGTAGGTGTCACCACCACGTGACAGCTTTCATGGTGAGCTGAAGGTACAGGCTGCTTCGTGTAGGTGTCACGTGACAGATGTCATGGCGGACCGAAGGTACAGTCTGCTTCGTGTAGGTGTCACCACCACGTGACAGCTGTCATCGAAGGTACAGGCTGCTTCGTGTAGGTGGCGCCACCAGTTCGGCTCGTCCGACTCGTGCGAATCCAAGATGACAGTCTGCTATCACAGGGCAGACGTGTGACGTCACAGCATAAAGGTACAGACTGCTTCGTGGAGGTGTCGCCACCAGTTTGACTCGTCCGACTCATGCGACTCGTACGGTTTTGAAATCACATGATCTGTCACGCGGTGGGATATGGTGTCTGTCACTTCGACGGAGTGTCTGTCACAAGGTGTCATGGTGGCTATCACGTACCATAGAGCTGAAGGTTATAGAGCTAGCCCAACTCAAAACCATAGAGCATCATGGTGGTGGTGGAAAGAGTTGTCATGGTGTCTGTCACGTGAGGTCTTCATCGAGGTGTCATGTCGCGTCTTGGAGGGTGTGACGTGGTGGATCCATGAACCATCTGTCACGCGAACTGTCATGACGGATCTATGAATGTCAACCATAGCTTTATAGGTATCAAATGAAAAGTCTTGATATGCAGAATGTTAATTTTATTGAATTGAAGATCCTGCGATCATAGTTTACCAACGATGATGACGTCACGGGAGGCATTCATTGTTTCAATCCGGCGACCATAGTTTACGAACGATGATGACGTCACTGCTTCGAACCGATGACAGTAACTGATTCAATCCGGCGACCATAGTTCACGAACGATGATGACGTCATCATCGTTCACGAACTATGATGGTCAAATGAGGAATGAAATGCGAGTAATAATAATGATATCTACTCATTATTCATCACATTGATATTGAGAACTCTATGTGTAAATGTGAATAGTTGGAGGTTATGATAAAGATATCCAGTAAGTTTGTAAATGTGTCATTATGCATATATCTTTTGAAGAATACACACGTATACTTTGAAAATTTGTGGAGAAAGTTCATGAACTGAGAAGAGACTTGAATTTTTACGAAGATGAAATAAAAGTTATAAGACTGTTGAATACATTTACAAGTGTAAAAAGTGAAGATAATGATGGGAGTGGGGATGTTAAAAACAAATTTCGTGATTCTAACCACAATTCTGAATGGTATTCTATACGCGAACGTTCCCCAACACGTTGAGCGCATTTATATTTGTCTGAAGGATGTTGCAACCGATGGTGGTGGGGGGTGTAACCGTACCAAATGGATTCCGATGAATTTTAGAAAAATCAACGATAATCAATTAGAGGTATTCGCATTCAACATTCCTCAAGACAATCGTACCACCATACATTATAAACTTAAACTTTTATTCTTTGATCGGAGTGAGGGAGATATGGCTGAATGGCAATTGCTCCAACAATCATCATGTTTACCACATGTCATACAGAAGACAATATCAACACCATCCACACGTACATCATCCTCACTAGACGAAGAAATTTCTAAAATTTTCGCAATTTTGTATGCAATTTTATCTTCTTTATCAGTACTAATGTTGAAAATGTTTGTTAAATATGTAAAGAAGGCTATTTACCATGTAAATAAATGATTGTATGAAGATATCAGTGTTTTAATAAAACAAAAGGAATGATAACAATAATTCCGATATATGGTGATAACTTCACTGCTTCAAACCGGTGATGGTAAGTAATTCAATTCAGAGACCATAGTTTACGAACGATGATGAACACTTGAATGATGAAACATACATATAAACATTAACGCAAGCGCATTTCATAGTTACCTCGGTTTAATTTTTTTTTTTGAAATAATAGAAGAACATAATATGTTTACCTCAATATATTGACATTATCATTTGCTAGTTCATAAGCTTTATTTTTGTGATTGATAACACATTCTATCAATGACTCGATGTTGATATGACTAATCAATTGTTCACCCCCTCTTCTTCTGCGGCATGAATAATATTTCCTCTTGCATACCATTTGAAATCGCGGCGGAAATTCTGTTTCACTTCGTTACCAATATCGATAGCATGTGATATGTTAGACCATTCACGTATTAATCGCATTCCTCGATTTTGTAATTTTCTGTCGGCATCGCGCCAACCATCCTCCTGTCGACGCATTAGGTACCATTCTGGTCTCATATCATTCGATTTTCGATATAATCCTAAATAATATATATTATATAAATTTTATTATAAAAAACAAAGTAATTCCCTAAATTTCGTCTCTTTCCGAAATTTATAGGAGGTGGAACAATATTTGGTGCAATGTTATTCCGTAAGGTGATAACATTCATTTGAATTTGTTGAGATAAGCGTTGAGATCGTTCTTTCGCAAGACATTCACGTTCCTCAGCTCTTTGACGTTCTTGTTGTTCACAGAATTTCTCGTACTCACAATATTTCATCATAATAAATTTCATTAACGAAAACAGTTCACGTAACTCGATGACTTTAGGAGTTCGCATTTGCATCAATAATGATTCGAAATCAATAGCATCTAGAACATAATATTTCTTTCGTGCATCAGTCTTATCACAAATTTCTAAAATGGTGTATATGCGGGTTTTTCCTCAACAATCTTGTTATAACACCCTTTTTAGCATGATATTTTTTGCCTCGATAACCTAACCAATCCAATAGATCTTCATTCATCAGAACGCGTTGGTTTAGTTGAATATTCCAAAATAAATAGTTTATTTTATCGTTTCTTATATCGATCCCAAATTTTAGACACACTTCATTAACTGTTAACTTAATAAAATTGTTGGTGGACCATGTAGCCACATTTGAATCACGAACGCACGCTGCTAAGTTCATTTTTATAACTGAACATTTTCTGAAATGATTCTCTCTTACATACGTGAGAACGTGAACGTGAATAGTGAGGGTGGAGGGTAACTCTCCGTTTCGATCTCATTGCAAACGTTGATAACCGACTGATAACGTCACTAGTTGTTTCAATTTATTTCATTTCCAGCAACCGACTACCATAGTTTACAAACTATGATCGTCGGATGTTTACATCACCACCTACCGTTTGAGAAATAAAATATCAAATATAATAATAATAATAACATTTATTGGGAAAAATACATTTTGATAGTACATCATTTAGAACTAAAATTATAACATTATGATTCATCACCTGGTTCTTCACACCAAATTCCGAACTGATCCTGTAATCGGAGAATACTCCATTATACGATCGTTAATGATGATGCAATAAGCCCTGGTGTTTTTGGGGAAATTCAGGAAACTTTCCATCTCTAGTTTGACGTCAACTGTTGATGACTTTATAGCATCGTTTTGTTTTGAACAGTCAATCACAAAAATTGCTCTATTCTTGAATGCTATATAATCTAACATGGGCTCACTTATTATTTTATTTGAAAATGATTTCTGGAAATCATAGTACATCTGGTATGTTTCCACGTATTGCTGGTCGGTGAAATTCAATTTTATTGCTTCATATGGATAACACTCTGAATTCAAGAATAATTTTAAATTTAGCAAGTTTATATTATCGAAATATGCACTGTGCTTAACAGGATTATTTTTTCGATCAGTTTGGAAAGCTAGAATCACATATCTAGGACATTCCAAATTCATTGATGTTTTAACAGCCCAAATGTCGCGAGTGCTCTCCTTCATCAACGGATTTTCATGCAGATCCCAACTACGGAATGGAATCAAAATAGGCTTCTCAGCACTCAAATTCCCCAACATTTGAAATTTAACTTGATCACTTGGAAACACATGTAGCACTTTTAATGCTATCGTCTTCACATTTATTTTAGCCGTTTTCGTGCCTGTGCTATTAGTATAGCAATCGTTATCGGTTCGAGACCTTATCAAGCGCAGCTTATGTTTTCCACTCAAAACTTTGTTATAGTCAATGAATAGGCCTAGTAGAAAATTCAACGGTATCCATAAATTGATTTTATTATTGTAGACTGAACTCAATGCATCCTTAAATGACCATCCAGAAATAGCTAGAGGTATAGATTCATGTTTGGCATATGTTAGATAAGCTCTGATGGTGCTGACAATACCAGGATCTCGTACTTTGTCTATCTCTTTTCCATTCAATTCATAACTGATATAATCGAAGAGAAACGCTCCTAAATTATTCGTTAGTTTACATTCACCATCACCACTTGCTTCTGGCTGGAATTCTGCCTCGATGAATAAAGCAGACGAGGCCAAATCTACCAACACATCTTGTTGATTGATTAATATCTCAATTTCATCGCTGTTGCCAAAAGATGTTGTGTGGGGATAGTAGGTATGAGTTTCTTCTCGGATGATGTCTTCATTGAAGTTTGGCTCGTTGAATATTTGAAGTTTTTCCGACATTGTAACCAAGGGACCTCAAAAAATTGATATTTTCCAATGATAGTGAACTCGTTGTAGATAATGACTGATGACCACTATGGGTATGTCTTTTATTGCTGAAATCCAAACCAATGTTCTCAAGTGATGGCTACTGCAACAACAACCTTCTCAGATGAATTCTTTTCCTATAATGAGTGGTGGTGAGTATTGGATTATTATTTATTGTTGGAAGCCATAATCCCTAGCGGTCTTTTTCAACTCCAACCGTATAATAATTTCTTCTCCACGAAAATTTACCCGTTTCCAATTCTGATCTAAAATATTCAGTGTGATGTTATCGAAGGACGTCTTGCTGATGACCGGTAGATAAATAAGATTCTTCGGCTCTATATCAATGGAAAACCCAGGTGGTACAAGAGGTGAGAACTCATATATCGTATGAGCTATCTTATTGTTATAATATGCTCCTGCGGTTAAGTTACACTCCACTCTAATAGTTTGAACTTTGATTATGTTTATATGTCGATCAGATACGTGTAGTTCACGAGATGTCAATTTCTTTTTGCTGAATCCCAACAGTTCGCTTATACTATCTTTAGGAATAAAATTCACTTCAAAATCACTCTTCAGCTCTGTGTGTAGAGTGTTGTTGTTAGATTTTATTGATAATTTCCGGTCACGTTCTTCTTGCTTCACTCCTATCCCACAAACTGCACTTTGTATGAAATCCTCGATTTCTATCAACTCGTAGGACCCCGTAGGTATAGTTACTACTTCTTCCCCCACCCTTCACATTTTTATAATAAAATTTATTAAAACCTTCTTCAATGTTCGGAATGCTATTGTACGTATGCAAGCCAACAAGTGCGATAGAATAATATGAATGAGGATCTAGTTCTATAGGTGGGTGGAAATCTACAGATAAGCGGGAGCTCTTACCCGTGATAGTGAACGTCTGAGACATGATTGATGAAAACTTTACCAACAATCTATTTATATACTAATAAATGCAGGGTTAGTCGAGCACAACTGAAAAGTTAGAGAGGAAATCTAAACATAACTGACCACAATTATATGTGTTATATTGTAGAAAATTATCGTGATTGAATAATATCTTACACTTTTTGAAATAATCCACTAGTTCGCGAGGGGGGCGTAAATTGCCAAAACTATCATAATATAAAACTGTATCACCGACTTTATTAAACCCAACCCAGTGAGTGCCTCCATTGTCCGAGCTATCTAAATTAACTATTCCACCCTCGTTTTTCCATGGTCCGTCGGATGGCAGTTCATCACGCATAAATACTCCTCTAAAATGGGGAATTTTCAGAGCTTTTGCTAGTTTTCGTAGATCGAGATCGGTCAGAGGTCTTCTGGGTAGGTTTACTGACAGTTTTTTGGATGTTTATTTAAATATAGACCAAGACCTTTGCGATAGTTTTTCAAATATAGACCAGATCCTTGTTTCCCCAAAGATATAGCTTCCATTGTTTTATTATGTCTTTCCGTTTCCTCCAAGGTTTCCCGAGCTGCTTTGCTGTCGTTGACGGCCTTAGCGATGCCTGCACCACCTCCCGCCAATGCTCCAGCAGCTGATAAGCCGGCAAACAGAGGTATTAAAAATGGTAGAAATCCTCCAGTCTTTGGAATAGGAACTACTCTTGGTAACCGAACATTTTTCCGACCACCTGCTTTTTTGAATTGTTTTCGTGCAACTTTCAACGCTGTTTGGGATGTTTTCTTCAGATTGGATGAGTCAAACTTATTCTTCATAACTTTTCTCACCCCATCGACAATTGCACTTCCGAACCCAACCTTCTTTCTCATACCCATCCCCAATTTCCTCTTTGCCTTCATAATTTTATTTACACCGAAAGCGGCAATCCTTTCTCCAAATTTTGTGTCTTCAGATTTGACACGTTGCCAAGCAGCGTTCTCTAATATTTTATCCGCCTCGTGACGTCCTTCCAAACTAGCGTTTCGCAGATATGAAATATCGTGTTGGCGGCAAGCTTTATCGAGTGGATTGATACCTGAATCTCCTCTTCTCAACCGTTCTTCTAATTTTGTACCGGGACCACAGAATTGATAACCAGGAATATGAAGTTCAAACGGGAGCTTGTTTATAAGCGTATTGAGAACACCTTCTCCTACGTACGCTTCCATACAGACTGATGAGAATTCAAGATTGCACCGTTATTTAACGAGGGGAGGGAGAAAGCCCAAAGATCTCAAAATAATATTTTTTATTAATTTCAAAATTTTCTCAATACAAAAGACTTAAGTATAATCTTAACAATATATGTTTCAAATATTATAATCTTCACTCTTGATTCACCCTCATATTCACGGAATTTTGTTCTATTATAATAACCATACCCTCGAGTCAATAATATTCCAGCTATTTGTTCCTAATAATCTCCAAATGGTTAATGATGGGTTCATTGAACGAGATCCGAATTATTGATCCAACTGTTGTGATTATTATCTAGACCCAACCATTTCACATACTGTTGACCCCTCCTCTTTCGTAATATTTTTTCGACTAAATACACATCGGGTTGTTTTGTTTTCTGTAATTCTTCCTCGTAGAAACAGCCGCTGATTGGTGCGTTGGTCATATCTTCTAGTAGATATGTGACCGGGTTGGTAATTTTTACTTTGATGATTTTAAATAACTCCGTACTCCAATTGGGCGTAAATCCCTTCTCAAAAATATGTTTAGCCTTACTTATTCGTACCACATCTCCAACGTTGTATTTGTGAGGCAGAGCTAACTTGATGTGTGAGTAGGATCGCTTCAATATCTCGCTGTCAATCTGTTTCGTCACTTTTATTGGAGCCATATTTATAGTACTATGTTTACGTTTATTATATTTTTCTGTGGTTTCTTCAAGTATATCAAGCTAAGACTGAAATGTTTGTAGAGCGATTCCTTTAACCTTCGAAGACACGTTCAGCAATGGCTGCTTTTTTCACACTATACGTATTATAATGATTGATATTATGTTTCTTCATTAGATCGTTAAAGTGCTTATTGAAGAATTCTTTTCCCTGATCGCTTTGCAGATTCCTAGGCTTACGATGTCCTTCTAGCAATATAGAACTAACCGCTTTCCGAACCTCTTCGGCTGATTTCTTTTTCAGCGGGCGTGTCCATAGAAATTTCGAGAAACAATCGATCAGAACCAAAATGTATTTGAATCCTCTATTTTCACGAGCGTAATTACCCATTTCAGCCAGATCCATTTGCCACAAATCATCCAAACCTTTTATGATTGTTCTGCGTCGTTTGAAATTCTTCCTACTCGGCTTATGATGCTCATGCACAACTTGTTCTCTACTCATCTTATCAATGTGGAAATCTAGTGTAGAATTAATTTTTTGGGTATATTCACAGGATTTGGAGATATACGTTTCACAGAGCCCTGCTTTGTTGTTGTGGATGATGAGGGTCTCTTCTTATAAGGTTCCACAGATGTCATCCGTCGTTCTAACGCCTCCACTTTACTAGTAATGTCATTTAGACGCATGTTCACACTGTTAAATGTGTCATTGATCTCTTTCAATTCATTTCTGTTTTCCCTCACACTATCACTGATTGTTTTATACTCTGATTTTATATAGATCCCCATTCCATTATATTTATTCTGAATGTCCATCAGATGTTTATCAATGTTGAGAATAACCTTCTCATTCGTTAATTTATGTTCATCAAGATCCTTGTTGATATCTTTGATCAAATTATCAACCCTAACATTGAAGGTATCTTTCCGTTTTCAGATTCAGCTTGTGTGTTAATTTATCAACATATACTTTATTTGCAACATCTCCATCATCATTCGGTGATTTTACGTTGCACAATCTACGATTTTCCATATCATAACTTTCATCGCTCGTTAGGAATAATCCTTGTCCGTGAGCTTGTTTGAAATTATTATTAAATACATTTGTATCATATATCCACATGGAAGAGGAGGCTCTGCCAAACTTATCCATTGAAACCATCTTTATAACTGTGATGAATTTGTCTTACACCTGGTTTTTGTTCAATTACCCCTGCCTCTATCAATTCTTCTATTATAGAGATTATGTCGTTGTGATGATTATGGTTACCTGCATGCGAGGATGCAACAAGAAGTCTCAGTCTATCCACAATTTCGTTAACGTCATCCCAATAAACATATTCGATAGGTTTCTCGTTATATTCAAGCATATCATTTTTGATATATGCACTTCCAGTGTATGTTTTGGCTCTGGGTCTTTTCATGGAATTAATCAAAGGTTTCAGTACATTTTTGTATTTTACAATGTTTCTTATTCGATCGTTATAACGTCTATGGGCACTAGTCATTTCCATCATTTGACTGTAATTTTTCCCATCTTCCACAGTGTAAGTATCAGGTAGAACATCTCTGTAAAATATCAAATTATACAGTCCTGTGGTACCCTTGAACGGAGTACCCTTGATAATTATATTACTCTCACTATCAATTTCTATAGGTTGATTACCCATGAACCATTTGTCCAAAGTTGAATTATATTGCAATCCCATTCTATCATCGTATTTCTTGACATCATCATCCAATAGGAATCCTTCCAAGTAATAACGTGCTAATGTGGGGTATTGTTGCAGAAACTCCTCTGTAGCCTCTGCATTATCTTTCTTATGTTTTCTGAATTCTTCACGAATCTGATCGATAGTAGGTTCGAGGGTAAACACATCATCCTCAGTATTTTGAGGGTTATATACGAACTCTTCCCCTTCAGTTACAATATTTGGGATTGGTATGTTCTCCATTTGTGTTGCTGTAGAAACAATACTTTTAGGTTTAACCAACGAATTTTGTTTGACTATTTCAGCATTTTTCGCAATTTCCTCCAGAGGTTTAGATACATTCTTGAACATATTATCTAGAATCTCATCATTTTCAGCTTTACCCAATTTCACAGCCATATATTTTTTCCTCACAACGTTTGCTAACTCCCAAAATTTTTTTTTCAATTGTAGTTTTTCTTTAAGCATGTTACTCACATCCACGTCCATGCTGAGCGGTTTGTCTATTTCAAATGAAAGTATATATACATGTTAGATGTATATATAACTATCAAAACCTTTGCGATAACGTCCTTTGTTCATATCACAGTCTTTGTTTATCATAAGGAATCCATATTTATCTTTCCAACATACGCTACATATCTCTTTGAATTTCTCGAGTGACATGTCGGTATTTGCATGATCGGTGAATATATGTTTCAAATTGAGTTCATCCTGTTTGAAAATAATCAAGCAATTGGCATTGTCGCGCAATCCATGTTTTGGACATTTAGCAAAAGACTGGCAAAGATAGAAACTATCAATTGAGTTGTGTCTCCCTCTTGAAAAATAAGCACGAATTTTCTCCTGTTTCTCAAACATCACGTCATCGAATATTATGATTGAATTAGGCCTCGCTTCTGTGGGGTCCATGACCTCATCACTTTCGGTACAAGGAAAATATCCAAGCCCCTCAATTTTCTTCAATGTCTCCTTTAGTAACTGGTATTTTGGTTGGTGTAAAGACTTTGAATATATGTACACGTTTTCAAATTTCAGACCGTTTGCATCTAACAATAGAGATAACATCACATTTGTTTTCCCACAATTACTTGGACCACAGATTATTGTTCGTAAAGTATTTGGCAGCAAAGAGCTGTGACGTTGTGATTGTTCAATATTTTCAATGCTTGATCCTAAATTCATAATATTCAACGAGTCTTTCTGCTTAACAATCTTCATGTTGTCTAGAGGAGCATCGAAATCATACTGAAACATATGTTAATAAGCATTTGTTTATATACTAGTTGATGATGTTATATTGTGTATGTCCGATCACGCGGTTAGGTACTTCTACGCTTCACTCAAAATCAGGTATCAAATACGTGTTAAATAGGTATGAATGTTGAAGCACGTGCTAAACACGTGTCTGAGTATTGAAGCATGTGTCTGAACACATGTCTGAGTAGAGCATGTGTCTGAATGTTGAAGCACGTGCTTAACACGTGTCTGATTATTGAAACACGTGTCTGAACATGTGACTGAACACGTGTCTTAATGTTGAAGCACGTGTCGGAGTGTTGAATCACGAGATAAAACATGTGCATGAATGTACTACCTATTCACTTTTTACACCTAATGTATTCAACAGTCTTATAACTTCAATTTTACAGTGTGATGAATAATGAGTAGATATCATTATTATTACTCGCATTTCATTCCTCATCTGACCATCATAGTTCGTGAACGATGATGACGTCATCATCGTTCGTGAACTATGGTCGCCGGATTGAATCAGTTACTGTCATCGGTTCGAAGCAGTGACGTCATCATCGTTCGTAAACTATGGTCGCCGGATTGAAACAATGAATGCCTCCCGTGACGTCATCATCGTTGGTAAACTATGATCGCAGCATCTTCAATTCAATAAAATTAACATTCTGCATATCAAGACTTTTCATTTGATACCTATAAAGCTATGGTTGACATTCATAGATCCGTCATGACAGTTCGCGTGACAGATGCTTCATGGATCCACCACGTCACACCCTCCAAGACGCCACATGACACCTCGATGAAGACCTCACGTCACAGACACCATGACAACTCCTTCCACCACCACCATGATGCTCTATGGTTTTGAGTTGGGCTAGCTCTATAACCTTCAGCTCTATGGTACATGATAGCCACCATGACACCTTGTGACAGACACTCCGTCGAAGTGACAGACACCATATCTCACCGCGTGACAGATCATGTGATTTCAAAACCGTACGTCGCATGAGTCGGACGAGTCGAACTGGTGGCGACACCTCCACGAAGCAGTCTGTACCTTTATGCTGTGACGTCACACGTCTGCCCTGTGATAGCAGACTGTCATCTTGGATTCGCACGAGTCGGACGAGCCGAACTGGTGGCGCCACCTACACGAAGCAGCCTGTACCTTCGATGACAGCTGTCACGTGGTGGTGACACCTACACGAAGCAGCCTGTACCTTCGGTCCGCCATGACATCTGTCACGTGACACCTACACGAAGCAGCCTGTACCTTTAGCTCACCATGACAGCTGTCACGTGGTGGTGACACCTACACGAAGCAGCCTGTACCTTTAGCCCACCATGACAGCTGTCACGTGGTGGTGACACCTACACGAAGCAACCTGTACCTTTGGTCCGCCATGACAGCTGTCACTTGGTGGCGTCATCTCCACGAAGCAGTCTGTACCTTCGATGACAGCTGTCACGTGGTGGTGACATCTCCATGAAGCAGCCTGTACCTTAGGTCCGCCATGACAGCTGTCACTTGGTGGCGCCATCTCCACGAAGCAGTCTGTACCTTCGATGACAGCTGTCACGTGGTGGTGACATCTCCATGAAGCAGCCTGTACCTTGGGTCCGCCATGACAGCTGTCATGTGGTTGCGACATCTGCACGAAGCATTCTGTACCTTAGGTCCGCCATGACAGCTGTCACGTGGTGGTGACACCTACACGAAGCAGCCTGTACCTTAGGGCCGCCATGACAGCTGTCACTTGGTGGCGCCATCTCCACGAAGCAATCTGTACCTTAGGTCCGCCATGACAGCTGTCACTTGGTGGCGACATCTGCACGAAGCAATCTGTACCTTAGGTCCGCCATGACAGCTGTCACTTGGTGGCGACATCTGCACGAAGCAATCTGTACCTTAGGTCCGCCATGACAGCTGTCATGTGATAGTCACGTGATCCTGTACATGTGACACACTTTTTATACACACCCTGTATACTCTCTCATGTGACACACTTTTTATACACACCCTGTATACTCTTTACAAATAAAATCCTTATCACCTACATCCTTTCAAAACTGATAAGGACAAGCTCACACCGGATGCACATCGACAGCTAGACCGGAAGTGGAGACCGGATATCCTGGTCCCGAAGTAGTCATGTTCATCTACTTACATCCATTATGTTATAATCTATAGTGATCTTGTTCAATTTATCATTATGATCACCCAAAATAACGCGTTGACTCTTATGATAAGACACCATATCTCACCGCGTGACAGATCATGTGATTTCAAAACCGTACGTCGCATGAGTCGGACGAGTCGAACTGGTGGCGACACCTCCACGAAGCAGTCTGTACCTTTATGCTGTGACGTCACACGTCTGCCCTGTGATAGCAGACTGTCATCTTGGATTCGCACGAGTCGGACGAGCCGAACTGGTGGCGCCACCTACACGAAGCAGCCTGTACCTTCGATGACAGCTGTCACGTGGTGGTGACACCTACACGAAGCAGCCTGTACCTTCGGTCCGCCATGACATCTGTCACGTGACACCTACACGAAGCAGCCTGTACCTTTAGCTCACCATGACAGCTGTCACGTGGTGGTGACACCTACACAAAGCAGCCTGTACCTTTAGCCCACCATGACAGCTGTCACGTGGTGGTGACACCTACACGAAGCAACCTGTACCTTTGGTCCGCCATGACAGCTGTCACTTGGTGGCGCCATCTCCACGAAGCAGTCTGTACCTTCGATGACAGCTGTCACGTGGTGGTGACATCTCCATGAAGCAGCCTGTACCTTAGGTCCGCCATGACAGCTGTCACTTGGTGGCGCCATCTCCACGAAGCAGTCTGTACCTTCGATGACAGCTGTCACGTGGTGGTGACATCTCCATGAAGCAGCCTGTACCTTGGGTCCGCCATGACAGCTGTCATGTGGTTGCGACATCTGCACGAAGCATTCTGTACCTTAGGTCCGCCATGACAGCTGTCACGTGGTGGTGACACCTACACGAAGCAGCCTGTACCTTAGGGCCGCCATGACAGCTGTCACTTGGTGGCGCCATCTCCACGAAGCAATCTGTACCTTAGGTCCGCCATGACAGCTGTCACTTGGTGGCGACATCTGCACGAAGCAATCTGTACCTTAGGTCCGCCATGACAGCTGTCACTTGGTGGCGACATCTGCACGAAGCAATCTGTACCTTAGGTCCGCCATGACAGCTGTCATGTGATAGTCACGTGATCCTGTACATGTGACACACTTTTTATACACACCCTGTATACTCTCTCATGTGACACACTTTTTATACACACCCTGTATACTCTTTACAAATAAAATCCTTATCACCTACATCCTTTCAAAACTGATAAGGACAAGCTCACACCGGATGCACATCGACAGCTAGACCGGAAGTGGAGACCGGATATCCTGGTCCCGAAGTAGTCATGTTCATCTACTTACATCCATTATGTTATAATCTATAGTGATCTTGTTCAATTTATCATTATGATCACCCAAAATAACGCGTTGACTCTTATGATATGTTTCGAAATTATCAGAGAATTTCTTGAAGATATCGAGTACATAAGCGGTATTCGCTCCAACGGTTTTGGGATCTTTATCATTTTTCTTCTTGTATTCATCCAATTCTTTATGTAAACTCGTAAAGCTAGCATCACTTTGATTTTTGTGCGATTGTATGTTGATGGAGAAACTACTCATCTCTCCAATTAATTTCTGAATCTTATGAGAAAAGACATCGTTGAAGATGCGCTCCAAGTTCTCCCCAATCTTCGCACTCGCATCATCGACATAAATTTTGCTTGCAACATCGTTCTTGAATGTGAGCCTTTTCACATTACAAATTTTCACGTTCTCGATATCTACATCACCATCTGGTGTACGAGCTAGAACGTGTGAAAACATCGATTGTCGAAGAACATTGATGCTGGTTGAACCATCAATCACAGATCTTCGTCCAAACTTATCAAGACTCATCGTGTAAATGATATGAAGCAGTAATGAACACACACTAATATATGATATCGGCTTCTCGAAGCTCATTTATTATAGCGACTATCTCATTGTCGTGAGATGTATTCCCAGCTTGTTGAGATGCCATCAAAAGACTCAATCGTTCCACAAGTTCGTTTGGATCGTCCCAGTACACGTACTCCACTGGTTCGTTGTTATATGTCAATTGCATACCGCTACCGAGAGCGTCCTCATGAATTAGAGGTCGAATTATTTTAATGTACTTGTATCTTCGAGTACTATTTCTGTGGGGATTTGTCAAGTTCAGAATCATCCTGTAATTCATCTTATCTTTCTTGGTGAAATTTCTAGGTTTGTCATAGAATATAAGTTCACACAGACCGACGGTATTTTTGAATTTTCTCCCTTGTGTCACGATAGTATCTCTATTTTTGAAATCGATTAATTTACCTCCTAGTAACCTTGACAACGAACTAGCATCGTAAACTGGGCCATAATATCTATCGATTTTTCTACTCCCTGACCATCACCGATATATTTTTGAAGTAACTCTGGGTAAGATTCTAATACGTCATACTCATCATCATCGTTGTCAGACTCTTCAATAACAGTTTTCATACTTGCATCGCTTACATCCAATACCGTTCCTCTTTCATCTTCCTCCTCTCCATCATCCTCCTCCTCATCCTCCTCCTCCTCTTCATCCGCATCATCCTTTTCATGCTTAATTTCACGTTTAATCAATGGTGTATTATTGGATTTGATTATTTCCCGAAGTGGTTCCGATATGGGTTTAAATAATTTATTGATCGACTAGTCCTCTTCCGTTTTACCCAGTTTCAATGTGAGATATTTCTTGCGTATAGATCGTGCCAATTGAGCGATTTTTCGCTTACGTGCTAACCGTTCAGCGTCCATTGTGTATTTGCTATAGATTTCACGTTCACACTTTAATATATACATCGAAACCTTTGCGGTATCTTCCATTGTTCAAATCGAAATCATTAACAATTATCAATGTTCCAAATTTCTCCATCCAACACATAGAACACATCTTTTTGAATCGATCGAAAGTAACGTCTGGGGAAACGTGCTCATCAAACACGTGTTTTAGATTTATTTCATCCTGTTTGAATAACACGATCGGGTTAGAATTATCGCGAATCAGTTGTTTAGGAATTTTGGAGTATGTCTGACATAGATATGATGCGTCAATGTTTCTATGTCTACACATCGAATAATATTCTAGAATTTTCTGTTGTGTCTCACAGGATATGTCATCAAAAATGAAAATAGAATTTGGTTTTGCATTGTTCGGACTTATAATTTCTTCATTGTCTTTATATGGGAAATAACCAACTCATTTTACTCGTTCCAAAATCTCCTGCAACAGTATGTATTTATCTTGATATAATGACTTCGAGTATACGTAAACGTTTTCAAACTTGACACCATTTGGATTGATTAACAACGATAACATAACGTTTGTTTTTCCGCATCCGCTCGGACCACAAATTAGAGCACGAAAAGAGTTTGGCAACAGTTTACCATGTTTACCAACGCGATTAGTTCTAACTTTTAAATCTAAATTCTCGATTGGAAGTGTCTGTTCTTGTTGAACGGTCTTCATCGTGTGAAACATTTCTACTTACTGATAACGTATAAAAGGAAAAATCACCAGAGCGTATGCTCATTAACAATGTTGATTCATCAAGGTGAAGGTTTATTGAATACACTCATTAACAAGCTCCCGTTTGAATTACACATTCCTTCATATCAATTCTGTGGTCCTGGAACTAAATTGGAAAAGCGTCTTGCACGCGGTGATAAAGGTATCAATCCTTTGGATTCCGCTTGTCGCGAACACGATATAGCTTATTCACAAAACAAATCTCTGGAGGAACATCATAAGGCTTATAAAATGTTAGAGGACGCTGCTTGGAAACGAGTTAAATCAAGAGACGCTAGCGCAGGTGAAAGACTCTCTAGTTTATTGGTTACCGGTGGGATGAAGGTTAAACGAAAACTAGGTATGGGTATCAAGAAACGGAGGCGACAACGAGGATGTTGTTTCAGGAAAGATATCGTTGGAAGCATCGCAAAGTCAATGGAGCCATCTTCTTCATTGAGAAAGTCCGCTATGAACGCGTTGAAAGCCGCACGGATCGCGATTAAACGAGCTGGAGGTAAAAAGCGTATCAGAGTACCAAGAGTAATACCACTACCAAAGTCTGGAGGATTCCTCCCACTATTATTACCCATCTTAGGAACTCTAGGAGCCTTAGGATCGGTTGCAGGAGGTGCAAGTGCTATCGCAAATACGGTGATTAACGCTAAAAATGCCCAAAAGAAGTTTGAAGAAGATCAACGTCACAACAAAGCTATGGAATCGCTGGGAGAAGGTTTATACTTGAAACGCAACGCTAAAGGCGGATATGGATTGTTTTAGAAAAAGCAGCAGCAAAAAAACTATTAATTGAGCTACCCGATGATAGACCAATGTACGATCGAGATTTGATACGTTTCGCTAGAATTCTGAAAATCCCAAATTTACGAGGTGTCTTTATGCGAGATACGCTACCGCACAAACCTAGACGTCGTGAATGTACCATTCTAAATTTGGACTTGACTAAAAACAATGGAACGCATTGGGTAGCGTTCAGAAAAATCGATAACGATGTAGAATATTTTGATTCTTTTGGAAATTTGAAGCCACCAAAGGAACTCGTTCGATATTTGGGCGAGAACGTTGGGATTTTCTACAATAACGACACCTATCAAAACTATGATCAAGTGATATGTGGACAGCTGTGTTTGAAATTTCTCAGTCACACTCGACTATTCGAAGAGTAACAACCACACACCACCATGGATTTCACTTCTGCAGTAATACAATACATATGCGAAAATGAGAGTAGTAGTGGGAGTAGTTTGAGGAGAATCATCGATTTTATTTATAGAAATTTGATCGAGGCTATCAATAAATCTACGAGCGAACTTACACGTAAGAATTTATCGTTTCTACCGATGGAATACATCCTAAAACATTTGGATGTAGTGTTTCTCAATCAGAATGAGGTTCCGGAACATATGTTTGATTACCTTTACCGTCATATGCAGTGTAAGGAACATGTCGATGAAGATTGCGATGGTCCACAACCCCCACGCAAACTATTTTCTCAATGTTTATCTGAGCAGATTTCTCACATCATGGAGAACGAGGAAATAACTCATCACGAGAAGCAAGTGTTGATAGAAGAAGTTTGCAAAGACGATCCATACTTTATGAGATCATACTTATTCCATCTATTATTGTTAAAATATAAATGGAGATGTTTCAATAAATTTTTGTTAGTATCATGTCTCGGTTGTTCACGTTAACAAGCACCAACCATATATTCTCGTTTACACCGCAGAATTCGATTGTGCTGAGGCCAGACAAAAAATATTATTTAGCATTGTTGGGATTCAATTCATACAATTTCATACCCAATATAGAGAACGAGAAATTCTACTATTACGTAGAAGGAGATAAAACAAAAGCGAAGACTAAGACTCTTGAGGCGATAACAATTCCGGCTGGAAACTATGAGATAAGCGATATCGAAGAATTTATCAGGAAAAAATTGAAGGTTAAAGAAGATACATTCTCGCTGAAACCGAATAACAATACGTTAAAGTGTGAAATATTCCATAAAAATCACGATATTTCGTTTGAAAAAAACTATAGTCTTGCTAAAATATTAGGATTTTCGCGGGGGGTATTGAAGAAGGGTGTGGTGCACGTGTCTGATTTATCTGTCAACATAATAAAAGTCACCAACATACGTTTCGAGTCGAACATTACAGTGGGAGCCTTCTATCGAAATAGACCTGCGCATACGATCTACGATTTTCCTATCACCATCGACCCCGGCTATAGGATTGTGGAGCGTACGAAGAATGCTCTCTATCTACCAGTATCCGATATCGGAGAGATTACCAACAAAACCGTACTAGCTTTAGATCAGCATTTGAAACCAATAAACTTTCGTGGTGAAGAAAGTATTCTACATTTACATTTACAAGAAGTATAGAAAATATGGGGTTGTTTGTGGACAACAACAATAAAAACAGTTCCCCCACCACATCATCATCAGTCTTCAACAAAACACCTACAGTGCGTGACCTACTCACCAGAGCCAACATCGTAATTTTGAAATCATTGGGGTTTCGTCTTAAACAAGAATGTCATTATCCAAAATGAAGTATGCACGTAACACTAGCGACGCCAGAGATGTTCATCATACAGCGATCATCTCACCTAATTTCGATATATACCAGGAACCGAAATTTGATGAATCGATTCGAAAAGCCGAGTACAGATCGATTACACCATTCGTCAAGGCGTTCAATAACAGCGATATCATAGAGTTTGGAATAAATCAAGTAGACGCTTTTTTTGCTATGAAAGATACTCTGTTAGCGATCAAAGGGAAAATCGAAGTTAATGGAGTGGGGAATGTAATATTGGTACCTAATTATGGGCCTTTTCTTTTCGACTCGTGTTCCTACAGCGAGAGCGGTAGAGACATCGAAACTGTACGTGACCCTGGAATATTTAGCGCTGTGCGAGGATTCACATGTTATTCTCCCACAGATTCGACGCATATGTCTATAGCCAGCTGGACTTATCCGGAAGAAAGTGTTATATTGAACGCAACAAAGTCGTTCAGTTTACTCATCCCACTCAAGCATATCTTCAACATTTTCAACGATTACACCCGAATCACGTTCGGACGACAAACGATTCGATTGGTACGTGCTCGAAACGATAACGATTGCGTTATAATTGAGGACGCAGCTACCACAGTCAAATTTCTGATTGATAGTATAGAATTGGAGGTGAAATATATCTATCCCAACGATCTTATCAGAGAGAAGCTATTGCGATCCTTCAAAAGCGATTCTCATGTTCTATTCGCTTTCCGGAAGTGGGAGCTACACGAGTTGCCTGCCATAACGGCCGATGCGAAGAGGGAAATATGGGCTGTGAAAACTAGCGCGTCCGTCGACAAACCACGGTATGTTATCGTATTTTTCCAAACCAATAAACGTAACAATGTGAAAGCTAATCCTACAATATTCGATCATGTGGATATATCAAGTATCCGCTTATCGCTGAACGGAGAGTATTGGCCTAACAAACGGATGAACTTGGACTTTGCCAAGGAAGATTTCGTTCTAGCCCACCAAAACTATACCGATTTCTATCGTAGCTACACGAATTCCACAACAAAACACCCCATATTGGCTTATGACAAATTCAAAAAACACGCGCTTTACATCATCGATTGTTCTAGACAAGAGGAGGCGGTAAAATCATCAACAGTCGACATACGATTGGAGATTGAAGCGGATAAAGGATTTCCAGCCAATACCAAGGCATATTGCATCATCATTCACGATTGCTTAATGGAATACTACCCCCTCACCGAAATTGTCAAGAGTCTCAATTAAACATCAGTCAGACTAAATCGAAACTTCAAGCGAATCACATCATCATGAGAATCGCATTAGTTGACATTCAGGGGTTCTTCATTGACGATGCCTTCCATCCAAAAGAAATGTGTATACAAATTGGATTCAAACGTCATTATTCCTTATTCAAACCACACACATCTTATTCATCGCTAAATGCAAAGGAGCGAAAATCCGTATGGTATTTACAAAAGTCTTATCATGGACTCGATTATGTATCTGGGAATGTGGATTATGAAGAAATAAATAATATTCTTAAATCGATTCTCTTGTGTGCAGTCGACTATATTTATGTCCGAGGACAGCAAAAAGCCGAATTTTTGAGAAGGAAGTGTATAGAATTGGATATTTACCCACACATCGTAGATGTTCATAGTTTCGATGGTACTCAATGTGAAACGGGGAAATTCGAGCAAACAAACAATTTGACCTGTCTGAATCATCGTAATGATGGTGAAAAATACATGTGTGCAGTTCACCATGTGGATAAATTACAGCAGTGGTTTCTGAATGTAATACTACCTAAATGATATGTATTTTATTCTGAAATATTATTATTATCAATCTTTTGTTTGTTTTAATAAAACACCTCCTTTATATAATAATTATTATTTATTTAAATGGTAAATAGCTTTCTTCACATTTTTAACAAACATTTTCAATAATAACACTGATAATAACACTGATAAAGAAGATAAAATAACATACAACATGGCGAACATTTTGGGGACTTCTCCTTCTATTGCAGATGATGTGAGCGTAGATGTCTTTTGTACGAGATGTGGTAAACATGATGATTGTCGGATCATTTGCCATTCAACCATATCCCCTCACTTCGATCGAAGAATAAGAGTTTAAGTTTATAATGTATGGTTGTACGATTGTCTTGAGGGATGTTAAATGTGAATACCTCCAATTGGTTATCGTTGATTTTTTGAAAATTCATTGGAATCCATTCGGTACGGTTACACTCCCCACCACCACCACCACCGCCGACATCCTTCAGACAGATATAGATGCGTTCAACGTGTTGGGGAACGTTCGCGTATAGAATACCATTCAGAATTGTGGTTAGAATCACAAAATTTGTTTTTAACACCCCCACTCCCATCATCATCACTTTTTACACTTCATTTGTTCAGCAGTCTTATAACTTTAATTTTATCTGCGTAAAAATTCAAGTCTCTTCTTAGTTTATGAACTTTTTCCACGAATTCGCAAAGTCTGCGTGTGTATTTTTCAAAAGATATATGCATGATGATATATTTGTAGACTTACTAGATCTCTATATCATTATTTTAAGTGCAACAGAACATCTTCCTTCGTAAGAAATTCGAATGACTTCCAACTATTCGCACTAGAACACATAGGATGCACACTATTGGGGTGATGTAAACAGATAAATTCACAATTTCCTCTCTCTAATTTAGGACATTTTCCTTTCAAATTCACCACTTCTACTCGATCTAACCCCAATTTTTGAAACGCCCCCCGTAGAAACTTAGCTTTTATCTTCCCACATACATAAACAGTAGCATCCGGATCGATATTTTCCTTCAAAATTTCATACAATTCATCATATTCCTGATAGCCCCAGTTCCATGGAATCCCGTGATATTTTTCACAATGAAATATTTTCTTCAATTCCCTCTCGGATAGTTGATCCATCGATTTTGATGGTTTGAATAGAAAATATTTCTCCAACCTTTTCTCACAGTCCAACAAAAGAAATCGGGAAACTTTGAATATCAACCACTATAGACGAAATTTCAAACTAGAATGATAAACTATCCAAAATATCTAGTTGCACATGCGTAGATCATCGACATATTTCTTTGATGTTAACGAAATTTCGAAAGAGTACGTCGAAGCACAAAATTTGTAGTGATGGTGGACTTATTCTATAGTTGACCTCCCCTCCTATCGCAGAAAACATTTGAAACATCTTAAAGGTGTAAGAATTGGAAGTATCTTTTCGAATGCTGCGCATGTCCATTATCTCACATCGGTACGGTAGAAGTGCGATCCGATAAAAATCAACATCAATATCATGTAGCACTCTAAAACAATCAAGTATATACGATCCTGGTTTCGGAACGATACCCGAAATTTGATGCATTATGATTTTTCCCATTCTTCTATGTTTATATTTGAACTGACCTTCTATATTCATATCGATTATCTTCCAATCTTCTGGAGGTGGATCGAAATCTCCTCTGAAATAGAAAATATCAGCATATGCCCAATCGGTCGAGGCCCCCACAAGGAAAGTTACGAATTCTCCAGCGATTATCCAATTTTTGGATGGTAATTGTAAATCTTCAAGGATTTCCATCAAATTCGGAGGACATACGCTTATTACGAATTTCTTCGCATCGTACACGGTGGTAAGCACACTATGAATAAAACTGTTGTATAATCGAGGAGACATTATCACGAACTGAGTTCGATTTTGTTGGAGCAGTCACACATACAACAACACACTCCCTCATACTCTGCGCCATTGACTTTTTCAACCTAAAATATACAATCAAAACTAAATGGTATTCTTGTGGGTGAGAGATAAGAGGTCGATCGAACTGGTGAGTATACATGTAAAATAATAAAATCATGAACATTTTCAGATAAAATTGACGAGGGTTCGGATCCCTCTCAATCTTTCTCACCAAAGAACACCATTTTTTTTTCATTTGATGTACACGTCGTAGACGTTATGATCCATTCACAACCGCCATGTTACCTCGTTGACCACCGAAGGATCACGTGATAGCTGCCATGACACCTTGTTCGAAACCACGTGTCTAGGACCTCTCTTACAAACAACCTGTATATACAACATAACATACTCTTTACAAACCCCCTGTATATACATTCAAACAATAATTACAAACACCGAATGCCAATCGTCAGCATAAACTGAGTAACTCGCAATCACTGATAACGCTATCTACTCGATAACACTAATTACACACATTGGTTGTCGATCGGCAGACCGGGTGACTCACAATCACTGATAACGCTATCTACCCGATAACGTTATCTACCCGATAACACTAATTACACACACTGGATGCCCATCGCCAGCATGGGTGACTCACAATCACTGATAACGCTATCTACCCGATAACGTTATCTACCCGATATCTGTTTCCGTTTAAAATTGAATACAATCGCTCTATTATATACCACACAATCTACAAGTTACGACTTGTTGTTGACAGGAAACCTCATTGATAAGATTAATATTTCAAACTAAGCATTTCTAATTATACGTAGATAAAATTCAAACAACCAAACTCGCAATCACTGATAACGCTATCTACCCGATAACGTTATCTACCCGATAACAATAATTACACACACTGGATGCCCATCGCCAGACCGGGTGACTCACAATCACTGATAACGCTATCTAGCCGATAACGTTATCTACCCGATAACACACATCGCCAGCACAGACCGGAAGTGGAGACCTGATGATTACAAACATCGGAGCACAGACCGGAAGTGACGTCACACTTCCTGGTCCAAAGCGCGTCCACTGTATCTACTAATACATTTTGTTTTGAGTCAAATAATGCATTTTTCAGCGTACAATCGCAATTTTACGGTTTTTCGCGCAATTCAAATTTTGGCGACAACAAACAAATTTTCAAAAAAAATCCAGTGAAAAATAGAATAAAAATGCCAACTTTCCACGCAAACAAAATGTTTTTACAATCTTTCTCCTATTTAAAAAAAATATATTTTGTTAACCGTAAAAAAATCACAAAATGAAACTTATTTCGGGCCCATAACCTTAAATTCGTATTCAAATTATCTATGACTTTGACCTCTTGCGTTTTTTTGATTAGAGGCTTTGTTTAAAAATTAATTTAAATAAATGAAAAAACCCTGAAAATTTCCAGTTTTTTTTTCGACAAAAGGCCATAACTTTTCTAGCAGCATTTTCTGATGAAATAAAAGTGCTTCTGATTCATTGATCTGTAAAAAAGAAAGGATTTGATCACATCAAATTTTGCCGGATTCTCAGGGGATGCGGTCGACCCTGCGACTGGACTATAGACAGAGTGGGACAAATCGAATTTTATGTAACACCGCTAAGAATTTGACTGCAGGTCGTTACTGAATGGTTCCCTTTCATAAAATTTAGCTTATCGTAACCGCTTTATTTTTCCGTTTGAGCTCACTTACGTCCATCCAGGTTGGGAGAATATTTTCTGGTATGATATAGTTCAGGCATTTGAGGAGGAAAATCGACAATTTTTGTACGAATTTCGGTAAGTTCTAATTATGGTCTATTCTTCTGTATTTTGACGCGCTGAACACGATGGTGTAGTTTAAATTTGGATTAACCCTGTGCTCGAAAACCTATGGTAATTTTTTTAATCCAAAATATATCAATTTTTCGCGATTCACACGTCTACATACACTCACACATTCACACAAAACGATTATAAGCATTCAGGTGCATTTTAAAATATTAAGAAAACCATCATAATTTCGCCCGCGGAATCTATTGTACCGACGCTCGTTTGTTGCCGCTAAATGGAATTCAGCGCTAGTTTCTATGATGAAATTCGTTATAGCTTGGACTTTTGAACGAATCGCCGTATGCTGTTTCAAGATAGCCGATGTATTTCTCTGTAATTTGATCCAAGGTTTTTATCAATTGGCCTAAAATTGGGCCCTCTAGTGGCCCAAACACATTTATTAGGATAGCTCCACTTCTACATAACCAAAATTGATCTGCTTGCGCTTAAAATACTCGTTATGAAAACCTCTAACAGAACCTAGAATTTGGATTCCGTAAAATTTTCGGTTATCTAAAATCTTTAAATGGCGCCAAAGTTATGTCTTTGGAGCAAAATGCTTGAATTTCGGATATTAGGTGCAGAATAAAAAAATCTTTCAAATGAATTTGGTTTAGATCGATAACGTAAGTATTTTGTGAGATACGGATTTTTCTAAATGGCCGATTTTGGTGGCAAAAAATGAGGTAGGTCAAAATACCGAAAGGGAAATAAACAGAAATAAAAATACTATCTTTTCACCGAAGCAGAATATGAAAAAAACAAAAACTCTAACATGCACTCAATTTTTCAATGTGCTGAAAAACTCACCCTATCTTGGGCCAACGCCTCGAATCGACTTCGGACCGGAGCCAAAAATCGCGTATTAATTTTTCCATTAACTTTTGTTTCAAACATGGCCATTTTTTGGGTCCGAAAAATGGCCATAGTTTTTCTAGCACAGGGTTAATCCTAATGTAAACCACATCATCGTGTTCAGCGCATCAAAATACATAGAAGTAGAGCAAAATTAGAGCTTGCCGAAATTCGGACAAAAAAGTTCCTTAAACTCCTGGACTAATAGCAAATTTCATCTTCCCTATTATAAATATCTTGGATAAATTCTATATGGGAGAGTTTTCCGTTTTATTTATATAATTAATTCTGCTATTATATAAAAAATTCTCGGGAATTAGGTCACATTAACACTCTGTTATAAATGTTCGTCTTTACGTACGTTTCGGTCTCACGACCATCATCAGAAGACTTATTTTTTTAAAAAGGGGTTAACTAAAACTAATTAGCACAAGCGTCCATATCGCACAATCTTCAATCAAAAAGCTCAGGCCGTCGAAACGAACAGAACCACGAATAATCGAAAATTGTATCGTTAATATTAAAGTATAAATTTTTTTGTAACAAAAAACCACTGTTAAGTAATATTCTCATAATGTACAAACGCATATTGCTATGGTCTCAAAGCAACTGGAGTTCTAAGCTATTTGTTTGTAATAACACGACCCAGATGTAGATTTATGACGTACTTGAAAAGGTTTTAGACCTGCATTGGAATTTAGTTTACTTTAAGCGTTCTTCCTAAAATATACTTTTAACATTATAAAGACGTATGTAGGAATTTGCAAGAGTTTTAATTAATCAAGATTCACATAAAAAGGGATTCAAATTCTGTAAATCATAGGAATGATATTCAAGGATTGAGTCAGATTTATACTAACTTGATTAATTAAAACTCTTGCAAATTCCTACATACGTCTTTATAATGTTAAAAGTATATTTTAGGAAGAACGCTTAAAGTAAACTAAATTCCAATGCAGGTCTAAAACCTTTTCAAGTACGTCATAAATCTACATCTGGGTCGTGTTATTACAAACAAATAGCTTAGAACTCCAGTTGCTTTGAGACCATAGCAATATGCGTTTGTACATTATGAGAATATTACTTAACAGTGGTTTTTTGTTACAAAAAAATTTATACTTTAATATTAACGATACAATTTTCGATTATTCGTGGTTCTGTTCGTTTCGACGGCGTGAGCTTTTTGATTGAAGATTGTGCGATATGGACGCTTGTGCTAATTAGTTTTAGTTAACCCCTTTTAAAAAAAATAAGTCTTCTGATGATGGTCGTGAGACCGAAACGTACGTAAAGACGAACATTTATAACAGAGTGTTAATGTGACCTAATTCCCGAGAATTTTTTATATAATTCATACTGAGTCAAGAATCTTATTATATTATTAATTCTGCTCTATCTTTCATTGAGCTAAGTCTTAACCAGTTGTAATTTAAAAACTTACAATTTTGATATTAATCATTCTGCCCCTTTCAGGCCCTGGTTATACTTCATTGTAGCTACCCTAGGAACAAGGGTATCTATAGATAGCACTGTGATACGCTTTGTAGTGAGGACCCTAGCTAAAACTAAACCTAATCAAAAATCTGGCACCCGAGAATTAAAAGTTTATTCCGATCTAAGTATTTAGCGCAAAAGTGACAAAGCACGTCACAGTAAAATTACACATTCATCTGAATTAATATGGCTTGTAGGAAACCACAGACTGTTTAAAGTGAACTCAATTTGATTCTACTATCAGTCATAGTGAATTTATTCAATTCGATTTCCTGACGCTTATATAATTGTATTACTAGTTTGGAGATTTATAAATTTAACAAATTTCAACTATTTCAAATGTAATAATGTAATTTTAAATGTTATTCAAGGCTGAATTCCATTAGAAGACAGCGCGCTTCGAGTAGTAGAGTCGGCCCGAGTTGATGGCGTCACAAATTCCAAGTGATGCCTACCATTCTAGTAGGCTGGCTATTCTCCGACTTGCAGAATCCCTCAAAAGAATATATAAATCCGTGCCTCCTCCACATCTCCTCTTCTCGATCAGACTACTTCATCGGACCAGTGGACCAGCTCCCGGCTCCAGGGCAAGTTCAAGGACAGTGACCGACATCGGCATGGTTTTACATAAGCCCATTCCAGCCATCAGTCCGTGGCGAATCAGACCATTGAGTTAGAAGACTCCCAACGCAATAGGCAGGACCTTCGTCCTGGCTCGTTCCCCACACAGGTGACGTACTCTCCGAGGTGCGAACGGATTGGCCCCTCTAAGGAATGTATAAGTTCAGACGAAACAAAATTTGAAAACTTGCGACCCATGATGCAAATTTTCAAATAACACACGTTTACTCAACAACGACCGCGGCTAGCCACTAGACGAGACGCAAACGCGAATTTCTACTACAGGTAATTTATTTCTTATACATTTTTATGAAATAATGTGATTTGATGCATTTTTTCCTTTCACTCATGTTGTTAACGGATAGAATCCAAGAGCTTAAGCATATGTTTGGGAGCCGACTTCCAAACATGTGAACAGTACTCCAGGACATGTCAAATCAGTGCTTTGTAGATTATGAGGAGCTGCTGGGATGTGAAGTAGCTCTTGGCACGGAATAGAAAACCAAGTTTTTGTGAAGCGGTTTTCGCAATGGACCTCACATGATCATCCCATGCTGTTGGTGATGATCCCGAGAAGACGTAAGCTTGAGTTTTGGTTGCAATAAACTACTAGATTATCAGATTCCCATTTCAAAATCTTTGCCAGATCTTCATTATTTGCATCAACCTGTCCCTGTCTCGCTCCTCTGACTTAATTGTATGGTATAGGGACTCTAGATGAGAAAGCGCTATGCAAAGCTGTGGACGGGACAGGTGGTCACTCACAGTTCATATGGAGCAGAAACAAAGTTGGTGCCACGTCCCTGTGGAACACCAGGGTTGATAGCCATTGTATCGGTGGATACTCCGTCAACCACCACATGGAGTGATCCATCTGAGAGAAAACTCGATAGTGAGCGACAAAGTTGAGGCGGCAAACCATATGACAAAAGTCCCCCAAGAAGGTTTTGATGCCAGACTCAGTCAAATGTTTTGGAGATATCCAATAATACAGCTGGAGATTTCCCATGTTTTTCAATAGATTTCTGCCATACATGTGTTACGTAGGCAAGCAAGTCTCCTGTTGATATCTGCTGGCGAAAACCAAATTGCCGGTCATTCACAATTTTGTAGCTCTCTAGGTATTTGATGAGCTCGATATTGATTGCTTTCTCCATCACTTTAGAGATCATAGATAATAGTGCAATGGGTCTATAATTAGTAGGAAGGGTCTTCTTTCTTTTTTTTGGAATTGGTTGCAATCTAGCTGTCTTCCAGCCAGATACCAGCCCACACCATATCGGATCCTTCTCCAAGCCTGTCTACCTTCTCAACCAATTCTAAGCAATAATTCAACTTTGCTTAGATGCCTCATTTCAGTAGCATACACTTTAATGACACGATCACACTAGATTATTCCTAAACTGTCATAAATATACAGCTAGAGATACTCAATGGCTTCTTATCACGCTCGGTATTTATGAATAGGTGATTATGTTGAATTGCTCAAGTTCACTTACCCTCTGTATAAAACACAATACAGTTAACAACATACTGAGTTTCAATGTTTTAGTAATATTTAAAAAATAAATGGTACAACTTTACTGATTGTTCCCCTAATTTATTGGCCTAGTGTATATACGGTTCTAACAAAGTATCACCTGTACGATAACAAATTGGATCGTAACATTGAGTGAATTCACTCCATTCTTATAGCGATTTATACAAGAGATAAACAGAAATTGAGGTAAAAAAAACATAATTTTTTTTGCAAGAAAACTAACACATACTTACCATCTAACGCCAAATATTTTTCGGTTATATTGAACTGATCTTGACTAATCAGTGTATCTATGTGTTCAGCCAGACTTTCCTGTTGTCCTTGGCAAATTTTAAAGTCCTTCCACATATTCTCAATGAAGATCCATAAATTGCTTTCAACATAATTATTACTTTTGTGGTTCTGAAACATAATAGTCCATGACAACAAAGAAAAAGTTACATGGTTTGAGGTCCGCATCACATAATCTATCCACAAGATTATCTTCATATTATAAATTCTAGAGGGATAAATATTCCTTAATACCTGGATTTTTCAGTTTAGAAAACACGAGTTTGATATAAGATATCGATTTTAATCTGAGGTTTGTTTATAATCAAATGAATACTGGTTGTTTAAGATAGATGTGTTGGCAGTTCTTGAGCACACAAATACCTCTAAAACATAACTTCAAATTAGATCTACCACTGTTATAAACAGAATAACCTGTCTACTGACATGTTTTTGCGTGATTATAAATGGAATATTGTTCAGATTTCCTTGAGGTGAAAAGTCCTAGGAGTCGTTTTTAGGACGATTTGAAAACAATTTATTTTCACACAACTAGGGAAGGAGTGGAGTAGTTTTTTCGAAATCTCATGTAGAAAGTGACTTTCCCTCTTGTTTTGAAGGTCACGTTCGCAAAATCTCATAAGATCGGTACTTATCTACTTCAAAGGGTGGGAAAGAGAATTGGGATAATCTCATTTATAAGTTACGCTTCTTTTTTGAAGTTCAAGTGTAGAACATTTCATCGAGATCGGTACTTATCACCTTTAAAGGGAGACAGGGTAATTTTTTCTAAGTCTCATGAATCAAGTTAGGAGGGTTGGGGTATTTTTTTCGAATTCACATGTAGAGAGCGACTTTTCTCTTGTTTTTAAGCTGCAAAATTCCATCAATCGCCTAGTTTATTTGTCTCTAGAGGCCGCACAGTGCGCGAAACAAAGGAATAGAAACCTGACAACAATGACTGATCTTGATCAATGACGTAATTTCATTGTCCAGCAAACAGGCCACTGTTTTGCTCTCTTACGTTCTATACACAACTAATATTAGATGAATTAATATTACTTTGTAACACAACACAAGTTGAGTGCTATCTTTACTACTTCGTACTTCCTTTTCATATTGTTTTCAAGTCTTTTATTCTGTAAGCTTTTTTGTATTTTGAGTAATACTAAAAAAAAAGAAGCTTACTGATGACTGTTGTGGACAATTTCGTAGCAACATTCGTAATATTCTGCCTTCAAGATTCTTACCACCACCAGTTGAGGTGAAGTTCTCTAAAGAATCTAAAATAATCGCAGCAGAAATCAACGAGAAAGAAGCAAAGTTTTTGCCGTAGTTCCAGCAGCTCTCGTGCAATATCCGTCCTGCTAATTCTGGTTATAAAGAGGTATTTAATTGGTTTTCTTGCATGAATTTTATTGATACTTCGTTTTCTATTTTTCCATTCAATTTCAGTTACCGTACGATTATGTTTTGTCCAAGTATCACTAGTATATTATTTGAACGGACTTGCGAACATTGTCAGCTATATTTTTGCTCCCAAGGACTACTAAAACAGCATATTGCTACTTTGCACGATAAAGAAGAAGTTAGAATGACATGTAGACGGGTAATGCCATTCAGAATTATACAAAAAAAAGGACATGCAGCACTTTGTTTGATAAATGAAGGCGATGAAGATGCTGGATGGATTGACATCGAGGAAGTGGATGATGATGATTTTGATGAGACTATTGCTGATAATAATGATGGTTTTCCCATTATCAATAAATTGATTTTTCCTTGGGAAAAATCAAGCGAGGAATAGATCAAACTGTGGACTAGTCAATTCATTATTCCGTGCAATGACTTTAAATTTTAATAAAAATGTTACCATTTAAAATAATATATAAATATATATATATATATATATACATATTCGATATATATATATATATATATATTAGACCGTTCCTTCTTTCCCAAAGTGAACTTTTTGAGATTTTCGGGCAGAATCGTGTTGTCTTACCAAAAAAACTATCATTCAAATTTTGAAAACAGGTGGATGGTCAAAATTCGCGTGCCACCAGTTGTTTTAGTTTCCCATTTAATTAACATGGCATAATTGACTATAATGGTAAATTTCCGATTACAAAGGACAAAACAGCGAATACTGACTGCCTGACATAGGACATTCATTTTTGAAAATATCCAGAAAGGGGGTGTAACCCACCCCATTGTGCCATATTGGTTCTGTAATTAATATTTTGATTTCAACGAAACAGCAAAAATCTTCAAGCTGATTCCCAGGTCAATTTTTCTAAGAGCATCCCATGTCAATTCATACAATTGTGAGCGACATGTTTACGATTTTTCTCAAATGTAGTAAGCATTCTCTACCATAAAATACATGATTTCACCCCGAATTTGGAGTTGTTATCTCAAAAAATATAATTGATGCACGCATTCCATAAACAATTTAAAATTTGAATTTACCAATTTTACTGCATTATGCACTGTGGATTGAAAACCTTGATGAGATTGGAATCGCTAAGTAATATTCCTTCATTCACATCAAAATTGTTAAAAGAAACAATTTTAAAATTTGAAATCTTACATTTTCCCGCCCAATGCAGCATCATCTTTGTTTCTTTATTTTTATTACGTGCGTGCACCGTTGTCTTCAAAGAGCTCTACAAATAGAGGAGACAAGTCCTATACCTATAATATAACATTGGTTCTATCTCGTGTGTTATCTCTCTTTGTCGCACACCACGAGAAGCGTTATGTATATCGCCTCTAATTCTCTTACGAAATCACTGGGATTGGTGGAAATCGTGCAAGAGACACAGAAATTCCACGATCTTGACTCGTGGAATCCCACTTGTCTCCTCTTTTAGTAGAACTCTCTGGTTGTCTTATATACACATTTCATTTACAACGATCCTGGCATTTTGTCATAGATAACTCTACTACCGGTAGTAGAGTTATCTATGCATTTTGTGATCGTGCGTCTTTTCATTGTTAAGTATTGGTGGTGTATAAAATTATCAAAGTTATAAAATTCATCAAGCTGACGTGAAAATCAAGCAGGTAAGTTTCTGTTTCATAGCGGTATTGGAGAAATCATGAATTATGAACAAGAAAATACAAATTTAGACTCTCGGAGAGGAAATTTTTCTCTTGTGTGGAGTAAGAACTATTTTCAATATATTTACGACGCAAAACCACCATTTGTTGGTTTCATCATTTAAACCTTTTATTTGCAAAACATATAAAATAATTTTTTGTTGTTCAAAGCACAAGTAACAATCGGATTCATTTATATCTTTTTCTGCGATCTACGTTAAGAAAATAATGTGAAAAGCGGAGACACAGAAAATATAAGAAAATATAAATTGCATGATAAAACATGTTTTCTGTGTAAAATATTTTATTTGTTTACATTTTGGAATCTTCGTCAACATTAACTTGTCAATTACCATAACATTTTTTTCAATTCCAATAATTATCTTTATTAATAAAGATGGAAACTTCGATATGCCAAAATAAAAAATAATAGATATAATTTTTGTTCGCAGAAAAACACGGATTGGTTAACAATGTATAGTCCACCGAATTTGCGTAAACACTACTTTCTGATTGGTGATGTATCCCCCAATTTTGAAGGCGTTAAATTACCAAGCAATCTAGCAGTGCTTCGAGTATTATTTTACAAAACAAGAATTCACAAACTTCCGCTCGACATTAAGCACGGTATCCACAGAAGTAAAAGAAATATGGGAAAGAGCTAAGGTTCCATCAGTATTCCATAAAAATTGCGTAACAAAATTGAAAAATTTGTACGAGCATTATAGTAATGTACAGAAACGCGCTGGAAAATCAAATAATAAAGTTAACGAAGAGAATTTTTCGAAACATTTACTAAAAGTATTCGACATTGCTGCGAACGATGCTGCAAAAGAAATAAGCACTACTTTCGAATTCCGAGAACATGAAGAATTAACAGGTTAGTTTTCTTTCATTAACTGCCCAATTTCAGCACTCGAACACAAATGATTCAAACATTTATCAAATTTATTTTCTTACAGACGAAATCCAAACACAAATCTTGCAAGATTTATCATACGAAGACGAGGATATAAACGATGAAAACTCAGTGATCGTCCAACTTTCAGATAAGACAAAATTCTACTCTATTATATTATAATCTTGAACATTCTGCTAGTAAAACCGATCATTCTAGTAACCTAATGAATTACTATTTTTTTAGATGAAATACGTCGACTTTGTTCCAATGAATTCCTCTCAACACCAACAGATTCTTCGTTAACAACAAATCCATCACTCTATAATCCTTCTGGGAGGCATCACGAACGCTCTAGTCAAAGAGGTTCTCTTAATATGATGACTCCAAACGTAGTTGCAGCACTTGATTATGCGAAAGTTTCATATGGGGCGTCGGTACATATAATTGCAGCAGTTGCTAAAGCATTGGGCCATGATCTCGATACTTTAATATTAAATAAAACTTCTTTTCATAGACATCGTAGCAAAATCCGCGAAGAATGTGCCAAAAAAATCAAAACCCTTTTTGATACTGCTGATATAAATGCTGGCATTTTGCACTGGGATGGAAAAATTTTGTTTGATAATTTAACAGGCATAAAAGCTGATGAGTACCGATATTGGTGACAAATGGCAAAGCAGCAAAACTGCTAGACGTACCGTCTCTGGAAGATGAAAGAAGGGTTACACAAGCCAATGCCATTTATTTTGCCATTAAAAAATATGGGTTGGAACACTCAATAAAAGCATTGTGCTGTGATACTACAGCTTCCAATCTAGGTTGCACTAACGGCGCTGCAACCATTCTTGAAAATCTTTTGGAAACAGACATTTTATATTTACCTTGCCGACATCACATTTTCGGAATTATTCTGAAAGTATGTTTTGAGGAAAAAATCCCTGGTACCAGTGGACCTAATGTTCCTATTTTCAAACATTTTAAAGAATCCTGGTCTTCAATTGACAAAAATACCTTCAGTGATGGAACAATAGGAAATATATTGGATGGATATTTAAGTGATCAAATTCACGAATTAGATTTATTTTTCAAAAATCTACTATCGAAAGATTTCATTCGGAAAGATTACCAAGAACTTCTTGAGTTGTGTAGGATTCTTCTTGGCACCATGCCTAAAAATGAAGTGAGATTCCGTAAGCCTGGAGCTTTCCATCACGCGAGGTGGATGTCCAAGGCTATATACTCATTAAAAATTTACATTTTTCGGGAACAATGTCTAACAAGCGGTCACAAGGTAAAATCGTTCTACGAAATTTGCTTGTTTATCGTTTTTGTATATGCAAAAGTATGGTTTACTGCTCCATTAACGATATCTGCTCCCTACAACGATTTGGAATTTATTAAATCCATTGTAAAATATAAACGTATTGATGGCCGAATAACTGATGTTGCATTACGTAAATTTAGTAACCATTTATGGTACTTGAATCCAGAAGCATGTGCAATATCATTTTTTAATGACAAAATATCTTTGGATATGAAGGCTAGGATGGTGATTGCTTTATCAAAGAAAGTTGATCCTGAATTTGACACACCGAAAAGATATTCCACGGATTGTATTCAAAATTTAGAGAACCAGGAGATTGATCATTTCATTAATATAAGTTCGCTCAAATTGTTTGATAGATTTGGAATAGATAAAGAATTTTTGAAAAGTGATGTCAATACTTGGCAAAATAATGCTACTTATGTGGAAGGATTGTATATATTTGAGAATATGCTTGTAGTTAATGATGTTTCAGAACGAGCAGTAAAACTAACACAAGAATATATAAGTTTACAAACAAAAAATGAAGATCAAAAGCAATATCTTTTACAACTTGTCACTGAATATAAGCAGACTTCTTACGACGCCACTAAAAAAAATCTAACTAAGAGAATGAGATTAGAGTGATTATCTGTTGATTTCGCATAACATTTCTATTTATTATTTTTTTCATTTCGTAATTGGAAGATGAAAATTAATTTCTTTTTCATTTTGTAATAAATTGAATAATAAAATAGTTTCATGTAACGTTCAGTTTTTCCTTTTCAATATACCGATTCCCATACATTTTACGATTGTCATACCACAGATTATTAGCACACGTTCGGCCTGAAGTGGATGAAAAATTGAAGAAAGTCACATTCTACATATCGCCATACAACAATATAGTCCATCTTCTACAGCGAAATCCAAGGTGTTTTATTGATATAGATTTAGCAAAATTTTGCAATTTTTCAAATCTCCCGCTAATTCATCACCGTCTATAGAGCAAAAAATGCTTGCATTCAATACCATGGTTGAATTTTACATCAAGTTTTCAGCCATCAAAGATATATTGTTCTACTATAACCATAAAAAATAGGCCTATTTCACTGGAATTCGTGTCTCAAATATATTTTTTGAGATATCAACTCCAAATTCAGGGTAAAATCATATATTTTATAGTAGAGAATGCTTACTGCATTTAAGAAAAATCGGAAACATGTCACTCACAATTGTATGAATTGTCATGGGATGCTCTTAGAAAAATTGACCTAGGAATCAGTTTGAAGATTTTTGCTTTTTCGTTGAAATCAAAATATTGATTACAGAACCAATATGGCACAATGGGGTGGGTAACAAAATTTAGAATTTTTTTTTAACAGTAACATTTTTTGATACAAGAAAATGAGAATTTGAAGGGGTACATTTATAACACGTTACGTAATATCACGGGGAGGACTCAATGGTTTGTTACGGTTCGTGACAAAGGGGGAGGGGGAATGGAAAAATAGTGAAAAGCAGCGTTACGTAATTTGTGAATGACCCCTAATAATTAAATTAAATTAAAGTAAATTATATAACTTTTTCATTTAATTATTTACTTTCAATATATTATGACCCAAACGGCATGTTATATCAGACTGCTGAGACGATCTGTTGAATTCAAACATAATAGAGGAAAAATAAATAACAGTATTGCGTTATGAATATGATCCATCATACGAATTTGTCTTTTTCATTAAACCGCGGTGTAGCATGTGAGTTAAAGTTAACGTCAACTCATAGGCACAATTATAACGTTCTGGACGTTTCTGAGTTTCTGATTGGTTTGAATTTTGTTATGAATAATTTTCGCTCGAAAATCGTAGATAATTAAATTTTGGAAGAGATTATTACTTTCATTTGTGATTGGATTATGCAACTGGATTATAAACTATTGCGTCAATCTCTGGATTAACACGAGGTCCCGCGAGACGCGAGCAGATGGTTAGGCAAGAGAACGGACATTAAGAGCAGGCATCTTGGTGCGAATGTTACACGGGGTGAGTCGAATTATATTGTTTCTTTATTTTTTATTAATTGGCTATATTGAAAGATTATTAAAGACAGTCAACACGTTAATATGATGTCTAAT
This sequence comes from Endomychus coccineus, assembly GCA_958510875.1. Taxonomy (NCBI): domain Eukaryota; kingdom Metazoa; phylum Arthropoda; class Insecta; order Coleoptera; family Endomychidae; genus Endomychus; species Endomychus coccineus. The sequence continues at coordinate 108,365,862 of OY294069.1, forward strand.
TGTATCTAAGCCTAGTTGTAGATGTGTATATTCACTGGTCGATATTTTTTGAATTATCATTGGAATATTGACTCGCCCTCGTGGTCAAACAGGATTGCTTGTGTGCTCGTTTCTAAATTAAATAATCACTTATATTCTCGACCTTGTTTTTGCGTTACTAATTTGTCAAGTTAATTATCAGAATTCTGTACATCGTTACATCACGACTTGTTCAACCTAGCAAATGAACCACGTGGGTTCGAAATATTGAATTGACATACTGCATAATAAATTTGAAATGGTAGTCACTTATGCTGTGGTGGAATTAATATTTTATCTGGGTGAACACAATTAAAGCCAAATTTCTCATTTATTGCTTTATGGGAGTGAACTTTCTAATATTGCTTGGACAGGTTGATCATTTATAAACGACTAAATCTTAGCATAACTATATCCAGTAAATTTTATCTGATTATTCTCTGTCAGATTTCAATATTGTAATTCAATTATCCTCTTCAAGACTTCAATTCTTTATAATAATTTTGAATATGCAATTTTGGTAGATAACAAAATCAGTTCCTACTGATTCAGTTATTTGCCCGTCAAACTTGTGACCAAGATATTGCTCGTATTGCCTATATTTCAGGGTTCAAACGATCGAGGCGTCTCCTCCCTTTTTCCCGTGTTGTAGAGAGAATTTCTGGCAGAGCACTTCCACCACGCTTATCCAAGTTTTAAGGACGGTAAAAATTAATTTTTTCAGTCGGAATAATCAAATTTTCAGAATCAACTATTTATGAACTCTTCCCAAAATTGTCTTCAAATAATTAATTTCCCCAACTTGAATCTTTGGTTCAAAACCTATTTTTCTTCATAAAATTAGATAATTTCAATTTAATTTAAACAAATTATTCAGAACTCTAATTTGTTTCAATATTCATCTTTTAAGTATTGTTCTTTGGTAATTTATAAATAAGTATGCTATTAATTGGTATTAAGTTCTTTGTATCTTGATTTTGGTATTTGGAATCAAATTTGAAACCGCTAGCAACTTACAGGAGAGAAATGCAGTTCTCCTGGTTAAAAGTTTATCTTAATGAGGAAACTAGATTAGGACAAGTAATATCTCATTTACAACCTCATATTATGAATCAATTCGGCTTGCGTAATATATCATCAACTTTGAATGATTTAAGAGTAAATTGTAGACAAATCGAAGATTTCGTGTTCCGTTTTAACCGACAGCGCAATGTGCAATAAAACACACCGAAAACTAAATTTAGACCTACAGTGAGCGCCTTACAAACTTACTCTTCCGTTGTTTGTTGGAATTGTGGATCACAAGGTCACAAATATACGTCTTGCTCAGCACCTAAGACGATTTTCTGTTTCAGTTGAGGAACTCCAAATATAGTAAAAACATCTTGTAGAAAGTGCAGATCAAAAAACGTACCAACAAAGCCCGCAGACCTGGCTTTGCCTCAAACAAAACCCAGGTACGGCAGTAAACAAAAATCTCAGAAAGTAAGGGGCACCTTCGACAGGGTTGAATGGAAAAAGTGGCTAGTTACAATTAGAGAGTTCTTTACACCTAAAATTATTTCTCCAATTTTTCTAAATTTACCTGGGGACAATAGACTATATTTGAACATTAATATTTTTAAGGATTCTTTTCCTGCATTGTTAGACACAAGTTCTAACATTAACGTTATTGGTTCACAGGGTAATTTCATTGTTGGAAAATATAACTTGTCAATATCTAAGAGTAACAATATGAGTGAAGTAACTAATCATAATATTAAGGTCGACTTTGGTAATTCTATCCGGAACATTAAACCTTCTATAAATTCTAATAACGTTAGTGCAATTCATATTTATAATTCTTTGAATACCTTACAAAAAAAAACAACTTCAATCCGAAATTGAACTTTTTGAACAATTATCTTTAACGCAATTAGGTCTTACCTCTTTAATAGAACGTACCGTCACTGTAGTAACAGATTCAAAACCGTTTCGAAAAAGACAATATCCTTTCTTTCCAGCTTTACAGAATCATTTGAATTCAGAAATAGATGAGATGTTAAGGCTTGGTGTTATCCACCCTTCAACTTCGCCATACAGGAGCCCTATACTTTTGATAAATAAAAACGATAATTCTTAACGACCTTGTTTAGATAGCAGACATTTGAACAGCAACTGCAAAATATGCGTATCCTTTACCTTTAATAGACACCATTTTAAGTATCTTATAACTTTGGATTTGAAGAAAGCCTTTTGGAATATTCCTTTGGAGGAAAATTCGCGCAAATCAACTGCTTTCTGTATTCCAGGCAAGGGCCTATATGAATTGTGTGTAATGCCTTTAACTATGCAAGGTCACATGGATTTTCTAATTGATGAATGTATTAGTCATGTAGTTTTTTCCTATTTAGAAGACATAATTATTGCCGCTTCTTCTCTCGAAGAACACACTCAGGTTTTACAAAAAATTTAACCTTGTAATTAATGCTGAAAAATGTAAATTTTGCCGCCCTTCTCTTAAGTTTTCAGGATTTGTAGTAGATAGACTAGGATTGCGCCCTAGTGAAGACCTTGTAGCAGCGGTCACTAATCTTTCTTCACCAACAACTTCAACTCAGGTTCGACGATTATTGAGGACCTTGACATCCCTAATAACAGATCTCATCAAATGTAAAAAAAAAGCACCAACCTGTAAAATGGACTTCTATTGTCGAGTTAAAGCGACGTTTAACGTCATCTCCAGTCTTCAGAAGTCCATATTTTTCTAAACTAATCTCTATTCAGAGTGACTCTAGTGACGTCGGTGTAGGTTGTGTACTTTTTCAAGAGCATAATGACAACATCCAGTAGCTTATGCCAGTCGGTCTCTGAGTAAAGCTGAGAGAAAATACACAGTTTCAGAAAGGCAATTCTTTTTGCTTTATATAAATTCTCCTATTTTATTGAAGGTTCAAAAGCAATTTGTTATACAGATCATGCTAGCCTAACTTGGTTCCACAATTTGAAAGATCCTATTGGTCGTTTGGGTAGATGGTCTTTGAAATTATCACAGCTTGATTTAGATATCCGTCATCGATCCGGATAACAAATATTAGTTCCAGACTACCTATCTACCTTGACGTAATTAACGATCAAGATATCATTCATGTTGCATGTGTTAAATAGCCCTGATGATTACCCAGACTTTAAAGTAGTAGGAAATCCTTTATGCAAGCACGTTAAACTTGCTACTAGCGTATCTTCTGATTTAACATAATGGAAATTAGTTGTTCCCAGTGCCACTCACTCATTTTGGCGTCTCGAAGACACTATTCCGGATTTCTGAACAGTATTATTGGCTTCGAATGCGACAAGAGACAATTAAATTTATAAAAAATTGTAAATGTGTACTGCTCACAAGAGTTCAAAGTACGAAGACAAGGCTTGATGTGGAGAATGAAAAATATAGACTTTCCTATGCAATTGTTAAGTATCGATTATCTAGGTCCCTTACTTCGTTCGAAACGTGGTAATCACTATATGTTAGCTGCAGTAGACTGGTTTACTAAATCCGTTTTTCTACATCGTTGTGCAAAAGCTAATTCAGCTTCCGCTATTAAATTTTTGAAAAATCAAGCGGTCAACCTCTGAGCTCTCAGCTACACTCAAACGGATGAAGGCAATGCTATGAGTGTCTGGAAAAAGGGCACCTTATCAAATTGTCTGGAATAACAGAACCAGGAGCGTCCCTCTTGCAAATATAGAGTCCTTGAAAGGAAGGAGGAACAGCTGGTCTCAGACTTGTAGTATAGCTAGACAAACGGTCTGTTAAGCTTCTGAATCAGATTGACTTCCAGCCATATATATCAAGGCCACCAGGTCTCAGATAACTCTTCTGGGTCATGGGGAAAAACTAGGCGGATCGGAAGATGGTTTAAGCCGACTCGCTGTAGGAGGCGGCAGTCGAAATGGGGCCAGGATTCCTTTACAGGGCCCTGGTTGCAGTCAAGATCAGGTATAGCTTTGGGGGCTCTGAAAGGGAAATGGTAGTCTGTTCTGTCTACTTCCCTTACGAGTCCCAACACATACCTCTAGTCGAAGTGCCCTAATTAGTTCCAGTGGCGGCTCCTCGAAGGAGGCTAAGGAGGCTCAGCCTCCTCACCAATTTATCTTAATTATCATTCTCTATTTTATTTCCTGTTTCTCTGATAATTCTTTAATTTTTACAATTAATTCCCCGTTCTCAGTAGTTATTTTTAATCTGGCAACAGTGGCCAGAGGCTAGATTCTCTATATATCTCAAACGCTAAATACGTGTGGTCAACACAGTTGCCGTTTTTCCAACCAGTTCAATTGCCAAATACGGTAAAACAGCGAATATGGCAACACTCTATGTAGGCTAGCTTCTCGTACGCACTCGGTCGGTCGTATGAATACGATTACTTGCCGATGCTGCAAACTGCGACACGTGCTCTGTCAGTTGTTGTTTTTGTTTCGCGATGCGATGTAAGGTTAAGTTATAATTTATCTGTTCGGTGAGTTATTAACAAAGAGTTCTTTGGTTATTAAACTTTAAAATGAGTAGTGATTTAGTTGCTGAAAAGATTAGTGATGACAGGTATGTTTCAAAATCGATCATTTGATACTGATAATTGTAAAAAATATTTATGGTTAACGGGATCTGAGGTACACAATAAATTATATTGCTGGTATTGCTTGCTATTTACATCTGATACAACTTCATGTTGGGGTCACTCGGGTTATGATGATTTGAAAAATTTAGCTCGTGGTATAGACAGACATGAAAACTCGCAGGAACATATTACATCGAGTATTAAGTTTAAATTAACCGGTAAACAGAATATTGTTAAAGGAGGAAAACATATAATTTGGTAGACAAGAAACTACATTATAAACACTTTTTTTATGAAATCTTAGATACTATTAAAGGTCAAATTGAGATTCGATTTTCCGATTTACATGAATTGAAGTTTTTTGTATAACTTAGTTCCAAAATATAAATTTTTTGATAAAATAGCACTGCACAATGAATTATGCGTTATATACTCGGATAAAGATATTTTAGGCCAGTACGACATTCACGCCGATATGATAAAATATATGATAGACAATGTTTTGCAACAAGTTTTACCTCAGTTTTATAAACTACTTTGTTTGACAGTCACCATTCCTGTCACGTCGGCATCGGTGGAGAGATCATTTTCTAGTCTCAAACGAATTAAAACTTACATGCGATCATGCGAAATACAATGGGCCAAAATCGTTTATACAATGTTAGTTTGATATCTATTGAAAAAGATTTAGTAAAACACTTAAAACAAAATGATTCATTTTATGATAATATTATTGTAATAAAGATTCTTGACCCAGGTATGAATTATATATAAATTCTCGGGAAATAGGTCACAATAACACTTATGCTTCATATTTTTCTTGTCTTTACGTACGTTTCGGTCTCACGACCATCATCAGAAGACTTATTATGTGTAAAACTTGATTACTTAAAACTAACAACAGAAACACGATTAAACGAAATTGTTACAATTTCGTTTAATCGTGTTTCTGTTCGTTTCGGCGACATGGGCATTTTAATTGAAATCGGTGCGATAAGGACGCTTTGTGTAATACAATTAGTTTCAGACATAATAAGTCTTCTGATGATGGTCGTGAGACCGAAACGTACGTAAAGACAAGAAAAAATATGAAGCATAAGTGTTATTGTGACCTATTTCCCGAGAATTTATATATAAAAGATAATATTATTGATCATTTTTCGCAAACTAAAGACCGTAGAATTCCGTTAATATATAAAAAAAGTTGATAAAAGTAATAAAAAAAAACAAAATATGGAAAATTTCAAAAAAAAATATATCAAAAATCCAAAAAAATAAAAAACAAAAAACGAACAAAAAAATGTTTACCAAGATAAACTCTACACCTTCACGTTAGTTCTTGCTGGGCAACAATTAATTTTGTCACTGAAGTAGCTGGTACGGTCGCTGTGCAAAGGTTGAATTAATTGGCTGAATAGAGTATATTTTCACGAAAACGTTTTATGTCCAGCCTCCTCTCTTAAAAAGTTCCCAAGCCGCCACTGATTAGTTCGCTATTTTAAGGAACAGGGGATTCCGCTTCTCCTAGATGTGACGCAAACGTTCACCATATAATGTGGGGGAGCAGTGGCGTGAATTCGAGGGGAGAAGCGTGTTTATGGTTTCTTAGCTCCAGACAACTTGAGATCCTCAATAGAGGGTCAACGCCAACCTATTCTACGCCCAGAAGACAGGAGGTTATAGATCTGATTCCTTTCCTAGAGCAATAGAGGTTCACGTTTTGAAATGGAAAGAGCCTTCTGAAGTTTCCCTATCACACCATAGACATTCTGTTTAATGTTGAATCCGTCACTAATGTGATTTAAAGTTACAGGAACCCAAAGACAACCAGCTCAGAACTTTTCAAAAGAAGCTAAGTGGTAGGCTTCTCATGCTTCCAACTCATCACGGAGAGAGAATGGTGGACACAGAGACTGCAGTAACGGGTCTAAGCTGCGCCATCGTCTCTGCGTATGAAGCCAGTTGCGACCTTAAGCAAAGGAGCACTGGAGGTACAATACCGAAAAAGGTGAGGAAACTCTTTAATAAAGCTAAGAGAACACAAGTAGTCACTCCTTGGGAAAGCTATAAAGCTGCCCAACGAGACTATAAAAAAGAATTGAGAATGTCAAAACTGTTGAAGAAAATGAATAGTTTTCTAATACAAAACTAGCACTATCATTTACTCTATGTTTATCTTTGCTCCTTAGTAACGTATTTTGTATTTTATATAGTAAGCTGATAACTTGTCAAATAAATAGTTGTGTGTGCTGTCATTTTTATTCAACTTCTTCAAATCCTCAACAGGTTATGGGCCCAGTATTACGTTCACTGTGAAGTTTGAGAGAGTTGGTTCAATATATTGTGACCATGAATTCAAATGATGTACGCTCATTTGATTATAAAGCTCAGGTGGAGAAGTTGATAGGCCAACACAACTGGACAAGATGGAAACGTCAGATTACTCTAGTTTTGAAATACCACAAAGTATTGGATGTTGTATCTGGTGAGCTGAAATTAACAGAGGATAAGTCTAATGAGGCTATCATTGAATCTAAAGATTCTTTGGCACAGCTGATCATGATTAGTTCTCTGAATGACACGAATGAAGAGCTTACCTCATCATGCTGTACTTCTAAGGATATTTGGGACAAATTGATGTCAATATACGAACAAAGCTCTAGTCAGAGATTTGATAGGTCACTCGAATCAATTTTTTCAAGTGAAGGAGTACGTTCTGAAGAAAGCATTGTTAATCTTGTTGGCCGTTTACAACGTGATTTCAACGAGTTGAATGTTGAATTGAAGAAATTTGATAAATCTGAGTTATCAGAACTGATTCTGATGGGTCGTATAATGTCTACTGTACCTTCCCCTTATTTCGAATTTAAAAGTGTTTCGAGAGAGTGTACCTATTGAAAGTAGAACCCTGAATAACTTGACTGAGCGACTTAGACTAATCGAGATGCGTTTGCCTAGCAAGGTGAAAAAGATGATAACGCTCTTTTAGCCAAAGTTAATGTTTCAAAAAGGAAGAATTTAGTTCCTCCTAGAAATATAGGAGTCTACAAGAGTTTCAAATCCACGTCCTTTTAAGTGTTTCAAATGTCATGAGTTAAATAATTTGGCCAGAAATTGTCCGAAGAAACATTCACAGGGAGTTAAATTCTTGAAAAGTCATGCATTTATCTGTAAGAATCGAAAGAAATCCAATGAAATGGTTTGGGTGGCCGACACTGGTGCAACTGAACATATGACAAGTGATAAAGACTGTTTTATTTCTTATGTTCGTTTCAATGAACCGAAATATATTCATGTTGGCAATAAGGAAACAATTAGGGCATATGGTTGTGGTGACATACTTGTTGATATGCAAGTTGATGACAAGTGGCAAACTAATCATCTCAAAGATGTCTGGTATGTTCCTGAAGTCAGTCGCCAATTATTCTCGGTTAGTCGTGCTTTAGAAAAAGGTTTCGAGTTTCATGCCAACAGTCGTATTTGCATGTTTCATAAAAATAACCAAGTATTTTTGATGGGAAGAAGATATGATGGTCTGTATCTCCTAGATATGGAAGTCCATGTTCTAGATTCCTGTTGACACTTTGCAGTTATGGCATGAACGACTTTGTCATCAGAATAAACGACATGTGAGGAATGTTATCAAGCAGCTTGGACTGAATTTGACTTCTGCTGATGATGATTTGTGTGAAGGGTGCATATTTGGAAAACAGCACCGAGAGTCTTTTCATGACAGAACGAACCGACCTTCAGAATGCGGACAATGGATTCACGCTGATGTTTGTGGCCCCTTTCAAGAAGAATCAATTGCAGGATCTCGATATTTTCTTTGTTTCAAGGATGATTTCTCAAAGTTCAGGAGAGTATTTTTCTTGAAACAAAAATCCCAAGTGGCAAATTGTTTCGAAGCGTTCATGAATGAAGCCAAGACTGGTCATACAGTTAACGAGCTATTTTGTGATGGTGGAGGTGAATTTATCAATGAACGCATGAACATACTTTTCCGTAGACATGGAATCAGCGTTCGTAAGACAATGCCTTATTCTCCTCAACAGAATGGTGCTTCAGAGAGAGAAAATAGGACACTTGTTGAGGCTGCCAGGTCTATGATTCATTCCAAAGGGTTATCAATAAAATTTTGGGCAGAAGCGATAAATACTGCGGCTTTCGTTTTGAATCGTACTGGACCTACCAGAAAAGGAACAAAATCGCCTATTTAACTCTGGTTGAGATGTGAATCTCCAAAAATTGATTACTTAAAGATTTTCGGAACAAAATGTTATGTCCTTGTTCCTAAAAGTCAAAGACATAAGTTAGACAAAAAGAGTATTCCTTGTCTTTTTGTTGGTTATAGTGGAGATGATAGTGGATATCGATTATTGAATATTGCCGATCATTTTGTCGCGAGATGTCATTTTTGACAAAGAATGTCTCATTCAGAGACTTATGAATACTTCAATTGCCAAGCCTCTGGTTGAAGAAAAAGTGACTCATGTGGAAAATACTTCCGAGGTTCCGACAGAACTAAGTTCAACTGTAATTGAAATTTTTCCTCCTGAAAATGCTCAACCTGTCTTGTCTCAATTAGAAGAAGAGTTACATGAAGAAGTTGCTTCTAATGTTGTTCGAAGAAGTGGTCGCACTAGACAGACACCTACCTATCTTAGTGAAAACTACATGTTAATTGCTGAAAAAGATTTGTCTTTTACTGAAGCAGTCAATTCGAATGAAAAGCATTTGTGGCGACAGGCTATGCAAAATGAGCTGAGCTCGTTATCTGAGAATGATACTTGGAGTTTAGTGGAACTTCCCAAGGACAAGAAAGTGGTATCTAATCGCTGGGTTCTCAAAATAAAGAAGAAGCACAATGGAGAAATTGATAGATATAAAGCTCGTTTAGTAGCGCGAGGCTATACCCAGGAGCCAGGTGTGGATTTTGATCAAACGTTCAGTCCTGTGGCTCGTTTTGACACTGTGAGGGCGCTTCTTAGTGTAGCTGCAACTGAGAAATATGATTTTGTACAATTCGATGTTCAAACGGCTTTCCTTTATGGAACGTTGTCTGAAGAAGTATACATGCATCAGTCCATTGGTTTTATTGATGGCAGTGATCGTGTGTGTAAATTGAATCGAAGTATCTATGGATTGAAGCAGTCTCCACGCTGCTGGAATCAGAGATTTGTTCAGTTCATGGAGAAACAGGATATGAAACCTAGCGATGCTGATCCCTGTCTTTTCATTAAGGAAAGTTGATGATAGCATCTACGTTGATGATGGAATCATGATTTGAGATAAGTAATTAAGTAATTCCACTAAGATGATCTCTTTTTCCCTTAAATTTGGAATCAATATTTTGAAGTAGTTAGTCATTTCTAAAAATCCTCTAAAAGTTTTTAAATTAGTGGGTCTTTTATAGTTCCTTATACTATACTTCTTCTGTAGATCTGTATAGAATCGGATAATATTTAACTTGGAAATTCTCTATATTATTTACTTCAAATTCATGGACATATTCGCTGGCAATGTTCACTTCATTGGAAATCAACCTTCACATTTTTCTATCATCTCCACTACAATTCCCCTAAAATCTTCAGACATTTTTCTTCCCGATTTCATTACCTAATTTAAAATCAATGCTTGGCACTTTTATTATTATTTATTAATTGACAATCCTCTATCGGATTTGCAATTTCATCTTTACCCCTTTTTCCTAGATTGATAATTTCTTCATATATTTTTTTTAATGTTTCCTCGTAATTCATTCTTATGCCATGGTTTTCCATTTCATCCGCACTCATTATTACATTCAAATCCATATCTTAACTACTAAAAAATGTATCTCTAGAATTGCCTCCCCTATTGGTTCTTGTCGGTTTGTTTCAGAAACATCGGTTATTTTCTTACCATTGATACTAATTAATTGTAAATTTGGAATTTTTAATCTTAAGCTATACTTTCCTTGAATGAAGAAACCTGGGATCCTGAATCTAATAAAATTTCAGTTTATTCCCTGAATATTTCCCTTTAGTTTAATTATGCCAATATAATTTTCTCTGTTCTAATCTGGCTTTATAAATTCTCGATGATATTCGTAAGATGGTCTTTTGGTCTGACACTTTACTAGTTTTGTTCAATTGTGTACCATTCCCAGTAAGAACAAGACATATTTAAAAATTCACACAGCTATATAACAATCCAAATATAAGATCATTTGTAGAATAACCCTTAATTGGAAAACAAGGGAAAAAAACAATATATGAAAATATAGAAGCTAACAAATTGTAACCACCTCCATTTTAATTATTCTGCCTTTTCCTAATTGTAACAATTTCAGTTATAGTTTATATAAAAAGTTTTGAAAAAGGTGGAGATCTACAACCGAAACGTTAACAATACAATAAATCAGTAATATTGGTACAGCAAAGACCTTTTCTATCCTAGTTATAATTTTTTTAAGACATTGTTCAACATTTTACTTGGCGCAAAGGAATTTGGGTTCTCAGAATGTTTTTTCTCGTCCTCGAGATATGACGCCTTTAATTATAGAAAAATGACTGTGTAGTGGTTTTGTAATTCACACACATAATTAGTTTAGAAATACCGCGCTTTAGTTGCTGATAATTAGCTTTCAAACATCTTCTGTTGACGGTAGTGCAACAGAAACGTATGTAAACACGAAAATATAGTAGACATATGTTAATGTGACCTACTTACCAAGAATCTTATAATCTTATTATATATAATAACATTTTCTAAGTTATGAAGATAACTCGATAATTTAACATAGAATTATCAAAATGAATAAACGTAAAACATAGGTGGGATTTGAACCCACATTCCTGGATGTCTAGTCGAGCGTGTTAACCAATTGTACCATTTTATACTTTTGTAAATATAAAACTCTGAAAGGGTAGTAGATCATTGATACACAATGTGATTCGATGCCCTGCCATAGATCAACTATTCACGCACATTCATCTAAAGTTCAATCGTTTTGAATTTAGGAGTGTAGATATGAGTATTACTATGGTAATTCAATGACTGCATCCCAGTTCTTATCTATTTCAACAGACTGAGAAATGTTCTGGTTAAGTATAAACAAATTTAAAATTTCTTTGACTAATTGGCCACAATTCCGTGTAAGTACATTGGAGACACACTTCGAAATGTTTTGCGCTGAACAGGCGGAATTAACATATGGTGGTGGAATAAATTTCCTTCCACTCACAGCCGTCTGGTCAGTCTTTCACTCTTGGCTTAAAGAGGAGCGGCAAATCCCAAGCTGGGCTATCGTGGGGTACACTGTGCTGCTTCCAAAGAATGGAGACTTGCCTAATCTCAAGAACTACCGGTCGATCACTTGTCTCAACACCTACTACAAGTTATTTACATCTTGTATGCTAGGTTGTTGAGATCGATCGGTCCGGTAATTAATAACATCCGCGAGAAGCGTGGGGCAAAGAAAGGCATGGAGGGTTGCCGGGAGAACCTGGTGATAGATAGATCTGTCACTCAGGACTACATACTCGACAAGTGCAACCTATCCCTGGCCTGAATTGACTACTGCAAGGCATTTGATTCAACATCACATGAGCTATTATTAAACTTGTTCTCCAATGCTTTGCGGTACCAACCCCACTAGTGAAATACATAGAACATCTTTGCCACTCTGGAAGACTCGTTTTGCTATCACATGAGGCACATGAAGAGTCTTGACAGAATTGGTAACATTCAAGAGGGGTGTTTCCTTGAGTAGCCTCTTGTTCAACATCTCACTGCTGCCGCTCTCTGTTGCGTTAAAACGGAGTCGTGGATATTACTCTTGAACACCGAACGACCGGAGCCAACCATCAACCATTTGTTTTACATGGATGATCTGAAGCTGTATGCCTCCGCGGAGAAAACCCACAATCAAGCTCTCAAGAATATACAGGAGCAGTAGACATGGAGTTGGGATTAGACAAGTGCGCAGTGTTTTATTTGAGGAGAAGACTATCTACGGAAGTGCACGAGTATGCGCAGCTTGCCGACGATCTTTAAACATCTTGATGCTGGAGAGACCTATCGATACAGAGCCATTTCTTTTTGCTATGTTATACAATATAGTTAAGGAAGATTAGGATTCGAAAATCTAATTTTGTATTCTAAATTATCGGAGATTATACAGATGTACACAATTTTAATGAATTATTAACTAGTTTAATAGTCCAGGCATTTAATGAGGAAAATCGACGATTTTTGTCCGAATTTCCGCGAGGTCTAATTTTTGGCTATTCTTATGTATTTTGACACACTGAACACGATGGTGTAGTTTAGATTTGGATTAACCCTGTGCTCGAAAAACTATGACTATTTTTTGGGCCCAAAAATGGCCATTTTTCGATTTTTTGCGGTTTGAGACAAAACTATAGGTTGTATGGAAAAATGTTTGAATAAAAGTTGTTGGACAAATTAATACGCAATTTTTGTCCGAAGTTGGTTCGAGGTTGTGGGCCCAAAATAGGGCCCATATTTAGTGTGTTTTTTAGCACATCGAAAAATGGAGTATATGTCAAAGAGTTTTCGTTTTTTTCATATTCTGTTTTGGTGGAAAAATAGTACTTTTATTTCTCTTCTCTCGATTCCTGGTATTTTGACCTACCTCATGTTTTGGCGCCAAAATCGGCCATTTTGAAAAATCCTTATTTTACGGATTTCAGACGAAATACCTACACGTTATCGATCTGAAACTAAATTGATTCGGAAGATTTTATTATTTTGCACCTAATATCCAAAATTCAAGCATTTTGTTCCAAATACATAACTTTGGCGCCAATTTGAAAATTTTGGAACACCGATAAATTCAAATTTGTTGAGGTTAGAAATTTTTAGCAAAATTCAAATTCCACGTTCTATTACAGATTTTTATAACGAGTACTTAAGTCCAAGCAGATCGATTTGGGTCGAGTAGAAATGAAGCTATTGGGCTCTAGAGGGCCCAATTTTGGGCCTATTGACAAAGTCTTGGAGCAAATTACAGAAAAATACATCGGCTATTTAGGTTTGAAACAGCGTACGGAGATTCGTTCACAATTCCTAGTTATAACGAATTTCATCATAAAAAAACGCGGAATTTCATTTAACGGCAAGAAGCGATGGTCGGTACAATAGATTCCGCGGGCGAAATTATACTTTTTTAAATGTTTTAAAATGCACCTGAATGCTTATCATCGTTTTGTGTGAATGTGTGAGTGTATGTAGACGTGTGAACGTGTATATGTGACCGTGACATATTATTATAGGGTGTTGCATATCAAAATCATCATCATCTAATATAGTGATTTCTGACTCGTGGCAATTAGAACATTCTTTACTTTCACAATGCTTACATATGAGCTACAAGGTGATCCTAATTTTTGCACATTTACCAGTACAATTTTTTTACAATCACTAGGAATTATTTTTAACAACTCATCGGGACATGCATTTTTACTGTTTGTATAGGAGTAAGTCCATTCGGACTCTTTCTCCATCCCCATTTCTTTGGATCAATGGTTTCATTACCGAACCAATCCTGAACATGGATAATACACCTAAAAATATGTTACTTTGCAGCATCATCGTATTTCCATATGGTTACCTTGTAATGCCTTGGCATAATGTAAATGTTCGCTGGCATGAAAAATTGGGAGCATTTTGTTTAACACATTTATTAGCAAATTAAAATTTTCCGATTTTCATACTCGACATAAAATTTCAACAAGGTAACCAACCATATAAAAATACGATAATGCTGCAAAGCAACATATTTTTAGGGTGTATCACCAATTTCAGGTTTGGATCGGTAATGAAACCAATGATCCAACGAAATGGGGTTGAAGAAATAATCCGAATGGACTTACTCCTATACAAACAGTAAAAATGCACGTTCCGATGAGTTGATCAAAATAATCCCTTGTGATTGTTAAAAAAATTGTACTAGTAAATGTTCGTGCAAAAATTAAGATTACCTTGTAGCTCATTATGTAAGCATTGTGAAGGTAAAGAATGTTCTAATTGCCCCGGGCCAGAAATCAGTATATTAGATGATGATGATTTTGATATGTAACACCCTATAATGATATCATGTCACGGTCACATATACACGTTCACACGTCTACATATACTCACACATTCACACAAAACGATGATAAGCATTCAGGTGCATTTTAAAACATTTGAAAAACTATAATTTCGCGCGCGGAATCTGTTGTATCGACCCTCGCTTATTGCCGTTATATGAAATTTCGCGCTAGTTTTTTATGATGAAAATCGTTATAACTAGGAATTGTGAACGAATCTCCGTACGCTGTTTCAAACCTAAATAGCCGATGTATTTTTCTGTAATTTGCTACAAGACTTTGTCGATAGGGCCAAAATTGGGCCCTCTAGAGGCCCAAATACATTTATTATGATAGCTTCATTTCTACTCGACCCAAATCGATCTGCTTGAACTTAAAATACTCGTTATGAAAATCTCTAATAGAACGTAGAATTTGAATTTTGTTAAAAATTTCTAACCTCTACAAATTTGAATTTTTCGGTGGTCCAAAATTTTCAAAATGGCGCCAAAGTTATGTCTTTGGAACAAAATGCTTGAATTTTGGATATTAGGTGCAGAATAATAAAATCTTCCGAATCAATTTAGTTTCGGATCGATAAGATAGGAATTTCGTCTGAAATCCGTAAAATACGGATTTTTCAAAATGGCCGATTTTGCCGCCAAAAAATTAGGTAGGTCAAAATACCAGGAACCGAGAGAAGAGAAATAAAAATACTATCTTTCCACCAAGACAGAATATGAAAAAAACGAAAACTCTTTGACACATACTCCATTTTTTGATGTGCTAAAAAACACACTAAACCCACGACCTCTAATCGACTTCGGACCAGAGCCAAAAATCGCGTATCAACTTGTTCATCAACTTTTGTTTAAACATTTTCCAATACAATACATAGTTTTGTCTCAAACCGCAAAAAATCGAAAAATGGCCATTTTTGGGTCCAAAAAAATTGTCATAGTTTTTCGAGCACAGGGTTAATTCAAATTTAAACTACACCATCGTGTTCAGCGTGTCAAAATACATAAGAATAGACAAAAATTAGACCTCGTGAGAATTCGGACAAAAAAATTCCTTAAATGCCTGGACTATAAACCAGTGTGAAAACAGAAACGATCGTCGCGCAGGTAACCTAATATTTATGCGTAAGGTTGCCATATGTTACTCCTACGAAATTTTCCGAATAGATATAGGAATTGGAATTATCTACATTATTATGTTGCTAATGATGATGATGAATGAAATGTTACACACTAAATTGATAAAAATATGATAATGGTGCTTTCAATAAAACATAAGATCATATTTCGACGAATTAATTCCATTTTGGAGATTTTTCTGAATACGGGGGTAATTTTCAGGGTGAATATTGAGACATCAGTTCGTTCTGAATATACAGTGATAAAGAAATTTCGAGCGTTTATATCATGCTTTTTTAAGCATTTCTTCATTTTCTCTCTCCGGTCTCCGGAATGTATGGTAATGTTATAAAAGTATCTGTATTACCGTTTATATTATTTATATATGACGTACCATTATAGATTTTGTTTATTCTTTCTTTAATGATGGGGTTGAAAAATGTTTTTGGGTAGCCAATGTATTCCAAATAATTTTCAAGTTTTTGGGACGGTCCTCTGGGTGGGACAGTTTAACAGCGCGATCTGCAATTCTGTTTATAACAGTTTTTTTATAACTTGTTGGTGTAACTGAATTGAAGTGAAGATATCGTTGAGACCAAACTTCTTTAGTAAACCACGATGTTTTTATTTTTCCATCTGATTCATGCCTAATGTTCATATCTAGGAAATGTATGTTTTTGTTCACTTCTATTTCACAAGTAAATTGAAGTTTACAGTGGAAATTGTTAAATTTATTATTAATCACGTACTGAATTTTATCATTGGGAACACACATTAGGGAATCATCTACATACCGTTTAAAGAAACGGGTTGACAATCTAATGTTGCTGTGCCGAATATTTGACCAAAATATTGCTCATCATATTGAAAATATGTACCTTGTAAACAAAACTTTAATGCATTTATAAATTCAGATTAATCTAGAGGTGTGTGATTTTTAATCTCTGCCCAACGTTTTTTGATGCAACTCATGATGTTCGTAAGACCAAAACGTACGTAAAGACGAAAATAATTAGCATATGCGTTAGTGTGACCTATTTCCCGAAAATATATATTAAACCAAAACTTCATTCAGCCTTGTGGTTTCGACGAATGAGGACGTTTCTAACAACTTGGATAACTTAGATAACATCCCACGTGGAATTACAAGTAGCACATATTAACGCATTGTAATATTTTTATTTAATCGATCTTATACAGTTGGTAAATGAACATCTAAGCACAGATTTCAATTTATTTTGAGAAGAAATAGGGGATGATCCCCCATCCTCTGCGGAGGATAAAAATTATGAAGAAAAACTTAAACATAATTGTGAAGATTGGCCCATATTAGATATATATATGGAAGCTTCTGGTAAGAATATAGGTAAATATTGTTAATTAAGTATTGCAAGAGATTTAAACAATTTGAAATTCAGAGATATAAGTATGAATTATGAATCTGCGAATAAAATTTAAGATAATGAAATATTATTGGGGAAAGATTATAAATTATATGTTGCCATTAACCACATTACTTGTAAAGGATTAGTGAGGAATATTGATCCTAATATAAATGCTTGGTTCTGGTTGAGATACAGGGCATCAATTTTTTGATTATATTTTTGTTCAATAACATGGCAATTTGATGAAATTTGAGATACTGGGAGTATTAATGATGAGAAACTCAAATATTCACTTAGTTTTTTGTTTAATGTTAGAGGGCGCCACATACAGTGTTGTACCTAAATTGAAATAACCATAGCTTTTTTGTGTCACATTGAATGTCATTTTTGACTAAACAAACTTATTCTTCATTCAATTTTACATATAAAAGGTACTCTTAGTATTTGTCGCTGAAAGAAGCCGTTTTGTAAGAAAAACGGGTTTAAAGTTAAACCTGCTTTGGAATTTTCCAAGTTGAATTTTGAAAAATAAGTGATAACATGTGTCTTTTATTGATGGTATTGTGATATGACTAACTTAGATCATTTAAAAGACTAAGACTAAACTACTTCTACAAATAAGTTAATAATATTTACAATAATTGCTGAAAATGACCACTTCCTACTTCAACGTATGCATCAATTCGCCGTAACATCGATTGACGATCTCCTTCGAATATACCTTATGTCTAATTAATGATTCTTCGAATATACCTTATGTCTAATTAATGATGGCACCCGATTCAAATATCCTGTTTCTTAGATCCTGTTCATTTTAGACTGCACTTTAGTTTGGTTGCGTGCCGATTTCTGGATGAGAATTACCCTAACATTTGGATAGGAAGAACGGGACCGCAAGCCTGATCTCCCAGATCACCTGATTTGAATCCTTTGGATTACTTGACGTCACTAGTTTACAAAATTCCAGTCCAAAATGAACAAGATCTGAGAAACAGAATATTTGAATCGTGTACCATCATTATTTAGACATAAGGTATATTCGAAGGAGTTCGTCAATCGATGTTAAGGCGAATTGATGCATGCGTTGCAGTAGGCGGTGGTGATTTTCAGCTATTATTATGAGAATTTCACACCGACAATTTTCGACCAATGAAATACTTTTATTTTGACTTGTTGTCATTCTAACGAAAAAATGTCAGCGAATATTTTTTCTTTTAGGGTAGAGAAGCAAAATTGTAGTGGATATTTTGTGACGTTTAACAAATGAGTTTGAAAGTGATATAATACATAACAAATAACAAAATTATGGCATTCCTTCGTAATGTCTCATATTATCATGACAAAATGTCAAACAGTATCACTTGAATAGTAACTTCCGCGCATAGCTAATCTTGTAAAATCTTTATTTCCGGATGGATTCCGCGTCACAATAGCTCAACTTGATGCCGACGTTTCGCCAACCATTACAGGTGGCATCTTCAGGGCAGGCTTGAGGCTTGAACTGGAACTGTTGGATATTGTTTGTTGGAAGCTATGAATTTTACCCCCGGAAGAGTTCTAAAAGATTATGAACATTTCACATTCTACAATGTATAAAAACTTTGAACGTAGTATAATTAATTCAGTTCTATCAAGATGGCTTTCCTGAGCGTAAGTTTCGTCATCCTCCACGCCATCATTCAGAATCATATTATTTACATCAAGCAGTCTCCAGATGTTATCAAAAGTTTCATCTGTTTCAATGTTAATAACACGTTTGAAGATGATTGGCCTAAATACTTGTTTAGAATGGTAGATTATTTCTATGGAAAAGGTTTACCAGGATTTAAATACGATCTCGAGAACATAACATTTGGAAATTTGAAATTGTTGAGAAATCCTTCATCCTCATCATTATCATCTTTACAAATAATCTACTTTAATCTTAGATTGGTTTTCTTCAATCGGACATTTGGTGACACTAGTTTGAGACCTCTTATGATTGAAGCGAGGTCAGTTTCAGTTCAAGCCTCAACCCTGCCCTGTAGATGCCACCTGTAATGGTTGGCGAAACGTGGGCATCAAGTCGAGCTATTGTGACGCGGAATCCATCCGGAAGCCAAGATTTTTCAAACAATATCACATTGAAATTATTTTGAACCAATTTTTCTTCGGTGTGAAATTCTCTTACCGAATATCCCGAGTGCACAGATTAATTTCCGGAAATTTTGCACATGGGATATTATAAGTGAATATTATTAACTTATTTGTAGAAGTAGAAGGCTTAGTCTTGTAAATGATCTAAGTTAGTCACATCACAATACAATCAATAAAAGATACATTTTATCACTTATTTTTTGAAATTGAACTTTAAACCCGTTTCTTTCCAAAACGGCTGCTCCCAGCGACAAATACAATGAGTACCTTTTGTATGTAAAATTAAATGGAGAAGAAGTCTGTCTAGTCAAAAATTACATACAGTGTGACAGAAAAAAGTTTATTTCAATTCAGGTACAACACTGTATGTGACGCCCTTTAACATCAAACAAAAAACTAAGTAAATATTTGAGTATCTCATCATTAATACTCCCGGTACCCCAAATTTCGTCAATATGCCATATTAGTGAACAAAAATATAATCCAAAAATTGAATAAAAATTTTTCTTGGACGCCCGTATCTCAAGAACCAAGCCGTTGCAGACCCATGTTCATGTGAACTTTTTGTCTTAAAATTAGTCAAAGATTCATTTTTCAAAGTTTGTACAAGTACTTAATAAACAGCCTGTATATATTCCTAAATATAATTTACTTAGAATGAATAGATTAGACTCCAAAGCGGGAATTGCAACATTAATGAGAAATGATATTAGTAAAATTAAAAATAAATAATCAATATTTAAGTCATGATTTTAAATATCTTGGAATTAAAGTGGACAATTTAACTATTGTTAATGTTTATTCATTCATAAACTGCAACACCACTATCTGGTTAAATGTTTCTAAAATTTTGAACGTGTCAAAATAATATTTTATCATGCTCATCATGAAAGCTGGGGCAGTGACACTGAAAACTTTAATGAAAAATCAATTCAATCTGCTAACAATGAGGATGATCTTGTCATCATCAACGACGGATCACCTGCGAGATTAACAAATCCAAATCAAAATAAAAGTGCAGTAGATTTAACATTTTGTTCATCATCTTTATGTAATTCAATTAACTGGAAAATACTCGAAGAGCATGGTAACAGTGAAAATTTCACACCTCTACTTTTTAACCAATAAGATGCCTTAATATTGACTAGTTACCATGGCAACTAAAAAAAATTCCGGAAATTTTTTCGTGGCGCCACGATATTCAAGTGGAAATTTTTTGACAGTTGAAAAGGTAAACATATGATCTACAACCAATAAATATTGTAGATATACCTGTGAATAATGCAAAATTTCTATAAGAATTAGCATTATTATTTATTATTCGCTATAAAGTTTCATTAAACAGAAAACACAAATTTGTTTGATTATTATGCATTAACAATTTATATTTCAAAAAACGTAGGATCTACAAACAGATTTAAATGTTGTTTGAATTCTAACCCATCCTCTCTTCTTAATGGTGAATAGGAAGGTGACGAATTAATTAGATGTCTGTGTTTTAAGACATATTTTGATATGATGTAGTCCATGTAATTCTGAACAAATTTTATTCATGCGCAAACCCCGAGAAATGAACAGTTTGTCCGGGGGGGTTATATGCACATTTTACTCATAACAGACTTATTCATTTCTGAAGGCGAGTACAATATTCTTACATACTTTACTCTAGCTTATATTGCATAATATTGTTCTTCTTCCATGAAGAAATGTTTGAGCCCCCTCTATTCCCCCCAACCCCCCATTTAAAAATAAAAAATACTAATTCCTGGGCGTTCCTGGGTCATCTCGAAAACCATTGAAAAATGTTTAAATAAGCTCAGATACGGAAACCGCACTGCGTCTGTTATCCACATTGAGAGGAGGTCTGTTTGCCACATTTCGCCGAATAACTGCTATTTCAAGTTTATTTGCGTTTATTACTTCATCAATTTTCGATAGTTGCGCTGGGCGAAAATATCTGTCGCATACGTAACAATCCCCACGATTTAAGTAAGCCATTAATTTTAGTAACCACAACCAGTAAATAAAACTACAATAATGCAGAAAAGCACAACAATAATTACTACTAATAAACAAGATGACAAGACGCAGTGCATAAGTTTGACAGTTCTTAGGGCAAGATAAAAGATTGCTCATAGCGATCATTGCAATTGATAAACGTGCGTTCATTAGAATGAAGGAGCGAATGTAGTCCAAGCAAGTGTAGAAATTGAAGGACTCATACGAAGTGCCGTATGCGTCCATTTCAATCGAGATCATTTGAAGCCATCTTTCCGCCTTACAAAAATGCAAATAAACGTGAAATAGCTATATAAATAGTTATCCGGCGAAATGTGGCCAACAGACCTCCTCTCAATGTGGATAACAGACGCAGTGCGGTTTCCGTATCTGAGCTTATTATGTTTTGAAGTGATCCAGAAAAAGGCATATTTTTTTATTTCAGGGGGTTGGGGAGATAGGGGGGCTCAACATTTCTTCATGGAAGAAGAACAATATTATGCAACATAAGCTAGAGTAAAGCATGTAAGAATATTGTACTCGCCTTCAGAAATGAATAAGTCTGTTATGAGTAAAATGTAAATATAAACTGTTCATTTCTCGGGGTTTGCGCATGGATAAAATTTGTTCAGAATTACATGGACTATATCATATCAAAAATCCAGAAATATCCACCGAGACCCAATTCTCGTAAGGAATTTGGGGGGTCCAAACTTTATCACTACTATAAATAATGAAATAGATAACCAAATAGAATATAATAACAGAATTAATGTTAATATCAGGATTTATAAAAATCATAATATACCGTGGTGGGATGAAAACTGTACAAATGTCATGAAGAACAGAAAAACAGCATTTCAAAATTTCAAAGATAACAAGTAATCTAGACAATTTCGTAGAATATAAAAGCATTGCAGCGGCAACACGTAAGAATGAGAAGAAAGATGTCAGGAATTTTGTAATAGTTTGAATATAAATACAGATTCATCCAAAATATGGAATGTTATAAAAAAAATTCTGATAAACGGGTTAACTCGAGAATAACGAATTTTCCTAAAAAGAACATAGCTAACGATGTAGAAAACCGAATTGAATTAACAGATTCAAACGATAGGACAGTATCTTTCACTTTTAATGAAATAATAAATAATCAGAATAACAAAAAAGACACAGCTCCCGGTAGAGATGATATTACTTGGAAGATGATTGTAAATTTACCACAGAACGGAGTGGAATTTTTTTTAAATTATTTAATGACATTCTGGAAATTAAGTTGGTATTCCGAAAGATTGGAGGGAATTTACAATTCTCTCATTTCATAAGCCGGGAAAAAGTGCTTACCATTACAACAGCTATCGCCCAATAGCATTATCATCACGTATGAGAAAATTATTTCAGAATATTATTAAAAATCGACTGGAATGGTGTGTGGAAAGAGGAAACCTTCCTACAATGTTACAAACTGGTTTTAGAAAAATATATTAAATAATGTAGTTATTTCTCACTTCATTTATACATAGAACAAATAGCAACAATCATACAGTATTTTGTTGGTTTTTATAGTGTAACGAAGCTTAAATTTTGAAAGATTATTTAATTTAGATCAGGCAATAAATACGGATGTTACATGTAATTTCAGTTTGAACAGTTCATTATTTCAATAGATATGAATGAATTCTGAATGTGTATTCCGTGATTGTCACTTTTCTAAATCTCCGTAATTTCAAATAAGTATAATTATTCAAATAGATGAATCTAATTCATGCCCGTTCAAAAATTGCATTTCATTCCGATAAAATATGTCGCAAAAACAGGGGTCTGGCCAGTTGAGACACCAAACTTTGTGCAACCTTATGTATAAAAAAAAGGCGAACAACCAAAAAACTCCGATAACACTTGTTTAGTCCGCCGGGAGGAACTGGTGTGATATCATGAGCGCGAATTTTAGATCTAAAAAGTAGCGTCACTTTTAATCATTGTTCGGGGCATAAGTAAAAAATCCTCGGCACAAAATAAGGAATTGGTGGAGCAGACCTGTCCAGAACCTCGTGATTTTGAATCTCCATAAGTACCATTGCTCTTTTGTGTTTTGAATTCCGATTAATATCGTTGAAGTGTGATCATTTAAGAATCGAAGTGAATTAAAAATCCAAGTTTAAGTCAGAATAAAACTGTGAATTAACAATAGTTTTTCCGTGCAAGTGAATTGTTTCATAAGGTAATTGATAGCAAATAGTTTTAATTTTTTGGGCATTACGATATATTGATTTCCGTATTTTATGATTATTGTTGTGATTGGTAAACGTTTGTACGATATTTAAGTTCCGTGGTAGTAAGCGAGGCGCAAACTGAAGCGGTGGCGGGTGCGGTGGCGGGCGCGGTGGCGGTGGCGATTTCAAAGCGGACAAGACATCCGCACACCAGAGCGTTCGTTCGCCAACATTCAGTTCAGCGTTCGAAATACATCAACAAATTGTTTCGTATTTTAATAATAATTAGAAACTGTATTATTAGTATTGTTCCGCTGTTAGTCTTAAAAAGAATAAGACTGCAAAAAAAAAACATGAATTTTCACTTAAACCATCTACAGAAGCAGCTATTTCGTCCTATATTTTATCTTTCTTCTTTATGTTTTTATACACCGCATGAGATAAATCAAACTATCCGCGGAAGTCTACTATTCAAGATAAATCAAACAGAATTGGATACTCACGCAATAGTTTCTCGGTGTCACACATGTTTCTTATGCAAAATATCGCGCGAACTGACGAGCAAATGATGCATGCAGCGTTCTACCGCTGTCCGCAGCTGGGTAGCGGTAGAACGCTGCACTGGGCAGCGGGCGCGTTCGTCAGTCCGCTCAGGTTAACACTCTTCCGTTTAATTTAATGAAAAGCGTTCGATCGCCACCGCCACCGCGCCCGCCTCCGCACCCATGACCGCTTCAGTTAGAAATCTAAATCAAAAGATTTCTTAGATGCTAACCCTCAAATATTAGTTTTGAACGCGGATAAATGTAATAAAACCGTCATAATGCATAGAAAAGACTATGAAAACAAAATAGGAAACCTTTTAAATGATGAAACAACTTATAAAAAATTAAAATCTGATCCTACTTTATCAGTACAAAACAACATGAATAAATTGATAAATAAATGGCATAAGAATAAGATAATCCCTATTGAATTAAAACATAAATTAATTTGCCATAATGGGCTAGCACCTTATATCTATGGGCTTCCCAAACTGCATAAAAATGATATACCTCTAAGACCCATTGTTAGTAATATTGGAGCGCCCACTTACAATTTATCAAAATTTCTATCAAAATCTTACAATAATATAATAGGAAAAAATGAATTCTATGTAAAAGATTCATGGCACTTTAATGAATTTATAAAAAATCAATCCGTACCCGTAAACCATCAACTGATTTCCTTGGACGTTGTTTCTTTATTTACAAATATACCTGTTGTTTTGGCATTGAATAGCATCAAAAAACGTTGGGCAGAGATTAAAAACCACACACCTCTAGATCAATCGGAATTTATAAATGCTGTAAAATTTTGTTTAGAATGCACATACTTTCAGTATGGTGAGCAATTTTTTGGACAAATATTCGGCACAGCAATGGGATCTCCTATTTCAGCTACCATTGCTAACCTCGTTATGGAGTGCCTAGAGGAATCGGTTATGAGTTCATTAGATTTTCGGCCTGTTTTCTTTAAACGGTATGTAGACGATTGCCTTATGTGTGTTCCCAACGATAAAATTCAATATGTAATTGATAAATTTAACAATTTTCACTGTAAACTTCAATTCACTTGTGAAATAGAATTAAACAATAACATAAATTTCCTAGATATGAATATTAGGCATGATGCAGATGGAAAAATAAAAACCTCTTGGTTTACTAAAGAAGTATGGTCTCAACGTTATCTTCACTTCAATTCCGTTGCACCAGCTTGTTATAAAAAAAGTGTCATAAACAGCCTTACAGATCGCGCGATAAAATTGTCCCACGCGGATGACCGCCCCAAAAATTTAAAAATTGTTCGTAATACACTAGAATTGAATGGCTACCCAAAAACTATTTTCAATCCTATCATTAAAGAAAGAATAAACAAAATCTATAATGGTTCGTCTAATAAAAATAACATAAAAGGTAATACAGACAATTTTATAACTCCACCTTACATTCCGGAGACCTCAGAGAAAATCAAAAAATGTTTGAAAAAGTATGATATAAATGTTGCGCATAAACCTACTAACTGTGTTGGGAAATATTTCTCAAATCTAAAACCTTTAATACCCAAAGATAAACAAACCCACACAGTGTATAAATTGAATTGTTTAGATTGTGATGGAACCTATACTGGAATCTCTAAACAATATTTACAAAAAAGAATGTACGGCCATAAATATAGCACAAGAAATAACAACTTAGAAAATTCCACCGCCCTTGCTAAGCATTGCTTTGATTATAACCATCAATTTGATTACAAAAATGTTAATATCTTAACTAAGGAAACCAATTATTATAAAAGATCTATCCTGGAGATGATTCACATAAAACGGGACTCCAAATCTGTAAATCATAGGGTAGACACACAAAATCTAAGTCATATTTATACTAATTTGATTAAATAATCTCTTGCAAATTCTTACATACGTCTTTATAAGTATTGAAAATGTTTTTAGGAAGAATTCGTAATAGTAATTTCCCAGTACAGGTCTGAAACCTTTCTTAAGTACCTAGTCATAAATCCTACACATCTGGTTTCGAAAGTAGATACTTGACAAATAACTTCGTTCTTCTCATTTGTTGTGAGAATACCAATCAATATGCACTCATATATTTTAATAATATTACTGAATAGCGGATTCTTACTACAAAAAAATTTTTTATACTTTAATTCTGACGATACAATTTCGATTATTCGTAGTTCTGTTCGTTCCGACGGCGTGGGCTCTTTTGATTGAAGTTAAATTGTGCGATTTGGACGCTTGTGCTATAATTAGTTAATAAACCCCCTTTTTGGACATAGTGAGTCTTCTGATGATGGTCGTGAGACCGAAACGTACGTAAAGACGAATATTTAAAACAAAGTGTTATTGTGACCTATTTCCCGAGAATTTTATACATAATAATACTATAATCAGAACCAAGAGTAATATTAAATATTTGGGAATTATCTTAGAGAATAATCTCAAACCAAATAAACACATTGATCAAATATGTAACAAAGCACAGAAGGGCATTAATATAATTAAAACATTATGTAGGACATGGTGGGGTGGAGATCAGAACACACTGAAAATGGCCTATAATGGACTAGTTAAATCTCATTTAGATTTTGGTTCGATATTGTTTAAACCTACTACAAAGAAATATTTGAATAAAATAGATACACTACACCATAGGGCACTGAGAGTGATCACAGGTTGTATGAAATGAACACCAATCAATGCCTTATTGGCCTAAAGTGGAGAATGTTCCTTAGAATATCGACGTAAATTCTTGAGTTTTAGTTTATCTGTAAGTTAAATAGAGAGAGGACCCCCTAATTATCAATATGCTTAATGACATTAAATAATCTATAACAAATAATGTTAGATATTGGAGAAACAAAACTACTCTTTACCTTATTGAGGCATTAATGAATTTCATACCTATAGAAGTAATACTTATAGTAAGAAAAATTTACCTTGTTTTGACATTAATTATGAACATCAAATTGAATCAATATATTATGTTGTAAATTTAGATTTGATAAAAGATGATATAGTTAATAAAAAAGCTTTCTTAAAATCAATTGAAAAATATCAGGAATATATACAAGTATATACAGATGCCTCAAAGGACCCAGTCACAAATAACACTGGAGCAGGCATATTCATTACTAAAACGGAATTTTCATTTTCGGCAAAACTGCATAATCAGGTACAGATATGTACTGCAGAAATGATAGCTATTAATTTAGCTATTAACAAATGTCTAGAAGTGAATGAGACGAAAATAATAATATTTAGTGACTCTAAAAGTGCAATACTAAAGATATCAAAAAAAGGCATCTTAGCAGTTACTGATATTATTACCTTGAAAACTAGAAGATAGTTAATAGAAATGTGAGAAAATAATATCCAAATATTGTTGACATGGGAATCCCAGGCATAATAATATATTGGAAAATGAAAAAGCAGATCTATTGGCAAAGGTGGGAGGCAACCTTAATGTCCCTCTGAATATACCTAATAATATATCGGATATAATAGCATACCAGAAGATAAAATGGAAACGGGAATGGAAAGAATATTGGCAAAGAGGATATGGAAACAAAGGAAATTGGTATAGAAACTATACTACTATTATACGAATGAGAACTGGACATTGTCTGACATATGAACATCTTAATAAAATTCATGTTAATCTAAATCCTTTATGCTAGTGTGAACAAATTGGAGATCTCAATCATATTTTCTATGAATCTCCGATTATTCAAATTCAAAATTTTGATTTGTATATATAATTGAGGAAACTTGGCTTTAATGTACCTTTCCAAATACAACCAGGTTCTGCAAAATTTAACATTAGAAGCTTCTAATTTAATTCTATCATTTTTAAACTATAACATTATAAATCTTTAATCCGCTCTTTCAGATATACCTATCACTTCCTGGGTCCATTCCGAGGCAACATTTCAGGATGTGTAATGCTTGGTCGTTGTCCCGAAGAAAAATCCCTTTGTTGTGAGGTTTTATTAATATGTCTACTTGTAATTGGGATTAGGAAATTGAATTGGAAGAAATTGTGCTGGACAATTATCAAAGTTAGAGGCCAAAGTAATATTAAGGAGAAGAAGAATAACCAATACTTAAAAGTGTGTTTTCTTTTTTCACTAACGTTTGATCAGCCGAATTCATGGTTCCATGATTGCCTCCTATTAGGGAACATAACACTAGTGCATCGCAACATGTGTCATGTCACATAATGCTACCATTAAATAGTCTTTATCACAACAGTCGCCCTGGTACCAAAGTCTGCTTGTACATTATGGTAAAATGTAAGCAAAACAAACATTAAAATATAAATAACCTTAGATTAAGTTAGGTTAGGACACTGAACCGTTTGCAACTATGACAGAAGGTAAAACCAAAGAGGCATAACATAAAGCACAAAATGTTTCAATCCAAATTAGACGTTTTCATTTATATCAAATCAATCCTGCATTTTAGTCAACCTCTGTAATCAAATCCCAAAACCCCAGCGACACTATACGTAACGTATACAACATACTATACAAGATATGGTATTGTGAACTTTTACAACCTATTCAGAATTTCAGATGCCCCTGGTCTAAGTAAATATCCAGCCAAAGTCCCTAAATTTTACATGGAAATCTAAGAAGAATTCAATTATTGACTATCACAATCACATCACTTTAATTGGTAGACCATAACTTACATCTAATATATTTTCAATGTTTTCTAAATATTCTTCCATGTCTCACGAATTCGATATAAATTCAATCACCACATCTCCTTTGTTCTAATAAGGGTAAATTGTTGACATTCAACGTAAACTAATATTTCCAATCTTTCCAATTATTGAACTGACAACAGAGGTAAACCCTGCTGACAATGGAATGGGGGTTTAATCGTACAGAATTTGAATTCGCGTGGAGTATGTTATCACTGTTAGCTATGGTGTAGGCCACAGAATAACGAGAATCTTAAGGCTAGGTACGGTACCCACACCAGTGTTCGTGAACTTCAATAACAGGTGTTCAGGGTCAAGGAAAATCAACTGTAAGTAGTTATCAGTTCATATATATATATATATGTGATTTACATATACATATATATGTGTTTACAAAGAATAAATGTCGATCAACTAATCACATTTCAAATAACCTACTATAAATTATATAAAGATTTATATCCAGTATCTCAACCACTTAGGTCAGAATAGAGAGATGTAAAGATAGAGAGCGCGAGCGACTATTTTAGTGACCGGGCTTAAGATATATAATCAGATGGTGGGGGGATTTTTTCTAGCGAGAAATCCACACTCGTCAACTGCTTATCTTGTATACTACAGTGTGTGGGGCGATATTTAGTGAAGAGAAGTTATGAATCTTCTAGCTGTTAGTTCACTTAGCCTCGGTAATTTTTGTTAACGTTACGCTTATGGCGCTAGCGCTCTCCTTTACATAACTCTGAGTCAGAACCACCGATACAGGTAGGACATTGAATTGAATTGATTTTTAATCAATGGTCTAAAGTGTATGTTGGCATCACGGTCGTATATACAGGTCTGGGAACTCTATGTTTGACTTGAGTCTCTTACATGTCGCTAAACTCGTAGTCCCACGCTCAGCCACCAGCTGGCGCATGGCGAAGTATGTTGTCAGGATGTCAGGATTAGGCGCCATATCGTTCAAACACGGTCGTATAACATTCCTCGACTTCGACTCATGCGCCACCCTTTTGGTACTATGCAACATATTATGACACATAGTGGACTCACTTCTCACATAGGAAACAGCCTCAAGTTCCCAGACCTGTATATACGACCGTGGTTGCCATCTACAAATGATGTCGCAAGATTTATGACATAGAGGTATTATATATTACTTCTATGATTTATGCCCATATACCCATAGATATTATATATACATACAGGATAGCGCATCAGGGATTGTCATTGACTCCAACATATGGAACAGCTGACAAGTGGCAAAACATCGTTCTAGCCATAAGAGTACATGTTAGTTACTGTAATCTATCATATTAAGTTGTTTTCAAAAGAAAATAGCAATATTTTGATACAGAAACTACTTTAGCGCTCTGTTTTTTAGTTGTGATTAGTTGTTTGGCTTTTTACTTTCATTTTATCAAATGATATTGTGTAATAACTCTTTGACGACAATAAGATTATAATAGTGAAGTGTGTGATTAATTAGTCTTCTTGGATTTTTTGTAATAAATCTAAGATGGTGAAATCGTGTTCCCCATTTGGATGTACAAATCGGTATCAAAAAGGAGGACCTAGTTTTCACTGGTATTTACAAATTTACTAGATACTGGATAGTGGTAGTAGATACTTAATTCACAATAATGTAATTAAAACGTAGACGTTAGAAGTACAATTTTAATCGACTATTCACAATCGAACATAGAAACTAATAGTGTAATAATTACTGTTCATTTCAGTTTTCCTTCAGATGAAAATTGAAACAAAAATGGGTAATAGCAATGAAGAGAAAAAACGTCGTGCCCAACAAGAATTATCATCTTTGTAGTGAACACTTTACAGAAAATGAGTGTATTCATTTGGAAAGAAATCAGTAAAAGACCATGTAGTTCCTCCTAGTATTTTAAATTTTTAGGTGACTGTCTTTAAACGTAAGGTGAAACCCAGAGAGCTTAGAAATCAGTAAACAATATGAATCTGTCATAATTTTTAGCTGGGTATATGTTATTATTATGTTTTTACTAGCGATGATGCAAACATTATTTGTTGTGAGGGCACCTTATTTAGGATCAATGAAGAACAACCTCTAAATGAACCAGAAAGTTGGTTGATTATATACTTAGTAGATGTATAACATTTTGATACCATCTTTTCTGTCCTATACCGTCATGCCCTAACATGAATATAATTTTACAAATTGCGAAGCATACTATTGATAATCAAAAAATAGTAATGAAATACTTGACTACAAGGAATCGCAGAATGAATGCAAAGGTTAAAAAAATCTGAAAAATTTATTAAAACATGTGAAGGATAAGCAGGACATTTCAGAACAATGTTTACTTTTATTCCCGAAGAATTTGTATTTTTAACAGTAACAGTACCTAATATTATATAAATAATGTTCCTCTGTTGGTAAAATTAAGGTGACCTATAATCTAATTTGTAACTATAAACATTAATGCTGTGAACTAAAACCCTGTTTATATCACTTTTATTTTTTTTTAGAAACTGAAATATATTGCTAATATTTATTATTATAACACAAAAGGTAAGCTAGCGATTTGGCATCTGCGAATAGCCACAATACCAGAAGTTCACCACTGAATAACAAGAACTGTTCAATTATGTAATTTCCAGTTCTTCTTTATATTTAGCATCTTGAGGCACAATCGGATTCAATCTCTGGCTCAGGAAAAATCCAGGTTTGGGTTATATGGTAGCAGAATTAGATTAATAGTTTTGATAAATGACTTACTTCTTTTTTTTCAAACCACTCCAAGAAATAGCTATATTATTTCTGTCTAATTATTTGATCATTTTGATATTTATAGATATATTTCTTCTATAGCTTACTTAATTTTGAATATGTATTTGTTACTTGTTTCCCATATTATAACTAAATCTTCACGACATTATGAAAGATGTTGTTTTATATATTAGGTCATGTATGGTAATGATTCTGTAGTTGAATATATGTATCAAATATCAATACATATGTATGTTATTTAACGTGGGATAGAGTAATTTCAGTTAATTACAACTAAAGTTTTCCATTGATGAAATACAGAATAAGTTGCATATGGGTGCTTCATGGAAATATGACTAAATTCAAAATGAGCGATATTTAATTCTATATCTTTGATGTAATTTTGTACATAATACTATTATGTATTATTGCTGAATCATAAAAACCGATCAAATAAGATTATAACTTGATAATTCATGAAATTCGTAAAGTGCTCCATATAAAACATTGTAAATTATGCACGTTCTTGCCACTTGTCACGTGGTCAGAATGATCTTCATCTCTGTCTAATACCAGGCTGAAATAGGTCTTCTGTCTCTCTTACGTGTTGGAGTCATCGACTGAACAGAGGTTTGTATACCATGCGCTATCCATGTATGATATATATAATATCTATGATATACCCTCATTTATAGGTAAACGAAGTTTAGAAAAGCTCAGCTTAAATGAAATAATCCTGTTATGTACCGGTACGAAATCAGCCAAGCTACGACTCTCATTAATAGAGTCACTGTAAACCAACCTAGTTAAGTTAGACTACACATAGAACAAAGACTACTTGACTACGATTAAATAAAGCGAACAGACAATGCAGGTTGGTCGTTTTAAATAGGCTCATTCAACATTTTTTTTATTTCATAATTCAAAAGTACTGTACTCAAATAGTCTAACTACCAAACAAAAAAATTTTTATTTACATGTTTACAGCCTAATATTTGATAATATTTGATATTCGTGCGCGTCTAAGCGAGGCGCGGCTGATTGTGACGTCACTATACGTACTTTTGACAAGAGGTATTCGTTATTAGTCAACTCGGGTCAGTTTTCGTTGTGTGTTGACTATATGTATCGTGAATTTACTGTCGTTTGATTTATAATGAGCGATAAAAACAGTTTTCGCAAAAGTTGCGTCGTACCAGAGTGAAGGAATACATCTATAAATGCACCCGGTAAGCTATTCATTTGTTCGCCTGCCAACCAGAAAGTAAGGTTAGCTTGGTTGCGTGCTATGCGTAGAACTGATTTTGTATCTGACAAAGGATCGAGATACTGTTGCGAAGATCATTTTGATGTGAGCATATCAATATAATGAGGGTGAGTTTAATTTCTAATACATCATTTTCATATCAGGTTGAAAAGAACATAGTAAATTACATGTACTTAAAAACTATGAAAAGTGGCAGAATACAAATGAAGCCAGATGTAATACCGCATATTTTTGATTGCCAAAAAACCGCACTTATTCACATGATACCAAACCTAGGAAAGTATTCAAAAAAACGGGAAAAACTAAATACTATGCAGACTTGCATCACTGAAATTTCTGATAATGATTTCGCTGCTCTTAATGAAGACACAGAAAGAGAAACTACTACTGCGACACAAACCGCGGATCGTGGTATTCAAGTGAATTTTCAGTGAAGTATAGAACAATACTTCTGATAAAATCTAGTGTGTTCACTTACCGTTGTAATTTGACTCCTTTCACTTCACTGCTAATAAAGTCCTTATTTTTGTTGAAACAGTTCATTATCATAAATACTTCTGGTAGATTACCAGAATCAGCTTTCAATGCGTACATTTTAAAAAGAACAACAAACTTCACCAACAGGATAAATACGATTAACACAAGCGATGCCGCGGCCACTAGACTACGTGCGCGTATAGTGACGTCACGCTCTGTTTTCGGTACTTTTCCACCAGCGCAACTTCAACTTGAATTATTTCAGTACAGGATAAAGCTATTGGTCTGAAATTTTTGTCAGTATATTAGGGTCCAGACACTACAAGAAAATCCATAAAAAGGTTATAATGTTAATTTCACTGAACGACCCTATTGTGGGCTTGTACATAATTCAAGATTTTAGCGCTTTGTATTCATTAAAAAAATTGAATGAGCAATAATTAAGTACTGGACATGAATAATATTTGTATTTTAGCATTGTATAAAATCGTATACTTAATGGAGACGATTTACTTGATGAAAATAATTCATAATTAGCTTATTGGACAAAATGGCAACTTTATAAAAATATATTAATTAGTACAATTTACAATGTCGAATTCAAGCGAGTTGGATCAATAAATTTTGGTGAAAATTAGCATTCCATTTAAAATTGCATTCAATATGTTAATTAAAATTGTACCTACAATAGGACGAATATCTGACACGACTAGGGTTAAAATATAATGTAGATGAAAAGTAATTAAGTACTGGTATGTCTTATTTATAGGCATGAAAAAAATATTTATCAGGTTTATTATGAAGGTATTAATTGAAAAAATTATAAACAAAAATTAAATTATTTATCAAGTTCATATGTTTATACAAAAAAATAACTACATTCCAATAATTATATGAAATAATAACTATTTTGTTTTTATACCACTTTTATTAATAATAACGAGATATTTTCTAATTGTTTGATATTGGCACTTCGGTGTTGAAACCATAGTTACGTTTTCACGTTATTATTAATAAAAGTGGTATAAAAACAAAGTAGTTATTATTTCATATAATCAAAATGATAAATTACCATAAAGTAACGTCTTCCACCATCGATTTTTTTTACACTCCAATAACTTCATATTTTGAATAATTTATTTCATTATTTTTACTTAAATGGGAAGAGTATCTTATAGAATGTGAAACAATCATATAAAAATCAATAACCAAATCAAATGATTTGCGAAGAGTAACTTTGCCAAGCACATCATTTATCTATACTCCAAGTGGCAACACATTTCTAGTTTATCTCATAAATGCATTAATTTTTTTAGTTTTGTTGCTGGTAATATAACAGTAATGATGTCATTAACAAATCTGAATGTTTACAATCATGTAGAGGTACGTGTTTTCAAAGTATAATAATAATAGTATACCTTCGAACTGTCATTGCTATGTATGTGTATGAATGTATATTATTCATACACAAATATGAAACTTTATTTTAATATAGTGTTCCATTATTGCTACAATACAAAATATCAAAATTTATATCCGGTATCTCAACCAAATTTATAGTACAAAATGAACTTAGAAATTCAAACATAGGATTGTAGCTATCCAAATGGACCTGAACCTCACATTTCTCTCAGGTTCTGAAAAAATATAAGTATATATATATTGGGATCATACAAATTTATTATTGATGTTACTTCACATATTTCTAATCATGTTTTTATGTGGATAGTGCACATGGAGAAAATACAATTAAACTTTTTTTAAATAGTACCAAAATTACAACCACACACAGATAGGTGTTTATAGGAGTTACATTTTTATTTCCCATTTAAGACATTGCTTCCTCCTAAATGGATCTCTGGGGAAACTGCACATTGGAAAACTCATTTAGCCATAATTTGTACAATTAATGAAGGCATAACCAGGCATCATTGGATATTGTAACTAAACATACATAACGGCATAGTAGATTATATAATATAATAATTCATAATAATTACAATGAACACACTTATTAATTAAATGTTGATCACCCTACATAACTTATCTCGGAAAAGAACATATAAATCACATAAATATGTGATTGTTAAAGATGAAACATTGACACAGTATTCAGTCAGTGTCAAAACTGTCAAGTGTCAAACACCCATAACCTAGAAGACTCTTTAGCACAGAATAACTGTATTGTCTTTGTCCAAAACAAATGAGTTGCATTATTTGACAAAACATGGCGGAACCAATCAAAAATCGGACAACTGTTGTCGCCACTGTCTTGTATAGAGTGTAAAGCAAGAAACTTCTGTTTTTAAAGTGCCGAAAGATGCGGAAATGCGAAAAAAGTGGATGCTTGCGATTCCGGATCGTCACGGGTGACGTGGGATGTTCTCTGGCACGTATACGACCGTGTTTGAACGATATGGCGTCTAATCCTGACATCCTGACAACATACTTCGATCCATGCGCTAGCTGGTGGCTGAGCGAGGGACTACGAGTTTGGCGACTCATGTCATGTCAAAATGTACAGATTCCAGACCTGTATATATGACCGTGGTACAGACGGATCTAGTTACCCTCGCCCCCGCGGCAAATTGACATAAAGCATAAAAGCAAAAAAGCTACGCGTGAACTCCTGTTGGGATACCAACAGAGTTCAATAATTAACGTTCATAGCCGGCTTAGGTCGAGTAGCTGGATATGCATTTTGCTTCTAGATTTCGAAACTCCAAGCGGCAATATAATTTTGTTTCATTTTTCCTCACCCTTGAACACATGTACATATATTTGATTGATGTTCCTTCCTTCTTTATATTTTATTAAAGACATGGACATTCGGTCTAACAAGCGCGCAGCTTTTATGGTTGTATGTCTATTTGTCGCTGTGGCGAGGGCTTTGACTACACATCTTTCATGAATCATGATAGATATTTGAATTGTTAAAGTTGTTCTGTGGTAGATATATAACCTTAGCTGTGACTTGTAACTAGAATGGTTATTTATATTTAGTATGAATCAAATCAATGATTTAAAAGTATCCGATTCAATAATGAAGGCAAATCCTAACAGTGTCACAGATGCAGATGATGATCTTAGAGAGAAGTATTCTAGTTTCATGTTAATTAATTTTTAAATATTCAATGGATGAAGCCGTTTCTTAGTGATGTTTAAATTAATTAGAATAGGATTTTTCGTTTTTTGCGACGGCCATCGAAACTGCAGTCACAACTGTCATTGTTCCACCCTTAGAATATATAGTGAAAGGAAGGAGCTATTGGCTAAATCTTCGTGAACCAGCAGTTAATGCATATGGAGGATTATTGTTTCCGTCATCATCCTGTGTCCAGCCACAGAGGTATAGAATAGAGTTTTTGAGTCCCATAAGCGTAATGCTTTACAAAAAGACCCCATCTACGAAAATTTGACGGGCAGCTTTCTCTTTCTAATTCTGTAAGTGAGTAGGTAAGGGGCGGGGCATATCGGAAACGAGTAGAGAGAGAAAGCCGCTCGTCAAATTCCTTAGACGGAGTCAACAAATAACTACCTTCAAGTACTCTATTCTTGATCTCCATGTGCCCACCCCGTATCTGAGTTTAGGGATCGCTATAAAATCAAAAATAATTTTTTAATTTACATATGTATCTCCGATTTCATCCAAACACACTTCATTCGAAAATATCATGTAATTATCAATTTAATATCAACTCATAATATATACCTGAAGGCTTAATTTAGAATTCACAAAACAAATGTTAGCTGATTTAATTGAAATTTGAATGTACATCTGAGGGTGAAGTTTCAATTTTATTTCATTGACATTAATTATTATTAAAATAACGAAAAATAATTACTACTGATGGAATGTAATGGCAAAAGATTTATTTTTAGGTGTATGTGAACGAACATCCACAAGCTGCACAACTCACCATATTCACAAATTAAAGCTATTAAGCGTAAAATCAAACAGCCACAACAGACGTAATCGCTTTGTATGAGTCATACGTGGTGTGTAAGATTTCTTAGTTTCGTATGGCCTATTCCATAGCCAACGTAATTTATAGTATTTTATATTCAATTACGATTTATGTTCGGGGACCAAACGTTCCTTCCTCTCCCTGTTGTTATAATATAAAGATTCTTGACCCAGTATGAATTATATATAAAAATTCTCGGGAAATAGGTCACATTAACACTCTGTTTTAAAATTTTTTGTCTTTACGTACGTTTCGGTCTCACGACCATCATCAGAAGACTTATTATGTCTACAAATTTTCGATTACTTAAAACTAATTGTATTACACAAAGCGTCCAAATCGCACCAATTTCAATCAAAATGCCCACGTCGCCGAAACGAAAGGAACACGATTAAACGAAATTGTAATCCTCTTGATAATTTTACTATAGCATTGAGGATTACAATTTCGTTTAATCGTGTTCCCTTCGTTTCGGCGACGTGGGCATTTTGATTCAAATTGGTGTGATTTGGACGCTTTGTGTAATACAATTAGTTTTAAGTAATCAAAAATTTGTAGACATAATAAGTCTTCTGATGATGGTCGTGAGACCGAAACGCCTGTTGTTATATTAATATTTTCTATGCTCTCACTATATTCTAAGGTTCCACCAAACTGTTTGTAAAAATGAAGTTAAACTGTTACTGTTAAACCAATATTTTCAATTTCTCTTTTAAATTTTAAATCAATTCTTAATTTGTTGTTGAGAACATTGTTAAATTGCAATGATTATCATACACATATCTTCTATATTATGTGTTTATCATTAAGCTTAAGAAGTAGACTTCCAAAACGACAATTATTTTCTGTCAATGCTGTAAAACGCAGCACGCTTGCGCTTATGCACCCATGTATCTGTAATAAGTAATAGTAATATGGAATGGAGCGACGAGTCCAACCTCCGACCGAACCCGCTTAAATTATGGGAACATGATTATAAAATAATTGATGGTATCCCTGGTATTATTTCATGAAATGGAAATGTATCAGCTCAGTAGAAATCAAGAAACATATTTTAACCATGAAATAAACACATTTCCAATCAATAATGGCTATTAAATTGCCCGATATTGTTGGCGGCACTGCCAGATGCAAATAAAACATTACTGGTTTAGTTAATGGAGCGCCATTTTATTAACCTTTTCTGAAATAAATATGTGCTTAAAAACGTTGTCTACGGTAAAATTAATAAAGGGGAGAGTTAAGAAGAGTAACTGAGATGTAAGTAGTAGTGTGTAAGTTGAATTATCATCAAAATGTTCCTTATATTGTTGACATCCTGCGCCCCAACATATTTAGATGTTGATAATGGCCTCTTTCCTCGATCGCTTGTAGACATTCTCTCGAAATTTGGTTATTACTGAAAGGCAAAAAGTACAGTGCAGAGTAGATCAACACTAATTAATCACATTACAAGGAAATTTTGTATGACACTTGAATTCATTGAATTGTCTTTTGTACTTTACTTGACATGCATTCATTTTTAGCAAACTCGGAATGGAAGATGGTTTAAACGGTTCATTAACTGAGTCAACAGTGTTAGAACACACAAAAAATGGAGTGAATACAATAATGGCAAACTTCCCTGAAGGGATTGCTACAGAAAATAAAGAAGACAACTCTCAAGCGATCACAATTTGTAAAGTGAATGGTAGTGTAGATATATCTGAGGAAGAAGACAACAGTTCAGAAACAGATGCCCTTGTGATTGATGAAAGTGTTCCCAAACATAAACGAACTAAAAAACGTAAGCGTGCAATTAAGAATAAAAGTGCTGGTTCAGTGGCAGACGATAACACAGTGGTTACACATTCAAATCCATATTTCAATGAATCTCTCTTTGAATTATCACAACAACATCAAGATTTTCGATCCGATTCAGTAGATAAACCGTTGACTAAATCAAACTGTAGGATACACAGGCATAAACGAATAAAAACAAAAAATAACCCTAAGTTGAGAGAATATGCTCAGTATTTAGGTTTACAACCTGCTGTTCAGTTTAAATGTTCTAAATGTCAGCAAGCTGGTTTTGAGTCCCTAACTAGTCTTAATGAACATATAATACATTGCATTGCAGATCCAAGTGTACAGTTAGAAACAAGAGATAATTCAACATCTAGTTTCAAGTTGACCCGGAAAGTATTCCTTTGTTCTGCTTGTGGGACTTATTATGAAAATTGGAATTTATATATGCATATGCTAGAATTTCATAGGCGTTTTATATGTTTATATTGCTTGGGTATGTTTTCAGTTTTGGACGATTTATGTCAACATATTCAAACTAGACATAATTGTGAACCTGGATACAGGAATTCACCAGATGAATTTTTCAATGTGTATAGTGATCCCTGTTACATCATATGTTGTGAATGTAAGAATCTATTTAGTGAACAAGACAATTTTTTCTATCATATATGTATTCAATCAGAAGTCAGTTCAACAGCTATTAAAAACTCAAATAGTTCTAAAATCTCTACCAAAAGTAAAGTGATAAAACAGTTAATTCGACCTGAAAATCATATTACAGGAGATTCCACATCTGTTCACCAAAAGCTGAATAACAGCCCACCAAAAGAAAGTGTAGAAACTGAATTTGATATCTCTATTTCCAATTCTAATAATTTTACTTCACTTATAGAAACAACAAATCTAATAGAAAATACAATGCCTTGTGATTCATTCCTAAACTCAACACAATGTGTTGATGTTCCTAAAAATTTTGAAAAACAATTGATACTGGTTAATGATCCAATTCCTATGGAAACATGCAGTGAATCAGAGCTATCAAATTTGACAGTTGATGCAAGAAGTCAAGAAGTTGTAGATTCTGAAGAATCTGTAGACCAATTCAAAGAAAAGGAAGGGGATGAGAAGGACTATCTCCATACAGAGAGTAATAGCAACTTGAGTGATATGAACCCTAGTGAACAAACCTTTCAAACTGATACTGATGAAAGCAATTTATTCTTATACAAGAATCAGGAAACAATGACAAAGATTGATGAAAGTCAGATTACAGAAGGAAACAGTGAACCTATAGAAACAAGAAAAGTACCGAAATTATCACTAAAACTACCAAAATCTTGTTCTTTCTTGTCAAGTGATCAAGAAGATAGTGATAATGACAGTGATAGACTTTCACCAGAAGTTGCACAAATTGAAAGTGAAAATGAATCTTTACACTGTAATAATGACATGCAAGAAAATATGTTCACTGAACCTCAGATGCAGATTGCGGGATCTGACATTAATATAACTGAACTACAACTGGAACAACCATTGGATAAGTTTGATATCAGAATCCTTCTTCAGAAATGCCTCAGTGCGACATCTTCGATTTGTATATACTGCAATCATGCGAGAAAAATTGCTGTAAATGGTAAACAACTAGGGCTTCATGCCATTGCAGAACATAGATACTCAGCTATTGTAAATAGTATAACAGAGGAAGAATTAATTCCCGAAAGTTTTGTCGATAGAATAAGAGAAAGTTTAGATAATTTGGAAAATGTATTTTTCAATTTAGATTCTAATCTTTCTGATGAGGCAGTTACGTTTTCACATCTATTTGAATGTTTTCAATGTCGTTATTCTACAGGAGTACATAAGGAACTTTATCTGCATAATAGGAAACTTCATACAAAGAATTTATTACTCTGTATTATGTGTAAATCCAATTTTTATAGTTATAGCGAATTAATTTGTCATTTGTGTCCTGGTGTGTATGTTCTTGATTTTGATGTACAATTCCGATGTTGTATGTGTGTTAGTGATGATTTGCCATCAGCTTTTCGTCTTATGGTTCATCTGCGAAAACGTCATAATGTATGTGATGTGTGCCTGGAAATGTGCCATAATCAATATAAACTGTCCAATCATGTGTGGAAACATAAACTACATCACTTTTGTTATCGTTGTGGTATAGCATATAGGAATAAACTTGATATAACCAGACATTTGTTTTGGAAACATGGAACTGAGAGTGTATTATGCAAAAAATGTCTTCAAAAAAAATGGCCACATGTTTTCCATTTTTGCGTACCCCCACCTTTATTCACTTGTGAAGAATGTAGTCTCACATTTACCAAAGCTGTTTATTTAAAAGTACACAAAAGAATTCACTCAAATGATAAACCACATCATTGTACATTGGATGATTGTTGTGAGAAATTCATTTCCAAAAAATTGCTTGCTAAACATGAAGTGTTTCATAGAGAACCTCCTGAAGAACCTAAACCTGTACAAACAACTTCTGATACAGAAAATCAAAATGCAGATCTACAAGAATCACTTGAAATTAACAAAGAGGACAGTTCGATTGAGGAAAAATCAGAAGAAAAACCCAAAGCCAAAATAGATGTTTATGATTTACCAGAGCTAAACTTATCTGAAAGTGATAGCAGTGATTCCGAAGGTGAAACTTCTAAACCAAACAATGAAAACATTGTACAAGAAAAAGAAAATTCAATGTTGCCGAAGTCACCAGAAATAATGAATAATGATGTTGCCGAGGATGTATTTGAAGAAAATTTGAATAGGATTAAGATCGAAATTGACCCTACTGAAAAGAAAATACTACATAGTGATAACGAAGAAAAGTCAACATTGATAATAGACAATATTTGGGATGACTTCAAAATGTATCAAGCAAATAAGGAAAAGATGGATAACATGTTTGTAGAAATTGAGAAAATTGAAGAACCAGAGAATGAAATTCAACTACCAGTACAACCAAAAACATTAACTTGTGAATTAGCTTTAAGGGATCATGATTACTTCTATAATCCTGAGAATAAACAAGATACAAGTATGACGGAAGTAAAACCGGATTTGAGTCAAAGGGTGGATCATGATTATTGTACTCCCAAAGAACAAACATTTTCCTCACCCGTACATACAACTGAAGGAATTCATATTAGTCCTAAAAAAAGAACAATCAGTACTTCAAGTAATTCAAGCACTAACAGTAATTCTTCCAGCTGTTCCTGTGGATCAAATTGTTCCTGCAGTTCAAGTTCAGGTAGCTCCAGTTCTAGTTCAGATAGTTCAGATTCAGATAGTTCTACTGAAGAAGGGAGAAAAAAGCAACAGGTTAAAAGAGAAAGAAAGAGACAGAAACAGAACAATCAGAAAGGCAGTGAAAATATTGAAGTGTCAGCTCCTGATAAAGGACCTGCTTTAGAAATACCAATTTTGGAATCTGACCTAGACACTTCACAAAGTGAAACGGATGAGGAATTTTATGATAAACAACCACAAAAATTGGCGAAAAAGTTACTGGAAGAGAAAAGAAATCAACTGTTGGCTGAAATGGGTACATTACCAAATGGAAGTTTCATTGAGAATAGTAGAAATTCAACACCAAGCTTACCTGAAGAAATAAAACCTAAAAAGAAATCCAAATCAAAGAAGAGAAAGAAGAAAAAAAGTGAAAGAAAGGAAAGTTTGAAAGAG
This sequence comes from Endomychus coccineus, assembly GCA_958510875.1. Classification (NCBI taxonomy): domain Eukaryota; kingdom Metazoa; phylum Arthropoda; class Insecta; order Coleoptera; family Endomychidae; genus Endomychus; species Endomychus coccineus. The sequence continues at coordinate 108,408,649 of OY294069.1, forward strand.
TACAATATTTCCAAACATTCTCAAACACGCTATACATTTTATCAATCACCCGTTGTTGCACCATTAACTATTTCGTTGAACCGAAACTCACCAGTGTTGATACATAATTCAAGTGTGATTCCTAACATCTACCCTAAAGTTCTAGACACTACCATGTCCAAACAGGAGGCTGACATGAATCTTAGAGCATCTAAACGGAGGCGTGTTCCTAATAAATTCTATGGTTATTCCAGTGATGAAGATGGTGAGAAAATATCACCAAATCTACCAGCGAAATGGAGGAAAACAGAACAGCAGTTCCTTTCTCAACCACAGCCTCCTTTGTTGGTACCGCCTATTACGATAAAGGCTATTCAACCACCAATTCAACAAACTGTTGAACCTATCACAATTCGACCAACAGCTCGACCTGGCGAATTGAGAGTTCACCAACGTCCGTCACCAGTGCCGCTTCAACCAGCACCCCCGAAACATGCTCAACATGAAAAAGACAGTGCAACAGATTCCAATGATTCTAGTGCTGAAGAAGTTCCAGTTGTACAAAAGGATAAACAGGTTCAGTTGTATTGTTATTGCCGTTGTCCTTATGACGAAGTGTCCGAGATGATTGGTTGTGATTCTCATGACTGTGAAATTGAATGGTTCCATTTTGAATGCGTGGGTATTATGGTGCCTCCGAAAGGTCAGTGGTTTTGTCCAGATTGTCGAAAGAGGAAGCAGCAACGTAGGGAACTTCCATAAGTTTAAGATTGCACAATAGTGAGTTATAGCTTGTGCAATGAAAGTTTTAAGTGTTTACTGAATTTTCAATGAATGAGTTAATTATTAATTAAACTGTCATTCAATTTTTGTCAAAAAATAAATTGGTGACAAGTTTAGAAAGCCATAAGTTGGAATGTCAATATAATTACCTAGCATTTCAGTAATATAATATATTATGATATCTGCACTTCCATCTATTAATAATATTTTACTTTCTTAGAGTTCTCGGTTTTATCGGAATTGACTTTGTGTTTCTTATTTCAAATATAAACCAAATATTAAATTGCTCATTCAATTCTGAATCTGCCAGAATATAAAAATTTTTGTAACAAGTGAAATAAGATGTTATAGCTTTACTAAAAAATTTCGGGGTAAAATATACTTTGAAAATGCCGCTCAATAAGGAAGTTGATTAATAAGATGATTTTGCTATTGATAGTCTGGTTTTTGTGCAAGTCTAAGAGTATTTTTTGTAGTGGAGGTAGGGATATTGTTCAAAATTATTCATTATAGTTGATTGCAACATAAGCTTCATCCTCATAGGCAATTCAATTCTGCCAATTTTGTTATAGTATATAAGAACAGTAGCGTAAATAATTATCATAGTTTTGTTTATACTTGAGTATAACAGTGAAACTTATGCAAAATTACATTGTGGAATTTATTAATTGTTCTCAATAATATTATCCTATTTTGTTCTAAGAATAAGGATCATAATTGGAAATCCAGTGTAACAATAACTATCCCTCTGATGTAAGTATCATTCAACAGTACTTTCAGTGTTCAAAATATCTGTATAAATTTAGTTTATCCCATTACATTCTGAATTGAATCTTATTTTTCGTGAATTTAAGGTATATGATACATCAAATCAAATAGTATCATTTGAAATAAGAAACTTTATACTGACGTCCGACTAAACTGCAAGAATTGCTAGGTTTATATATTTCATATTTTGTTGTTTGTGTTTTAATGAGTACAATCATCTAATTTCTTATGAATTCTACTAATCTTTAATTATTACAACAGTTTGAATAATTTGTGAGCTTAAAAATAGATTAATCGCATTACATTGCAACATGGTGCTACTTTGATTTAATTCTCTAACTTTTTCTCTATATACCATACTTCCAATTAAAATTCTAATACTCATGGAGCTAACTTATTCATTAGTTGATAATTATGGAGTTGATTCAGAATAATGTACTAAAACTACTGCTAACTTCAAATAATGCAGTAAAAGATGAGTTTGCTTCACCTTTTAAAGATTCTCAGTTCCAAACATTGTTGTTATTTACTTAAGATAAAGTAAAGTTAGGTCCAAATGACATCATTTTGCTACTTTGAATCAGCTTGTAGGATTAAAAACAACAAAATTGGGTGTTGTAAAAATTTCAATTGAAATACCATATTATACATTTTATTTTCCGAATGTTCAAGATGTGGCATATAATGGAATGTTAGGTATATTTGAAAAAGTAGAGATCAAATAGATTTTTCAAAATTGTGTAATTGTTTGTTTACTAAGCTTAGCGCACAATCCAAGTTATTGCTGCAACCTTAATTTAGACAATATTTATTTGTAATAATGATTACATACTTTTACTTGGAATGATTTTCAAATAATTCTTATATTCAAACTTTCATAATTGTTTACTGAGGAAATGTGATGATTACATACTTTTACTTGAAATGATTTTCAAATAATTCCTATATTCAAACTTTCATAATTGCTTACTGAGGAAATGTGATGATTCTTTCATATTCCTAAAATGTGATCTCATTACCCACACAATGGAAACATCAAGAATCAATTTATTTTATTTCATATCAAGTTCAACAATCTGTAATACAGTAATTTTACTTCATATCATATTTTTATCATTCAAAAACATATATTTAGTACAGTGGCAAACCATTCTTGTATGTTGCACAAGCTATACATTAAGGTATTTCAAAAAGCAAATCTTCAAAGAACGTTTCAAACATTCAATTTGTAAATATTATGTTAATCGTGTCTGTATATAGAAGATTGAAGATTTTGTGATTATTAGTTTAAATTCTTAGATGTTGATGTATTTCTTTTTTTTAATACAATAAATTAATTTGAGGTTTTTGTCTTATGTACCTACTATAGTCTAGGAGTGGCCAAAATTTTTTAGGTTTGTATATGTGTATATAATTAATTTTAGTGTATTGTGACGAGACACTTTCCCATTATCAGAGTAGAATAGCTATAGATCTGAAATATTAGGAGCATTTCAGAATTGGAACTATATATGTAAATTTCTGATCTACCTACAAATAAATTTGAAAAAACATCATTTCTTTCATTTGACCCTTGAACTGGATAAAAGAAATTCAGCTAGGTTCTGACTGAACATAATTAAAAAACGGGGATTCGCAAATGCGAGGCAAATATTCATCAACCCATGGCTGTGGCAAGATCTTATTTGTTTTTCGATTTTCTCAGAAATCTAGTGATTTTGTTGCTATATTCAGTTAGAAAGCAGAGTATGAACTAAAGCTTCGCATTGCTGTCAGAGGGTTTACTTCAGCATTATCAGAAAAATTAGCATTTTGTTAACGGAATTTGAGTTTATTGAGATATTTAGTGGAAAAGGGTGTGTTAGTAACAAGCTCAGCTCTAATGGACGTTACTTCCATCTAACCTCAAGTGGTGCTGCGGGGAATTTTGAACTTACCCTGCTCTTATACGTGTACGAATTTGATTGAACTTTATGAAATTATAATACTCAAGGTATCGATGTGATTTGTTGGGGAATTTTCACTTATAATATCCCATGTGCAAAATTTCCGGAAATTAATTTGTGCACTCGGGATATTCGGTAAGAGAATTTCACACCGAAGAAAAATTAGTTTAAAATAATTTCAATGTGATATTATTTGACATTTTGTCATGAAAATATGAGGAATGCCATAATTTTGTTGTTTTGTTATGTATTTCAAACTCATTTGTTAAACGTCAAAAAATATTCACTATAATTTTGCTTCTCTACCCTAAAAGAAAAAATATCCGCTGAAATTTTTTCGTTGGCATGGCAACAAGTCAGAATAAAAGTATTTCATTGGTCGAAAATTGTCTGTGTGAAATTCTCCCTCTTACTCATCTAGAACGAACAATTGTTGTATATGAACTCTTTCTATGAATTAATGAATAGTCATTAATTTGTACCATCTGATTAAAGAAAAGGATTAAGCCATGTGGAGGCTCATAGGCAGTCTCGCAGCTGTATTATTGCGTTCTTATGTGGAGTTCTAAAAACTTGACTACCCAATTTTCGGACATGCGAATTTTGGAAGGGGTTTCTTCTGTTCAAATTTAAGAAATAAACAAGATTACGCAATAATCGTTATTTTTGATTAAAACAACTTTTTATTCAACGTTATAAAAATACAAATTGTAACAACTGTTCAAAGAAATAGTCAATTTGCTTTGATAGGTGGCTGTTTTAGTTTTTTTCTATAAAGCTTCAATTACAATTATTTCGAAATAATCAAAATTTCACTTCTATTTCTATTCGAATATAAAACCATAAAAACTATACCTTCAATATTTATTTGAAATAGTTAATATATATATATATATATATATATATATATATATATATATATATATATATATATATATATATATATATATATATATATATATATATATATATATATATATATATATATATATATATATATATATATATATATATATATATATATATATATATATATATATATATATATATATATATATATATATATATATATATATATATATATATATATATATATATTGTAGTTCAATTGATATTCTGATGTATTTTGACATTTCTAAATATATCATTGCCTCGTGACCTTAAAGCATGGTGAAAAGATCTAATTGTGCGCGCTTTTCATTTGTACAATTATTGATTATAGTATCTACAGGTAAAAGAAATAAGGATTTTTCAAAATATCTTAATTTTTGTAAAATCAGCTATATATTATAGTTTTAAATAAGCAGAAATTTAGCAATCTGTTATTTAATAAAAGCAACAACCGACTGCTATTGCTATTCGCTTTCGCAAATAATATGTAGGATGTTTCAATTCCGTCATCTATCTCGGCACCATAGTCAAAATAAGACGTTCTGATTGGTTGCATTGAGATCGCGGTAAGAAATCATTGTGGAGTGCTGACAGCAGTTGAAATTAAACACAACGTGCTGAATTGTTATGTGCCCTTAATTTGATGCTGCAACTTTCTTTTAAATATACGTTTACTGTGTATTAACATGAGTTTGAAAAATTATTACCCAACTCGTTTCGTAACTTATGTTTTCATAATAAGTGCAAACAAAAACAGGAATATCTAAATGTCCATTAAGAAAGATAGATTTGAAAGCATAATTTAAATAATTCAACTACTACAGTAGGTGTTAAGCAGTATGCATGTGGTTTTTCCAGAATTTTTTATCGATGCGATCATACAAATTATATAAGAGTAGGATTCCAAAAAAAGGGAGGGCGATCCAAAAATTGTGGTTGTCCTGCAGAAATGCACATTTAAATGAAATTAACAACCAAGGCTACTTTGAAAAAAGATGCCCATGTTAAGGTAGGTACGTTTTTTTCCCCTATACTTTAGACTACACGAGAGGGAAACCTATAGTGTTCGAAGAATATGCGTTAGTGGTGGAATTTTGGGAAATGAGATAGGCATTCGTTTGAAGGTTTGGAGGTTATAGGCATAGGGAAAGCATAGATATTATATATACAAACATGAACAGCGCATGGTATACGAACCGCTGTTCAGTCGATGACTCTGACACACGTAAGAAAGACACAGAAGACCTATTTCAGCCTGGTATTAGACAGAGATGGAGATCATTCTGACCACCTGACAAGGTGGAAGAACGTGCATAATTTACATTGATTTAAATGAAGCACTACGAATTTCATGAATTATTAAATAATAATCCTCTGATCGGTTTTTATGATTCAGCAACAATATATAATGGTATTATGTACAAAATTACATTAAAGATCTAGAATTAAATATCGATCATTTTGAATTGTCATCTTTCCATGAAGCAACTTGTTTTGTATTTCATCAATGGAAAACTTCAGTATGTAATAAACTGAAATTACTGTACCCCACATTCATACTTTATAAGGTATTTAGTTATTAATAGCTGCAATTATTGAATAATACATATTTTCAACTACAGAATCATTACCATACATGCCCTAAAAAATAAAACATCATATTTCATAATGCCGTGAAGATTTAATTATAATATGAAAAACAATTAACGTATACACATTACTCAAAATTAAATTTGCTGCTTTTTATAGATGGTTCCATTACTTAAATGACGGTGTAAAAAATTGGTTCCTTAGATAACTTTTTTTTGAGAAAATAACACTTAAAAATTTAAACTTGTTTTTGCAAATTATCGTTATCACGTCTGTATCATGTTTGACGGATGAAACAAATTGCTTCGTTACGTTCCCCCCCTTAGTTCGGTGAAAAAGAATTGTACAAAAAAAAAGTAAGATATACCCTATCATGAAATTTGAAATATAAAAAAAATTCTCCTGGAAATGGTTACTCTTGAATCCAGGAACGCATACAAACTTCTTTGTCAGACTAAACTCTTCTTGGAAACGGACCTGGAATGGAAACGAAAATAATCTTCTTTATAACGAAAAAAAAAACTTCTTCTTGAAACTGGAAACGTCCTTAAAACGAAAATGAAACTTCTGATACGGAACTAAAACATCTTCTGGGAATCCAATGTGTACTTGATAGAATAATTGAAAACAGTTTCATCATGGAAAGGTACTTTTATTCTTCTTCCATCTTTGGAATAGAGGAAGTAGCAATTTCAGGGGACATTAAACGGTTTTAGGTCATTGACTTGTACTCGTTTTGCCTTCTTGCCATCTTCATCCTTCAAGTCATAAACTCGTAAATTTGATTTTTTAAAAACAGCACTTTAGTATTTTAGTGAGGGTGTGAAATGGACATTTAACAATTTTTTAAAGACGAATTCTCCTTATAGTTAACAAAAATTAGCACTATTAACTGAAAGGGAAAGACTGGAAATTTTAATAATGGTTGAAAATGGTGATAAAGCTAAGAACACATGAGGAAGCATGTGTATTATTCAACCAAAAACATCTTGATAGACCGCCTATTGCAAGATTCACAGTATGTAAATTGGTTGCCGAATTTACTGAAACGGGCTCCGTCCATGATGTGCCCCGGCAAGGTCGACCTCGAGTAAACGAAGAAACCAGATAAGATAATGTGTTATTTGAAGCTGAAGATAATTCTCATCATGCTACAACACAGGTAGCCCTAAATAACAACATGATCCACTCTTTTCAAGTTGTTCAAGAAAGAGAAATATCATGCTTACAAAGTTGAATTGATTCACGAATTAAACGAGGATGATCCAGACTGCCGCTTGCAGTTTTGCGAAGAACTAATGTTACGCTGCAATGAAGACCCCAATTTTTTAAATATCCTCTTTTTTGACGAAGCCATTTTTTGCTTGAATGGGGCAGTATATCGTCACAATTGGTCAACTGAGAATCCTCACTGGACTCAAGACTCTCACAGTCAACGCCAAAGGAAATTAAATGTTTGGATTGGAATAATCGAACGGCGTTTAATAAGACCTTACATTTTTGAAGGAAACCTTACAGCAGCACGTTATTTGTACTTTTTGCTGTTTGATTTAGTGCCAGCTCTGACAGTATGTTTCCAAATGTTCAGGATATTTGGTTTCAAGAAGATGAAGAGCGCCTCCTCACTTTGAAATCAATGTCCGTCAATATTGTGACGTACCTTCTTACTTTTTGGCGATCTGTTACTTACGATGGTTTCAACACTCCTTCAAGTCTATCAGATCTGAATCTAATTGATTTCATGTTGATTTCTTGGGCGCCAGATTTTTGTCAAGGTTTACTCCTCGTTGAGAGCTAGGGCCCTCACCACAAAGTGCATTACAGTGCTATCTATGGACAACATTGTCCTAGGGCAGTCACCCCTTCATTGTCAAGCTCTATATCTGCCAACTTCTACCTACCAGACTTCATTTTTCTATCGAACTGCGAAGTTGAGCAACTCTTTGCCTAATGAGGTCTTCCTTATAAGAACAATTCGAATGCATATCTCATCTCCCAACACCGCTGGCTCACACGATGTTATTCGAATATTATACATTTCCTCACGTGTGGTCAAAGTATAGGAAAAAAGCGCTTCATTCTTAATAGATAGTAATTACGGTAACATTCTATAATAGCTACTTCTTTAACAGTAATTAATTGCATTTGTATACCTATATGACATTCGCTAAAGGTAGACTCAGGTAATGAGTAAATTCAGTTTACGATTAAAATCAATTTTGTTTTGAAGATGATATGAACATACGGGGATCCAATGGAATGCAAAGCGAAACGTCAACCACTGTACTACAAAGGCTATGAAATTATAACATTCTTACTCGAGCAAAACTATTTTATCAGATATGAAAAAGTACGAGAAAATATCCAGTTCCCGACATTTTCGTGTCAAAAACCCGCTACCACTAGCGTTATGTAATTTAATGAGTAAGATTGACAAAGAAAAGCGCGTCGACCACTGTAGTACGAAGACCATTATGAAATCGTAACAAATAATTCATACTCGAGCAACAAAGTTCATGATAAAAAGTTATGTTCAGGAATTTGTACGTTATACAGGTTATAACATGTACGCGTTGAGTTTATAGACATGTAATATGCCAAAAAGACTATATCAAAGTTCCTTAATACGAGGGCAAGGTGAAAAGTCCCTGAAAAATAAAACAGATGGCGCCACAATCGAAAATTCCATGTGACATTTGTGATGTACCATCTTTAACTAGAACGCATTGGAAGTCATTCAGTTTTGTTTTGACACCCATCAAAAGCAAGTAACTTTGAAGATTTTTGTAAACATGGATAAAAGTGAATTTCGCGTCTTGATTAAAGATGATTTCTTCTGGCGTGAAAAAAATATTACGCAAGCCAAATCATCGCTTGTTAAATATTACGGGGACTCTTCACCATCGATTGGAACGATTCACAAGTGGTTTAATGATTTTCGTTGTGGTAGTATGTCCACAAAGGACGCCAAACGTTCTGGTCGTTCAATTGAGGTTACAATGTCAGAAATCGTCGATAAAATCCATGGTATGATATTGGACGATCGGCGAGTTAAAGTGCATGCGATTGCGATCCAACACAACAAATCATCAGAGACCAAATAACAGTCGATACAGTGGACTTGTTCTGGCCAATCGAAGCCGAAAAAGACCAAAGAGGTTTATCGGCCAGCAAAGTCATGGCGACAGTTTCTTTGGATGCACACTGTATTGCCGAAATCGTATTATTTGGAAGGGATCCCCAAAAATTAAAAAAACGGCGAAGTGTATAGGGCTACAAGGAGATTATGTTGAGAAATAAAATAAGTTTTGACCAAATATAAATCATTTCTAGTTTCATTTTTCAGGGCCTTTTCACCTTGCCCTCGAATATACATGTTATATACTAAGGATACCATGTGAAAGGTCAGTAATGTATACAAATCAACCTTTCATCGCTAGATACAGAAGCAGTCGTTTACAAAAAATGGTTAGATTAGCAGCACACTAGACTAGAAATTCTATTTAATAGATATGAAAAAGTGCTGGAAAATATTAAGTTCCTGACAAAAAGTCCGCTTTCTGGCTCTCGCGTAATTGTTTATTGGGTAAGATTGATAAAGCCAAACGGAAAGCTTATCACTCACCTACGACGGTAATGAAAATGAGAACAATTGATGTATGCTTCAAACCAATTCGTTCGGTATAGATATAGTGAATGGTTTAAAACATAAAAGAACAGTCAAATATATGATATTTACTCCAGTGTCAAAGTTCTGAGCAAAGTTCATAATAGTTTGACACAACGTGTTTCACATTCCAATACTGTAAACTATGTAATTATTATGCTATTTGGTATAGATATACGACATTCACTAGGTGAATAGATTACAGATAACGTAAACCATACACTCTATTGATTGTATTTTGGAATATTGTTTTCGTATAGTACGTAATTGCAGTGTTGTTTGTGACTTAGTGCTCACCTGCAATTGATTTTTTTTAAATTAGATTAACCTCCCAGTGTGAACTAACATAATGAAAAGGAGATTTTTTCGGTTATTAAAATCACTTCTTCATCATCATTTTCCAATACAACAGTACGTACTGTTTTTTTCTTCATATATTAACAACATTCGAATCCTCGAAGAGACGAAGAGAACAGGACGACAAATTACTTCTCCCAAATAAGCAAACATAACAGTGGCCTCGGAAACTGCAAACAACCTTTATCTAACGAATCAGCAGATAGCGCCAAACCTTTGAAAAGATAGACAACGAGAGGAAAGGTTTATGCTCGAGTAACAATAATTACGACCACATGACATTTCTCAAACAGAATCACTCACAAGAGTATTAGTTGAAGGAGAAGCATGAAATATTGTCATTTTGCTGAACATTTTTCGCAGTTACATCTTGATAGTCCTAATCTTAGACATGACTTAATCCATTAATAATATATAATTATATCAGTGATTTAGCCAGACAAATAATAATTGTTTTCGTTATAGTCATAGAGTTAGAGTTAGATGAATATGTTAGATTTGGAAAATATGTATTTGTAGTTCACGTAAAATTTGAACCAGAAAATCTATCCTCAAAAAAGTTATGATGAAAACTACTCGATACGAACCGTGTACTTAGCGCCCTCTGTGAGAGTCAGATATAAAAATGAATTCATGCGATGTGTCAGCTTCCAAAATTTATTCATTCGAAATTTCATTACAATGTTGCCAGTAGTTTCGACATAACCGTAAAATATGTCTTTAAACATTTTTCTTACAACACCCTGTATCTTGAATACGGATGCGGTTACGAAAATGTTTTACTAAGCAAAGCACTTATCTTTGTGTTCTACCTATCCTAGTAGGCCACCTTTTTTTTAAACACCCTGTATATATTCCAGGTTTTAGTAGCAGAACTTCAACAGTCGATAGAAAATTTGATTTTAAGCGGAAAGTTGCTATCCACATATATGCACAGACGCTTAATTTTTGAGATTGAATTTTACAAAAAATTTCCTTATTTTGTTTGTATCTCCGAAGATAATTAAGATGTCTCAATGAAATCTGGTATCGTGGATGCGTAGATAGGTTACCACATTTGCACATATTTTGGGACCGGTATTACTTCCAGTGGCGTAGATATAGGTATTTAATAATAATAAATTGACCCGACCAAGATTCGAACCCACATAGCTGGCTGTCCAGTGTGTCAACCAATTGCACCACTTTGGTCCCGTCAGAGTCCCATATTTTTATAAAAAATATATACCTCTGAAAGAATAGTAGATAATAGAGAATGAAGATTTCTCAGTCAGTTCTTTCGAAATTATAAAAACCGGGATGCTGTCATTGAATGAGTACTGTCAAAATAATTGCCTACCATAGTAAAACTCATATGTTCGAATTCATAGAATGACCATAATAATTGAAAAATATCATATTCAACCAGGAATTAATAAAAACGTTAAAGAACCACAGCTAATGTAGCTTTCCTGAAACTTTATTTGGATATTGTGGATTCCATCGAAAAAGATTATTTATTGTACATGTTAACACTGGATTGCGAACTTAGCAAATTTGTTGAAGCTTACCACCTAAAGTCAAATAAAGACACATCTACTGTAAATAATGTCATATTACGTTACGGTATACCTAATGAAATCGCAACAGACCGCAGTTCTGAATTCATTTCATCCACAATGACAGTGTGCAAGTAAATAAAGATTAATATGTTACAAAGTACTGCTTACCACCATCATATTATTGGAGCTTTAGATAATTCACTTAAAGTATTAGGAGCATATTTGACAATTTCTCAGAAAGAGAGTATTTCCTACAGTTCACGGTTATCTCAGTGTTATTTTGTTTACAAAATAACCGTTCATACTGAGACAAGATACACACCATTCGAGTTAGTGTTCGGTAGGGGTTTGTAGTGTTCCTAGCAACTTGACGATTTGCGGAAATGACCCTTTATAGTTAAGATATAGGTTACAAAGCTCATGAAGATGCTCGTACTAATTTTGTTAGTAGTAAGATTAAAAGAAAAAGGGATTATGATAAATCAGTAAACCCAGTGATTTACGATAGAACCGACTTGATTTTAATCAAAAGTTTTGAAACGGGAAATGAACCCTTATTCAGAGATTCCTATAAAATGATAAGACTATGCACGTTATGTGCTCATCGACGAAAAGGAAAGGATTCACACTCTCCTCTATCCTTCGTGAAGTTTTACTAAAAGAAGAAGACGAATATTGTATATTTGGTGCAAATGTGGCAGCTAAATTAAGTCTTGTTCTGGTGACGGGGTAAATGCTGAAAATGTAATAAATCAAATTATTATTAATGAAAACAATGAACAAGATATCATTATCAAAGTGATAATTATTTTGAAAATCCTTTCTGAAGGTCAAATAGTGTGAATCCTATATATACCTTACCTACTGAATCCGCGACTTTATTTTCATAATTTTCAGTAAACACGTTCGTTAATGCTATTTTGACGATTATTGACATTACTTTTTTGTTCAGTGTATTCAGTTTTGAATGTATTAGAGAAATATATTTAGTATTTCAGTAAACAGGTTGACTTTGTGACTTGTTGCAAGCTATTTAAAACTAGTTCTACATTAACAGGGCCGAATGTGGTACTACTGACTGAGAAGTAGTTTCATGATTCCAGCAAAATCCTAGGTGTATGTCTGGACAACAACTTAAAATATCAATTACAAATAGAACAAGTGTGTTCAAGATTGAGCAAAAGTTCCTTCAGAATCTTGAAGAAAAATGTCTGGCAGGGTACATACTAAAAAAGCATATTTGGATTTTCAAGTATGAGGTAATGTTATGGGTCTAAGAAAGTTTTTGTTAATCAAAAACAGTCTTAAAGGATTATGAGGGAGATAGAAAAGATGCAATCTTGTTGCACAGTTTTCTAAACTAACTCCCTACTTACTTTTTACGGTATCTTTATATATGAATGTTGGAATTTCTCTTTACAAATAAACATTATATCACTGATGAAGAATTTAAACACAAACAAGACACAAGAAATAAAAAGAATTATCAATGTCCTCATCATAGACTCAGAAAAGAATCCAAGATATCTTGCTAAAAATTTTAATGTATATATTATCTTATCTAAGTAAATTGAATAACTTACATTCATGTATTTTGTTCTTAAAATAGTGAGGAAAGTCTCAGAAATTATGTATCCGAAAGCAAGGACTGAAATTACAGTAATATATTGTAGGTCTTATAACTGCGATCTGTGGCTAAGACATAAGTGTAGCTCTCAACCGAGATTTTGCTGTTATGGATCTTCTGATTCTAGTATTTCGTCTAGTTAGGTATGGTTTCCATCAATCCGCAAATAATTTCATAATCATATTTTCGTAGTTCACGGGGTATATTCAGATAATGAATCACTGTGTATTCTTTAGTCAGGTTTGTACATTCAAATCATGGCGTTTTTTCTTTTCCATCACAATCACATTCATTCCAAACACCTCAAAACAGTCAAGCTAGAAATCCAAGCTTTTTTTTTGTTTTAATTATGTTAAATCTTACCTCCACAAACACATACTTGGAACGTTCATCAAAGATTTTCAGCCAACTAGTTAATGGATGATTACGCACCCAGCTTGCTAAGAACTTGGTGTTCATACTTGAAATTTGACGTGCCAAAATAGTATCTTAGACGTTATATGTATAGTAGCTGCCTAATTCTACAGAAAACATGAAAAATGAAAGCGGCTATTTTATCTGTAAAAAAATATATTTAATATTGACTTACAAAATAACCATACTTCAAAAATCATTAGATCTCAATAACACGATTCTTAATAATAATAGTATGAATAATATCACTCAAGAAGAAATTGCTTATCATGAACCTATACAAATAAAGTTAGTAGTATTATCACAAATAAGTGAGATTTAAACTAATGATGAGACTATGCCGAATAAATAATATCTTTGGCACATCAGTGTAACATATAAATTAAGAATATAATTATAACATTATATTTAAGTATCTAATATTGAAGATGCTGCCAACTCAATATTCCAGTTTGCACGTTGTAATGTTTCTTCACATTTATCCTTAGTCGCCAATCCTAACCTGCAAGATATTTTATGATTAATTTTTCACTTCATCTATATATTATGCAAAAACCTGTATTGTGTATAAGTCTAGATCGATCAGTAACATTACAAAACAATAGTTCTGAACAGCTGTTTCGTTCTCTGTCTCTCTCTCTCTCTCTCTCTCTCTCTCTCTCTCTCTCTCTCTCTCTCTCTCTCATGGAGCTTATCAGCAGAACGAGAAAGTTTGCAATGTTACTGAACGATCCTCTATGGAATGTATACATAACCGATTAATAAAATTGTAGAAAGAACCAAAAATATCTAATGCCATCTACGAGTAGATATCCCACTGAGAAATTCAAATAATGTACAACATTGACTGATAGATTTCTCGAACTTTACAAAAGTTACGGGGAATGCTAGACTGCTTGAGTGCCCGATGGCATAGGAAATAAATGCATTATATTCATTTAGTTCTCAATTGTTACATCAACATGTACCGGGATATCAAAAATTATCTTGGTCAAGGGTGGTTGTGGAATGTAAAACGTGTGTCTTACTTTAAATTCTTGAATATGTTTTGTTCTGTCAGAATCTGTTAAGTCATTGTGCTGAAATTTTCTAATCCAGTTTTTGAATTACCACACAGCACAAAAATTTTATGATTGAAGTCTATTTTCGAACGGGTGCGCTAGTTAATGGAAATTGGCAATACAGTCAACGTTTGTGTTTGGACAATTTTCGAGAGCACTTCCCAAACGTGGCAATATTACTGGACAATTTTTATGCGTTACAAATTGTGTTGAAGTGTTTCGCGAAACTGGTTGTGTGACTCATAAAAAAGGAGCTGGTAGACCAAGAGTTCGTACAGAAGAAGTTGTCAATGACGTTCGTCAACGTATGGAAGAGAACAAAGAATAGTTCAGCAATGTGCAACCATAACGCGAGAAATGCTGCAAACCGGTTTGCACAGCATGAGGATGCGCGTCAACTTGTGCATCGAACAAAATGGGGGGTGGGGGTGGGGTGTGCCTAGGTGGTACATTTCCAACAATTACTGTAATTTAGTTTTTCTTGTTACTAAAACCGTTATTTCATAATTTGTAGTTATTATTTTAAAACTGGAATAAATAGGTATGAAATTTGTAGGTTATTGATGTCAGTGTGACAGTGACATAATTATTTCAAACGTAAAGTAAGACACACGTTTTAGATTCCACAACCACCCTTGACCAAGATAATTTTTGATATCCCGGTACTATACGAAAATCACGTCTCATTCATTACCTGTAGTGTAGGACAAATTTTTGTAATTATCAGTTCTCTCCAAACTTACTAACAAAGTTTTGAAAATTGAGGCAATCTATGTTACAGCCAATGGAGAAATGTTACCTGCCTACATAGCATATAAATTTAAATTCCATGGCACCTTATGATTACTATCTGGCAAAAGCCGAAAGGAAATGAATAAATTATATGCATTTAGTTCTCAATTGTTACATAAACCTGTATTATACGAACATCACGTGACTCACGGGTTGCCTGTAAAATAGAAGAAAATGTATAAAATTATCATTTCTCCCGAAGCTTACTAAGAAAGTGTTGAAATTTGAGACTAATATGACGGAGCAAATCAAATCACCCTCATAGAATGATGGATACCTCAAAAACATCGACATCTGTGTTACTGTCAATGCAGAAATGCCACATAATATATAATAAATAATAATAATGAAAGAGATCCTTCAGGGACACGTTCGATTCCCATTTGTTCGAGAACTGGTTTACCAATATGTTGCTCTCTCACTAAAATGCAATGGAAGAATGCAATAACGGAATGGAAATTGCACCACAAAGGTGTTTTGACCTAAAACCGATGTTCCAAAACTGTTAAACAAATTTTGGAAAGTCAATCGTACTCGAATATACGTTCCGGATTTTGAATGTATCCTTTAGACACGGAAAAAATAAAAAAAATTAAACCTAGATCACCAGACAATTAATATTTGGTGCAAACTTTCCAAACTGTTGAAACCGACTGTTATTTCACGTGTATCTATGAATTAAATTCCGACTCATTCCCATCCGTAAGTAAAACCTACAATCTACTAGAAAGGTTAAAACCAATTAGAAAGACTATCTTTCACGTGTATCTCTAGGATTTAAATTTCGACTCATTCTCATCGGTAAGTAAAACCTACAATCTACTGAATTTTGCATTCAAATAGATATATAGAAGAAGTTTATGTAATAGAAATCTTAAAACCACTTAGAAACAGTCTTATTTCACGTGTATCTCTAGGAATTAAATTCCTACTCTTTTCCATCAGTAACTAAAACCCAAAATCTACTGAATATTGCATTCAAATAGATATATAGAAGAAGTTTATACAATAGAAATATTAAAATCAATTAGAAACAGAATCTTATTTCACGTGTATCTCTAGGAATTAAATTCCGACTCATTTCCATCCGTAAGTAAAACCTACAATCTACTTAATATTGCATTCAATTAGATATATAGAAGCAGTGTATGTAAGAGAAATGTTAAAACTAATTAGAAACAAACTCTTCTTTCACGTGTATCTCTAGGTATTAAAAGCCGACCCATTCCCATCCGAAAGTAAAACCTACAATCTACTGGATATTGCATTCAAATAGATATATAGAAGTAGTGTATGTAATAGAAAGGTTAAAACCAATTAGAAACAAACTCTTCTTTTACGTAACTCTAGGAATTAAATTCTGACTCATGCCTATCAGTAAGTAAAACCTACAATCTACTTAATATTGCATTCAAATAGATATAAAGAAGCAATTTATTCTTGATGGCTTATACCATATTTTGCAATACATCTACAATAATCAAAAGTGATTGCCAAATTTCTTTCGTGTCAACTAGTATTACGATGTTAGCAGAATAATATTTGATCACTAAACAGCTGTTTAATTTCATACAGTAACAAACCAAAAGAGTGGTTTGACGTGGATGTTCCTAATTTAATTATTATTAGATACATTAGATAATGTTGATCACTTTTAAAATGTTTTGAAATATTCGAATCTCTTCATTTTCCTTGAACTTGGATACATATGGGCTTCATACATTCTCCAGATCCGCCCTGATGCCACCTGTCATGTTTGCCGAAATATCGGCATATAATTCGTTTGAATACATACAAAATTATCAGGTTGAATAAGTAGTGACAGTAAAAGTCAAAATAAAACGGTTGTACTTACAGGTAGATTAAGAGGAAATATTATGATGATGAATTTCAACTAGATATAAGTTATATATAAATTCTTGGGAAATAGGTCACATTAACACATGTCAACTAGAATTTTGTCTTAAGGAAGATTTCAGTCTCACGACCATCATTAGAAGACGTTAGAACACTAATTCACGTGAAATTAAACTAATTGTATTAAGCAATGTCTTTATCGTATTAATTTCATGAATATGTATTAGTAATTAAACCATTACATAGTGATGTTTCTATAGTTGAGGACGTCATATGTTGAGTAGAGGTAAAACGGTCTGAATTCTAAAAACCATAATCCCTTTGCACCAAGTAGGTACAATGTAAAACAGATGTGTCTAAATTTTATGACTAAGACAGAAAAGGTCTAAGCTGTACCGATATTACTAATTTTGTAAAGAAGTACATAGAAATTACTAGTTTTTAGTTTAATTAAATTCGTTTAAATTTGACTCGAAGATTGCACATGAGTTCGCTGATTCACCGACTTGGGATCACGTTTTATGTGAATCATCTCCAAGATAGATCTTTCATAATAATTGGTTTCTTTAGCTAAAATATTAACATTTTTATAATCGAACTGATGGTTATAATCAAAACAATGTTGAGCAAGTATGGTTATAACAGACATATGTATTGATGTGACCTATTTCCGAAGAATGTAGATATAATTCATAACCGAGTCAAGAATCATTATTATACTGCATATAAGTGAACTTCATAATATAGTCTACTAACCTGAATCGAGACTAAACGATAAAATATGTGTGTTTTACAAGTTTATTCAAATTCTTTTGAATAATGAGTTTTCATAATTTACTTAGTGCTTACTTCAAAAGTTGTTCAACTTTTAGTGTTTTGACAGTCATAGTTACATCCCATCCACAAATCTGTAGTTTTCTCAAGCATTCTTCAGTGGTAATATCTGGTACACATTCGAGGATTTGTGCGATCTTACTGTTGCGATATTCGGGAGTCATTAAACGTTCTGCATCTGCAGTCAACTGTAATTATACAAAATTAATTAATCTCTAGTGTATTTTCCAAGTTAATGATTATAATAAATAAGCAATAAGTTTCCTGCTCCTTTAAATCTACGTAAATAATATACACCGCCTTTGGTAGTGTAGTGGTTAGCGTTAAATGAATAAATACAAGAAAAAATACTATAAAGGTAGACACTATAAATAAGAAACAATCACACCTATCCACTGAAAATACTGTAAAAGTACTGAGGACCAAGTAAACTAAATTAGAAAACGAAATGTGCCTGTTTAAATACTATTTGTAATTAGCAGGGTATATAAGAGATATCCCTCAGATGGGGATAACTCAGAATTCATCTCCAGCTGAGGGCAACTTTTTGCACTTGGCTTTGTATCATTGATTATTAAGATCATTTACTTGTTATGTGATAAATTAAGTCGGTCACGTACCACATTCTATTTTATTTATTAGAGTTATTTTGATTTCGTTCATTCAATCCTAATCTTCAAAGTAATTAATTTATTTTTCTAATTTTCCACAGAACACGCTGGATCAGAAATTTTTCACGACTCACTCGAAATTTACATTTTATGGCAGTCCCTCAAAGAATCAATTCACAAAAAATCTAGAAATTTTAAAACATTAGTCGGTAATAAATTTTATAAAAATAAACTATAATTTTTCCAAGCGTTAATTGTTAAAATTGAGGAAAATATTTATTGCTCCCATTGCGCGAAAAAGATTCCAAATATTCTACATTATGCGTTAGATTTGCAACCAATAGCAGGAACGTCTGCTATTGCTCGCCCGTGATGGGGCTATTTGTGGTTGGGCTAATTTGTAATTTTTTGCATGACGGCTATGTAATGAGATTAGAAAGAAATTGATTTAAGGATTGGAAAGCATTTTTTAATATATGGCGATCGGAGTTTCAATGAGTTATAAATGAACGAGTAGAAATGCAAAAGTAATTGGGAAAAAGGAAGACAATAAGAAGGTAAGATGTTTATAGTCTCAACTTATTTCAGATTGTGTTCCTAATAACGTATGTATCTACAAATATTGGTAAATGAATAATAAGATCTGAAATAATTTTTGCTGCTTAATTTCAGATTGGCGGCTGTGACTAAAGTATCAATTTTCAGTAGCATTTCGCGGAAAAAGCAGTTCGGTGATTGCTGCGTCTCACATTCAATGCCCACTTGATAATTCATTCACTAATGTTCAATTAACATCCAACGTTTTTCGATAGACATTGTTCATATCAGCAATAATCATTTTATGAAAGTGTGAGTTCGAAGAAGGAATGATTATGTACACAGAAATGACTTCAATATGATGCAGAGTAACTTATTACTAGCTATTACAGAGTAAAAAAAAATATATGTTCGCTATCGCTAATAGGGAGATGACAAAGCATCGACGTATTTTATAAAATTAGTGCTGGTACTGAACGCAAGTATAGCTGAAGCTTTGTGAACGCATTGCTGCAAAGGGCAACATAGCAGTATGTAGTCATAGCAGTTTTTTGTCAGTCGATATTTTTTTTTTATAGCCACGATCCACTTTTATTAATTCATCACTTGGAAACCTAAGCCCAGAAGTTTTCGAGGAACCCGAAGAAATGATACAACATGGAGGTAGTAAAATTTTAAATAAACTTTCGTCACTGCCTAGAACTGCTTAACAAAATTTTATCCAAACCCCCTCATTGATTTAGTGTGAGATGCGGAGCCAATAAATACCCTCTATATACCCATTATTATGACGCAGCGCGCCTGCAAAAATTATGGAAACGTTTCAGTGAATCAAGTAACTCGTCACGAGGGTTTGATTGGATAAACAATGGGACTCATTGCCCCTCAACCAGGGCAATTAAACATACCAGGTGAATTAGTAAGCATGTTTTACTCCTTTCTATACTATTTCGCCTTACGTCACTCGCGGTATCACCTCATGGTACACCATGATTAATAAAAAAGAAAAATAATTTAGTTTTCACTATCTACTCTAAATGTCCCTGAGTTCATTCTGTTTATTCTCTAAGAAATAAAACTTTAATTCATAAAGATTTATAATTAAATTTAAGTCATTTCGTTCATTTGGGACCTTGTGATGGCCAATTTTCTATAAAATGTACCTTAGAATTTCTTATCGAGATTTACATTTAAAATAAAAATAGTCGATTTTCAAGGAGAACCGGCCCAGTCTATCTACTGCCTCTTACTAATGTACACACCAATAGGCTTTTCTTATCATCAACATTTGGTCATATTGGGTTAGTTCAAAGAAGGAACGATTTTTTATTTTTTTTTGACCACAAAAATCCACAGTTAAACCTGTTTGCGCCAATGAAAAAAAGGCCCAGGGAATTATGGTCTTCATACATCCCAAGGAACACATCCCCCCTTTAACCAAGTTAACAAGTCAGCTCATTTTCGGGCAAAATTGGCCCCTTAAGTTATGGCCTCTATTCATTTTTACGTTGTCAACGAGTCAGCCCAAATTCTAAATTCGTGATAGTGAGGGTGATACCTATCGAGGTTCAAGGGGCTTTGAATCAACAGTTGGCAACAAATTTAACATTGCGGTTGTTGGATTATAATCAACACGTTTTTAAACCAAACAATGATTTCAAACCTATGTATAAGCCAACACAAATGCAACTATCGTCACGAAATATGACACATACCATACCCCATCAACGTACCCTGTAGATTGGTTCTACAAAGAGCTGGACATCAGAAGAACTATACCTGCAACAGGTAGGGCATCAACCTCCAGCAAACGTTGAAAGCTCGTCGAAAATGAAAATCAGATATATGAACCTACACATAGTGAGGAAGAAAATCTAAATCTCACGGACCTCACTCTACAAAATCAGCCTTGATACATATGAATTACGATGGTGCGACCTTGAAACTTACACACATAGTTATACCAAAAGTAAATTTAAAACTTATGATTGACACTCGCTCAATCAAATCTCTCATTAGTTCAGTGGTGGCAAATAAATATTATTCGCCTCATATACAACAAGAATTATTTAAACTTTCGTCTTGTCATCAAACGCCAGTTCACAATCAAGCAACCAATATACCATTACCTACCGTCTTTAATACAGGGAAGTTGAGACATAAATTCCATGTTTTCTAAATTAACGCACAATATGAAGGACTCGTAAGATTAGACTTGTTAAAACCGCTAGGAGCAACCATCTAATTTAATCTAAAACTATTGATAACACAACAAGCTCGAATACATATACACCTACCGGCAGAAGATGACATCGAAATAAGTAAAAGTGATTATGACCACATCACTATCAAGCCACGCATGGAAAAATTATTGATATAGCGGTCAATATTACTATGACATACGATGTAATGGACTAATTTAAGCCTATCAAAAGAGTTTGAAAAGGGAATAGCAACAACTAATATTCTTAACTCAAATGAATACAGTACCTATGCGTACTTTAGGGATAGAACCAGTGGAAGGTATACACTGAAATCATATACACAATATATATGAACAGGACATTCAGATGCCCAATATCAATCAGAAAATTAAAGAATCACTTAGATTGTATCATAGTTATGAATATTGAAGAAAACGAAGCGAACCACTTTATGCAAAAAATATGACAATATCTTCTTTAAAGAAGGAACCCCATTAAAGTTCAATAGTGGGATAAAACATAAAATGCGAACTTCTGATACAAGTTACCGTATGTAAAACAACAAAAGGGTATACGTCAAGTTGACCAATTGTTGGAACAACAAATTATGCAGCCCTCAATGGCCTTGGAACTGCATCATTCTAATAGTTCCGAAAAAGAAAGAAAAATAGAAAATGAAACCTAGCAATTATTTATAGGGGCCTCAACAGTAAAACTATGGAAGACAAATATCCACTGCAGAATATAAACGATATACTCCAAAAGCTGATACTACACTAATTTAGAATTGACATCTGGGTATCACCAACCTGGAGTGTCACCGGAGGACGTAGAAAAAACTGCTTTTATCAGTAAAAATGGCCACTACGAATATCGTAGCTTAAGAATGCGCCTGCCACTTTTTAACGTCTAATGGACAATATTCAAAACGAGCGATCTTTATACCTGGAAGACATAATTGTTTTTCCGACTTCACTACAAGGGCACATAGAAAGATTAAAAGAAATATTCGAACGACTCAGAGGTTCAAACTTAAAAGTACAACTGGACAAAAGTGAATACCTTCAAATGGACGTGGCTTACGTAGGCCACATTATCACTAAAGACTAGGTTCAGCCAAGCCCAGACAAAATAAAAGCTATTCTTCAATATCCGATTCCTACAACGCGAAATGAAATAAAATGATTTCTTAGTTTAGTAGGCTACTAAAGAAAATTTATCAAATTTACCAATCCAATGACTAAATGATGGAAGAAGAATGTTGAGATAAAATAACAGAGGAATTTAGGAAAATTTTTGAAAAATGATAACAAATCTTAACAAACCAACCCCATATTACAATATCCTGACTTCCAACAGCCGTTCGTACTAACCACGGATGCCTCAAAAGTGGTCATAGGATCAGTACTATCACAAGGATCTATTGGTAGTGACGAACCCATCTGTTACGCATCCAGAACTCTCAACGAAATGGAGGGAAGAATGTACAATCGAAAAGGAACTCTTATCAATAGTTTGGGCAACCAAATGTTTTCAACCTTATTTATATGAGCATCAAAAAATAAAAAAATAAAAAAAATATATAAGAGCCAAATTCTAAGCTAGTTAGATGGCGCTTGAAATTGGGAGAATTCTACTATGAAATCATCTATAAAAAGGGAAAAAATTAAACTAATAGATGCATTGTCGAGAATACAAATCAATTTTATTGAAGAGGACTTAATGGGACTCACTAACACATCGTATCATCATCGCATAAAAGCACCGCCCTCATCATCACCTACACCTGTCAGACCATTTCAACTTGTCCATGTAGATACATTTTAATACAAACCAAAATTATTTTTGACAATAGTTGATGGCATTTTCGAAATTATGGCAGGCCTTTACAAAACATCAAAAAATTGCAGTTGAAATAGTAATGCAGTATTACGAACCTCCAGAAACTATAACCACCAGTGACAGTGGAAGCGAATTTAATACAGATCTGACAAATACCTTATTAGCTCTACATAAAATAATTATACAAACAGTATTGCATAATCGTTTCATTCTACCCTAACTGGAACATTGGCGATTGAAGAGACAAACATACCTTGATGATATATACTTCAGGTTACAAATGTTGCAACCACCTTTGGACAAACCCCAGGCAACTGTAACCAAAATCCCGGAATTTTACCAGTAAGACTAGGTAACATGGAGAATGTTATAAATCACAGAAAATTCATAAGAACTTTTAATGCAACACCTCTTAAAGAATAATTATTTGATTGCAACAATAACTTTGTAATGTAGAATGAAACTGTAGCTAAAACTCAGTTCAGTGAACTCTACAGACCAGATTTAAATAACCATCTAGAACTTTTGGAACATCAACTTAACTATTTCCAATTATACCTGATGATAATGAGACAGAAACGAGGACTGATTAATGATCTGGGATCCATTTTCAAAGTAATAACAAGCAATTTGGATGGAAGCGATGCTGAAAAATATGATATGGCTATTCAGAAATTAATCAATTCACACATCTTTGCCAAATTAAATACTATACATTCATCAATAATTCACCATTAGATCTTTTGAATGAAACTTGCACACTATATCCCACTCATCTTTTGAAGTAAACACAAATGTCATATCCATCTATCAAATAATTGCTGATATTAAGAGCTATATACAGGATAAGCAAGTAATATTCGTAATAGAAATTCTCATTGTGGAAACCGGATCATACACTACATAATTATCATTTATATTCACTACATATAATTCAAAGTTTCAATCATTCCGTAACAATTATACCTCAAACCCGACACCTAGCAATCAAAAAAAGATTCTTTCAACCTGAACAATCAAAGATTAGACAAAGCTCCTCCACAAGAATATTTATGTACGACACCACATATTGAACAAATAACTGAACAAAGCCCAAACTGTTACAATTCTCAATATGCTACAAGAATTGCATCCTTCACTCTATAAACATCAAAACTGTAAAAATGTACTCCGTAGAAACTGACCAATGGATGAAAATTTTAGCAGCATATATAAAAATTCCCGAAAGCAAATCGAACACATACCTTTACCAAAAATTACAATGCCAGAAAAGACAGTTGATACAAACAAATCCATGACAACTCCTATACAATTGGAAGCAATCAACCTAGTAGATAGATTCAAGCTGATAATGCAAGAATGAATGGAAACAAAGAACAATTAAAATTCATCAATATTCCTCAAATCACACTTCAATCAGAGTCCTATATTTCATTCCAATATTTATAATAATATGGATTATTCATAAAAATAAGAAGTGGCATAAGGAGCCAGCAACACCTACATAGATGATAGAAATCCCAATGGACAATATTCGACTAAAAAATTAGGTAAAGGAACCCTAATATTTTTCTTACATGGACCAATCCTCATTATGGAGTCAGCATTAACGTCATTTGAGATACGAAGTACGCACGTTCCCAGCTTGTCAGCATTTTACAAGGAGCATAATTATTATAGGTAGTTAAGATTTTATTCATTCTGAGATATCACTTAGCTTCCTGTGTATCAAAGTTTCAAATGAAGTTATAATTGTGAACTTCAAATACTTTTTTTTTAACATTATTTCTTAGTGGAATAACGTAGTAGCGTACCTGTGTTCCTTTTCGTGTTATTACCTGTTGCGAAACTAATCAGGGGTTATACATAGATTTTTTTTTAAATATAGTAGATCTAAGTTGAGGTTGGGACTCGAGCGACATATTATTTTTGAACGAAGTTAGTTCGTGCCCAAGGAAGCAGCTATTATATTTTCGAGAAGGATAGATAAAACAGAGTTGGACACGTGTTGTGACGTATTGTTTCGATTATTTTCAATTTAATCAGTAAACCAATCCGGGCGTAAATTGTCAGTGAGTTACGCTATGTCCTAAGTGAAACCGGAAACGTGCGATGTGGTAAAAAGCACACGCATCGCACACAATTGCGGTGCACGAATTTAAAATAGGTGGCAAATTATAGAAAGACATTTAGTTCAACGACTCCGACGTCAAGTTGTTTCATTTTACTTATGGAAAATAGATTATCAAAGCTAAGATTATTACGATAACTTAAAAAGAGACGAATATAAAAAAAAACTAATAAAATCTATAGAAACAGGTTAGTTTATGGTGAATTTCATCATCTGTATCTTGAGATGCGAGCAGATGAAAGTACTTTTCGCCAGTACACCAGAATGACAATCAATACATTTGATTATATTGTTGAAAAAATACGTGCTACATGTTACCATTGTACCACAAATTTGCAAACGCCTATTTTTGTCGAAGAAAGGTTTTTTTTGTTAACCTTAAGTAAGGTAAGTAATTTACGCTATAATACATACTTTGAAGTGTTTTTATTGAAGAGGATATGAAAATAGAAACAACTGAAATTCACATTATTTAAATGAGTTGCGGAAAGTATTGAGTCAATAGGTGAAGAAATAATGTAAAAGATCGACGATGATGCTGATGCTAGAGCAGTTGAAGGTCGAACAGGGAAATATGTGGAAACTGGTAGACTACGATGACATTTCGTTGATTAATATCTCTGGAAATTTGGTTTTCACTCGCACAATGGATTCATTTTTTATAAATATGGCAATGACCTCAAAAACAGAGCAAGCTTTTTGGTCTCTAGTGGCAAGTACTTGCGAAACATCAGTAGTGACACTCAGTGGTGTCGAAGCATTGGTAATACAATTTTCGTCTTCAATATCTTCATAGTCAACCAAAGAAGTCTGCGATTCTTCCAAAACTTCAATGTGAGGTACATTTCATTCCGTAGTCCTGGGCTCTACTATGCACCACAAAAACTCCAGATTGGCAAAGTACTGCCATTTTCCTGTGTATTGTCCTATATTTTCTTAAGCGGCGTCGACCGGAGCGATGTTTAAAAACTTTCTTCAATTCTTTCGAAAACTGATCCCGTAAATTTCGCCATTTTCTTTTGGTTTCTTCCTTTAAAATAAAAAAATGTGTTAAAATTAGGTATTTATCTATCTACTGGAATCGCGTTTAGGCATATTGGGACTCACTTAGGAATACGCATATGCCTTTGCCTACCGACAGAGATTTTGAAAATATTGCAATTCAATATTTTAATAAGTGGTATTTTCCTAACTGTTTAGATAGTATCGACGGAAAACACACAATACTTAAGTGTCCAGATAGATGAAGTAGCATGTTCTACAATTATAAACAATTTTTTTCAATTGTACTAATGGCAATTGTCGATTCAAATTTATCGATTTGTAATGATAGATGTGGGTGCATATGGAAAAGATAGCGACGCAGCATTATATTAAAACATCGAAAATGGCACTTTACTTCTACCAAAAGATAAAAGATAAGCTTCCTTTGTATTCGTAGGAGATGAAGCGTTCCCATTACAAACCTATCTTTTGAGACCCTATCCTAAAAGACGACTTCAAAATAATGAACCTACCTCATATATATGGCACGCTGGCTACTACACCACAAGATAAAGCCAACCTTTTTGCTGGAATGTTTGCAACAAATTCAGCCACAAGGGAAGAACCCCCCTAATATTGTTACGATCGATAGCCATATGTCTGAAATTATCTTTCGTCAGAGCACAATTAGGCGCATTTTCTGCACAATTTATGGTATTGTCGAAATGTATAGACAAAAGTAGAAAATGCAGTCCCTATTATAAAAGCCATTTGTATTTTACACAATGCTGTAATCGACATGGAGGGGAACCATTTCTAAACGGCTTAAAAGATCCTTTAGATTACGTCGTGGTAATAATTTACGTATTTCAAGAGTCCATAATCATCGTCCAGATAAGCAGAAAATGTGCGAGATATGTTTTGCCAATGCTTTTTGAAAAACAGAATTTAAATGAACGGTGTACAATATACACGTTACAAAGGCAGAAAATATTAATTAAATAAGTGAATACTTACTTGAAAATCCTTTATTGTCAGCTACAGCATCCCATTCTTTGTCAACAATTAACCGATCTTGTTTTCACTTCCGAACTCAAAACTTCCATTGCGAAAATAGTACAAGAAGTGCGGTAGAAATTAAAACCGGTTTCAAATTAAAAACAATGCGTGCGATGCGTCAACCTAGCTGCGTGCGAATTTAACGTGTCACTTATTTACGCTGGACCAACTTATTTAATTTTCAATGTTTTGTTTTATAGTTTATTCTCTCTGTAATTTTGTTTGACGTTTTGGGTTCAAATTTTTACGTTATGGTTTCGAGTGCGCTGATCACGAATATGAACATTAAAAATGTCTGGGCTCTATGCTACTCGAGTTATTGGCCATTTTTTAGGTCCAAATTGCCCCGACTGTGATGTTTTTCAATTAGTAAAACTATGAGTTCCCCTCGATCATTGTATGACAGAAGAAGTTGTAAGAAATCAAAAAAAGTGAAATGACGCCAATTAGAATGTAAGGGGCCTAATATAGTGCCCAAAAAGGGCGATTTTTGAGCAAAATCAAACGTTTGTTCAATTGCCAATTATAAGATGACTGTCGTATCAACTAACGCTTAACATGCATTGATAGTATTTTGTGTGTAATTTAATATGAGTTCTTCATTTGATTGATATTTGTAAAAGAGGGCGCTCCAATCGCTCTTTTCGTTTAAAACGTAATTTTGCGATTGCGGGCCAAAAAATTAAACTTCAGACTCAAAACAAAATTCAAACGAAAGATATTAATGGCTTTCACCTATGAACCAAAATCCACGGTTCATATGGGCCGATTTGAGACCATTTTGAAAAAAGGAACCGCGAAAAATTAGTAAAATTTTTAGGTTAGAAAATCCGAATCAGGAAAATAAATTCATGGTTAGATAGCTGAAACATTTACGCAAATTTTGATACCAAGCACGATCTTCTCGGTTGCGTCAATTCCGAGAAAACTCATGCTAAGCCTTCTGGGTCTTTCGTAATAAATCTTAGTTCAGACTATAGATCCTCTTGTGACTATCTCAATATACCATTTTCCCCGCTTCATCAACTAAAAATTCCAATTCTTAATTGTCAAAAACGATGTAAACTAACGTTAACCCGGGTTCGATCCCACCCGGGAGACTTTACTTTTTTTCTTTTTTTTTTGATAATTATGATACAAAATCATAATAATTTTAATAATAATATTCATAATAATAGTAATAATATTGATGATAATAATAGTAATTATTATTATTTAAAACCTGGATTTTATTTGTTAGTTTTTTTATTAATGAATAAATTAATGATAATAATAATTATTATTATTAATTAATTAATATTAAAATTAATTAATTAACAAATAAAATCCAGGTTTCAAATACATATAATGAAATTTTGTAAAAAAAAAATCTTTTTCAAATACATATAATGAAATTTTGTAAAAAAAAAACCTAGTGTTCTTCTCTGACTTGCTAGAAATTCTATATTACATATTATATCAGAGGAGTGGAAGCAGATGTTTCTTTATCAAAACAAGTGGAGGCTGTTCCTACACACACATCACACATATAATACATACAAAGACGATGCGCGTGAACACTGATGAGTGCGACATAGTAAAAGATACGCACAAACAGTTTCGTGATCTATCGAAAATCTATTATTAAAATTATTATGATTTTGTATCATAATTATCAAAAAAAGTAAAATAAAGAAAGAAAAAAGTTTCCCGGGTGGGATTGAGCCCGGGTTGACGTTAGTGTACATCTTTGATAATTAAGAATTGGAATTTTTAGTTGATTTTTTTGTGTGTGACTGTCAAACGCTAAAGCGGGGAAAATTGTAATCTGAGATAGCCACAAGAGGCATTTATAGTCTGAATCAAGATTTATAACGAAAGGCCCAAAGGCTTAGCAAGAGTAAATGTTTCAGCTAGCTAACTATGAATTTTCCTGATCCGAAGTTTCTAACTTAAAATGTTTTCTCATCGTGGTTTTTTCAGAATAGTCTCAAATCGGGTCATATGAACCAACGTGGTTGGATTTTGGTTCATAGGTGAAAGCCATCAATATCTTTAGTTTGAATTTTGTTCTGAGTCAAAAGGTTAATTTTTTGGCCCGCAATAGCAAAATTACGTTTTTTACGAAAAGAGCGATCGCAGCGCCCCCTTTGCAAATATCAAACAAATGAAAAACTCATATTAAAGTAAACACAAAATACTATCAATGCATATTAGTTGATTCGACAAACAGTCATCTTATAATTGACAATTGTACAAACGTTCGATTTTGCTCAAAAATCGCACTTTTTGAGCCCCATATTAGGCCGCTTCCATTCTATAAGCTTCTAATTGGCGTCATTTCACTCTTTCTGATTTCTTAAAACTTTTTCTGTCATAAAATGATCCGAGTTTTCCTAAAAATTGAAAAACACCAAAATCGGGGCAATTTGAACCAAAAAAATGGCCAATAACTCGAGTAGCCATAGCGTCGAGACATTTTTAATGTCTATATTCGTGATAAGCGCACCCAAAAACATGAAGATTGACCAAAATTAAAGAACGTAAAAATTTTAACCCTAAAAATTACAGAGGGACTAGACTATTAACCGTTGCTCGCAATGCACGTAACGCATCGCAGCACCCGCGTTCACCTACGACATAGCGTTATACTAAATAGAATCACAAGAAGAATATTGTTCTTCAAATAACCGGGGTAAGTGCATCTTATTTCAACAAGAACAGTTAATATTTTGACTTCATCTCCTGAGTTGATGAAATAGACATACAGGACCATATACCTATTTCATTACCAGCTATTCAAATAATTTCCGAACATCAAATTCCATATCTGCATTTTTGTTCAGCAACTTGACCTAATTTGATATTGCTGTTGAAGCTCCGCTTAATGGACGTACATTAGGGGTAAATAATGATTACCAGGCTCTACAGAACTGCCCGATTTCTACCAGTAAATGAGAAGTTGCTAAAGTTTTTCTGGGGGTCAACCCTGTATCTTGTTTCTATAGTTTCAACTTTTCTACTTCACATAGGTTGATAAGGCGATTATTATTATTATTAATAATTGTATGATGTATGTTTCTTTCAATTAATAAAATAATTAAAACTGGTGTAGCTACAGTGGTGACCCCGATGAACCAAGATGTCACAAACTGAGTCAAGAGAAATCAGCAGGATTGCAGCTTTTTTTGAAAAGTAAATCCTACAATTTTGTTTCAGCAAGTGGAGTCATAATTTGTCATTGCAAACATAATCACAGACGTCACCAAATATCATTGCGGTGTAGCTGCAATTTTTTCAGAGATGAGTGATATTATCTTAAAACTAACTGCAGTTGACATGCATGAAGCACTTAAAAGGCCGTTTTGAAGAATAACACGAGAGAAAGATTAATACATTAGTGCGCAAGTTCAAGTTGGAAGATGAAAGACCCTCTCAGCTTCTAAGGGAAATGTCCGAGTTAGCAGAGGATAAGATTAATGCGTCATTGTGGTTGCAAAGATTACCTTACAATATTCAGACTTCTCGATGTCAGTGACGATAGTTTAAAGAAACTGGCGACAATGGAAGATAATCGAAACACAAAAAGTGTTGGGTTTGTATTAAGTAGTATGGAGACACATGGAAAATGCACGCATGATCTTCTGGAGCTGTTTGCAGACAATACTTCCAGAATACAGACATACGGAAACCAGCTGAACGTGAATTTTCGCTTACTTCGGGAGTTCAAATGGAACTTCATGGCATCCAAAATGAACTAAGCGATCATTGGTGCAGATTTCTACATTTCAATTTGACTGTAGATCTAAATCAACGTTGTCTTCACGATGTTAATACACAGTTTGTTTCAAGGGTCACCGTCAGAACGACCTCCCCGAAAATTTCTACGATTCATGGTAATTTACCTTTCATCTAAATACATAGAATGTTTGTGAAAAACATTCTCACACACAGTCACATATCATATCGTAACTAAGGGCCCACCACTGTCAGCGGGAGTTCGAAAATTATTCGGGCAAAACTAGAAACGACTAAACCTCGATTTAGAATTTTAGTTGAACCGGGTATTTGTCGACCATCTAAAAGTCATTGGCCGGCACCGCCCCATATGGTCTAGAAGGTCTATGGAGAATGGCGTCCATATGGCGATTATCGTAAATTGAAATTATTACCACTACATACAAATACCCACTTTCATTAGTGCGGGACTTTTGTCGAGAATTTTACTAAAAAAATATACTTCACTGTCGATTTATTAAAGGCATACATCAGGTTCTAATTGAACCTTCACATATTTCCAAGACTGCAATCATAACACCATTTGGTCTCATTGAATTTGTTCGGATGACATTAGGTTTTTGAAACGCTGCCCAAACCTTTCAAAGGTTTATGCACCAAGTCGGATACAGTTTGGATTTCTGTTACGTCTACTTAGACATTTTAATTGCTTCAGGAAACTTGCAGGATCATTTATATCATTTTGAAATTTTTTTAAGCATTTAAAAGAACATGGCTTGGCGATTAAAGTTTTTAAACATAATTTTGGACAACATGAGATCAAAATTTTAAGTCACAAGATTTCGGCAAGTGGTATAGTTCCACTTGACGAAGAGTCGACTCTTTAAAAGAGTTTCATAAATTTTTGGGTATAATCAATTTTTATTTATAATTCCTCCCAAGATCAGTAGATCTGCAAGAACCTTTTCATAAGTTACACAGAGGAAACAAAAATTATAACTCTCCCATCAATTGGACGGATCAGTTAAGACAGTCCTTCGTCAAAATCAGAGTTTACCTTGTTCAACATTGTTAACTACTCCCAACAATAAGTTTCAGTTTGATTTAATGGCGGATGCCTCGGACTTTGCTATCGGGGCTGTTATTCAAGAGCGCAGACAAGATTCGTGGCAACCAATAGCTTTTTTCTAAGAGTGAAGTGGATAAGAAGTATTCCACTTATGATAGAGTACGCCTAGCGGCATAGCTGCTATCAGAAACTTTCAGTATCTGTTAGAGGCGAAGAGGTTCACGTTTTTTACTGATCATAAACCTGTCAATTAGGCGTTAAATCAAAATCAGAAAAAGGCTTCACCTAGGAGAAAAACAGATTTCAATAAACCAATTAAAGTGAGCTTTCATAGCCCATGAATGTCTTGATCCAGATGTTGGAGAATTTAACAAAAAATATCAAACACACTATTCCAATCAGTCAAAACATTTTACCGCAATCACAAAAAATTCTGAAGTTTTCACCATATCGGGTAGGTTGATAAGACAGAGTTAGATTTCTGGAGTAACGCAAGCTGGAAAGGGAATACTATGGCGGTGAGCCCTGTTCCACCAACTAGCTTCTAGTTCAACTTTTAGCCTTTATATAGGTTGTGAGGGAGATTATTATTTGGAATACTTCTGAAAATGTTCCTTTCAAGGTGAAGCTCGAAATTAACCACTTATTTGTAATTACTCTAGCTTTACTCATTGATTCCAAATCATAATTTGAGAATCAATTTACGATAGCCGAGGAAATAAAGCACTAAAAAAGGCCAAACCTTCCAAAACCGGCGCAGTTGGATGGATTGAGATGCAGTTTTCTGCATTTGATTCAGAAAGTAATTTAGAAGTTTTGTGTCGGGTTTGTTTTTTGCGGAAAAAATGTATTGCATTTCTACAGCCAAAAAATGCATTTTGCTGAGTGCACTTTTTGAGGAGAATAAAAAAACGAACTCGAAATGATTTCTCGGGGTTTTTTGGGGTCGCTGATCACGAATAAGACGTCCAAAAAATTCCCTTAGGTCCCCATTTCTCGGGGGTTTTTGGGGTCGCTGATCACGAATAAGAAGTCCAAAAAATTCCCTTAGGTCCCCTTGAACCTTTACCGGGGTAGCCGGGGACCCTGACGCCCTGGATATGGATGAACTTATATAAAAATTGTTCTTTAATGCTTGTCAACTGTTCTAGAGAGGATATAAAGGTCTTTAATGATGATTACGACATGCAAAAACCTTCCTGCAATACCTAGTGGTACCCGGAGACCGGGTAACCACGTCATCTTCTAGGAATTTGTTGATTTTTCTTCAAAAAATTTAACAAATTCTGGCTCTCGGGGGTTTTCAAAGTCGCCGATCAGGACTATGACACTCACAATGTTCTGCTAATTACCTGGGGGTGTTTTCAGGTCTCTGGAGCCCTGCGTATCTACGTCATCTTCTAGGAATTTGTTAATTTTTCTTCATAATATGTAACAAATTCTGGCTCTACGGGGTTTTCAAAGTCATCGATCATGATTATGATAATCACAATGTTCCACAAATTACCTGGGGGTGTTTCCGGGTCTCTGGGGCCCTGCGTATCTACGTCATCTTCTAGGAATTTGTTAATTTTTCTTAATAATATGTAACAAATTCTGGCTCTACGGGGTTTTCAAAGTCATCGATCATGATTATGATAATCACAATGTTCCACAAATTACCTGGGGGTGTTTCCGGGTCTCTGGGGCCCTGCATATCTGCCTCATCTTCTAGGAATTTGTTAATTTTCCTTCATAATATGTAACAAATTCTGGCTCTCGGGGTTTTTCAAAGTCTTCGATCACGATTATGATACTCACAATGTTTTACAAATTACCTTAGGGTGTTTCCGGGTCTCTGGGGTTCTGCATATCTACATCTGTTCTAGGAATTTCTTAATATATAATAAGTAAGAATTTTCAAACACCGATAATTTTTTTTAGATATTAAAAAAATACCAATAAGAAAAAAAGTTGTAGTTTGCGTTCTTAGGATTACGATGCATGAACTTTGTGAGCGTCATAAAATCGTGATCGGCGACTTCGTAAATCCCCCCGAGAACCAGAATTTGTTACATATTATGAAGAAAAATTCACAAATTCCTACAAGATGACGTAGATCCGCAGGGCCCCAGATACCCAGAAGCGCCCCCAGGTAATTTGCAAAACATTGTGAGTGTTGTAATCGTGATCGGCGACTTAAAAACCCCCCGAGAGCCAGAATTTGTTACATATTATGAAGAAAAATTAACGAATTCCTAGAAGATGACGTAGATATCCGGTCTCCGGGTGCCACCAGGTATTGCAGGAGTTTTTGCATGTCGTTATCATCATTAGCCACCTTTATATCACATCTCGAACAGTAAACAAGCCATGAAAAATAATTTTAATGAAATTCATCGATATCCATGGCGTCAGGACCCCCGGATACCCCGGTGAAGGTCCAAGGGGACCTAAGGGATTTTTTTTAGATAGCATATTCGTATTCAGCGACACCAAAAACCCCCTAGAAACCAATTCGAGCCCGTTTGTCGCATTATCCACCGAGTAACTAATTTTTGTATTCACCTCTAGAAGTGCACTCAGAAATATGCCTTTTTGGCTGAAGAAATGCAATAAATTTTTTCCGCAATTCACTTTCTGAATCGAATACAGAAAACCGCATCTCAATCCATCCAGCTGCGCCAGTTTTGGAAGGTGGAATGCTTTATTTCCTCGACTATGACCTCTGATTCTGGTAATGGCTGGCGATAGTTATGTCGATCTCGATAAACCATCCACCTCTGTAAGCATTTGGGCGGAAATCACCGTCAAGGTCATTATTTGTGTTATTTTTATATATTATTTACTCTTTGTTTATCCGTTTTAATTTTTTTATTCTATATGCATCATTTTATTATTTTAACCAGTATTTGATTTCCTATCAGATTTGTCTGGGAATTAGTAAGTCAGAGAACGTATCGAAGATAAGTAAACAGAATCACACTTTATTTTACACTTGAACATGAAGACACACTCAAAGACACCCAGAAGGTGGCGCAAGGCCAGTCTACAGGGAAGTAGTTTCTTGGTTATGACTATCTTCTATAAAGAACTGGAACCGAAATCGATCTACGGATCATACCCTTCTGTTCCGACATAAATAAATGAAAAATAGCGATTTGGCTAGATATTGTCACTACCTGAAATAAAAACCAACCAGGTCGTTACAGTGAACAACTAAATCTTATGTCTCTGGCAAAAGTTTTGCAATTTTTTTCGATAGTGAAACATCGCAAACAGACGAGTTTGGCAATGTACACAATATTCCGTTTTGTACACGAGGCTGCAAATCTACATATACAGGTGTCCTCGAACTGCGTGGCTAAAATAAAACCGAAGATTCTTTGATTCGAAAAAAATTTGATGAGCCTTTTTACTTTTGCCTCAAGTGTCTTGTTTAGCCGGTAGAGGGCTTCAAAGTTGCAAAAATATTTTTTTTTTTTGGTATAACTTGAGAACGTGATGGAGGACTTTTACAATATTTGGCAGATGAGTTACTGTCAATAATAGCCGTTTTTGAGAGCGGAGCATAGAGCCTTAGAGACCATAGAAATGGCTCAAACTTGAGGATGTAACGGGAAAAGTGTCCAGAACTTTTTTGTTGTCGATGTAATTCACTCTATATTTTTTATGTAGATAGCTTATCTAATTTGAAAACTTTTCTTACTCTTAGAAAATTTTGATAAAATCAACGGATTAGCTTGAAAAAAATAATTTTCGAGTCTCTGCAATTTTGGCTTACTAATTTTACTTGATTAAAATACCTTAGTTGCCTTTGCTTTTCTAATGTCATTTTGGCATTTGGAGAATTTATTCTCAAAACTGTCAGTTTTTACTTTGCTTTCCGTAAAAATTTTATAAAATTATGGCTCAAAATTTCACTAACACTGAAATGGTTAATATCTCGGTAAAACACGAATAATAAAAACAAAAAAATAGAAATGGGGAAACAATGTGATTATTTAGGAAAAACAAATGCTAAATTAAAAGAAACAACAAAACTTTTTGGGAAATCGCTAAGGCATCAATTGTTCGAAATGTTGCCCATTTTCCTGAATACACAAATTAATTCGTTTCAAGAAATTGGATTGAACTCTGGCTAGTACTTCAGGATCATTCTTCAATAAATCCGCTTCATGATTAATTCGTTGCAACAATTCCTCTCGTGTGTTTACTGGAGCTGCATAAACTTTCGACTTCAAAGCGCCCCATAGAAAGAAGTCGCAGGGCGTCAAATCAGGGGAGCGGGCCGGCCAGTTTACTGGTGCATCGTGTCCTCTACCTATCCAGCGATCTGGATATTCCGCATTCAAATGTCGCCTCACAGCTAATGTGAAATGAGGAGGTGCACCATCATGGATAAACCAGGCCACGACGAATGTGTAAGGGCAAGTCTTCCAACAGTTCAAGTAGCCTTTGTTCCAAAAAGTTCAAGTAGTTCTCCCCGTTCAATCGATCGGGTATAACGGTAGGGCCAATAATAAAGTTATCCACAATTCCAACCCAAACATTGATTTTAGTTCGATTCTGAAAATATGTAACGTTTCATGAGGATTTTCATCAGCATAGAAATGTTCATTATGGAGGTTAAAAAGACCACATCTCGTGAAAGTATCTTCGTCCGTGAACAGAATTCTTCTACAAAAATTGGGGTTTGCGTTTTGTCTTTGGACAATAAGCCGACAGAAATCTAGCCGATGACCTGGATCCATGGGCAATAAGTCTTGAACTGTTTTAGTATGATAGGAATACAACAGTTCTTCTTTCAGTACATTATGAACTAATGATTTTGAGGCTCCAATACGAAGTCCCAAACGTAGTGTGCTTATCCCAGGTTCAGTTTCAACCGCTTCCAGTATCGCTTCTTCGAGCTCTAACGTCCTTCTTGTCCGTCTGCGTCCAGTTTCTCTGCGATTTGCTTCAAATTTGCCAGTTTCGCGAAGGTTTGCCGATTTGGAATTCTGCGATGCGGATATCTTTCCCTTCTCCGGCCATTGCAACGACAAAGTCCATAAATCAATAACATATCAACCATTTCAGTGTTAGTGAAATTTTGAGCCATAATTTTATAAAATTTTTACGGAAAGCAAAGTAAAAACTGACAGTTTTGAGAATAAATTCTTCAAATGCCAAAATGACATTAGAAAAGCAAAGGCAACTAAGGTATTTTAATCAAGTAAAATTAGTAAGCCAAAATTGCAGAGACTCGAAAATTAATTTTTTCAAGCTAATCCGTTGATTTTATCAAAATTTTCTAAGAGTAAGAAAAGTTTTCAAATTAGATAAGCTATCTACATAAAAAATATCGAGTGAATTACATTGACCACAAAAAAGTTCTGAACACTTTTCCCGTTACATCCTCAAGTTTGAGCCATTTCTATGGTCTCTAAGGCTCTGTGCTCCACTCTCAAAAATGGCCATTATTGACAGTAACTCACCTGCTAAATATTGTAAAAGTTCTTCATCACGTTCTCAAGTTATACCGAAAAAACAAAATTTTTGAATCTTTGAAGCCCTCTACCGGCTAAACAAGACACTTGAGGCAAAAGTAAAAATGCTCATCAAATTTTTTTCGAATCAAAGAATCTTCGGTTTTATTTTAGCCACGCAGTTCGAGGACATCCTGTATATAAATAAGATTGTAAGATTGGCAAGCAAGATCCAAAACTTTTAAATTTACCATGAGACCATTTTGTTTGATAAATTGGCAGTAAACTAAGTATTTAAAAATAAAATATGTTCCGATCAATGCGGAAGGTTGCAAATTTATCTTTGCGATCTATATTTCCATTTTGAAAAAATTGAATTTTTTTAGCTGAATTATGAACAA
This sequence comes from Endomychus coccineus, assembly GCA_958510875.1. NCBI lineage: Eukaryota > Metazoa > Arthropoda > Insecta > Coleoptera > Endomychidae > Endomychus > Endomychus coccineus. The sequence continues at coordinate 108,446,761 of OY294069.1, forward strand.
AACAATAATAATTTGGTTAAAATTATTATTCTGTATATCCGAATAAGCTGCAAATCTAACACACTTATTCAGCTAATTTCATAATATTCCAATGTTAACTGTCCAAGGAAAAGGTTGCAAAGTCTTATATAAGACTTGTTGTACCCTTTCGCCTCAGGAGATTCAATTCTTTTACAATTATTGTGAAATTTTTGATTTGTTATGTCCAGGTCTACTTGAATTACATGCAATGACGACTATTTTCTAACTCTTAGTTACCATTCCTTGCTGAATTTTTCTTTGGATTTGTTGCATACTTTGTGGTACTGCTGTAACTATTGGAGAAGGGGGTGCAGGTCTATGGGGTTTCAACACTTCGCCTGATCCTTGGCTGAAAACATTGTCTGGAATTTCAGAATAAATACTTTCCGGAACATCATTGTAACGTCTATTTTCCGAATAATCACTACACGAACCATAAACACCAGTCTGTATGCTGTAGGAATTACAGGAGTATCTGTTACTGTTGTCTACCGGGCTGTATATAGCAGCAATACTACCCGAATATAACGGTTGCCCCGTTTGAGTTGTGTTACCATACAAAGAAATAGCGTTCGAGTAACGAGTTGTATCAATATCGTTGTAATGTCCATTATTTAGATTGGAATTAGTCGATGAATAAACCGAATCGTAACGTCTGTTACTTCTAAACTCTCCAAATTCTGTTTGGACAATGAAGTTGGTGTTAGTGTTTGCAGAATTGTTCTTCGGGTTATCAGTATGCCCACTATTTGCGTTCACCGTGGATTCATACCATATCTTATTGACAACAGCTTTGGTATCGCGTGGTATAGTTCCATATTGCATAGATTCGTTTCTGAGATTGGATACCTCTTCATTTTGTATTTTCGGCAGTGTCTTTGATATCATATGGAAATTTTCTATTGTTTCTATACTTTTTGAACTTTTCGATTCGGATCCTATTTTCACCTCATTGTTACCTTTGCTTGTTATGAACTTCTCTAAATCTGCCAAAAATTCTGGATTAAATGTTTCACTTAATCCTGGAGCATCTTTGAGATTAATTTGACCCATACTCGGGATCAACTTTTCTATATTATTTCCACATGTGATATCACTCCTACTGTTGTGTTGGATATCCTTGGAATTGTCTGACATCGCATTTTTCTGGACCATGTCTACACATTTCGAAGTTGCAGCATTGTTATAAAACACACCTCTATTCGCTATATCACTATAAATCGAAATTCCACTAACTTGATTCATATTTGAAGATTTACCAACTAATCCATTTTCGACAATTTTCGAGTCATGATTTATTGGCATACATAAGGTTTCGGAACCATAGGAACCTCGACTACCGGAGTTTGTATCAGCTAAGTTGAATGTTGAAGAACTCATGAAAGTTGTAGGCAACAAATCAACTGCTGTACTTTTTAAATTATCCAAAAGTGTTTCAACATTATTGGTAGGAACATATGGTTGTTGGTTACACAAATTATTCTGCAAAAAGGGTATTTTTGAAGTATCAAATGGATCATTCTGAGTTCTATTAACTATATTACTATATGATGGTGGGTAATGGTAAGCAGGTGGTGTAATCTCTTTCTCAGATGGCCAAGTATCATCATCTGTAAAAAAGATATCCATTACTATTTCTAGCTCAGAATTATTCAGTATAATTATTAAAGATTCGTTTTACTCGTATATTCATATTTGTATTGGACTATATGTAAAAACTGAAATATTATAAAATATGAAGCCTGATTTGCTGAGATTATCATTTCCTCCAATTTAATAATCTATTCCCGGATTATATGTGTACTGAACATTACTTTTTCGATCGAACCTTTATTTATCGCAATATTATTTATTTTTTATTTTGAAGAGGAAGTCTTCTCTGCAGATCTACATATTAAATATCCTTTTTGTACAAATTAATATTAGTATAGTATTTTTTTCAAGATTTCTGTGATTATTTTTACTGACAAGCATTTGCAATACACTGCTCAAAATTGTCAAAGTGAGTGAACCACCACATTCCAACATCCCTACAAAACGTTATATTTCATCGCGAGTTAAATTACGACAAAGAGGACAACACAAACAACTACACTGACTGTTATGTTCAAAGATCAGGTGAAAATAAATTATAAAAAACGGCATTTTCTTATCGCTTCCACCTTTAATTTAACTCGTATATTTTGTCGACAAATAAAACGAATATATCAAGCCCCGTTGTTCATCAGGTTGTTGTATAATATTCAAAGCAACGCGTGCGCGGATGCATTTATACGGGAATGTTGAGAAAAATATATTTGAAACAATAAAAGCCAATATTGAGCAGTGTATAATACAGAGATAAATATTTAGGGACATCCTATTGATTGAAACTAGTAATGCCTGCAATTTTCGTGAGTCGAAATTTTAGAGATATATACTTGGCAAACGTATTCGAACCTTGGAGAAGAGGCCTATTATTTAGTTCATTATAATATATGTAACAGATAATATATGCCCTCCATCTATTTCCAATAATGAATAGCTCCTGGATGAACATTTATGGAAGAAAATTATAAAAGACAAAATATTTTGTCTTTTGGATTAAATGAGTTCATAAAAGGAAAAATTATTGTGCCTTAGGAAAAAAAGAAAAAAAATTACCCAAAAGAAGATCCAGAATGATGTTACGTTCTTTGAAGACTAGATGTAATTAGTAAAGTAAGTCATTTGGCCGGGCAGATGGATGGGACTACATTTTAATTGAAGTATGTTCAAGTGCAGATTGAAAATTATAGAATAATCACTTTTATCAATCGAATAGTGAGCCTGCAATTTTTACTTCCCTCACTGAACATGGTCTAAGGGAAGTAATCGGCAACATTTTTTAGATTTTCGAGAAAACATCCGTTTTGATGCTTTCGAAATCCATCTTCACTATTTTATCTACATGATGTCTGTGTGCATGAACCTATCGGTAGCACCAACGTTAACATTTGCCAATTGGTGATAATAGGAACTATATATTGTTTTTGGGCGTGGCCCCTCGCGAGTGGTATTTTTGGCATCTTCTGTTTTTCAAATGTTAGTACTGTTTGTAACATTATGACAACAGTTTTTTTTGACATACAAATTTATATTGTCACGTATCCGTTTTTAATCAAATTCAATTAATATCAACCAACATTTTTCTTCGTCATTGTAAATCATTCTGATTCCCAATGATAGTTATTTATTGCAAGAGTGTATCAGACAGAATGTTATACGAGAGAACATGTTTGAGCGTTTAATTTTCTTAGGTGGATAAAAAGCGACTAAAACATTTTGCAATACGTTTTATCCACAATCACAAGCCCAAATTAGTCGAATTTAATAAAAAGGAAATGACATTAAAGCTCGGCGAATCTACGAAAGCTGTGAAGCTATGCACTGATTGCTAAGGCTAGTTGTTTATTGTTTGTTTCGCTTGAAAAGCTGGCGAAAATGGAAAAAACTGTGTCTATTCCTCCAGAAATCTCTGAAGAAGCTCAAAAAGGAACTCTGCGTCTATTACCAGACAAGTCAAAAGAACTTATAGAAAAAAAATTCGAATTTAACAACTGGTGAGAAAAGTGTGAAGTGAAGGTTATTAATGAAGAAGTCATGCTTTCATATTTTCTGAACATCAATTATTGATATTCATCAAGGTGGAGAAAGAATTCTATATTGAAGACTACTATACAAATTTGCAAGATAGGTCTGCGTGAATACCACAGATTGACAGTTTTCCTGGATCGTTTCTAAAGGATAGAAAGCAAAGAAAGCAAGCGTGTTGGAAAGAGAGCATATCGAAGCATTATAGTAAGTGCTCCTGATGAACAGTGATGATTAAGGTGAACTTTAATTTTTTTAGACTATTTTGGATTTTTTTAGGTTGTATTAATAACGCATGTAGGTGTTGTGAATTGGCAGACTTGAAGATCGATGGCGTACAACTACTAGCTCATATTTATTGGTTTCAATATCTGATAACAAAACGAATATTTCACATACGTTCACCATTATGGAGGAAGGCTTTTCTATCGATGCTGTGAGCGCCTCTATGGAAACCATATTTAACTACGTCCAAAAAAAGTTGCCACACCGCAGATTTTTTTACGATAGCAAATACACTACTATGATATAGATTGAATTATTTATTTCATGATTACGTTACATACTACTGGTGGATATTCACCAAACAAGCTTTGCTTCAATCAATCAATCAATCAATCAACACGGGGGCGGTCCAGAACCCTTAGACAGCTTGATTGGGACCAGTGTGCGCCCTTGATACAAGACTATGTCTAGCAGACCTAAGGCAGCGCCGAAGAGTAGGATTCTGCATGGACTGAAGTCTCTTACGTTCTCAGTTGAAGCCTAAGAGAAGCCAGTCCGTTAGCATCACTGATTCTGTGCCAATCGAGTAATTCTTGGACAGGGCCATAACCTCGCTACCGACGGCATCTTATTGGTGCATTTACAGTAAATATGCCACGAATCTCCCTTGGAACTCCTTATAGCTTTCTTGTAGTCCTTTTGGGCAACCTTGCGACGTTCTCTTCGCGTTGTTGAATCATCCGTTTCTGATGTTCCTCCACTTGGGGAGTTCACCAGGGGGTGTTGTTGCCGTCCCTCTTCCGTTTAAGAGGACATCATACTTCATGGGCAGATTCAGGGCCGTGCTGATTCCACACACAGCAGCATCAGCCCCTTTCCGACCTCCTTGAAATACAGGAAGATACGAGTCTACCGCTTAGTTCCTCTCTATGAAAGTCACAGTTGGTGGCTCTCGGATTTTTCTAGTACTTGTCTGGGTTGGAATCAGATTCCAACTCGACAGACAGGATGTGTATGTCATACGAAAGGGAGACTTCCGTAGACTCATTGTATCTTCGGACTATCTTCATTGCTCTAGAGCTAAGGGTAAGGTTAATTACCCCTTGTCTGTGTGAGGTGAAGTAGGTAGGTGTTGATCTTCTGTTGAGGACCTCCAGCTGAATGAACATGAGGAACACCAGTAGCGCCGTCTCCCTCGAATTGACGTTCGAGCTCCCACCACACAGTGTCGAAGTCACGTCCCAGAAGGAGTGGCACTCTCTGCTCCTCACAACCTCAAACTAGTTCAACCACTTCCGCCGGTGGACAATTCTTGGAGACATGGGGGAAGTATGCAGAACAAAGTATCACCTCAATTCTGACTTGTATAGGGTTTATTTTGCCCGCCATTTTATCATTGAACCGGGATAGGTAAAAATGCACCTAGCCTGGGCACGTAGTTAGGAAAGACCGAGGGGCCAAGTGGATCTAGTAGTCACCTGGGCCCTCGTTGCTCTGATAAAAGGCTGTAAGTTCGCAAACGATCGATGGACGCTTGGTTCAGCCAAACAATCTGTCTTGGGCTCTTCCTCTCGAGTATGCCTTCCGAGCCCCAGGTTTTGTTTTTTCCAGGGCACCTAAGGTAATTTCGTGTGCATGTGATCACATCGATCCGAATAATGTAAGTTATCAAGTCGGCATCAAGTCGTGCTATTGTGACGTGGAATTCATTCGGAAGCCAATAATTTTTAACTATTAAGACTTTTATTTTCAACAATTTGATAAATAAATGTATCAAAATAATGATTCTTAACCCAAGTATGAATTATATGTAAATTCTTAAGAAATAGGTCACATTAACACTTATGTCTGTTGTATTTTCGTTTTAACGTATGTTTCGGTCTCCCGACCTTCATTAGAAGACGCTTGAAAACTAATTCACATCACACACACACACATCAACTAAAGCGCGGAATTTCTTAACCTAATTGCTCTGAGCACTAAGATTCTTTATCATATTAATTTCAATTAAAAATGTCGCAACAACGAACAAAAAAAAATAATTGAAATTGCAACACATTATAATAGATATAAAGTGTTAATGAAACCTTTTCCCCATGCATTTACATATAATAAATGTAACTATAGTTTCGCTAACACCATAGCTTCTTCAAACAGATATTGCAAAGAATCCTAAGGCTTTATATGCCACAATTTAATCTTGGGTGCAGTATACAAAAATTGTTTTATTTTGATGAGTTAGAAAACCCAGCACCAGTTCTTCTATCCATAGTCTATGTGATTGATCTTTGTTGTCACCTGGAGAAAATCACCATGTGATCATTGATGCTACGTCCATAGTCTACTGTATGAATGGCGTGAGCAGCAAGAACCTACTAACATTGGATGGCAACAAAACATATCTTCTCTAGTTCAACACAAATGATGAAATAACAAACTATAAAAGAGCTCACACTGTGGATACACTATAACACTATAATAAGAAACAAATAATGAAAATGTCTCATCATTGCTTGTATATTTTCAGAATAAGTCTATCCCTGAATCTGATTGTAAAGTTAAAAATTTCAATTTTGTAAGACAAACAAGGTAAATTTCTCATGTACAGCAATTCGATATGTAAGAAATTAAGTGCCTACATATATACAGTTTAAGAAGTTACCACTTTTTTCACATATAATCAGTGATAAGCATACTGTTCTGGGGCTCATCCTCACACGCTTTATGAGTTTTCATTTTTCTGATACAAACCACTCTCTCCATACTGGGAATTGTAAGATTAGGAACATTGACTGCACTGTTATTATATTAGTTTGCCTTTGTACGAATTGTTAAAACACATCCATTATGAAGAACTGCGACTGCGGAATTGAAACAAGAAATCGATCATAACTCAGAATTCCTGTAAATTATACAACTCCTTCCGAGAGAGGACCTGCATATAGGGCAATTAAGGCTTAGAATAGCCTACCGACGAACATTAAATAACAATAATGATAATATTACTTTATTTCCAAAGACATTTACATGATGTATAGGAAACGTCAAAATATAAATTATGTTTATGAAATATCACATAAGCGGTCAAATTTGCATAGACTAAAATTTTGAAAGATAAAAGTTGTAGATCTTGTATTGAAAAATTCGGCTAGAGAATCAAAACAATTAGACAGTGCGCTTTAATTTAGTTGTAAATATTGATAGATTTATGGCAGCTTTCATGTCACTTGGTAGTTTGTTATAAACCTTTGGCCCTAAGCATCTAGGCGAAATTTGTCCAATATTTAATCAGAAAATGGCACCTTGAGGTTATGTCTGGTATTGACATTGTGTATCTGTGAATTTGTTTTCAAACTGTCTCTATTTCTGTAAACGTAAAAGCATAATTCAAATATTAAGATGAAAGGTGTAGTTAATAACAATACATCTCATCTGATCACCCTTTTCGAACAATTTATTTTATTCCCAATAGTTGCAATTTTATTAGTGTACCCTTAGATCTGGGTTTATGTTTCCTGCCGCTTGATTTATCACTGGAGTAGTTAATTAACTTGCTATTTCCCACTAAGCGTTTTGACGCGACTCACAATCGATTTTGTAAATCCCAAATTTGTTGAAGTCAGAAACTTTATCAAAGGTGTTGCCCAAACAGTTTTTCAGCTTGTTCTTTCTAGAAACGGGTTGTATTGCCAATTTAGAAAACTAATTATGGAACTTATTAATTACTAAAGGATGATAAGTGAAACTTTTGAATTTTATTGAACTGTTTGAAGGAAGAGCCTCCAATTTGGTGAGTTCATCATCATCATCACTTGAGGGGACGAGGCTTAGCCCCCAAATGCACTGAGGCCACTTAGTTGGGCCCATTGTGCGCCCCGTGGTCAGAAGTCTATTCTATTCTAACAGGTTTGTGGCCCACCAGAAACCCAGAATATTGTCAGTGCTGGCTTCCATAAGTTCTTCTGGGAGCAGTTTTGATTCTCCGAAATACCGGTGCCTGAGGGATGCTAATGCTGAGCATTCCAACAGGATGTGGGAGGCAGTTTCTTCCGCGTCTGCATTTTTTACATATTGGGTCATCTGTGATGCCCATAGTGTGTAGGTGTTTGTTAAGACGACAGTGACCGGTTAGATTTCCAGTCATCTCTCTGATGTCCCTTCCGTTCAGTTAAAGGAGTTTCTTTGAGAGCCTAGGCACAGGCCCTTTGATGAAGAGTTTGGCCTGCCTCATGCGTACTGATTCTCGCCACAGTTCAGACCACTCTTTATTCAGTTGGCCCAGAAGGACGAGATCCCCTCGCAATTTGATAAAGCGACCATTGGCTCCGGCCCCAAGGGGGCGCTAGACGACCCTCGCCTGACCAGGCAGTCGGCCATTTCGTTTCCCAGAACTCCAATGTGTCCAGGAACCCAGATGAGTTGAACTTTATTTCTCCTGGCTAGTTTAGCACGTGTATCCCTGCATTCTTTGACAAGCCTTGATGTGACTCTGGGTGATTTGAGAGCTCCCAGAGCCGACCGGCTGTCTGTGCAAATACATATGCGCCTAGTTACATAGTTTTTTCGCAGGATTTCCATATCACAAGTCAATATTGAGTAGAGCTCCGCCTGAAAAACCGTGCAGTAATCGCCTAGAGTCACTGAAACAATGGTCTTTTTTTTTCGGTACACTCCCGCCCCCAGAGGTCTGACCAACCTTGGACCCATCTGTGAACCATACGAGCCCGTCTGGTGTCTGTATCGGATGAGGATTTTGGGAGAAGTGAGACATAATTTGGTAAGTTGGTTGCATTCTAATTTTTGTTTTTTTTTAGAAATTTATTGATCAATCGAACATAATCGATTGTGAGTGGTGTTCAAAATGCTATGTGGGTCAAACTAGAAGGATTGTTTTGCACATAAAAAGAAAAATAATGGTGAAAAATCAGCGTTAGCCGAACTTATTTTAAATACAAGTGTAGGTAATTTAGAAGGGATGAAATGTATAAACGAAAAAGCAATTCATTAAATTCCGATTTATCTCCAGCTGAGGGTAACCCCTTGTTAGCATTTTATCCATTAGGCATATTTTGATACATAATTTAGTTTACTCTGATGATGGTTACTTGGTATAGAGGAATTTCTTTACCGCTAGATGTCGATTGTTTTCTAATTGGTGTTGACAAATTTAATGATGTAAGTTGTTCACTTAATAATTCTAGCTGAATTTTCCTCTTTAATGCCATCACAATAGATAATAGCAACCAACACTACCAAAATATTAATATTTGCTCAACTGCACAACGTTCATGAAAGGGATTACCAAAAACTTACCGAAGTGCCATTATCAAACAATTAGAAAGTTATGAAGAAATCAATGAAACAGTTCAAGTATAAATAGAGTAGAGTAAAGTAGGGTTGAGATTAAGGGATCAACGGAAATTACAAAAGCAGGTAGATCCTAGGAAAGTACAGTATTGTATAGTAAACATAGCAATAAATTGTGAATTAGTGTGATTATAATTTAATATTCTAAGAATTATTTTAAGAGCGGTTTGAAAGACACATGAAAAGATCACTTTAATATAGGTCTAACTGATCATTGGGGATATTTTTATTAGAGTTTTTGACACCTTTATAAATCTCTATTGATTCTAATGTATTCAATTTAAAACCTCTAGTTTGGTTATGTAAAATGCTTAGGCTATCTAAATTAGGAAAATTATGACCAGTTTGTAAAAAATGATTAGCAAAGGTTGAGTCAGTTTTGTTGAGTCTAAACGAGCGAAAATGTTCTTCGTATCTTAATTTGAAATTACGACCAGTTCTACCTATAGAATCACAGTCTGGGCAAAACATCTTATAAACTCCAGGTTTTCTATATTTATTGATTTTGTCTTTGGCGTTGTATATAAGATGGCAAAGTTTATTGTGAGGTTTGAAACTGATTTTAAAATTATGGCGTTATAAAATGTTAGCAATATGTTCGCTTACTGTACCAAAATATATCAAAGAGATGAATTTAGTGGTTACATCTATGTGTTTTATACGCGGATAAATTTTATAGAAAGTTAATTGTTGTTGTTTTCGATTTATTAGTTTAATTAATAATCTTAATATTGATTATTAATAGTCCCCGTAGCCATAAATTAGCAGCATATCACTCAATGATTCATAGAGCATTTTCGATACCATTGTCAATAGAAACCCTCACTATTGAGTTGAACACGATCAAACGAATAGCCATCAATAATGGTTTTCCGGTAGATCAAATAATTAAACTAATAAATCGCAAACAACAACAATTAACTTTCTATAAAATTTATCCGCGTATAAAACACATAGATGTAACCACTAAATTCATCTCTTTGACATATTTTGGTACAGTAAGCGAACATATTGCTAACATTTTATCACGCCATAATTTTAAAATCAGTTTCGAACCTCGAAATAAACTTTTCCATCTTATATACAACGCCAAAGACAAAATCAATAAATATAGAAAACCTGGAGTTTATAAGATGATTTGCCCAGACTGTGATGACTTTTATATAGGTAGAACTGGTCGTAATTTCAAATTAAGATATGAAGAACATTTTCGCTCGTTTAGACTCAACAAAACTGACTCAACCTTTGCTAATCATTTTTTACAAACTGGTCATAATTTTCCTAATTTAGATAGCCTAAGCATTTTACATAACCGAACCAGAGGTTTTAAATTGAATACATTAGAATCAATAGAGATTTATAAAGGTGTCAAAAACTCTAATAAAAATATCCTCAATGATCAGTTAGACCTATATCAAAGTGATCTTTTCATGTGTCTTTCAAACCGCTCTTAAAATAATTCTTAGAATATTAAATTATAATCACACTAATTCACAAATTGTTGCTATGTTTACTATGTAATACTGTACTTTCCTAGGCTCCACCTGTTTTTGGAATTTCCGTTGATCCCTTAATCTCAACCCCACTTTACCCCACTCTATTTATACTTGAACTGTTTCATTGATTTCTTCATAATTTTCTAATTGTTTGATAATGGCATTTCGGTGTTGAAACTATAGTTACGTTTTCACGTTATTATTAATATAAGTGGTATAAAAATAAAGTAGTTATTCTTTCATATAATCAAAACTTGCATACTTCTTATCATAAACATGATTTTATAATTGCTTGTGTGTATTCTAATTTTATTTTAACCAATTTAATATATTTTCAAATTTAATGATGGACTGATGATTGACGCTGTCGAGGTAAATAATTCTGTTATGACAATATAGTGATTTGATTTGAAGTAGTTATGTGAATATGTACTTACATTCTTGAGGTACATCAATAGGCTCATCCAGAAGGGACACACTCCTTGATTCAGACTTATTGATTTCTTTATTTCGAAGACCGGGCATTTCATCAGGAGATAGATCTATCAACACATCTTCACGACTGTGCTCGAATTTGGGCTCGGGTGGCCTTGTTGGTTTTATTCTAATACTTTTTTCATTGGTAAGTTTCTTATAGTGAAATTGTTTTTCACTTGGTTTTTTACGGGATGAATTCACTGAAATAACAATTCAAATACAGAATGTAGTGAATAATAAATTGAAATTGGTTGGATAATGAGTGGGGACGTCATTCATAAGCAGTGTATTTGATTAATAAAATAATTATTTCATATCAAGATGTGTGGAGATGTAACGTTCCTTATAACACAATGTTTTGGAAGAATTCATTTTTCAATGGTAACATATTCCAATAACAATTGATTGACTTTATAAGATCCAAGGAATATGATAGGCAAGTTTAGAACACACATCCTCTCGTCTATGTCTACAATTGCATTTTTAAATATTGTTGCCAACATTTTAAAATTTCTTACATTGCTTGCAAAATACAGATTGTATCCGTTATGAATAAAATTTGACCTGTGGCAGCGCAGTAAACGGTCAAGATATTGAAAATATTCATGGCAATAGTATTTTTTCATTTTGGAATATTCCACGAAGACAAAGCTTAAATATACTGGGGTACCGTGGATGTCTAAGAGATAAGTGATTGTATTGAACTTGAATAAAATAACCATTAAAAGTTCGTAATTTCACTAGTTTAATAAATAAATTTAACTAAAGTTTCACACCGTATCTTCTTCAAACAAATATTACAAGGTACTAACTTACTACAAACGAGCTACTTAGTACATAACTTTAATGATAATCTTAGGATAGATGGTAATTGGAATTTTACCTAATTTTCCATATTTGGTCATTTGATTTTGAGAAATTGAGATAAACTGGTAGTAAACGGAAAATCGAATTACACAAATTTAACAAGGGAGAATTATTAAGTATTTCTTCATCGTTTAATAGGATATCAGACTTCTTATATTTATTTATTTCTAGGGATCCCAGCAAATTTAATTTATTACTTTTATTCTGAATGTTTAAAATCTTAAAATTATCCCTGAAGTTATGGTTTTCCATAATTAAATGATCCGCATAGGTTACTTAAATCCGATTTATTATTAATGAAACTACGCACATGTTCTTTGATCCTTTTTGAAAGTCTTTCCTGTCTAACCAATGTAGATCATAGGGCTAGACCCACATGTCAGCTTCTAAGCTCCAGATTTGTCTCCATCGGATGAATTATCATTATTTTTGATACATTTAGCTAAATTATTCTACCTCTTATACGCTATCTATATTACTAAGAAAATTTGATATTTTACTAGTGTGGGGACCCATATATGTGATACTAACATAAGAGTAGTTTTTTTATTATGGGAAACACTGAGTTGATAGCTAACTTGTATCGTTTTTTAGATAGGATCTGATCTATTAGCCATGAAGAAAGAATAACCACTATTTAGCGCGATTGATTTTTATCTAGGAGATTAACTGTTAAATTCAATTCTCCTTTGTTAAATTTGTATGATTAGATTTTCCGTTTGCTAACAGTTTATCGTTTAATTCCTCAAGATCAAATGACAAAATATTGAAAATTAGGTAAAATTCCAATTACCATGTATCCTAAGATTATCATTTTAAGTTATATATTATACCGGGATATCAAAAATTATCTTGGTCAAGGGTGGTTGTGGAATCTAAAACGTGTGTCTTACTTTACGTTTGAAATAATTATGTCATAATTAATTTGAAGTTTCTAAAAGTGCGAAATTTCGCAATTTTATACGAATATTGTAACACTCGGAAGTCTTTAGCGCTTTGGACTCCGGGATTTTCACGTGGCCTATCGAAATTAGAAGGTTCGAATTATCTAAAAACATAATTGCATGAACGCCAGACCTCCTATGTAATTAGCTACGAACGAAATCATTTTGACATATGCCTCGAGGAGCTCGCTGCGCGTAAGTTAGAGTTTATACATTTTACCTCGGTCTTGTTAATTTGGGGCCGTTTCTTGCCCCGTGCGACCGGCGCCAGTTTAAAGTGTTTTTGGCTATGGGCCGCTAGCTTTTACCCGCTTCGTGTATATTTTAGTCCCGAGAAAATTCCCTTTGGTACGTCGCACGTTAGACGCGCGTAGCTGAGATCTGAAAATAGCTCAAACTGTTTTAATTAAATTGTCCTATTTAATGGACATTTATCGAAAAAAGAAGGGCCGTCGGGCACGGTCCGATACTAAATCTAACTACATGGAGCGAAAACGGCACACGAAAAGTCGTCGTAAAGCCGCATTAGGTACAACCAGTTTGCACTTTTCTAGCTCGCGTGCTACGGGCTTCTCACGTGAACGTCATTCGATTTACGGAAAATTAACTATTTCAAAACAGTTTTTGACCCGGATTGTGGCTATCACGACCTCTGAAAAGGTTCAAAGTTCACATAATTATTTCATAATTTGTAGTTCATTATTGTTTTACAACTGAAATAAATAGGTATGAAATTTGTAGGTTATTGTGATGTAGTTCATTTATGTTAAGAATGATGTGACGTCATGGATCAAGGTCAGCAAATGTTGTCAGATCATACAGGTTTTCAATGTTTTTAAATACAAATAACGATTTATTCAATAAACTGTTTACAAACAAAATTAAGAGTTCTTTACTCATATCAAATAAGACAAATTATTTATAATCTTAAATATAATTAACAAACCGTTAGTGTTTACCAAATGCTTGAAGAACATAAAGTAAGTACCTAACCTACATACAGTTTCTACTTCCCCCTGAAAGATTGACATAAAGATATGGAAAATTTACTTTCAGCTTCAAGTCAATATTATTAAGCCATATTGTAATGTTGAAGTAAGCAATATTATTTATGGAAACAAACACTCAAAATATTCAAATCAAAGCACAATTTCCAAATCTACTTTCGATTATCTCAGTAACACTAATTTAGTAGAATGAATATTATATTTCAACAAATATTTAAATTCCATTTTTGAAGCCATACGCCATACAAGTTGAAAAATAATCTTGGATCATGTGGAAGAGTTTCATTTTCTGTTTATGTATTTTCATCACGTAATGGCAGATTCTAATCAATTTTTATTGAATTTAGTAAGCTATTCAAATCCAACTGGGAGTGACCGATGCATGCTCGATGCGTGTAATACTGGAACGCACAAATTACGACGTAGGCTGTTAATTTGTTCTGCAAATTTGGTCGCTTTCTCCCTCGGTTCACGTTAGCGCCGCTAGAGTTCGTTCCAGTATTACTATATATTTCAGTGACTATCAGTGGAAAAAATAACTATTTAAAATTCGATGTTCACTAATAATAATAATAAATTAGTGAAAATCGAAGTAATAGTTATTTTATTTAAGTTTAGAATAGATTTTCATCATATAATGGCTAATTCTATTCGACTATCAATGGCTTATCAGTCGCAAAACGCCGGATGGGCGTTTCGCAATATCGCTTTTGAGACGGATGTTGGTACTAAAAAAAGAGGAACGGCTGCCCGCACTATTTACCGAATTATTGGTGAACATACAAAAAGTATATGTTATCAGATCCAAAAACAAATCAAAATCAAGATAAAACTATTATCAAGTAGACGATTTTGACAGAAATGTTATTAGAAAAAGTACATCAGTATTGTGAGAACTGAAATGCAGGTAATTGACAAAATATTGAAAGACGTAAACGATGACTCGGACTTACGGAACTTCAAATGAAGGGCATTCTACAAATGAATGAAATCTGTAAATTTTAAATAGGTAACAAAAAATAAATAAGAACAGCATGCTTGTATAAGAGATGAGATAGGGATATGGCGAGGGAAAATAATTAAATGCTATAGAAATGAAATCAGGAAACTATATTAACTTGATGAATCTCGTACCTATGGTAATATACAAATCAAGCGCTTTCACGAAAATGTTGATTTTACGGAAGAAATTCAAGAAAATAATGTTTTTCATCGAGTTATTATAATCGACAAATTCCATGATGATATGGATGTAATACTTAATTTAGGTTATTGTTGCACTGACAAAAATTCAGTACGAATTTTGTAAACAAAATATAATTTATAATGATGAATTAGACAATAAAATCTCAAGACATCAATTCATAGCTATAAGGAATGAATTATTGAGCAAACTAAGTAGTGTTTAATTTAAATGCAGTTATTCCGTACACAATTGGCTAATGTCACTAATATAAGGCAAAATTTGACAAAAAATAATAATCCCATAACATAAAATTTAAGCACGAGTTTTTAATTTACTTGGAACTTCTGTTGGAACATAAGGAAACTAATTAATATGTTGTACTTTTACTTAATATAAATTAAGCAATGGAAGAAAATAAGTTTTATTTTTGTATTTATTCAAGGAAAACCCCCATAGATTCAATGATATAAACTATGAAGTTGTAGCTTTAATTTTCTGACATTCTACATTATAACTAACAATAAATACATGACTACAAGATGATGTGACTCAGCATCCAGAATATATCTTACTTCTAAATTTTGAATCCATGATTCTCAACTTCCTTGATAAAGAAATGGAAAATCAAAATATGAGGTGAAACTATACCTTTTCATATTCAAATTGGGAATGAACAATTAACTGACGTTTAAATTCATAAAGTACTGCAGTATAAATGACTTATATGAAGAAAAAGAAGAGTATTATGTACGAAATCAGAGGGTATCCCCGATTAAGATGGCCAAAATGCCCCCCTCCGGGAAATATAAAATCGGAGTTATTACCTGTTTTGAACTGTCAAATAAACATGTTTCCTGGGGTGGTATGGTCGATACACCACCGCTCCCCCCCCCCCCCCGGGAGGAGAAAAACTTTATCTTTTTTTTTTCTCATCGTCACGTATATGCAAAATTTTATCCCTCGTGCAAAAGTATGGGTATCAATGGTCACTTCAAGCACACATTTTTTGACCACATCTAGGTCCATCTAAGGCTCCAAAAACGTGTTTTAAACTTTAAAATCGATTTTTATAGCACCAAACCAAGTGGTACACCAAAGTTCGATTCACCATCTTATTCCTGAGTGAATACCTACAAAATACTATGCGTCCATGATTTAGATCGGAGTGGTGGTTCACATGCAAAAACACGATTTTTTATGTTTTTTACTCTTTTTTATGTCAATATAGGTATATAGGAATCCAAAATTATTACTTATATTAGCCAGGGCACCTCTAATATATAAGCATTTTGATATTTTGTTTGCTTGAAATTTCAATTCAGAGAGAAACCAATTATCAATTATTGCCAATAAATATTCTGTTTATATTGAAAAAGATGATTCATATAATGAATTGAAGGTAAAATACGTTTCTTAACAGTAATGTCACATACTGGTTGGTTAGAAATCCAATAAATTAGTGAATTTTGCAAGTAAAAAAGCAAACAAAATATCAAAATGTGTATATATTAGAGGTGCATCATCCCTGGCTGATATAAGTGATAATTTTGGATTCATATATACCTTTATTTACATAAAAAAGAGTAAAAAATCTTAAAAAACAAAAAAAATCGCCTTTTGCATGTGAACCACCACTCCTAACTAAATCATGTACGTATAGTTTTTTGTAGGTTTTTTACTCAGAAATACGATGGTGAATCGAACTTTGGTGTATCACTTGGTTTGGTATATAAAAATCGATTTTAAAGTTTTAAACACGTTTTTGAAGCCTTAGATGACCCTAGATGCAATATGTTTAAAGAAGCTAGTGTTAGTGAAACTAGTCGCATTTAGTTCCTTATTTTGAACTTGTAAAAGAAAGGAGCATTCCACGCAAAAAAATCGAATTTTGCAGAAACAGGTTCTCAAAATGGTTCAAAATCAATTGTAACAGATTTGTTATAGCAACAAAATATTAGCTTTCCATTTTTTCAGATTTTTGAAAGAATTTTTAACAACCGAAATAAGCATTTTTTAACCTTCGGATGATAATTTTGTTTTTAGCGATATTTCGCCTCATTTTGGTAAAAAAAAAATCTGAATTGGTTTTGAACCATTTTGAGAACCTGCTTGTGCAAAATTCGATTTTTGGCGTGGAATGCTCCGAAAGTCATTTGGATAGAAAAAAAAAATGGATTGACCAACTATACAATCAAATCATTAATGTATTGAGCCAAATTACCAATACTTCCTATCATCAGGCCGAATACATACAGCAAATAGCTGCAAAAATTTTCAAGGGGTAGTTTCTAAAGAAAGTTGAAAAGATACCATGAATCTACATATCTTTTTTGTTTGTTCCAGATCTATTGACAATGGCAACTTAGATGACGAAATATACATATGTTATAATATTGTTGTGCAGACCATATTCCCATTATGTTAAAATTGATCAAATCAATCATTTGAAAAGAAAGCATATCAAAATCAGAAATTGATACAACATCGATTGAAAGAAAATATCAATTTTGACAACTTACGGTATCTCTCAGAATTTTTTCGCCTATCATTCAATTGTGGTGTGGATTTATGTTCACGATGCATTCCTATTATATCGGGTGGTTCCATTGGATTTTTCAAATACATATCATCTATGTATGAAGGACTTCCCCAGGATTCTCCAAACGGAGATCCGTGACCTGTGTGAATAAAGGAATTTTGCAAAGGATTACTTATATCTTCTGATTGTTTCGGCCTCATCGGATCCACTGTACATCTTGGAAATGTTCCAATATCAAACGTTCTTTGATTCTGTCCTTTCCACCAATACAATTCAGCACTTCCATCTATAATGGCAATTTCATCGCCTTCTAAGATTTTCAGTTTTCCATATTCGTCTTGATGTGTTTGAGCTTTCATAATCGGAGTGACATTTTTTCGGAAAAAATCCTTGAGAGCAGAAAATGTAGGCCTTTCCTTCGGATCTTTCGCCCAACATTGCAACAGTATGTTATACAATTGGGGAGGGCAAGCATCAGGCTTATATAATCTCTCACCTTCTTTGTCAATTTTTCGAAGTATCTGTGACCCTGTAAAATTAATCACACATAAAATACGTTTCACACAACATGAAAATTTGCGAACAAAGTCTAAAGGTGTAGCATTCATCATAATTCAAACCACTTCATTGATGCAATTCCTTCAGTTCATGAAAATAGGCCTAATAATAAAACAATGTAGGGGCAAACTCGCTGAAAACTCTTATTATCATTTAGAAGTTCAGAATCAAGAAGAAATCATACTCAATATCCATAATATATGAATACCCAAATATGTCAATCTACTACCCAGTGAAATTAAATGTAATGCTATGCATATTCGGTTCCATACCATTGCTCAACTATAGTAGTGATCGAAGTATATATCGGTAATAAGGGTTGGCATAAAGTTCTTATGAAACCCCAGCAGTCTTAGCGACTTTGTTTACATAATTTTATTTGATCCGAGTTTTTCAAAAAAGTAACACAAAAAGTATTTGGTTGGTTAATTGAAGGTTCATCACTAGAAATTATTGTACGATCAAGATTCCGTTATAGTAAGGTAGTACGTGATGGACGAAGCCTAAAGTGATTTTGTTGGTGTTGATTCACGTTGAAGTTGCTCAATGTACTGTCGTGTCATTCTGTTCAAACAATCTGAATACTATTTACTTGCTTTTATTTTTTGTATCCACTTTTATTGAACATTTGATGGAGGTTTGAAAACCAAAACGCTTCACAAGTCATCCCCTAATAAGTCCTATCCCTATTCAACAGTGGAAAATTTAAAGAATTTTTTATTAGTTGGCCAAAAGGCCGCAAATCTGATTTTTAGCAACTTCTCATAACATGCTTGAAGGCTCAACAAACTTTCAAACAAACTTGGTGTGTTTCCTGCCAGCTGGAAGACAGCTCCTAGAGTCTAAACAATTCCAAAAAAAGGAATGAAGACCCTTCCTAAAAATAATAGACCTATTGCACTGTTATATGTGACTTCTAAAGTAATGAAGAGAGCAACCAACATCGAAAAATAAAAATTCGTGAATGTGCTGATGACTTGAAAATATTTTTAAAATTAAAATACCATAGATGACTGCTATGCACTACAAAATGATCTGAAAAATATTTTTGAATGGTGCGCCAAGAATAAATTGAGTCTAAATATTAGTAAATGTTGTAAAGTAAAGTAAACTTTTTACAATGTTAGGTCTAATACAAATGTATTATCTAGATGTACGATATTTGTAATGACATCAAACATTAATGTTATATGTTCATAATCTGATTTATTTTTCAATAGTTTTCAGTGTCTTATTGGTGCCGTCAGATAAGGTTATTTGTCACCATTTAATCTAAAAATTTAGCCAGTTTATTTTCATTATTCCTATTAGATATTATTTTTGTTATTCTTTATATTATGTTGCTCTGTATTGTTTGTCCTATAATTGGTTAACCTGTTGGGCATATATATCCTGAATAAATAAATAAATGAATAAATATATGGCAGACATCTATTAAAAGGTATGGGGAATTTCCAGCTATAGCATTGGATATTTTCAAAGCATTTGAGCGAGTCTGGCACCAAGGCCTTCTTTGGAAACTTCCGTCATATGGTTTGCCGCCTCGTCTTTGTTGTTTACTATCGTGTTTTCTCTCAAATAGACCACTCTACATGGTGGTTGACTGATTTCCTCCGATAGAATGACTATTAATGCTGGTGTTCCACAGCGATCTGCCTAGGCACCAAGTTTGTTTCCGTTTCGTATCAACAATCCGTTGGAAGTGACCTCATCCCGTCACAGATTTGCAGATACCGCTCTCATCTACAGCTACATTCAATCATGTCCGAGGAGCGAGATAGAGACATGTTGTCGCAATTAATGAAGATCTGGCAACGATTTTGAAATGGGGATCTGAAAATGTAGCAGAGTTTAAGGCAACTAGAACTCAAGCTTGTATTTTCTCCAAGAAGATCACACAACTATTCCTATGAAGTCCTCCAAGCCCAGGCTCGGTATCACCACCACCAGCACCTTATTTTACATGCCAGCAGCTACTTATAATCTACAAAGCACAGATTTGACCAGTCCTGGAGTACTGTTCACATGAGTTCCGCTCACCTACATATACTGAACCTCTTCGATTCTATTTGTCTGATTGATGATGTCACACTTTCGAATTCATTGACCTCTTTACTCTTCAGAACATCGTAGAAAGGTGAATAATATCTCCCTTCTCTATAGATATTTCCATGTTATTCCGATATGAGAGATGCCAGGTAGGCGGACTAGAAGAGCTGAAGCTAGTTACACCTCCATTGTCAAGCTCGGGACCTGCCGAACTTTTTTCTTACTACCATACTACATTTTTTTATCGAACGGTGAAGTTCTCTTTGCCTAGTAAGGTATTTCCTTATGCCTATAGCCTACAAATTCCAATGCCTATCTCTTCCCCAACATTCCACACGATGTTCTTAGGTCAGTAAAGGTTTTTCTCTTGTATTGTCAATATATAAAGAAGCTATGTTGTATACTGACACCTGCTGTCAGGTTGACTATTTACAGTATTAATATAAGCTGTTTTATACTGACACTATCATATGAATTATCAACATTTGCCACAGAGTAAACGCATAAAATAGACTGTGACTTCACATTATTTTTGGGCCGATTTCAATTCTTCCCTTACACTACAAGTAAGTGATGTATGTCGTTCTATTTCGAAAATAGGTGCCAATCAAATTAACAACAATTAGGTATGGTATCACTTATCTGACTACATGTGATATATTGAAAAACATCCGAATGAGTTCAAAGGAGGTTGCGTTCCACCTATATTTCAATTGCTTTCAATTATTCACACTATAATATAACCTTCTTTTATACTGACACTTGCTGTCACATGGACAATCAAAATGTACCACAGAATCAAGAAGTCTAGGAAGTTCTTACACATATTAAAGACATAAAACAGACCGTGACGTCCCATAGATGACATCACTTGAAATGAGATTTTCAGACAGTTTTGCAGGTTAAATGTATACGTGCGCTATATATTTATAACCATAAAAACTCTGTTAGCATTTGAAAGAATGAAGAAAGATGTCAGAAATACCACTCGAAACCGAGCCAAAAAACAATACAGTTCCTATTTTCACCACTTTAAAGATATCTGCAACATTTCAAATCTATATTACCAATAGGAATGGCGCAATCGTCTCCACAGTGGATTCCGCGCGCCCCGACACAGTGTGATTGCCGAGAAATTACCAATAAACCCATAAACCTACGATGGTATAATTCCACCCTTCACCAATTACAAACCCCCAAGGCGATCCTTGTCAGCCCATTCTCCGAGGAGAGGAATATTATATAATGGGCATGGCTGTAAATATAACGTCAAGTTATCACATGCCAATCCTTTGCCAGACCGTTTTTTAAGGAAATGCATACCATAATGTATCACACTTGGAAACGGACAATAGGAGGGTTATTTAAAATGAAACAACGGAAGAATACGTGAGTCCTGCCAGCTCTTTCCTTAAAATAAGTCTTTATTCTCATCGATTACATTGCGATCCAGCAAATATAAAGAAAATGGAGAACACGGAACAAATGGAAGCAGCTAGTCCGGTAGTTTTCAGCAGCTCAGAAGTTTCAAGTTCTACAGGCATATAATGTTCGTATTTCCTTTTATTATATATTATGTACAATTTATTCCTTGTAAATGAATGAAGCAGTCAAGCGCGCAAATATGTGATGGTAACGATAAAAAATAATCATTCATGATAAATGCTGAAAATAATATCCATTTACTTCAACGCAACGGCGACATCGATTTCTCACCGCCCTTCTTGTTCGAATCAACAATTTATTATTTATTTCACCACAAGCTCTTTGAATACGATTCAGTGGATCTTCTCTATTATGGCGTGGCATAAACTTCATCTTTCAAATAACCCCAACCAAAAAAGTCCAGAGGATTAAGGTCAGGTGATCGAGGAGGCCATGCAACTGGACCACCTCTACCAGTCCATCTTTCACCGTTCTTCCTATTTAGCCATTGTCATACTTCCAAAATGGGCAGGGCAGTCATCTAGTTGTATCCATATATTTGTTCTCCCATTGAGTGGCGTTTCCTCCAACATGTCTTCGTGATTAGTTTCCAAAAACTTAAAAATACAGCGGCCGTTAGTATACTGGTAAAACGTATGGGCCAAAATAATGTTTTTGTAAATGCCAAGCCAGACATTGGCTGAATTTTTCTTGGAAATTCCTAGATATCGTACCATGAGTGTTTTCATTTGCTCTGTGTAAAATGTGCTTCATCTGTCCACAATATTTTGTTATTGTTCAGTTTCGTATGGGCAAATGAAAATCCATCATAGTACAAGATCTAGGAATTTTCAAGAAGAATTCAATGGCAATGTCTGGTTTGACATTTACAATAAAAATATTTTGGCTCATACGTTTTACCAGTATACTAACGGCCGTTGCAGTTTTCAAATTTTTGGAAACTAATCACGAAGACATGTTGCAGGAAACACCACTCAACGAGAGAACAAATATATGGATACAACTGGATGACTGCCCTGCTCATTTTGGAAGTATGATAAATATACTTTCAACAATTTGATTACAAAAATGTTAATATTTTAACTAAGGAAACCAATTATTATAAAAGATCTGTTCTGGAGATGATTCACATAAAACGTGACTCTAGTTCTGTAAATCATAGGGACATTAAGTCAGATTTATACGAACTTAATTAATTAAAAGTCTTGCAAATTCCCACATGCGTCTTTATAATGTTAAAAGTATATTTTAGGAAGAATGCTCAAAAGTTATATTCCAATAAGGTCCTTTTTCAAGTACCTCATAAATCGTTACATCTGGTTCGAGAGTAGATACTTAACATAGTTTTGATCTCCAGTCGTTGAGGCACTATACCAACATGCGCTTGTATATTATAAGAATATTACTGAATAGTGGATTCTTGTTATATTTTATACTTGAAATATTGACGGTACATTTTCGATTATTCGTGGTTCTGTTCGTTTCGACGACGTGGGCTTTTTTGATTGAAATTGGTGCGATATAGACGCTTTGTGCTGTAATTACCTTTTTGACATAATAAGTATTCTGATGATGGTCGTGAGACCGAAACGTACGTAACAAGAAAATATAAAACAAAGTATTAATGTGACCTATTTCCCGAGAATTTTTTATATATAATTCATACTGGGTCAAGCATCTTTATTAGAAAAATTTTATATGAAAGACCCTTATTATTTTTAGAAGTTCTATCGTTTTCCGAAGTTATGAACGAAAAAACTGAAGCACCCTGTATAATTAAAACAATAACGATATTCCAGACAAAAATTAAACGCTTTCTATTTTCACAGAATGTGAGAAATGTTACATGAACATGAGAAATGCGAGGTGGGGACACTGTTTGCCACGAATTTTGACACGGTGTGTATTTATACTATTCGTTTAGAAAGTGACTAGTTGAAGACTCGCAATTTCATTAAAACAAATGTGTCTACTCTAGTTTATATTCAATGGTATTTCTGGTTTGAATCAATCTATTAGTTTCTTAAAAGTTTAAGTCACATGTTCTCATCCTTTCCATACAGGGAGAATATTTAGGCAAATTATCATCGGAACAATGTCTTTATCCCCTACAACAATTTGTATTGTTCAACGTCTCAACACCTTCATTTGATTTGTAAAGTTTTGTTTAACGTCTCAACACCTAAATTTGGTCTATAAATTTTTAACATGTTCTTTTTGTGATAATGAAATATATGAAACCTACTGTCTCCAAACTTTAAATTTGCTAATAGTGTATTTGTTATTATTAAACTTATTTACCCCTGTTTGTCCTAATTTATAGATTTTAAATTTCATATGTATGTATGTAAAATAATTTTGAATTGATTCATAATCAGACGGATTCTATACCATGTATATTTGGTCTCATAAATAAAGTAACATTACATTTCTATCGACCACACCAATTGAACGATATAATGATAAATTAAAACATATGAAGATTCGACAATTTAAAAGAATTCAAAACAATTTTACACCATTTGATACATTATATATAATAATGATAATAAAGTTATACCAAACTAACTAACTTCTTTTAAATTTTATTAACTTGACTAATTTTTTTTACAATTCAGATATTTTGAATTAATTTATTATTTAAAGTTAATAATAACATGAGGAAAGAATCGTTGAACAGAATTAGGTTGGCTTTCGATGGTATAGACAGAGGAAATTTGGAGTGACGCCACATACGGAGTGCTTAGAAGAGTTGTCAATGTCTGGACGTTAATGGACAATTTAACCAAATGTCATAAGCTTGTTATGAATATTTCAAATTTCTGTATATTCATTGTTTTAATTCACGAAACATTTCATTGAATGTTCTGTACGTTCTGCCAATTATTCTCCCACATTTATTTATTGTCCAAAAATAATAAGCGAATTATTATTTATTATATTTGCCATCGTTAAATAATTAAATCGTAATTATTTAAATAATCATACTTCTGGTATAGGAAACACCGTATACGGTTCGACTGGCGGAACTTTATAAGTATTATGCCAAAAAAATATTTTTTACTGTTCTTCTTGTTTGGATGATAGGTTAATTAAAAAACTTCCTACAAAATATCGGGAATTTTTTTTTTTTTGAGCTCCATGCTTACTCGCAGAGATTTCAGATTATTGTCAATGTTCGTTATTGAGTAATTAATTTCTATGTAGAATTAAGAATGTTTTTCAACTGAGAACTTCTAGTTAAAACAAGATATTGGGAGTCAACTTCCAGTACAGAGCGACTATTTAGAAAATATTTTCATTGTATAGGCCTTGGCCCTTATCGAGCCTATGTCAAATTTTTCAGATAATAGTGTTTTGTGATTTTCAACGTGTAAACTATTGTCTTTCTGTTTCCATTGGTGTGCAGTGTGATGGTTTATGGTGAAGTGAGTTTGTTTGTGACATAACCTGATTCCTTCGTTTTCTTTTTTTATTGGCATACTGGCATCACGTGGTAGTACGTACTTTGTTATGAAAATATAATTGTATTAAAATTATATTTAGGAAGAATGGTTGATCATTTTCCTACCGCTGGACATTTCAATTTGCCATTAATTCAGAAATGATGGGTTCAATATCATGATTAACGGAAATAAATGGTTAAATTCATTCACAATAATTACGGGTCTTCAATGATCTCACCTACTAAGCCCATCCAAGGATCCTCTCCAAATGTAAACATTTCCCATACTGTGACGCCAAACATCCACGTGTCAGACGCATGGCTAAATTGTCTAGAACGAAGTGATTCTGGAGCACACCATGGAAACGGCACTTTTTTATGCTCTGTCATAACATAGCAATCCTGTTCATGAGGCAATGCCCGCATTAGCCCAAAATCGCCGATTTTTATCTGCAAATATATTTGATTTTATTCAATCTGATCAATACATCGTTGAAGAATTTTATTCTCATTGCTTATAAAATCTTACTCAATTAAAACAGTTCAAGTTTTCGAAACTTAATCTATAATTAGGAGATTCAGTTTAACCTGCGTTTTTTAGTAATCGTAAATGGACACTGACAAAAAGTAATTTTTTTTATTTCAGATTATTTTTTTTTTGTCCCGGTGACAACATTCACAAAACTTTTATAACTATTTATTCTCCATTGAATGTGAAAAAATCAAAGAATCAAGTGACAACAAATATACAGGGTGTAAATAAATAATTGCGAATAAATTCAGGGGGTGATTCCTTGTTGAGAAATAAGGTGGGTCTTTCATATGAAAAAAATCACTTGACCCCCTCATGTTAAGATACAGCCCTTTAAATGGGGCGCCAAAAAAGTAGCTTCTTATTTTTATCTTCTAAGTCCAAAAAGTTACAAAAATAAAATTAAGCACACATTATTTGCTATTAAGAAGGCATCCGATAACTGAGTTGCTGGTTTTCCACTATGTTTGTAAGGGGTAGAAATAACCACCCCTAAAACTTGTTTTTCACTTAACTTTTTCTCTTATGTGTATATTGCCAATTAAAAAATTGTTTTAGATAGCTTGTTTTATTCTGAACAAAAAAGGTTTCTTGTAATTTTTTCTTTTTCGGAAACTTGAAGATTATTGAGAAAAAAAATAATTTACTTACAAGTACATTTCACGATTCCATAGTGTGGAATTTTAATTAAACTTTGATTAACCTAGTAGGCGGCTATCATGTTGACATATTTTGTTAAAACAACTAAATTATTTTTAGTATGTGCAATAATAAGTTAAAATCATTGTTAATTGTCTTACACTGTTATCATTTTGAGGCCCTTTTGTAAAGAATTTCAGTAAAATGGAAGTGTACACAAATGCAGAATTGACAGATATGCTATTTAATGGAACTCAAACTGCACTTAAAATAATGTAACAATTAAATATTATTCTTGAATTAAAAACTAATAGAGATCATATGAGATGTTCGAAATGACCCCCTTCAGCCATTACACACACGTCTAGACGGCGACGCATTGATCCTCGTATCCGGTGGAACATTTCTGGGGTATCTTGAATAACCCTACATGAAACAATTATGCGGTTTCGTAGATCTTCCAGGTTTCGAACAAGAGTCTTGTATATCAAAGTTTTTAAATGCCCCCAAATAGAAAAATTCAAAGAATTTAAGTCCGGGGATCGAGGTGGCCAAAACTGAGGCCCACCTCGACCTATCCAGCGATTTGGATAGACTTCATTCAAAACCTCACGTGCTCTTACACTAAAATGGGCAGGGGCCCCATCGTGCATAAACCACATTTCCATTCTCTCACGTAAAGGAATATCATCAAGTAATAGTGGCAAGTCTTTTCTCAGAAATAAACTGTATGAATTCCCATCTAATCTAGGCGGCAGAAAATGTGAGCCAACTAACTGATTCCCAATACGCCCTAACCACACATTTAAAGAAAATTGTTCTTGGTGGTGAGCTTCTATTATAGGGTGAGGGTTTTCTTCGGCCCATATGTGGTTATTATGATAATTAATAATCGCCTCTCTAGAAAACTTAGCCTCATCTGTAAATAAGACCTTCTTCAGAAATGCACAGTTTTGTCTAATCACTTCCAGCATTCAAGTGGAAAACACTAGACGATTCGGAAAATCCCGCGGTAATAGAGCCTGGACTCGTTGTATGTGATAAGGATATAAGAGCTGTTCCTTTAAGATGGCATATACCGTCATATGGTTAACATGTAACAGCAAACCAATCTTCCTGGTACTAATGTCAGGTTGCTCGTCGACTAAATTAAGTACTGCTTCCTCTAATGCTGGTGTTCTAACTTCGAGTTGGCGACCACAATCATGTTTCATCGTTTTGAAGGTACCATTTTCTCGTAGTCGTTGATGAAGCCGTGCAAATAGACTGTGATGAGGAGCGACGCGATGGGGATACATTTCTGAATATTTTCTTGACGCTTCTAAGCAATTTCCATTAGATAGTCCGTAAACGTCAATTCTGCATTTGTGTACACTTCCATTTTACTGAAATTCTTTACAAAAGGGCCTCAAAATGTGTAAGACAATTAACAATGATTTTAACTTATTATTGCACATACTAAAAATAATTTAGTTGTCTTAACAAAATATGTCAACATGACAGCCGCCTACTAGGTAAATCAAAGTTTAATTAAAATTCCACACCATGAGAATCGTGCCATGTACTTGTGAGTAAATTTTTTTTTCTCAGAAATCTTCAATTTTCCGAAATAATTACAAGAGACCTTTTTTGTTCAGAATGAAACAAGCTACCTAAAATTGGCAATATACACATAAGGGAAAAAGTTAAGTGAAAAACAAGTTTTAAGGGTGGTTATTTCTACCCCTTACAAACATAGTGGAAAACCAGCAACTCAGTTATTGGATGTCTTCTCAATAGCAAATAATGTGTGCTTAATTTTATTTTTGTAACTTTTTGGATTTAGAAGTTAAAAATAAAAAACTACTTTTTTGGCGCCCCATTTAAAGGACTGCATCTTAACATGAGGGGGTCAAATGATTTTTTTTATATGAAAGGCCTACCTTATTTTTCAACAAGGAATCACCCCTGAATTTTTTCGCAGTTATTTATTAACACCCTGTATAATTCAATAACGAAAGAGACAACCTAGTTCAACCTACATAGTTCCAATGAAATCTTACTCCATTCATATACTTCATTCTTCACAAAGGTAGAAGAAAGAATGATCATTCAATTCACAATTTTCCGAATAAACTTGATCTACATTAGTAAACTGCGATTCATTCGTATCAGCATTACGTTTAGTTTGAATTCTAATTTTTTCTTGTTCAATTTCCTCTTTGACTTTGTCATAAGTTAATGCGATCTTTTTTCTGTGAGATTGAATGTACTCTTGTAATAATTTCTTTTGATTGTCTAAGTCAAAAATGTCTTTGTTTTGTGCATGTCCGATTGTAAGTTCCATTGGTGTATAACCTGTCGATGAGTGTATCGTATTATTATATGCTATGAGAGCATAACTTATCAGCTGCTTAATAGGATCTCTATTCTTTTCTTGTCGCATTAATCTGATATGTTCAATAATAGTACAATGGAATCTCTCAACTATTCCATTCGAAGGTGGATTTCGAGGGGTAATGAAGTGGATGTTCATTTTAATGTAATACCCTCAGATGGAGATAGATCTGAATTGTTTACTTTTTGATTAGACATTTCCATCAACTCTAGTAATTGTTGAACTGTTTCGGAATTAAATTCAGATCCGTTATTCATTATTATGGTTTCAGGTACGCCATAATAGGTAAAGTAAGTAATAAATGAATTAACTGTCTCGATAGAATTTTTTGAAGTTATAGGAATTGCTTGTCCAGCTTTGAAAATGCGTCTACTAAAGTAACATAGTTTTGTCCTTCGATAGTGAATGTATCAGCATGTATAATTTGGAAAGGTTTGTTTGGCGTCTCCGTTAACATTATAGGGATTTTTGAAGGATTCCTGTCATATTTTGCCTTTTGGCATTTTTCGCATTTATTTATAAAGGTGGCTATTTTAATTTTCATATCAGGAAATTAATATTTGTTCATAATTTGTGTTTGGGCCAGAACGCCTTGTATGATATCACGTTGAATGTTTTTACTATTGGCGTTACTGCGCATATAACGTAGCCATGGAGTTGTTGTTGCTCTCGATTAAAAAACGAGAATTTTGAATGTCATGTTTCCGACATAACTGTATTTTAAAGTTAAAAATAAAATAAATAAAGAAAACCTACAGTCCATTAATAAATAAACAGCATACCCACAACATTGGTCACTTCGAGCCGGATGAATTAGTGAAGTAAATTGAGAACTTTGTGTGAGAATAAAAAGCTCCATTGCCAGAACAGGTCAAACGTCAACACAACAGGGGTACAGCCCGTGTCAGAACCGCACATATTCGAAGAAAGCCGTGAGTCCATATCCCAAATAATCATCCCACCAAATATTAGTTCTTATTAATAAATAGATTCAGAACGGAATCTATTTGAGTTTGGTTACAGTTGTTTTGAGTTTTTTATTGTGAGTTGAATAATAATATTTGAAATTTACAATGGCTGATGTATTGAAGGTTAAACGAGGTACTTTTAAAGGTAAAGTTACTCGTATGCAATCACATATAGATTCTCTAGATCTCTCAAAAATAGATGAAGTAATCATAAATGAATTAATAGCTCGTCTAGAAAAATTTGAACTATGCCTTGATGAATTTGAAAAAGTGCAATTGGAAATTGAAATAACTATGCCTTCGGAAACTGATGCAATAGAGCGAGAAGAATTTGAAAAATCGTATTTTTCAGTAATGTCACAAATTAAAACCATTTGTGCCAGATATTCTCAAAATCAAACGAACCCTAGTTCAAATGGTACCGACTCGATTCGTTCCGTTCCTTTGCAAAATATCAATTATTCAAATCAAAATATCAAGCTACCGACAATAAAATTGCCGTCCTTTGATGGAGAGTATTCCGGTTGGTTAGAATTTCGCGATTCATTCAAGGCCTTAGTAGAGAACAATCCGACGTTGTCAGATGTCCAGAAATTCTAATATCTGAGATCTTCCTTAGAGAAGGATGCATCTCAGATAATAAAATCACTTGAAGTATCAGGTGAAAATTATTTAATAGCTTGGCAGTTGTTAGTCGATCGTTTTGAAAATAAAAAAATGATTATACATAATCACATACGCGCCATTTTTGAATTAGAGAGATTGAACAAAGAATCACACAGCGAACTGAGAAACTTGTTTGATAATGTAACTAAACATTTAAGGTCCTTGAAGGCTCTGGGTCAGAAGACGGAATTTTGGGATAGTTTAATTATATACATAATTACCAACAAATTTGATCCCGTCACGAGACGAGATTGGGAGTCATATAAACATAAGAATGACATGCCAAATATGAATGATTTAAATGATTTCCTAAAAAACAAATGTGAGATATTGGAAAAACTTGAAGTAAATAAATCAGAGAAAGGCAAACTTCCAATTTCTACGAAAAGACATTCAAATAGTTTTCATTCAGTTAGTCAGAGTCAGAACAGACTGGAATGTTTTTATTGTAAAAAGGCGCATCTATTATATTCTTGTCAATCCTTTATTAAATTAAATCCGAATGAACGAATTGCCCAAGTCAAAAAATTACGACTTTGTCTGAATTGTTTACGGGGATCACATTCATCATGGGAATGCAATTCTTCAAAATGTAAAAAATGTGGCAAACCACATCATACATTGTTGCATTTAGAATTCGGTAATAATTCGAAAGAAAAATGTAACGCTGGCAATACTAAATGCGCGTCAGGTTCCCAAACTACAAGCAACTGCGAATCACACGAAAAAGAGTCGTCTTCCTCTGCCGGTACTTCTGTCGAACCACAAGTTTTATCCGTTGTTCGTCATTCTACCGAGATAGAGGGTACAGTGGCATCCGAAATGACGGCTCAGGTATTATTATCCACAGCTGTGGTACTGGTGAAAGATAAAAATAACATGAAACATCCATGTCGCGTATTATTAGATAGTGGCTCTCAGAGCCATTTTATAACAGAGAAAATGACCAAAAAATTAGGTATTAAGCCGATAAATGTTAATTATGTGGTAAGGGGCGTGAGTCAGTCATTAGAAAATATTAAACGGCAAATAAATGTAAATGTATCTTCCTATAATTCTGGGTTTGAAATTGATGTGAGTTGTTTAATTATACCGGTAATTACAGAAAAATTACCATTAGTTTCATTCAAAAAGGAATGTTTAACGATTCCAAAAAATATTGAATTAGCTGATCCTTATTTCAATAAGTCAGGAGAAATAGATATGTTGCTAGGGTCGAATGTTTTCTGGACACTTCTGTGTCAAGGTCAAATTAAGTTAGGTAACAATTTACCTTTGCTACAAGAAACAAAATTAGGTTGGGTGATCGCGGGTAATTTTCATGTGCCGGTAATGCCTACAAAAACTGTTAGTTATTTCAATATAAATATAAATAATTACCCTAATACTATTGACGCACAAATAACAAAATTTTGGGACTTAGAAGAAATTAAAATCAATAAGACACAACTATTTTCAAGCTCGGAAAAATTCTGTGAAAATCATTTTATGCAAACAACCAAAAGGAATGAAGAAGGACGATTTATTGTTCGTATGCCAATTGATAATAATTTAATTAAGAATCTTGGAGACTCTAGGCAAACAGCAATCAACAGATTTCATCCTCTCGAACGAAAACTAAACAAAGACGATAATTTGAAAAAACAATATTCTGAATTTATAAAGGAATACGAAATGCTTGGACATATGACCAAAATTATAGAAAATAAAAATAATTTGCCCAAATACTATCTGCCACATCACGCGGTATTAAAGGATTCGAGCATCACCACGAAACTCCGTGTAGTGTTCGACGCAAGTGCAAAAACAGATAGCGGCGTATCACTGAACGACATACAGCTCGTAGGTCCGACTCTCCAGAAAGATGTATTTTCCATCATTATGAGTTGGCGTAAACACAAGTACGTATTGTCAGCTGATATATCAAAAATGTATAGACAAATTCTTATTGAAAAGGAAC
This sequence comes from Endomychus coccineus, assembly GCA_958510875.1. NCBI lineage: Eukaryota > Metazoa > Arthropoda > Insecta > Coleoptera > Endomychidae > Endomychus > Endomychus coccineus. Next base: position 108,479,142 of record OY294069.1, read on the forward strand.
AACGTAGTCTTCAAAGAATTTTCTGGAGAGCTGAACCGAATGTAGAATTACAATGTTACGAATTGAATACTGTGACATACGGCACTGCATCGGCACCTTATTTAGCCGTAAGATGTTTATTTCAATTGGCTTATGAAAATGAGGAGAAATTTCCGAGAGAATGTGAAATTATTAAAAACTGTTTTTATATGGATGATCTTTTAGCAGGCGCAGACACAGTGTCAGAGGTCATTTCGATTCAATGTAACATATCGAATATTCTGTGTAGTAGTAAATTTGAGCTTAGAAAATGGTTAAGCAACGATCAGAGTATAATGAAAGGTTTAAAGTTAAATAATGAATTAGAATGCAGCGTTTTACAGTTCGGTGCAGATCAAAATAATAAAACACTCGGAGTATTCTGGAACGCACAGTCAGACACGATTCAGTATTCAATTAAAAAATTTGAAATTTCAGAAAATATTACAAAACGTGTAATCTATCTAATATATGCCAAATATTTGACCCATTAGGTTTGTTGGGCCCAGTAATAATTGTAGCAAAAATAATAATTCAAGAATTGTGGAAATCTAAACTTTCTTGGGATGAAACGATTGATCAGGGATTATATGAAAAATGGATAGAATTTCAGCGCGAATTACCGAATTTAAATAAATTGTTAGTACCACGTCATGTAATGCCGACTGAATATATGAGAGTAGAATTACACGGGTTTGCAGATTCGTCCGAACGAGCGTACGGAGCTTGTGTTTATATACGAAGTATTAGTTCTTCTGGAGACATTACTATTCATTTACTTTGTGAAAAGTCCCGGGTGGCGCCTCTAAAACAAGTGACGTTACCGCGGTTAGAATTAAATAGTGCCGTTGTATTAGCTCATCTAATGAAAAGGATTGTCGATGATATTTCAATAAATTTTAATCGAACGTATTATTGGTCAGATTCTACTATAACATTGGCGTGGTTACGGGGTGCCCCAAATAAGTGGAAAACCTTCGTGGCTAACAGGGTGGCTGATATTCAAACATTAACGAACATTAATGATTGGCATCACGTGAAATCGACAGAAAATACTGCTGATTTAATATCTAGGGGTATTGAACCTACGAAATTATTAGATTCAAACTTATGGTGGTACGGACCGAGTTGGCTCCAAAATGATGGAAGGGATTGGTGTGATCAAAATGATTCTCAAATGAAAGGAGAAATTCCAGATATGCGAACAAGTTGTAATATTGCCGCATCCACAGATACTTTAGATTTGTTTGCCAAATATTCTAAGGTGAAAAAATTGCAAAGAGTTGTGGCATATATAATCCGATTTGCTAAAAACTCAAAATTATCCCGTGAAAAAAGAAATATTGGGTCTTTAACCCAACATGAATTAGAATACTCATTGAACACTTTATTAAGGGTGGCACAACAGGATAATTTTCGTTTAGACTATGACAATCTAATTAAGGGTAAACCCTTGCACAAAAGGAGTAAAATCTTAGCTTTGAATCCGTTTATTGACAAAAATAACTTGCTAAGAGTAGGTGGCCGAATTATAAATGCACTAACAAATTATGAAAAGATACACCCTATTTTATTGCCCCAAAATCATAAATTAACAGATTTAATATTTAGAGACCGACACGAAAAATTATTACATTGCGGCGCTCAAGCTCTTTTATATAATGTTCGAGAAAATTACTGGCCGATATCAGGTCGTAGCACCGCAAAGGGTATCGTTCGAAAATGCGTAACCTGTTTTAAGAGTAATCCACGAAGTTCAGAGTATCTAATGGGAAATTTGCCAGATTGTCGTGTCAACCCGTCATTCCCCTTTTTGAATGCCGGGATAGATTATGGTGGCCCGTTTATGTTGAAGGACCGCAAGGGACGCGGCTCAAAATTGTCAAAGAATTATGTATGTTTATTTATCTGCATGACCACGAAGGCCGTTCATTTGGAAGCAGTGTCAGATTTAACGTCTGAATCTTTCATTGCTACATTGAAGCGATTTATCGCGAGGCGCGGTAAACCGAATAATATATTTTCAGATAACGGCACGAACTTCGTCGGTGCCAATAATGAGATAAAACAGTTATATTCTTTTGTTGAGTCAGTGTCCGAAGAAATAGAAACTTTTTTGCTACATGATAACATTAAATGGCATTTCATACCTGCGAAATCAGCTACCTTTGGGGGGTTATGGGAGGCAGGTATAAAGAGTAGTAAAAATCATTTAAAGCGAGTTATGGGAAACGCCTCTTTAACTTTTGAAGAGTTTTCAACTGTGCTCGCTCAGGTGGAGGCCGTTCTGAATTCTAGACCTCTTTCCCCCTTATCCTCTGATCCTGAGGATCTCACAGCCCTGACACCCGGACATTTCTTAATTGGGAGGTCCCTAGTCTCCATAACGGAGCAAAATCTCATTGATGTACCCGAGAATCGTCTCAATCGTTTCCAAAGACTGCAGTCCATATGCCAACACTTCTGGTCCTGCTGGCAGAAGGAATATGTTTCTGAGCTTCAAACCAGGTCCAAATGGAAGCAGCAATCATCTCAGTCCCTGAAGGTAGGGACATTAGTTCTATTGAAGGAAGACAACGTTCCAGTTTTGAATTGGCGCCTAGGAAGAATAGTCGAACTTCATCCAGGCGCTGACAACGTCACAAGAGTGATAAGTGTAAAGGTGAAGGATAGTGTTGTGAAAAGGTCAGTCTCACGAGTTTGTGCACTACCCATGGACAATCAGTGATCTAGTATTCATAAGACTCTTACGATATCTCCAACAGAACAATTGGACATGTTGTGCTTGTATATTTCATTGTTATTGAAAGCAATACTTTCAAGGCGGCCGGCATGTTTGGGCCAGAACGCCTCGTATGATATCACGTTGAATGTTTTTACTATTGGCGCTACTGCGCATATAACGTAGCCATGGAGTTGTTGTTGCTCTCGATTAAAAAACGAGAATTTTGAATGTCATGTTTCCGACATAACTGTATTTTAAAGTTAAAAATAAAATAAATAAAGAAAACCTACAGTCCATTAATAAATAAACAGCATACCCACAACAATTTGTTTGAGAGTTTCAGTGATACCTCGGTGATTGATTTTACCAGTATGATAGTTGCTTATAACATTTGTTATTTCTTCGTCATCTATAAGTGGTATCTTATGCTTCTTACAACTAATAATTTTAGGTGCATTATTATTAAATAATCTTATGTATATAGAACTAAAATCTTTATACATTTTCTCTTGATCAAAATTAAAATAATAAGTTTTATTAGCCGCAGTATAATTTTTCAAGAATTTTATAATTTCGTCCTCATTATTATTCCTTGAAATCTGTATAAGGTATTTATTGTTTTTACCTACTTTGACATGTTTCACGTCTCTAGGATTCATTGAAACTGTTGTTATGAAATATTGGTTTGGTTTTGTTTCAATTCTTCCGAAATTGGGATACCATTTTTTGGTTCGATATTTATATTTGATTGAGAACTATCGGAATTGGTGTCTAACATTGGGGTTTCAGATAATGATATAGGTGGATTTGAATCATCAATTACAAAATCGGGCTGTTCTAGAATTCTGTCTAATGTACCAGGTGAAAGTGTTGCTATCTCTGATAATAGATTTTCATGTTCATCGAGCTTTGGCATAATTGAGTCTTTGTCATTGTCATTTGGGTTAGATTTTATCATAGCATTTATTAATATTCGTGAAAGAGAATCAGCGTTTGTGTTATAACGACCCTTCTTATATATTATCTCATAGTTGAATTCTTCTAATTTTAGTCGCCATCGCACAAGCTTGGAATTAGTCTCTTTCAATTTCATCAGCCACACAAGCGGGCGGTGATCGGTATATACATAGAACTTTCGGCCGAATAGATAGGGACGAAAATATTTCGTTGCGCAGACTATTGCTAGGAGTTCTTTTTCAGTAGTTGAATAACGTTGTTCCGTTTCGTTGAAGGTTCTCGATGCATAGCACACAGGTTTATCGCTGCCTATGTTTCCTTGGGATAGCACAGCACCTAATGCTACATTTGACGCATCCGTCGTAAGAATAAACGGTTGGACAAAGTTCGTGTATAGCAAAATTGGATAGTTCGTCAAAATCTGTTTACATTTTTCAAATGCATCGATGAACTCTGGAGTCTGCTCGATTTTCGCGTTTTTCTTTAGGCATCTTGTAATGGGTTTTGTGAGTTTAGCGAAGTCCTTTATGAACTTTCGGTAGTATCCGACTAAATCAAGAAAGCCTTTAATTTCTTTTGTGGTCTTAGGTAGTGGATATTGTACTACAGCCTTAATTTTTTCTGGATTTGGTTGGACTCCATCCGATGTTATAACGTGTCCCAGATAAGCGACTTCTTTGCTGAGGAACTCGCTTTTATCTAGTATCTTTAGATTTGCGTTCCGTAGTAGTTCAAATACTTCTTTCAAACGTGTCAAATGTTCTTGTAACGAGGTTGAGAATATTATTATGTCATCTAAATAGATGAAACACTTCTCATTTTGGATTCCTCTGAGGATGTTATTCATAATGCGTTGAAACGACGTTGGTGCATGACGTAGCCCAAATGACATACGTTTGAACTCGTAATGGCCATTTTCCGTGCTAAACGCTATTTTTTCGATGTCTTCCGGTGCCATTTCTTCCTGGTGGTAGCCAGAGGCAAGATCCAAAGTAGTGAAATAATGACTTTTACCAAGTTTGTCCAGTATATCTGTGATATTTGGAAGTGGGTATTTATCTTCCACGAGTTTTTCATTAATTCTCCGATAGTCAATGGCCATGCGCCATTTCTTTTTACCGCTGGAGTGTGTCTTCTTTGGCACTATCAATACAGGACAACTCCATGGCGAGCATGAAGGTTGTATGATGTCTTGTTTAAGTAACGTATCGATTTGATTACGTACTTCTTCTTGATGAACCTGAGGCAGCCTGTATGATTTTACGAATATGGGGTTTTCGTCAGTTAAGCGTAATTTGTGTTTTACTTTGTTGGTAAAGGATAAAGGTATTTTTTCACAATAGAATATATCTTTATATTCTTCGCATAGTTCATGTATTGCTTGTTTTTCCTCGGCATTCATATGATCTAAACGTAAAGAGTTAAGATTTTCGATTTGAATATCCTCGATTTCCGATGGATATCCAATATTCATTGGTTCTTCAAAATTGTCAGCATATTTGTTACCGTAGTTGTCGCAAATTTATTATCTATTTTAACTAAAGCGGTAGGTACGTCTACTCCTGGTCGAAATGTAATTTTATTCAATACTCCGTTTGTATTGACTGGAATTTTTATGATTCTTAAGCTGTACGAGGTTCGATAGTTATCTTAAAATTTTGAATAGGAGTATGTTTCAAAGATTTGGTGTTATTCGGATTCGGATTTTGATTCTTTTATAATATGAATTGGAATTTTTGTTCTTTCTGTTATCAACAAATTATTGTCGAAGTCCATGATATTGCGAGTTTACATCAAATACGTAAAACTTGTGTTTTAAATCGTCAGTATTAAATATTTTCGGTAAAGGAATATTTACTGTTGTATCATGATTACTAACTTGATGTACCGACAGTTTTTTAAAGAGTTCCTGTCTTTTATAATTAGAGACTTCATAGATCCGGTGTCTGTCATAAGTTTAAGATTAACATTTGGAATAATTATGAACGGTAAGCGGGGATTATTATCGTTATTTAAATGTATCAAGGTTGATCGTGTAGGTTGAGGTCTAATTGAAAATTTTCCGATTCGACTTCGAAATTATGTTCGTCAGTGTCCTAAAATTGAGAGTCTTCTGATTGTATTTGAGTTTCTTGCGAATATTCTTCGCAATATGGTGTCATGTATGTCTCGTTTTCGTCTTCAACTTCCTGATAATAAAGTTCTTCCGAAATCCATTTTGTTTGTGGACGTACGGTATTTGTTATACGTGTCATATTACGGGTTGACGTTTGCATAGCAGTTGGTTTATAATTTGGTCTGAAAATATTATTCGATTGGTGAAAGTTTCGAACTGTTCTATTTGGTCCATTACTGAAATTATTTTGTCCTGCGTACATTTTGCCTGTAGAGGTTTGAGGGGCTAGTCTGTTAAAATTGTGTTTTTGATTATTTGAGTTAAATCGATTTGTAGGTACGTAATTTAACGATCGGGATTGTGGCATATTGCTTGCTTGGTTATTAGCAAAATGGGGTACAAAATTATTGAATTGTCTAGGTGGTGTAAGTGGTTGTTTAGTTCTATCAAAGTTATTGCAATTTTTATTAAATGTAACATTAGTTGAAGGCTTATAATGTTTGTCTGCATAAGAGAAGTTCTCTTCTTCAATGACCATGCTCATACCGTGTTCTAGGTTTATGGGTTTTTGTAGCCGCACTGCGAGACCTAATTGTAAATTTCATTTTTTACATTTCTGATATTTTCATCAGGGATAGTCAAACGCAATTTATTTTGCAGCAAGTTTCGAACATCTTGCACTCGCATTCCAAATTGATTGGGTTGTTCACGAGGTTCTGGTTTCAAGCACATTAAGTCGCGTACTGAACAGTCCTCATTACGCTGGTCCGCAAAGTATTGTAAAAGTATTTTTTTATATTTGGCCAGTTTGTTGCGTCTTCACGACTGCCAACTAATATTTTAGCTCTTCCTTCAAGTTTACCTATGATTACCCTAAGTAACCATTCATTACGTGGATTCGCAGCATTATTGCGATCTATAAAGGTTGTTAATAAATTTTCGCATGCAGATATAAATATCGCAAGGGTGGTTTTATCACCATCCTAACTAGGGATAGCATTTAGATGATAATTTTGTAAATCAGCCATTATTAGTGATTGATTGATATTATGAAAATTTCTATTTATTCTGTTAGTTCTGATAGGACTCCTGTATTTACGACACAATTAAACGCTTCAGATTCAGAATCTGATAAATTCATGAGATTTATTAATTATAGGATGAATTTGAATAGAAAGGATTCAATGAGAACATTCAACTATAGAAGCTTCGGCGATGTGGTTCTCACTTCTACGGCTTCGGCGATGTTGTCCTAGGCCCTGGTGACAATTTTCGTTTGGTGCTACTACGTGTTCACTAAACGATGCATGGATGATCGCACGTACTAGTCTCTTTGTTTCCGAACTTGTAAGCAAATTATTGAAATAAACCGATTTCACTGTCGTTTTGGCAAAAGTTCCAGAAATGCACAGAAAAACCGTCTTACAATCCTACCGACTGCGCCAGTTATATGTCGTGGTATAACGAAAAGCTTTTTAAAAAAACTTTATTTGAATTAATACAAAATTATTAATGTGAAACTAAAACATCTACGCAAGGTGAAGTAGAGAAATAGAATGAATTATTATATTAAAATACATTATGTGTTGGCATAAAAGTCATGTCAGCTATAACGTGTACCTTGCGACTTTTCGGTAAAGTGTTGATTTCAAATCCTCGGGCGCCAGATTTTCTAAAGGTTTACTCCTTTTTGAAGACTTCTGCTAGGGTCTTCTCCACAAGGCGTGTCACTATGCTATCTATAGATAGCCTTGTCCCTAGGGTAGCTACAGTGAAGTATAACCAGAGTCCAATGGGCAGAAAACAGTATCAAAACTGTAGGCTTTAATTACAATTGATACCTGGTTAAAACTTAGCTCGTTTGAAGATGGAGCAGAAATGATTTAATAAAACGGGGAATTCCAAATATTAAAATATATAATGATTATTATAAGTACACTTTCGGAATAATCAATATAAATGCAATTGAACGGTATTATTTACAAAGATTTCACCCAGACGGAAAATGTAATGAAGCTCATACGGTATATGAAAACTGTAATAACATATCTATTCTACGATAAGTTCGGTAACTAAATTCAATTCAGCGGTACGGAATCGGTTGATAAATGATTCAGAATGATCAATTTGCGGAAAACTACGAATCAAACAGGTCCTAGCGTAATGGGCGGTATTCGGTACATTTTAGATAGCACCACTAATAAATGAAATGTTCAAATCACACTACGATATATTCGGTTATAAGTTCGGTTGGTTCGGAAAATATTGTTTGCACTAGTTTTCCGATTGTACGATATCAGATTTTACTATTTTTCGGTTAATTACTCTAATTGAGTTTATTCTGTCACCTCACCCACCCTTGTTCTAACTTTCAACGGAATTCCCGGTAATTGTATGACAGTGTTAGTCTTCATACACTTTACAGATTCGGAACCTAAACAATTAGGGCTTATACTTCCGGTATCAACACAGTGTGCACAAACCCTAATTATCTTATCTACAATAACCCCTATATCCACGGCCGAGGACTTCTCATAGTATTAAGGGAATTATTACGATTCTCAATCGTAACACAATCACACAACCACCCTCAGCTTATACTTTCGGTATCAGCACGGCGTGCACAAACTGTTGGCGGTTTGGTCGTCTATGATATACTTATACTTCCGGTATCAGCACGGCGTGCACAAATATACCAAAGACGCCCCTGTCGTTCAAACATACACACTCTATACACACTATACAATTACTGGAATTTTTCAATTCGCGCGTAAATCCAAATCGTGCGCGATCTGACCTATAACGGGATAAACTCAATTATTTCAATTCAAATTACTGAATGCTACGGAACTCAGGTATCGTACAAACGTTCACCAATTACAATAACAATCATAAATTACGGAAATCAATATATCGTAATGCCCAAAAATATAAACTTATTTGCTATCATTTACCTTCTGAAACAATTCACTTGCACGGAAAACTATTGTTAATTCACAGTTTTGAATCTTACTCAGACTCAGATAATTAATTTACTTCGATTTTTGTCTCAATTCACTTCAACGGTACTGATTTATAATCACAAAAGAGCACTTAACTTATCGAAATTCAAAAAAACACAAGAGAGCTACTTCACTGATCAAAATTCAAAAACACAAGAGAGCGTTCTTTTGGCTGTCACGGCTTTTATATGTTTCCCGAGGTTCTGGACAGGTCTGCTCCACCAATTCCTTATTTTGTGCCAAGGGTTTTTTACTTATGCCCCGAACAATGTATAAAAGTGACGCTACTTTTTAGATCTAAAATTCGCGCACATGACACTCCGGTAGTTTCTCTCGGCGGACTAAGCAAGTGTTATCGGAGTTTTTTGGTTGTTCGCCTTTTTTATACATAAGGCTGCACAAAGTTTGGTGTCTTAACTGGCCAGACCCTTGTTTTTGCAACATATTTTATCGGAATGAAATACAATTTTGAACTGGCATGAATTTGATTAATCTATTTGAATAATTACACATATTCGAAATTACGGAGATTTATACAAGTGACAATCACGGAATACACATTCGGAATTTATTTATATCTACTGAAATAATGAAATGTTCAAACTGAAATTACATGTAACATCCGTATTTATTGCCTGATCTAAATTAAATAATCTTTCAAAATTTAAGCTTCGTTACACAGCAATGATAAAGTCTATCCTATTATTACGGAGAGTCATCAGTTGTAGGCGCTGTAACACGCGTCAACACGCGTTATCGTGCTCTATATGTGTTCCTTGAATAAATGATGCAATTAAAAATGAAATATAAAAAATCATTCCACGTTAAATATGTAAAGATCAACATCGAAGTTTTTCATTTATTAGTCGAGTCAAAAAATTAAACATAGGAAGTGTAGAATTCATTTTAGCACAAGTACGGGTTCCCAAAGTAAGGGTGACTATCAAACAAATATATTTGAAATATTATTGAGGATGAATATTACACAAATATATTTGAAATATTATTGAGTGAACTCGTTTCCTTAAAGGAACTGAATAAAATCAAAACAACTCAAATAAAGATCTTACATAAGCAAACAGAACATCTACATGCCGAAAGAATGAAGATTATTGAAGAACAAAACTTGCAAATTAAACATCTCATCGCCCAAATTCAGATAACAACAAAAACGGAAGCCAATTATGCATATCTCGGAATCTCAAAATTAGATGAAGAAAACAAATGCTAAAGAACTTCATAATAAAATTGTTAACCCCTCATCGACCTTAGATGATTAGACACGGAAACAAACGGGTTTGTTTGAAGCCAGAACGATTATGGGGAAAGAAAATAATGTTTACTTCGGCATCCTCGCTGCATTAGCTTCACGCGTCTATAGTCTGTGAGTGGGGAGTCGGGTGACCTAGCCCCTAGACCACATAGCTTATAAACTGTTGCTTATGATGTAAACTTGAGTTTACTTCAATAATTGTTCTTATTGTTATTGTTGTACGATTTTGTTGGAATTTGGTCGACGCAGTTTAAAATTAACTTAAATTTACTGTTAAAGTTTTAAATCGATTCAATGTACACTTTGGGAGTTACGATTTTTTTAAATTTCAACCCTTCAGAAAAAAGTTTATTACATGATTTCACCGAACAGTACGACTTTTTGTCAAAATTTGAATATGATAGGACCTTTCGTTTTTGAGTTATCGTGTAGACAAGTTTCGTGATATACATGCAGACAGACAAGAGAAAATTTTTCAAAATTGCTTAAAATTCGATGAAAAATCTATGGTGAAGAAATTTTTGTTATTACCGATTTTCGAACTAGCTTGAGTAAATGCTATAAACTCTTCCGACTTCGTCGCAAAGAGTATAATAATAGCCGATTGATCAAAGAGATCTGCGCTTTTCAATATAATTTCTCATTATAATTACAAATTTTCAGGCCCGTCCTGCCACTTTCTTATCAAAAGGTGTCTCTCTTACATCAAGTACCCGGTCAGCTTATAGAACAGAAATTTCCAAACATCTTATTCCTTCTCAGCAACATTTTATTTACGAAAAGGTGAAGTTGCTGCCATCGGGTAAATAAATATTTGGATAGCAGTAGTATGTATTATTAATTATTTTAATTTAAAATATTAATATTTCCATATTTGTTCAATGTTGTTATTATATTCCAAAATAATAATGGCTACTCTTCATCGAAAATTGTTATTTTTACTGGAGATGAAGGAATATAATCAAGGATAGGTATATAGTAACTTGAAGAATGAATCCAAGAATATAATGACTTTAATTATGAATAAGTAAATAAACTAATACCTCAACCAGCATATATCGTTTATAATAATGAAATACATCAATAAGAAACAAGCAGCGCTAAAAATATGGGTTATCATATTTACAAAAAACGAATTTGAATAAGACTATGCATAGTTTATTTTTCAATGGATACATAAGTCATAATAATTTACGTGTTCACTGAAACAATGGTGCTTCAATGAATATTTTCGAGATGTAATTTATTATTTTAAGAGTAATGTTTATATTTGAATTTCCTTTTTAATGTGATTTTTTTTTTGAATTCTGAACAAGTAGCAATGATCATGTTGAAACCAACTAGTTGGCAAAGTTTGTATATCAAATCTAATTGTAATTATAACGGATTCTTATAATAATGTATTTGTAGGAATTTGCAAGGGTTTTAATTAATTAAATTAGAATAAATTTGCCTCAATGATTGAACGTTTGTTCTATGATTTACAGACTTAGAGTCGAGTTTTATGTGAATCATCTTCAGGATAGATCTTTTATAATAATTGGTTTCTTTATTTAAAATATTAACATTTTTGTAATCGAATTTAGGGTTATAATCAAAACAATGTTTAGCATGATTACATTGTTTTTCGTAAATATTGGTTAGAAATTCCTGTATAAGTTCCAACGCAATCTATAAAATTAAATTTATATACTGTGTGAGTTTGTTCATTTTTAGGTATTAAAGGTTTTAGATTTGAAAAATATTTATCAACACATTTATATCATACTTTTTTAAACATCTAATTTTCTCCGAGGTTGCCGGAATATATGGTAATGTTATAAAATTATCTATATTAACATTTCTAGAATTTATATATGACCTACCATTACAGATTTTGTTCATTCTCTTTTTAATGATGGGATTGAAAAATGTATTTGGGTTGCCATTGATTTCCAGTGTGAACTATTTTCAAATTTTTGGGACGGTCCTCTAGGTGGTACAATTTAACAGCGCGATCTGTAAAGCTGTTTCAAACACTTTTTTATAACTTGTTGGTGCAACTGAATATCGTTGAGACCAAACTTCTTTAGTGAGCCACGATGTTTTTATTTTTCCATCTGAATCATGCCTAATGTTCATATCGAGAAAATTTATGTCTTTGTTCACTTCTATTTCACAAGTAAATTGGAGTTTACAGTGGAAAATGTAAAATTTATTAATTACGTACTGAATCATCATTGGGAACACACAGTAGGCAATCATCTACATACCATTTAAATGATAAAACCGGCATAGTCCATAGAGATGACTACGAAAACAAAACATGAAATCTATTAAATGATGAAACAACTCATAAAAAAATAAAATCTCGCGGAGACAAAACAATTTTGGGAGTAATAATAAAAAATTTCAATTTAGAGCAAGGTTTTCAAATTATATGTGAGGCTGCGAACGAAACCCTATATCAGTTGAATACACATTCTAAAACACTGAGCAACTTGTGTCATTAGTTATTTATTATCTACCCAGTGTTTACTAAAAAACAGCTGGCCAGCCTTACATTCATTTCACTGCATAGAAGATTCACTGGAACTTGTAGATTTAATAATGAAGAGAATAATGTTACATCTTCAAAAAGCACTGAAGATCCATGCGTTAGTCTGTCAAGTCACTATTCGTTTCACCACACAATTTGAACGATATCATTTGAAAATTAGAAACTCATAATCGAGTCTATGATGAATAAAGTGAAGTTGTTGCCATCAACAAACTCTTGTTATCCCCTGTCACTCATAAAATGTATATTCATATATTCATTTGTTTCCAATTTGCATACATTCAACTCTACCCATGTTGATTCAACTGTGGTAGTTTGATATGTATTGATAATTTTTGATTCAAGCCTTTCCTCGTGAGTTTTCTTCAATATAAATGCAAGTTCCCCCTTATCTACCTGTTGTTCGATTATTTCTAAAAATTGTGTAGTTTGTAATTTTTATCACGCTGTCGGAAATAGATGACAGTCAGGTTTCTGTTATTAATACAACAGTTGGGTTCATATCTATTACCTGCGCTGTTAATTCATGAAATCTGCATAAGCTAATTTTATTTCCAAAGTTTGGTGTAATTGATGGGAAATAGTAGAATTGAGAGGTTGCGTGCTTCGGAGAAACTGTTGGGTGTAGTATGTTACAGTAGAGTGTCCAGAAAACACAAAGCCTGATTGCCCAAACTGCAAACGTTTGAAATTAGCAGAAAGAAAACATGCCGCCGGAAATGCCAAATGTCCAGCTCTCTTGCAAAAAATCGCGATGTGTCAAGAATTTACAAAGTACGGCACACAAGTTGTAACGTTATACGTTACTGAGTTTCTAATGGCTTGAATAATGTTAATAACGGTTTATAACGGAATTAAAGATAATTAAATTGGAAAGAGATTGTTACCGACATCTGTGATTAAATGGCGCAAATCGATTATTCTACCAATGCGCGAAAACTCGAGAGAAGTCTCGCGACACACGATGAAGGGGAGACTAGAAAACGGAAATCGATAGGGATCATCATGTGTCGAACTTTACCTGTGGTGTGTCGAATTATTTTAATTCCTTTATCTTTTATTAATTGAATATATTGAAGAATTATTATCGACAGTGAACCTGATAATTTGATGTTAATTATATCTAAGCCTTGTAGTGGACGTGTATATTTCTCTGATAGATATTTTTCAATAATTATATAAATATCGACTAATCCACGTGGCCGCACTTTTTCTAAATTAGATAATCATTTACTTATATTCTTCTTTAATCCGTATCTAATTTGTCACGTTAATAGTCAGAATGGTTTATATCGTTCTTTAAGGCTTGTTTAACCTAGCAATGATCCACGTGGTTACGTAGTATTCCGTATCACCATTCTTTGACATTCCTCCCAATAAATTAGGAATGGATGTCTCTTTAGGCTAGTCTTGGTGAGATAACGGAATTATTGATCTGGGTGAACTTAAATAAAGCCGAAATTCTCATTTACTGCTTTATGGCTTCTGATATTGCTTGAACAGATTATTCATTTAGAAACTACGATCACGATTACAGTCTACTATATTCAGTAAACTATTACCTAATTGTTCTCTTGCAGATTTCTAAATTACCTCACTCATTGTCTTCAAGACTACCATTTTTTTTTAATATAATTTGTAGTATAAATTGTCATAACTTCAATAAGTAAACCATTATTCAAAAATTTTTCTCTTTCCGATTTTAATATTGTATTTCACAAGTTCTCTTCAAGATTTCAATTTTTTTAAATAATTTTAAATTTACAATTTGGGAAGATAACAAACAGTTGTGGGATGATATTGATTATTCCTGCTGATTTAGTTATTTGTCCCTCGAACTTATAGCCAATGTATTGCTCGTATTGTCTATATTTCAGGGTTTAAACAATCGTGACGCCTCCATCCGTTTTCCCGTGACGTAGAGAAAAATTCCTGGCAGTGCACTTTCTCCAAGCTCATCCAAGATTCAAGGACGGTTACATTTTTTTAATTGGAATAACCAAATTTTCATGATCAGTTGTTTATGATCTCTACCCAAAATTGTTTTCATCTACAAATTAACTTCTTAAATTTGAACTTCGGTTCAAAAATTATTTGAAATTTCAATTTTTCTAAGTATTGAACTTTGTCAATTTATAAAATAAGTATGTTATTAATCTAACTAATTTTGTTAAAATTATAATTGCCTAGAAGATTAAAACCAAATTGTTAAGTTGAAACTTGTCTTTATACTAGAATATGCAGCATCAGTCTGAACCCTTACTACTTCCCCAAATATAGTCATGCGCTGGAACAAACCAAAAGAAGAATTACTAGGATATCGCCGGAACTCCGCAGGGTTACCTATGAGAAATGACTGACCAAATTACATCTAATTGAGACCAACAAAATTATAAGGAGACATTACAGTGCCAATTTAAACTTTTTCATTCTTAACGCAGACACGCGACTAAGCGGACATAATTATATTAGTGCGACAAGTTTGGGAAATTATGTCGACAAAATTTTATGGCAAATCGCATCAATAGAAAGTAGAACTCGCTACCTAATAACTGTGTCTGTGTCGAATAAGTTTAAAAACAATATCGATAACCCTAGCTGCTAACCTTATACAGGAACCTACAGGTTTAAAATGCCTCGCCGCCTAACTCATCACCTATAATAATAATAACAAATGCCTAGATTAAAAGAGTTTTCAGAATGGTTACAAAAATAATCGTTAAGGGACAGTTAACCTTTGTCATCTAGTTTTACTCCACCAGATCGATATTCAGAAAAAAGCCTAATAATAACGGTTTTGTTGGATAAGAAGAATCATCAGAGGAAATAGTTTAATGTAGGGTTCAATTAAAAAAACTCATACATCAAACTATCTTGATCGATAATTTGGGTATTGGAAATGAAAACAAAAAACTATTATGCAAAAAAGACAAAAGGCTAGAAATGATGGAAAAAGTTGCTGTTAAGAAGGGATATGCAAAAGTAACATCTAATAATGAAAGTCCGATTCTGACTTATCAAATGCGAGCCATGATAGTGGTGCAAACCAGTTGGATCATCCATTCACCTCAAGTCATGGAACATATTCCAGCAGAATTGAGACCGAAAAGCATCGCTGACTTGAATTTTGAAGAATGGCGAACGTCTGAACGAGCTCTAGGTTTGATATGGAGCCAAAATATGCACTTTCAAATTTTCTGAAACATTTTTGAGGGCATATTATTGGGAGGTATACCTACCTACTGGGTTTGACTGATAAACTAACCATCCAGCTTTTCGAAAAGTGTAAATTCCTGGTGACAGACTGCATATAACACCAAAAGTATGGATTATTTTGCTCCACTAACGGTAGCCATTGGCAAAAGAAGGGAAAATGAATGGTGTCATTTTTTACTTCTATGCCTGCAAGAGCAATCAATCTTGAATTGGCTTGTTCCCTAACAACAGACTCTGCCAACATGTCAATTATTCGTTTTATCTGTCGAAATAAAATCCAATAATGGAGCCGAAAAATAAATGTCAAACCTTCAAGACATTGATTCCAACCAGCTTCAGCAGTTCTGTTATCAGAAGAATGCAATCGTTCAAAAACCCAGCAGCAGCGAGTCACATGAGAGAAGCGTGGGAACAAATGATAAGATCAGTTAAATATGATTTGAACAGTTCTCACACGGCAACGTCCCAAAAAAGTGCTACAAACTCTATTATTCGAAGTGGAGTATACAATGAACCTTGATTCTTCACATCCTGTAGATGATGGAGCCCTCACCCCCAATCTTTTGTAATAGGGAGTTCAAATGACGGATTTGACACTGATTCTGATATTCATTTACGAAAATAAAGGCCAATTGCTCAGAATTGGAACATAATGATATTATCCGATAGATGGCACTACAATATGAACTATTCACTTAGTTCTGATATTATCCTATAGGTAACACTACAGTAAACACTATGTTCTAAAACAATAAAATTGTTACAAATCATCAGTTATCCAAACATACTGAGTTAGTCCGATAGATGGCACTGTAGTATAAACCGTTTTTTAAAAGAAAACTTTCAAATAATCAGTTATATCCAAATCCACTGACTTAGTATTGATATTATCTGGTAGCTGTCACTATTAATACGCATATTAGTTGAGAATAATAAATAATAGTCATTGCCTATGATGGATGTAATTCAACCTCCTTGATAGTTAATAGTATGCTTATTCCCGAAACACACGTCATATTGCAGATTTTTCGTTTTCCCTTCGCCGAATAGAAATGAATAATTATTATTATTGCACCGTTATAAATCATAAAACAATGCCATGCTGTTATTGTTGTAAAACAACTTCAATTTTAATTGCATCGCAACGTCAACATTATATTAAAAAATGATCATAGTATAGAATTGAGTTTCTATCACCCTTTTTCACTTACATTATAACTTATCGAAAGCAGTTTTCTGTTGCGATGCACCCATTACCCAAGACATTGAAGTATTGTGTGAAAACCCAAATAGAATAGAAAGAGAGAAATCGAAGGTTATCACAGATATTTTACTCAGAAGAATAGTTACCTTATCATCAGCAGCTAGTAATACATTTCGGCATGCTAAATCTCGATGTAGGAACCGTTTACTTTCTAAGTAAGCCATTCCGCTTGCTACCTGGGTAGAATATTCACATAGCATCGAGACAGGAACATGTTGACACTGTTTCCGCAGGAAATCCAGTAAAGATCCCAGCGCTGCTAATTCTGTTATCATCATTAACGGTTGTGATAGAACAACGCCATATAATCTGAAATACGCCCTTTCAATTATTTGCCGGTTTTGAACAGATTTCTCAAATAATAGAACGATCAATCAAATGGTTGATCAAAATATTAATAAGACATTGGAAATGAATAAATACATTTATTTGGCGCAATATAGTTACGATTGCGATTTACACTTAGGATAGCTTACAGACTAATATGTAACTTTATTTGATTCTGAAATTATGCTTGTCACACAGCATAGAAGACTTAAAAAATTCTTGTGTGTACATTTGAACTTAGGTAACACCTAAAAAATAACTTTAGGGTATGCCTTATCGTGCCAACTCTATTTCTAGAGTAAACAAAATACAAGAAAATGAAAAAATTCATGACAAATGAGAAGAAATCAATTCTCTACTTTCGGTACACGAATAATTCGAAAGTATAAGTATCATCTGTATATTCACATTGATATGGCCTTTGTAACTTCAAGGAATTTGATACAGCACATTTTACATAATTTAATCATTTCAAGTATAGAGATATCCTCCAATGATGAAAAACTTCTGATTGTAATTATTAATAAAAGTTCCACCTTCCACATTGATACAGACAATAGTTAAAAATACAATAGAATACCTTATTAAATTTTTGTGATTCAGGACGTGCATAGCTTGAACTTCTTTGATAAAATCTTCAAATACACCAGGAACGTTCAAAGCATCAGCTTTGAGCACCTTTACTGCTACTGGTAAAATTCTGCCATTATGACTACTCCATTCACCTGTAATAAAAATATCCTTAATTTCTTGTTATTTACTACTATTAATGTGCCGCCCAACAATATTGTTATCAACGTGTTGATAAGAGGTACCTGTTGAGCTGTATTAAGTTTATGAAAATATGTGCCGTGATGTTTAGGTTAAAAGGATGAGATACTTTATTTAATATATTTTTCATACTAAGAAGTGATTTGATGATACCAATAATAAAACCTAGGTCGTTTTCACATTTTTACAAACCTAGAGAGAATTCAACAATCATTTCTTTTAACTGGTAACTGTTCTGCCATACCATTGATCTCAGAAGACTGAGAGTAGTTATTAAAAACAAAATTTTGTAATATGTACATACATTTAGCCTCAATATAGCAGCTTTTCATATGCTGATGTATAAAATATTTTTCATAAAACATTTAAATCCTACCCACCTCTTCATAAGGAGAAAGGTCACATAGCTTCAAATAATTGTAATGTGTAAATTCAATCAAATTGAGTAGTACAAGGTTGGGCAGAATGAAGTACCCATTTTAAAAGTTAATTCATCTCATAATATGATTAGACATAATATCAAATCAAAGCGTCATGCTTTTGCGATAAATGGAAATTTACGACAGTCAAAGCGTTTGCGAAAATGTTTGTTTAGTTGTGAAGAGCTTTGGTCAAATATTCAACGATTTAGTCGTCATTTTTATTTGAATCCACGAGATCCAGTTCCTAGTCGAATAACACTTAAAAAGTGGATACACAAATTTCGCAGTTAAATAGTTTATTGCAGCATTTACACAGCCAAGTCTTTCATACGTTAACACCAGTATATACATGTTAAAATCAAAATGTTTATAATATGTTTGAAACTCAAAGATGTTAATAAAATGGCGAACAGCACAAACATAAAACAGTCGTCGGTCCATTTCACAATTCATGAATTCACTAATAGAATAAAAACAAACGCTTATCAATTTTTTTTTTATTCATTGAAGTCAGCTGTTTAAATGATAGATTAGGATAGTCAGTGATGAATCAGTTACCTATAAGATATTAGTTAGTCGTTATTCAATCATGTTCATTGGTTAGTTAATTATGAACCAGTGTAAGTGTTTCAATAAACCAATAAAATCTACGATGGCATAATTACACCCTACCACCACCAATCACAACCTCTAGAACCTGGCACATCAATATCACTTGGCGATATACAGTCAGTTAAATAATTATATGGCGATCCTTTTGCCATGACTGCATTGATTATTATAGCGATCTTCAGACGGTGATATGGCACTTGACAGATTATGTCTCACGCGTGTTGCCACACAAGGGAACCAATACTTGTTGTGAAAGCACGTGAGTATGTAGATGGAAATAATAAGTATTCGCAGGTTTCCAAATCATTTTCGACAATTGTTTTACTAGCGCTTGAGAGAATCCTGCGGTTTTTATTTTAGGACTATTTCGTTGACTGTCGGTGACATCCCTCGTATCATAATTCTATAAGAAATTAAGCTATGGAAATTCGTATAGTAAGATGTTAGTGCCGACTTCGAAGAGACTGTATTGATGAGATGCCTAATAGAGAATAATGCCTTCGGAATTTTTCTATTCTGGTTAGTTATGTGAGTATCCCAGCTCATATTGTTCTGAAACCACACTCCAAGAAAATTTAATGAATCATTCTTGGATATTCTATTTCGTTTTTGCACCATCTAGGACCTGTGAATTATTCATGAAAGATGCATCGTCTGCATAGAGACACATGTTATCCGAGCTAACCATTGGAAGGTCATTTATATAATAAAAAGTTTATGTTTCATGTACCAGAAGAAGCCGAAAGGAAGAACTATTCTGTATGAACACCTGAAAATGCTGTAAACGTAAGAACAGATGTGCTACGAAGTCCTAAACGATTTGCTCAACAGCATTAGTACTCAGTATTTCGAACCGACATTATCCCCGCATTCATCCCTAAAACATTATGTTGAGTTTTGAGTTTGAAGGGGCTATTTGCTGAAAACCTGGGTAATATAGTTCATTGCCTGTTCTGATTTCAGATGAAGTTAATTTTCTTATGTCAGGCTATGTAAACAAACGGAACATTCGTTATGTGCAAGAATTACTTAGCAAAAAAGCTACCTACTATGTGATGTGCATTATCTGCCTTCCCGCACTGCTAGGGTTATGACAATTCTGCAAAGAATCTTTTCTAGCGGTGTCATTTGAAAAAATTGGTAACCTCAAACGGCCGGCCGCTCTCAGTTTGCGATTTCTTTGTATGGGGGCTACCTTAAAGTCAAGTGTTTTCTAGAGAACCTAATTTATATTTCACAAGACCCTAGCATTCTTTGGTGGGGGCCTACGTAAGCTAAGAAGAAAATAAAGTAGATCGCAATATTAGGATTGTAGGTGTGAATGAACAATTGTCTTTCGTAAGGCGCATTCTGCTTGATCGCAATACCAAAAAGGATATGGGGCCAGACGGAATTCCGAATAGTTCTAAAAAAATATGCGCCACAATTAACACCAGTTCTTTACCCTTTTATAAAAAGTCGGTGTGCTTTTCCAAAAATAATAAAGAAGTGTAGACCCTCTGCACTACAATCTGTGATCTCTAAAGTAATGGAGAAAGCAATCAACATCACTCATCCAATACCTAGAGAGCACCAAAATCGTGAACGACCGGCAATAATGACTTTCGTCAGCAGAGATCAACAGGAGACCTGCTAGTCTACGTAATACACGTATAGCAGACATCCTTAAAAAAATATGGGGAATCTCTAGCTGCAGAATTGGATATCCCCAACGCTATTGACCGAATTTGGCACCAAGGCCTTATTGAGAAACTTCCGAATGAGTCTCCTCCGATCCAATGGCTATCAACACTGGTGTTCCACAGACAAACTGTGTTGGTTGTCGGTTGGAAGTGACCTCAGTCCCGTCCACAGCTTTGCATATGACGGTGCACTTCATACCGCAGTCTCATCTAGAGCCCCTATACCATTCAATGAAGCCAGAGGAGCCCGACAGACAGATCTATGCATGAATGAAGAAGCGGCAAGAGTTTCGGAATGGGGATTTGATAATCTAAGAGAACATTCAGAACATCATTTCAAGATGATTTGGCGGATGCATAAAAAACAACGCGTAGTTCTATTGTAAATGAGGACTCTTTTATTACGCAATGCTGTTTTATCCGTGAGTGGACGGACTAAGAATTTCTCCATGGTAAATCATGCCTGTCGTAAAAGGCGACTAAAAGGATAACCATAGGTTGTTATGCTGATGTTTTCCTCATCAGCGGTGAAACACCACCACATCCACAAAGACGCTGCGAAATGGACAATACTTCCGATCTCACCCCGTTACCAATTTTCCTGTCTGTTTACTAAATCTAGAAGAATCTAGAGCCACAAGATGTAACCACAAACAGCCAACATTTCTGTCTTCTTTATTTATCACCAAATGTATCAGCTCATGGTGACCTGTTTCAATTTCTTTCTCTGCACTTGACCTCTTTCAGCAGACCTATCCAGCAGCTTAAATTATCATCATGGGGAATTTCAACGTTCACAACACTGCTTGGCTGAAGTTTTCAAACAAGATGGATGGCGCAGGACGACAGACAGGCCTTCGCCATTACCTATGGTCTCGAGGAGCTAATTAATCAACCAACATGAATCCCTGATAACAACTGTCATTATCACAATAAGCTAATCTCATTCACCATTAACAAACGATCGATGGAATCTAATCATCACCCATCTTCACAGTTTGACATGGTCTTCGCATGTTTTCCTCAGTTTACTTGAAGAAGCGTATGACCCAACGCAATGTACCAAAGCATTTCTCCGAGTCAGACCCTACGACCTTCTTGGGAAACTTCCATCATATGGTTTGCCGCTTCAACTTAGTCATTTATTATCGAGTCTTCTCTCAGATAGATCGATCCACGTGGTGGTTGACGAAGTCTCCTCCTATACAATGGCCATTAACGTCTTCCACAGGGAATATCTTGGCACCAAGTTTGTTTCTGCCCAATATTAACGATCTGTTGGAAGTGACCTCCTGTCCCGGCCACAGTTTTGCAGATAATGGTACAGTTCATACCACGTTCTCATTTAGAGCCCCTACATGACAGGTCGATGCAATTAAAGAAGATCTGGTAATTTAGTAGTTCAATACAAACTAACCTCAAGCTGGTATTTTCTGCAGGAAGACGGATCCCACAATTTCTAATATGATGATGTTAGATACAACTATTCCTATAAAGTCCTCCACCTCTATGCTCGGTGGTATCACCAACAACGCTCTCTTATGGCCCATTGCGATAACCGCTTCACAAAAATCCCAGCAGCTCCTCATAACGTAAAACACAGATTAGACCCGTTCTGAAGTTCAGTTCCCAAAATAAACGCTGAAGCTCTTAGATTATATTCAGAAGCAATTCGTCTAATTGGTGATGTCAATTCATTGGCCTCTGTAGAACATCATATAAAGGTGGGCGATTTCTCCCTTTTCTATAGATATTTTCCTGGTCACTGTTCATAAGAAATCTCGTATGTTATTCCCCCACGATAGATTCTAAATAGACGGATTTGAAGAGCTCAAACTGATCACCCCTTCATTATTAAGCACGAAACCTGCCTAACTTCTTCGTACCCGACTTCAGTTTTCTATCGTACAGCGAAATTGTGGAACTCTTTGCATAGTAATGTATTTCCTTGTGCCTATTACCTCCTAACTTTTGAGTAAAAATTGCAATGCCTATCTCCTCTCCCAACATTCCACTGCTGACTCACATGATGTCCTTCGTACATTAAGGGCTTTCCTCTTGTGTAGTAAAACAAAATCTTTTTCAATTTTTTACGACCAGAAACATATAATAATCTTATAACCTGATTTGAAAATCTTGCAGTCGGTCATAAAATGCCACGCCCCGAGTTAATCGGTCTGTAGAAAACTGTCTAGTCCTAAATCCAGACCTGGCTTTCTAACCAACCGCAAACTTTGGAACAGCTGAAGCATCCCTCATGAAATGTAGGAGCGGATGATACGAAATATTTCATGCTATGCTTCAAGAGTGCTAGCAACTAGGTAAATTGATTGATACTAAAAAAATAAAATTGACGCGTTTCCTCAAGAACCTTTTGTTTCATTTTTGAATATATTTTATATTATGATATGAATTAACTTTGAAAATTGATAATCCATTCTGTCTAGCCGTTAACAATACCACATACTATGGGTCAAGTCTGTAGTCAGATGTGGGATTAATATGGCAGAGCCAGTGATTGGGATGACGTTACGGAGAATATATTGAGAAAGTTATTGACAAAGTAAAAATAACGATTACTCTATCATGATTTTCAATAAATTTTGGAAAAACACCGAAAAAATCGGGAAAAATAATATTATAATTAGAGCATATTCAACTATGGGTTTCAAACTGTTTCCCTCTTTTGTGCTTATCAGTTCTTTTTATTGTATATTTTCAGAAGGAATAATAATCAATGATTTAATGAAGGTACAGTTTGAAATAGAATAGCATATAGTTTAGGTTAAGAATGATGCGACGTCATGGATCAAGGTCAGCCATTGTTGTCAAATTGGGCAGGTTTTCAATGTATTTGAATATTTCGGAAGTTGGAGAATAAAACTCAAATTTTACACAAACCTTTTAACAATTAATTTAAAAATTCTGACAAATTGTTTCACCACACTGTGGCATTTTCAAAGCAAGGAGTTATCAACTAAAGCTAAAAAAAAGTATGTCTTTAAATATTAGGGATCAGAATGTGGTACAAATTGAGGGATGGGGGTGGATAATGGTGGGCGAGTATTTATAAAATTCTTAACAAGTGGGGAATTATATGTATCGATTTGATCATTTAATATTACATTATTATTGTTTTTTGAGTGTTTCAATATTTCTATGGATTCTAGTATATTAAGTTTATGTCCTTTTTCCTGAATGTGTAGAATATCGGGATTTAGGGTGAAATTGTGGTTATGTTTTGACAGGTGATACGCATAATTAGAGTCCTCTTTTTTGAGCCTGTAACTTCTCAAATGTTCGTTGAGCCTTACGCTGAAACTGCGTCCAGTTTGTCCTATGTACAAAGCACTACAGTCATCACATATCTGTCTGTAAGCTCCAGATTTCTTTAATTTATCTTTTTTAGATTTCGAGTTATTGACATACGAGCATAGGTTATTTGTTGTTTTAAAGGCGACGTTTTTATTCTGTTTTATAAGGAATTGAGATATTTTAAGTGAATGTTTACCTAAATATGTTAGACATGTGAAATTTGATTTGGTATTATTATTAATCTGCGGATAAATTACGTTTAAGGCTTTTTTATTGAGTTTATTTTGGAGTATTTTATTAATTATCTTGACATTATAACCGTTATTTTTGGCAACATCTATGATTCTGTTTAATTCCAAATGGAAATAAATTATCTTTACTTAATGGGACATTAATTAATCTATGTATCATACAATTATATGCTGCTAGCTTGTGTGATTGTGGATGTAAGTAATATTTAAGGACATACTTTTAGATTTAGCTTTAGTTGATAACTCCTGGCTTTGAAAATGCCACAGTGTGGTGAAACAATTTGTCAGCATTTTTGAATTAAATGTTAAAAGTTTTGTGTAAAATTTGAGTTTTATTCTCCAACTTCCGAAGTATTATGAATGTACACTACGTAAACGCCGAAACCATAGATATATAGATGTATTTGAATATAACTAATGATTTGATTATTCAATAAACTGTTTACAAGCAAAGTTAGGAGTTATTTGATTATTATATCAACTAAGACAAATTATTTATAATCTTAAATGTAATAAACAAACTGTTGGTGTTTACCAAATATACAAAGAAAATAGAGTACCTAACCTACTTACTGTTTTTACTTCGATCTGAAAAATTTAGATAAAGATATGGAAAATTTACTCTCAGCTTCAAGTCTATATTATCAATCCATTCTGTTAAAGCTATATTATTCACGGAAAAAAACTCAAAATATTTAAATTAATGTAAGATTTCAAAATCTCAGTAACACTGAATGGAAGTGTAGGTATTTCATTTTCAGTTGCATACTTATGTATTAATGATATTGATATGGGTAAATTTGTTCAACATACTATGAAATAAAGAGCTTACTTACTTTGGTAGCACCACGTTCAGTTGAAACATAACCAAAGTGGAAGTTAAAAGAAAATTCTTGACAAGATTCATTTCGGTTACATCTTACATATATTTTACAAGAGGTTCATAAATGATATAAGAAATCAGAAGATAACTAATAGTTCCAAATATAGGTATAAAAATTAAACTTCAGAACTGCCAACTGTAAAAATGAAATATACCTGGCTTGACGAAGATAGAATGAGTTGGTAAGTAACCAAGTATGACGTCACATCATTCTTATCGTAACAATGTATATAGTAATTTAATATTTGTTGATATTAGATTTCCAAGTCATTTTGCACAAATCTTCCTTCAATTTTATGATATAAATGTATGTTTTGAAAAACAAAAAATACATTGAAATAAATATATCTGAACAAAGTACTTTTACAATAAACAAAAAAAATCGTAAGATGTAAAAAACTATTACCTCTCCTAACAACACCAAAAGTTCCATCCCCTAACTTTATTGATAATGTGATTTTACTTTCTTCTATTAAACACGAAGTAAAATCTGCATCCATGAGCTTTTCTTCATTTTTTCTGTTGCTGTAAGTTTTATTTGTAGGAAATAATTTGCTAATTAAGTTTCGTTTCCTTTGAGCAGCACGCTTCTTTTTAACTGCTTCTATCAAACGTCTCGCTCCTAGAACAGGAAGACATAATACATAACCACTGGTTTTAGTTTGATACTAATGGTTTTAATTCGATAATGAAGCGATGAACATACCAACTACAGTAACAATTGTACCAATAATTAGATACTATTTGGGCCAAACTAGATATTTGTGTGTTGCAGCGTTAGCACTTTTGACCTGATTACTGAAGATCAAAGTTTAGTTTATTATCGTTTGAAGATTGATTAATAAAAGAAGTTGCCATGACATGTTTCCTATGAGTAATGTTTTATTTTCAAGATGAAAAAAATGTTGGTGTTAGCTACACAGCAAAACACTAACAAAAGGAAGACACAAGAATATTGTGTGGCAATCTCAAACAATGTTTGTGTTAAAATTGGTGATATAGAAGTACTGAATGCTTTGAAAAGTAAGCCAAGAGTCATTTTTGTAAAACTTTATACATGCAAGAGGAGTTTATGAAAATTGAAGTAAATGATGTTACATTTAAGAGGTCTGGCATATAGAAGTGAAATACCTATCACCAAAGGCAACTATATTCCTAAGTTTTTTAGACCTCTTTATGGTTCTATTTTGAATTGATAGACAATGCTTTGTACAGTATGGTATAACTATTTTTTATGTAAAATCACTTTTGTACTTTTCTATCAATAAAATGTCTTGTCTTGTAAGTATGTAATTGCCCTTTCTAAACTATTTGGACTTTGATTTCACAATGTATCAATTCATCTGAAGATTGCTTACCAGGTTTGCTAAGTCCGATATTTTCCAAATCTGCAGTTGTCACAAAGTCAAAATGTTCTAGACGTGTCACCAGCAAATCATCTCGAATGGAAATAAGGAACGAAATCAACTGTACATCAACTAATATTTCTTTCAGCCATTCTATGCCTTCTTCAGTCATCATTAAACATCTGTTGACTTAAGATCATTACCAATATTGTCAATGAGTTTCATGAAGGAAATTATAAACGTACCTCCTTTTTCCTAACCTGTGAATGTTTACGAAGTATTGTTAAGAACTACAAGATTGAAGCACATAAAGATGTTAAAGAATTAACAGATCACTAAATTTCATTCTATAAGAGACAGGATGTATCTAATTGTTGGGTAGATCGTTTGCTGAAGCATTTTTTCAATTTTATTTTATTTACGTTATTCACAGGAGTCATAGTTTTGGAACTGATCTTTTAAATTGATTATTTAATTAGCAGAAATATCGATAATACTGAATTTCATTCTATTATTATTATAATAATAAACAAAACATACATAATCTATAGGCTGACCATTGACGTAATAATAACCACCAAACAGAACACTGAAGAGGCAAAACCACACCATTGAGGTGGTAGCATAGATAACTCGGTAGTAGAGTTATCTATGGGTGGTAGGTAATATAGCTCAATGCACGAAACCAAACGTAATTGAAATAACCATAGATGTTATATATACATACATGGATAGCGCATCAGGGATTTTCATTGACTCCAACATATGGAACAGCTGACAAGTGGCAAAACATCGTTCTAGCCATAAGAGTACATGTTACCCATATATAATATCTAATCTATGGTTCTAGCCATAAGAGTACAGTTACTGTAATCTATCATATTATGTTGTTTTCAAAAGAAAATAGCAATATTTTGATACAGAAAACTTCTTTAGTGCTTTGTTTTTTAGTTGTGATTAGTTGTTTGGCTTTTTACTTTCATTTTATCAAATGATATTGTGTAATAACTCTTCGACGACAATAAGGTTATAATGGTGAAGGGTGAAGTGTGTGATTAATTAGTCTTCTTGGATACTTTTAATAAATCTAAGATATAACAATGGTGAAATCGTGTTCCGCATTTGGATGTACAAATCGGTATCAAAAAGGAGGACCTAGTTTTCACTGGTATTTACAAGTTTAGTAGATACTGGATAGTGGTAGTAGATACTTAATTCACAATAATGTAATTAAAACGTAGACGTTAGAAGTACAATTTTAATCGACTATTCACAATCGAAAATAGAAAATAATAGTGTAATAATTACTGTTCATTTCAGTTTTCCTTCAGATGAAAATTGAAACAAAAATGGGTAATAGCAATGAAGAGAAAAAACTTCGTGCCCAACAAGAATTATCATCTTTGTAGTGAACACTTTACATAAAATGATTTCGTGTATTCATTTGGAAAGAAATCAGTAAAAGACCATGTAGTTCCTCCTAGTATTTTTAATTTTCCGGCAAATGTCTTTAAACGTAAGGTGAAACCCAGAGAACTCAGAAATCAGTAAACAATATGAATTTGTCATAATTTTTAGCTGGGTATATGTTGTTATTATTATGTTTTTACTAGTGATGATGCAAACTTTATTTGTTGTGAGGGCACCTCATTCAGGATCAATGAAGAACAACATGTAAATGAACCAGAAAGTTGGTTGATTATATACTTAGTAGATTTATAACGTTTTGATACCATCTTTTCTGTTCTATACCGTCATGCCCTAACATGAATATAATTTTTCAAATTACGAAGCATACTATTGATAAGCAAAAAATAGTAATCAAATACTTGACTACAAGGAATCGTAGAATGAATGCAAAGGTTAAAAAAATCTGAAAAATGTATTAAAACATGTGAATGATAGGCAGGACATTTCAGAACAATGTTTACTGGTATTCCTGAAGAATTTGTATTTTCAACAGTAACAGTACCTAATATTATATAATAATGTTCCTCTGTTGGTAAAATTTAAGTTTAAAATTAAGGTGACCTATAATCTAATTTGTAACTATAAACATTAATGGTGTGAACTAAAACCCTGTTTATATCACTTTTATTTTCTTTAGAAACTGGAATATTTTGCTAATGTATATTATTAAAGGTAAGCTAGCGATTGGGCATCTGCGACTAGCCACAATGTCAGAAGTTCACCACTGAATAACAACTGTTCATTCATGTAATTTCCAGTTCTTCTTCTTTATATTTAGCATCTTGAGGCACAATCGGATTCGCTCTCTGGTTCAGAAAAATCCAGGTTTGGGTTATATGGTAGCAGAATTAGATTAATAATTTTGATAAATGGCATACTTCTTTTTTTTTTAATCACTCCAAGAAATAGCTATATTATTTCTGTCTAATTATTTGAGCGTTTTGATATTTATAGATATATTTCTTCTATAGCTTACTTAATTTTGAATATGTATGTTACTTGTTTTCCATATTATAACTAAATCTTCACGACATTATGAAAGATGTTGTTTTATTTATTAGGTCATGTATGGTAATGATTCTGTAGTTGAATATATGTATTAATTAATAATTGGAGCTGTTGATAACTAAATATGTCATTTAACGTGGGGTAGTGTAATTTCAGTTAATTGCATACTAAAGTTTTCCATTGATGAAATACATAATAAGTTGCATATGGGTGTTTCATAGAAATATAACTAAATTCAAAATGAGCGATATTTAATTATATATCTTTAATGTAATTTTGTACATAATAATACTATGTATTGTTGCTGAATCATAAAAACCGATCAAATAGGATTATAACTTGATAATTCATGAAATTCGTTAAGTGTTCCATATAAAAATGTAAATTATTCACTTTCTTGCCACTTGTTACGTGGTCAGAATGATCTTCTCTGTCTAATACCAGGCTGAAATACGTCTTCTGTCTCTCTTACGTGTTGGAGTCATCGCCCACTCTGGCATGAAGGGAAACGAAGGGGCCGATGAACTGGCCGAACGGGGTATCTTCAGTGCCCCTAGCCCCGATTCAACGATCAGAATTTCATCGGCCACCGAGCTCCACGACCTCAAGGAGCTACTGGATATACAGTGGCTTTTGATATGGCGTGGTGCCCCCAGCATGAGGCAAGCGAAGCTCCACATTAGGGAATTCTCGCCTAAACTCTCTAAAACTACTCTCTATGAACAGGAGAGGCCTAAGACTGGTGACAGGACTCCTCACAGGACACTGTCATCCGAATAAATATCTACGCCCAATGGACATTATTGAAGACCCAGCTTGTAGTAGATGTGGAGAGGCAGATGAAACTGCCTCTCACTTCCTAGCAGAATGCCCAGCATTGGCTTCTCTTAGACTACAACACCTATGCTGCTTGAAGCCATAAGAGATATCAGTCCATGGAAAATTTTATCGTTCGGCACTGCCTTCGGCCTGGTGGACTGATTCTTGTATCAAGGGGAGCACAATAAACCCAATCAAGCGGTCTGAGTGCACCGAACTTGTCCACCCCCGTTTTGATTGATTGATTGATTGATTGATGGTTGGTAATTACTCTTGACCAGAGAGATTTAAAGATAGAGAGCGCTAGCGCCATAAGCGTAACGATAAAAAATGACCGAGGTTAAGCAAACTAACAGCTAGAAGATGCATCTCCTCTTTTTACTAAATATCGCCCCACACACTATAGTATACAATACAAGCTGTTGAGGAGTAGTGGATTTCTCACTAGACAAAATCCCCCCACCATTCGATTATAATATCTTAAGCCCGGTCACTAAAACAGTTGCTCGCGCTCTCTATCGTTACATCTCTCTGCTCTCGACAGTACTTATTCAATGACAGCATCCCGGTTCTTATATATTTCAATTTCAATACTGACTGAGAAATGTTTTGGGTAAGTATAAACAAGTTTAAGGTTTCTTTGCCTAATTGGGCACAATTTCGTGTAAATACATCAAAAGATATAGAATTAAAGTGTCTGAATTATGAAGATAACTTGGATAATTTAACATAGGATATAAAAATGAATAAACGTAAAATATTGAACCATAGGCGGGATTCGAACCCACATTTCGAAATGTGTAGTCCAGGGTGCTTACCAATTATACCATTTTGGTCTCGTCAGTCTTATTTTTGTAAATATAAACCTCTGAAAGGATAGCAGATCATTGATGAACAAAATGCGATTCGATGCGCCCCCATAGATCAACTATTCACGCACATTCATTTAAAGTTCAATCGTTTTGAAGTGTTGGTTAGTGTATTACTATGATTGGCAACATAACTTCTCATCCGACCTACTATCCACACACATCTTTCGGCAAAAGCAATGTAATAGAGATATTAATCAATCAACATGATGTGTTGGTAGAATTAACCTCGTCTGCTTTATTCATTGAGGCAGAATTTCAGCAAGAAGCAGGTGGTGAGGGTAAATGTAGGCTAACCAATAATTTTGGAGGGTTTCTCTTCGAATATATCAGTTATGAATTGAATGGAAAAGAAATAGACAAAGTACGCAATTCTGGTATTGTCAGCACCATAAGAGCTTATCTAACATATGCCGAACATGAATCTGTACCTATAGCTATTTCCGGATGGTCGTATAAAGATACAATGAGTTCAGTCTACGATGATAAAATCAATTTATGGATACCGTTGAATTTTCTACCAGGCCTATTCTTTGACTATATCAACTTTTGAGTGGTAAACATAAGCTGCGATTTATAAGATCTCGAACTGATAACTGCTATATTAATAACACAGGCGGTACGAAAACGGCGAAAATAAATGTGAAGACGATATCACTAAAAGTGAGACATGTCTTTCCAAATGTTGAAGTTAAAATTCAAATGTTGAGGAAATTGAGTGCTGAGAAGCATATTCCGTTCCGTAGTTGGGATCTGCATGAAAATCCGTTGATGAAGGAGAGCAATCGAGACATTTGGGAAGATAAAACATCAATGACTTTGGAACGTCCCAGATATGTGATCCTAGCTTTACAAACTGATCGAAAAAATAATCATGTTAAGCAAAGTACATATTTCGATAATATAAACTTGCTAAATTCAAAATTAGTGCAGCGTTATCCATATGAAGCAATGAAATTGAATTTCATCCAACAATACGTGGAAGGGTATCAGATGTACTTCCAGAAATCATTTCCAAATAAAATGATAAGCGAGCCGATGCTAGATTATATAGCATTCAAGAATAAAGTGATCATAGTTCGTAAACTATGGTCGCCGGTTGCCTGGAACGAAACGTATTGCAAAAATAACTGACGTCATCGGACAGCGATCATCGTTCGTTACCGATGGCTGCTGACTGCCACAAGCGGAATTCATTGAAACGTTCAATGACGTCATCGTCTGACGATCATAGTTTACGAACTATGGTCGCAGGACTATGAGATGAATGTTTATTAGTTTTTGTTTCAATAAAACACCTCTCTGTATACGATTAAACGACCTTTTTTACATTTTTTCAATATTAGTGCAGATAAACAAGATAAATTGCTGTCTGTGGTGGCATTGGTTTTATTTGTTGTGGTAGACATGGAGGATTCTTCGGAACGAACGTTTGCCATTCAGTCATAAGTCCTCCACTCTGATAATAGAATAAAAGTTTGTAATGCATGTCTGTATGATTCTCCTGTGATGGAATGCTTTATGTGAATATCTCAAATTGATTGTTGATTTTTTGTCAATTCATCGGTTGTCATTCGGTGGAATTACACTCGCCACCAGCATCATCCTTTAGACATATATAAATACGATTCACTCGATGTGAAGCGTTTGTATACAGGATCCTGTTCAAAATTGAGGTTAGGATTATAAAATTTGTTTTCAACACAGCCATCCCCATCCTCCTCCTCTTTTTCACCAATACATAAGCTGTTCAACTATATCAAAACGATAATTTATGTCTTTACTCTGTGTCCTCACTTTTACACAAAATTCGTTCAGTTTGCGTGTGTATTCTTCTAAAGACATCGATTCTGATAATTCGCTAATGAAATCTATTGGAACAAGGGGTTACTTCACGTTTTCTACGAGTATCATAGTTTACGAACTATGATCGCTGTCCAATGAGATCGATCAAATCGGAGGTTCCCCCACACTATAAAAGTCTCAACTATGGAAGAGAGAATCATTTGAGAAAAATTCCAGTGTGAAAATGAACTTAGCCGCACGCGTTCGTTATTCAAATGTGGCTACATGGTCTACCAATAATTTTATTAAATTAACAGTTACTGTCTAATATTTGGACTCGGTATAAGAAACGGTAAAAGGAATTATTTATTCTGGAATACAGAACCAAACCAATGCGTTCTATTAAATGAAGATCCATTGGATTGGTTGGGTTATCGAGGCAAAAATATTACGTTAAAAGGGTGTTTTAACAAAATTGTTGATGAGAAAACCCACATATACACCATTTAGAAATTTGTGATAAGACTGATGCACGAAAGAAATATCACGTTCTAGATGCTATTAATTTCAAATCATTGATGCTAATGCGAACAGCCTAAGTTATAGAGTAACGTGAAATGTTTTCGTTGATTGAATTTATTATGATGTAATATTGTGAGTACGAGACATTAAATGAAAAATATTGTGTGGAACTGTTGAAAACAAAGCATAACCAATTGATATAATCAATAGAAGAGTTAAGATCTTTGGTGTTGGCCGTGAAAGAACTGAGAAACGTGAATGTCCAGCAGAAAATGAACGTCTAAAAGCTAAAATTGAACGTAAATTTACTGCGGAACGTGAATGTCGTGCGAAATAACAATCTCAACGTTTGTCTCGATAAATTCAAATGTACGTCATCACCTTACGGAATAAAATTGCACCAAATATTCCACTTCCGATAAATTTGAGAAAAAGATGAAATTTAGGTGATTACTTTTTTTTGTAGTAAAATTAATGGTATAATTTTTTTCTTAATTTCAGAGTTGTATCTAACATCGAATAACATGAGATCTGATTGGTACCTAATGCGTCGACAGGAGGATGGGTGGCGTGATGCTGACAGAAAATTAAAAGTTCGAGAAATGCTCTTAATACGCAAATGGTCGAACATATTTCATGCTGTCGATATTGGTAACGAAGTGAAACAAATTTCCGTACCGATTTGGAATGGTATGCAATATGAAATCTTATACCTGCCAAAGAAGACGAAGCAGATGAACATTTGATTACTGACGTTAATATCGAGACATTGATAGAACATTGATAGCTAATGAATTAGCAAATGATACTGTCGATATATTGATGTACAAATATTTATTTTTCCTATCATATCAAAAATAAAAACAAAGGTAACTATGACATGCGCATATGTTAATTATATGTTTCATTATTCAAGTGATTAAATGTTGGAGCACTTCATCGAAACGGGTAGTGACGTCATCGGCTGACGATCATAGTTCATGAGCTATGATCGCAGGCCGATGTAGTGGGAGCTCCGAAAATCAACCACTACAGTATATCCTTCAAATTTCAAAGATCTAATTCAATATTAATGAGAATGCTTCAGAAATCATTATTTCTGGTGCAACTTGAGGGAGACTTATTTAACCTTACTTTCTGTCTCGTGCGTGGTTTAATTCCTACACTACCCTATTTTGATTGGTTGACAGCTGATTGGATTGACCACCTGATACCTCATATAATGGCTACCACTGTGATAGATATATGGTGTTATAGTTATGACAAGAAACAGTTCATAGAACGATAGTTGAATGCTTATATATCGAAATATATTAATTTTGTACTCTACAAGTCGAACCCTCTCATTTGATACCCATGAAGCTATAGTTGGAATGAAATTGTAGGTCTTCCTATGTATCTCAGACATATCACCCCTTGAAACAAAAAATGCATGCTCTATGCGTCGAGACCTTTCATTTCATACCCATAAAGCTATAGTTGCTACAAAATTACCATTTTTTCCATTTAAGAGAGCAAGGTGAAAAGTCCCTAAAAAATAAAATAGTTGGCTTCACAATCGAAAATGCTATGTGACATTTGTGATGTATCATCTTTAACTAAAAAGCATTGAAATTTTCAGACTGATGTGTCATTCAGTTTTGTTTTGACACCCATCGAAAGCAAGCAAGCTCGAAGATTTTTGTAAACATGGAAAAAGTGAACTTCGCTTCTTGATTAAACATTATTTATTGCGTGGAAAAAATATTGCGCAAACCAAAGCATCGCTTGTTAAACATTATGGTTTACTAATTTTCGTTGTGGTAGTATGTCCACCAAGGACGTCGAATGTTCTGGTCGTCCAATTGAGCTTACAACGCCAGGATACAATCCATGGTATGATATTGGAAGATCGGCGAGTTGAAGGGCACGAGATTGCTGATGGGCATCTCAACCGAACGGGTAAGGAACATTTTGCATATATTTTTGAATATGAGAAAGCTATCTGCCAGATGGGTGCCGCATTTGCTTCCTGTTGACAACAAGCGCGACCGAGTGACAAGTTCAAAGGAGTGTTTGGTGGTGTTCAAGCACGATAAGAAGGACTTTTTCGCCGTTTCGTAACCGTCAGCGAAACTGGATCCATCACAATACACCGGAAACCAAAGAACAGTCTAAAAAGTGGACTTGTCTTGGCGAATCGAAGCCGAAAAAGGCCAGAGTGGGTTTATGGGCCAACAAAGTCATGGCGACAGTTTTTTGGGTTGCACACGGTACCGTCCATATAGATTACCTTGTAAAGGGCAAAACGATCCCAGGCGTATGTTATGCAGAGCTGTTGGATCGATTTGACGCCGATTTGAAGCAAGAGCGGCCTCATTTGTCAAAGAAAAAAGTACTTTAATTCCACAGGACGACACACCGGCGCACATGTCCTCAGTCGCAATGGCAAAATTGCATGAATTGCGCTCCGAATTGGTTCGTCATACACTATATTCTCCAAATTCGCCCCCCTGCGATTTTTATCTCTTTATAAACTTGAATTGCTGAAATCATATTATTTGGAAGGAATCAAAAAATTAGGAAAATATTGGACGAATTGTATCGGGCTATAAGGAGATTATGTTGAGAACTAAAATAAGTTTTGACCAAATAAAAATTTCTCATTTAATTTTTCAGGGATTTGCCCTCGTATATCCGTTATATTGGATTTTTCCCACTGAAAATCATAAAATTCGTACTCTACTCGTCGATACCTTTCATTTGATACACGTAAAGCTATATTCAAAGAATAAAAATGTCAAACCCTTATCGTGGAAGATTGGACGAGTCTATCACTTGTAATAGTTCGGCGAGCGTATATTTTATAAATTTGAACTTCAGATTTAATATTTCAGGCAAGTAGATAGATTTGAAAGCCTATATCACCGCTGATCCACTACTTGTAACAGTCGGCTGGGTATTAT
Organism: Endomychus coccineus; assembly: GCA_958510875.1. Taxonomy (NCBI): domain Eukaryota; kingdom Metazoa; phylum Arthropoda; class Insecta; order Coleoptera; family Endomychidae; genus Endomychus; species Endomychus coccineus. The sequence goes on from OY294069.1 coordinate 108,515,279, forward strand.
TTCAGGTAGCGTAAATACCTCATCGACGTGTTATATGAATTGAGTATTGTTTGTCCGAACCTGCTCGGGTATCAAAGATCTTAGTTGATCCGTGTATCCTTGAGGTTCTTTTAAGCTGCCACCACTAGGTGTATAATTCAGCTCACCTAGAAGCTGTTTCTGACTACGAGGCCTTGATCCCTTCCCAGGGACCGCCTCGAATTACGTACAATGATATCTTTATATTTATTCAAGCGTACATTCTGAAGATAATCTTCGCTGACAGGTGATTAGGAATCACCAGTTAAACTCGTTAATCAAATTAAATGATAAATATTCATTGGATAAAAGTTAACAAAATTTAGTACATCATAACAAAGCAAACGAATATGAAATTAATCCAAAATTTGGTTACGGGACTGATACACATGAATTTAAAGACTGGTCTAATTCAGGTTCACCCCAAGTGGGAGTCTGGGAGATAGTTATCAATGTCGCTAGCTCTACCCCTTTCGCCAGCAATTTCCTGCTCAGGTTGTCTTAAGAGAGTTGGAATCAGTGTGAGCTAATTAGTACAAACTCCGTACAGTGATCGATTTCGCGCTCGACCACGCCGATGATTAATTGATAATATTTAGAATTAAAAAAGATTCATCTCTTTCTGGTAACCTGGGGTAAGCCTGATGACCTGATACTCTATCATATCGCATAAGTGATCTCCCATAAGCGGAATTACAATTGATCACACTTAGCTTGAATGGCTGGAAAAAACATATATTAACAAAATAAACAATGGCGGGCGGAGCGTGATCTGAAGGTTGAATAACCACATTATATTATATCGCCGATATAGAGGTTGAAGTCTATATAACCGTAGCTCTTTGGCGATCAAAATGTACTTACCCTGTTGGTCTAATATCACAATTCCCTCTCGAATTCCTTGTAGGAATAAGGCACATAGAATTTACGCATTCGAGTTCTACGTCGGATTAAGTTATGGATATTATGGAATTGTCACAAAATGATTTCAAGGGAACAAACACTTTCCGCGAAACGCGGAATACGCGAACAAGTTCAGCACTGCCTTACTCCTAGGAAACATAACCCTTGCTGCACAAATCCTACGTTTAATTTTGCTTCAACAATCGGGTTCTAACTATGAGCCAATTCAAGGCTCCAAACTACCCCTACGCAAGCTACCTACAGCTACGGGTTTCCTCTTTTTCACAATAATACAAGCAAAATTTAACGTAGGTTGAATTTAAATAATTCCTTTGTTGACTTATATGAACACAAATTGATAAATTAATTTAATCTCTATACATTTATTGAATTTAATTTGTTACAATCTTGACAAACAGGATATTAATTGATTTCAAAAAATATGATCTGGATCAAGATTCTACATGACTTGACTGGAAAATTACTTTATTACTTTATAGAGACACTATCTCAACAACAATAAAAATAAATTTAAAATGTTTTAGTTATTTTTGGGTGTGGAATCTGAATAAAATATATGACTTGAACTAATGCAACAATGGGTTATCCCTTAAGGAGAAAGGCTAGCTGAACAAGACAAAATTACCGTACCGAACGAGTAGGTGGTGAAGAACTTTCCTCTTTTTCTCCAAGTAATTAGTTTTCATGAAACCATTGAAGCGGGGGCTACCCCACGCGCAAAGTTTAGAAAATATGTTCAATTTAGAATACCGGGGGCAAACCCGCCCATACGTTATAAAAACTACCTATTGGAATCTGACTAGGTGCGTGACAGCTCTTTTCAACTCCACGTGGATTTATTCTGATTCAGGAAAAAGTACCATTGGTACTTATGTTTGCTAAGCATGATTCCTTGCTGGCCTTGAAGTCAATGCTCCAGGAAAGAGGGATCGGATTACCGTCGCTAGGCCTGTCTGGTATATAGCGTGTTCTTTCAAGATATGATAATTTATAAAACTTCAATTCGAATTAAATTGAATTATTCAAAAGACCCAAAAGTAATAATCTCGGATTATTACACGGTGTATAAATAGTATATTACTGTCCAGAACATCAACTAGATTCCAAATATGCAATGAAATAGCCACTTCCGTTTCCGGTGTAATAAAGTGTCGAATATATAACTCACGTCCGGTTTCACACTGATGATGATACTAAAGCCGATGAAAAACGTTTGAATACGTGACAGAATACGTCCGTAGCGACTTGAACCCTCAACAGACGCGATGACAGTTTTAACACATGATATACGACTTGAACACGTGAACGGCATAACACCTTGTCTATAATCTTTACAAACAGCCTGTATCTCAAACTTGAACCCCTCATCAAAAACAACCTGTATATTGTATAAAGCTACAAACCGATTGACAAGGGACACTTCCCTTTTGACAGTTCACTTATAGATGACGTGCACATACAGCTATGAAATTTCATAGATTCACCCTGTGATACTTCATAGATTCGTCCGAGACAGTTTATATATCCACCATGACTTATCCAACATGACAGTTCATCGTTTGACATACACCCATCATGAAAGTTCATACATGACACCTTCTCAGACATCTTAATAACATCCTATATATACACAAATCTATTCTATACATCCACACTCTATGGTTTTGTATTCTGTGACCTTCTATGATATAGCTCTATGCTCTGGGTTAGCTGCACCCACGGTCGTACATACAGGTCTGGGAACTCGTATGTCTGACATGAGTCTCTTACGCGTCGCCAAACTCGTAGTCCCTCGCTCAGCCACTAGCTTCGCTTGGATCGAAGTTTGAGGTCAGGATTAGGCGTCATATCGTTCAAATTTCAAGCCCCCACAATACAAAGATTGATAGATAATAACCGCACATTTTAAGTAAAATAATTTTTCTCGTAACGCAATATTTTCTATTCTGATTTGAGAGAGGAATAGAACTGTTACTCTTGTCCAAATGTATTACTCACCTTAAAAATAACTTCATAAAAGACCTCGTTAAAACGATTTCTTTCCAGAATCGCAAGCGTCCACTTTTTTCGCATTTCCGCATCTTTCGGCACTTCAAAAACAGAAGTTTTTCGCCTTACACTTTTGGACCTCGTTTTGCTATTTGGCACAATGCACGGTTTCGTAATTTTTCTCAAAAAACGCAGGTATTCCTTGTGTTTACAAGTCAAGAATGACAGTTGTCAGAGAACACGGCGTATAGTGTCAGAGATCAATCTTCGACTACTGCGCCACCCTTTTTGGTACTACGCGACAGTTGACGCTTAGCGGAGTCACTTCTCACATAGGAAACAGCCTCGAGTTCCCAGACCTGTATGTACGACCGTGGCTGCACCTAAACTGGATGCCAGTCTGACATTTCCGGTCGGAAGGTAGTCAACTATATCTACTGTTCATATATTTGTCAGAACTGCATGATTTCCTGTACCAGTCTAACAACAACTTGTTGTCTTTTTTATGTACATGTATTTATGTATTAGGAAAAAGTACAAAACCTTCTTCAATTTCAATTGTGAACAGGATGTGTGAGTCATAGCTGTTATAAGTATGAAGTATTTTCCATAGTCAAAGTATAAAGGTCTGCTGGAGCCTCCCTTCTACTCTTTTTAAAATTCGAGTGCAAGCTGATTGGTTACTTATTTCGTTTCTTTATTGTTATTGACGACGACATAATATGATGTTGTTACGTGCCGGCGACGAGCCGATGAGAGCAAGGCTATGATTGGAGGAGCTCGGTGACGTCACCTAACCCGAGAAATGATGGTAAGGAGACTCCAGCAATACTTTGACTATGGCATTTTCTCTATATTATCTCTTGGTAATGCAACAATGGTGTGATCAACATATTTCTTAATAAAGTACAGATTGAATGATCAAACCGGAATTACTGTGTCCATAACATAGGCTCCTAAAATGGGAGTTATTGATGCCCCATAGAGGTATAAAAAGTTTGTTTATAGAATTTATTGTTGAATGACAAATTGGTATTATTAGAAAGAAAAGCTAACACGTCTTTTTCAAATGTATAATCATTAAACCCTCTTTTATCTAAAGATCCCTTCCTAGAATAGTCTAGTAAACTGTAATCAATTATTCGAAGGGGAATACGAGGATGTAGTATTCTCGCGTGAGGGCTAGTATATTAATTAGGGAAGGGAGATCTCTGGTGTTTGAAGAAGGTATCTGAATAATTTTAAAAGAATCTAATTTGCATCCTACTTGGTAACTTATTTTATTTCGATCATTAATCGATAACAATCAGATTAACCTATAGCTGTTGCTTATATACACCTGCTTTCATTTTATCCGAAATCACCTAAATTTGTAATTCATGTATGTTGTTTAAACCGCATTGTAGTATCATTTGAAAACTATTTGAATCTCACTTCTTGTATCACATTTTGATTTTTTTACTTTTACTTGAATGACGCTTATCGAGTTCAGGAAATTTGAATTTTTCTTGGAAGTTTGGAGGTTATAGGCATAGGAAAAGATCTCACTATGCAAAAAGAAAAATGATGTCCGGTAGGAAGAAATTTGGCAGGTCTCGTACTTGACAATGAAGGGGTGACTAGCTTGAGCTCGTCTAGTCTGCCTCTCTGGTATCTGTCGTGGTGGAACAATAGACGAGATTTCTGATGAACACAGTCCATGGAAATATCTGTAGAAAAGGGAGAGTTGGTCCACCATTCTACGCTGTTCTAAAGAGGTGAATGAATTCGTTAGTGTGACATTATCAATCAGAGGAATAGCTCTCTTCTGGATAGAATTCAAGAGCTTCAGGGTATGTTTGGGAGCTGAACTCAGAGAAAACTCGATAGTAAGCGACAAAGTTGAGGCGGCAAACCATATGACGAAAGTTTCCCAAGAAGACTTTGGTGCCAGGCTTGATCAAATCCTACAACCAGAGATTTCTGCCATACACGTGTTACGTAGTGTATATGTAAGCAGGTCTCCAGTTGATCTCTGCTGACGAAAGCCATATTGCCGGTCTTTCTCGATTTTGGCGCTCTCTAGGTTTTGGCTGAGTTCGATGTTGATTGGTCAGACGATAGAGGAGTATATTGGTTTAAATTGAATCGTTACACCCAATAAACTCTAATTCCACGAATCCCTATTTACAGTCTGTCAGATAATTCAAAGGAATATGAAAGGGCACATGACTAAGGCTATTTCCAATGAACCTTCTAATCGTTCTTATTATTTACCTCATCATATATAACGAACATAGTTCTACTAGAGTCGTCAATTAAACTATTGGCTTATAATGGACACCATCATCTGACAACCTATATTGTCTCAAGAATTTGACAATATCTGGAGAAATCTCAAAAAGATCCATCCTTTCTAGCATCTCAGAAATATTCGATCCGCTAGGTCTTCAGTCCTGTCATAGCTAAAATACTCGCCCAGAAATGTAGGTCTTTGAAGGTTGATGGGGATCAAGAATTACCTAAAGGGGAAGATTTTGTAAGGGTTACAATTTACTCTTACTTAAGGATAAACTAAAAGCTCTATTTTATCACTTGGTTGCCGACACCTACAGTGAAGACGATCGTGAGCTATAATTTTAGATGTTCAGAATTCGGGCGCCAGAGTATTTTAACCAACCAATGAATTATGTATATAACTTGGGGATTCAAATACTCAAGTCTCCAGGTTAAATTACCCTGAAAGAAAGAAATAAAAGACCTGTACCCAGAATGATTGAAATTTACTTTGAAATACTAATATAGATATAGTTTATGACAGAACTTATATTAATGAGATATGAAGCGAATGAATTGAAAATATGGATGAAGTTAATTACTTAAATCATTAAAACAAGTGAACAGTTGAATTTACACAATATACAATACTCAATGATTATTTAAATTGTTACATAAAACCAAAATCGGTAGCCTGACCTTGTGAGAGCTGGATGTTGTACTTGCTTGGTTATGGATTGATACTTTTACTTCATGTAGGGGTCCCTGCCACAATTGTAATACCGTTTCCACGACTGTACATCACAAGTAAATCAGCGACTCCTAAGTAATCTTTTCCACAGCAGACTCAAACAATCCTCAATACACTTCTTGTTGAATTTTCCACAACATAGACAAAAAAAGGAACCCTCTATCACGATAGGGTTTTCCTTCCAATAAGACAAACTTTACCTCCGTTCACAACCAGTCACGTTGATCCCCGAATTTACATTAATTACTCAATTTATTCCAATTATTCCAATCCAAATTGGTAATTGATGTCTTTACTTTCAACAGAAGAATATTCCCAGAATTTGGTTCCAAACATAAGCTTGATATCACCTCCCTGTTGAAATAACCTAGCAAAGCGACTTGCCACTTGAACGATTTGACCAGAAGTACGCCATTTTCTCTTTCTTTCCGGCGTCCCGTTGTCTCACAGAACAACCTCGAAATAGCATAGCTGACGTCACAGGAGTTAACCGATTGTACTACAGCGGCCATTTCTAAGCCGTTAAGTGGAATTTACACGTTACAACTTCATGATTAATTATTTCAACTAAATACATTGAAAATTCCTAGACGTATTCTGCCTGACAGTTTTGTCAGCTATCAACTTAATGGGCTTGCAGATGATTCTATAGACGCCTTGTCTATACATCTGTAGCATCGACGCATCTGGGAAAATCCATATATCATTATTATTGGCCAAATCCAAAGTGGCCCCTCTTAAGACTATCACTGTCCCCAGGTTAGAACTTAGTCTAGTCTTTAGTTATACAAACAAGTTCATTCCACCATGAAATTAGAGCTTGATTCTGTACACCTCTGGTGCGACTCAAATATTCTCCTTTGTTGGAAAAAAACTCCTCATTTATTTCAAACATTCGTTGCTAATAGGGTTAGGCAAATACAAGAACTAACAAATTCTGGATTCAGCCATTTAGACAAGGCAGAATTCAGTCAGGCTACCCTCGAGAGGTATATACCCATCTCAGATTGAAGGTTCTATAATTTGGTGGGCTGGCACCCCATGGTTGTGCCTATCAGATCATGATATTGGCCACTATCAAATCCCATTATGCTTGCAAGCCTATCCGAAACCAAAACTGTATGGATATGTTTGCTCACAACACAAGCTCAAGTACTTATTGATTTCAATAGATTCTCCTCTTTCAACCGAGTCAAACGAACAATGACGTTTTGTCTGAGATTTATACCAGATGACAGGATTCGTGTGAAGCTTAAAATTTTTTCTGGTTTCCTAGCTTAGCAAGAACTGAAAAATACACAAAAAATTCTCATCAAACTAGCATAGGAGAAATCATTTTCTGATGGCATTCAAATGCTAAAGATTGGCAAACCTCTTGGAAATGCTATATCTTTAGCCTCCAGCCATTTCTCGACAAAGAGAAGTATACTGAGAGTGGGTGGTAGGTTACAAAACTCTAGTCTTCCTTATTGGAAGAAGTACCCTGTTATTTTGTCCTCAAAGCGACGAAACTCATATTTCAGCAAGGACACATAACTTTGATGCATGCTGGACCTCAGCTTCTACTTTCCTCCAATAATTAACGATATTGGCCTATTGGTGAAAAAAAAACATGGCCAAAGACATATGCCACAGGTGCTTAAAATATTTTCACGTTAACCCTAAGTAGGAAATAGAATAATGGCTTCCTTGCCATCCTCGCGTGTTACACCATTCATCTTGACGGGCGCGAATTATGCTGGTTCTATTCAAATTCGTGATAAAAAGGGACGTGGATGCAAAACTTCGAAATGTTACATTTGCCTTTTATCTGATTTACCACTAAGGCCATTCATCTAGAGCTAGTTTCAAATTTCACCACAGAATCTTTTATAGCGGCCTAACAAGGGCGTAGAGAGGCATTTCATATCATCACACTCCCCAAATTTCGGTGGCTTATGGGAGTCGGGCGTGGAATCAACAAAATTTCATTGAAACGCGTACTTGTAAATTTATTTCTTAATTGAAAGATATCCACTTACTAAGTTGCAACTCAGCCAACATCAGTTAGCTAGTTGTAGCAAAATATAAGATGTGGTTTAATGTCTGGAGCAAAACGCATTCAAGCCGGTAGGCTATCCAAGCAGGAGAAACCAACTAATCGTAGGAAGCAAAGATCCTTGAAGAAGAATATTGATCTCAATAGACCCAATGCAGAATCGCACAATAGGATTGTATTTTCATATACTGTATATACCCATTATAAAATAGGATTTTCCTAAAATGAAAACTGTTGCTGTGTATATATATGATGATGTTATTTTTAAGATCTGTTCTAACAGAAATCACAAACCAGTGAAACAAAATTTGATCGGTGGAAATCAAATGACAAGCGCTGAAAAGCATAGAGGTTCTCATTACTAAATTGTAACTCAAATCAATAAATTTTTAAATCAATCGATCTTAATAAATACAGTTCACTATACACATAGTACATGGAGTATAATTTTTTTTACATAAATAACTGGTCGGGACTGCGCACTACGCCGACATCGCAGCAAACGCGCCAAAAAAAAACAAATTCGTTAGCTGAAGATACTCCTCCCTTCTGGTCGGTAAGTTGTATCAATCGTGTGTCCTAAGTAGTCATCTATTCTTTTCTAAATTATATGGAAACACTAATTAACATAACAATTTACCATTAACTATTTAAATATTTAACAATCATATATTCAACCCTATACCAACCACTCATAACCTGTTCCAAAACCGAATTAATAATTGGGAATAAAACACAGTTAAATACTTGCTGCCTCATCAATATTTACTCCAAGATAAGTGGTGTGACTGTTTCAACGTCAATACTTTAATTATCGTCAACGGTATCATAGTAATTTCTCATTTTTATATTAATAATGCTTTTACTTCCATGAACTTAGTTAAACTGCTTGCAATTATAGATAACTATCTGCAATTGCATGTTGTAGGTAATAATAATTATGAAACTTCGAATGCAGTATTAGAAAATTTATATTTATGTTGAAGCCTTAACAAAGATGTTTTCAACAATGCTGAAAATTATTTTCATTGCCATCATCTCATCATCTTTATTCATAGGAGTTCTAGGTAACTAAATTCTCATTTTGATAGTTTTGCAACAACAGAAACTGAATTTTTGATTCGTTGAAATATTAGGTACTATTTCTTGAGTCCATAATGAAACTTTTTTTACTGCTTTGAATAATATAAATCGTGAATCGTTGGAAGGTACAAATTTCATCTAAAAAGTACTTCTGGTAACTGGAGGTCCAATCTATCAACACAATGATATTTAAAATAATCATGCAAAATGCAAATACTATGTATGAATTAGTATATAATATATAAGTCCTCCCACGGCAAATGTGTGAATGTGTGAGTGTGTTTAATATTATTATTATTTATTAAATCAGTAATATTTGCTAACAATTTCACTGCCTAAGCGTAACTAATATATCATTGAATTATATTATATTATTTACATAGGATTGCCATTGTATTTGAACATTTGACCAGCTACCTCCGAGTACCTACATAATTAGTTTTCAATTTGAAATAATCTTCGTAATGTAAATGTGTGTGTGCTATTAAATTTATCCTTCCAAGTTTCTGAAACAGGTTTTTAATGCAAATGAATAAACGATATTATTCTTCTGAATTTAATGCGAAGTTCCCTCTTTTTCTAAACTGGTAAGTTATTGCTTTCATGTTGAAAGTTCTATTCGGGTGGTACAAGTATCATTATCAATTAAGTGTATCAAGATTTGGAAGAACCTTGTAGTTGGTACATCTTTCAAATCTGATAGTGTTTCTTTGATTACATTCGACTATGTTAAATATAATGATGATGATGTTTATGAGAAAATAGTATGACTGAAACCAATATTATTTCTAGGAAACAAAGAAAGCAAGAGAAGCACAGACTGCGGTACGTATTTTCAATATATTAGGAGAGAGAAAAGTATATCTAAGGAAAATAAGTAGATAGGCTGCTGAGTAAATTGATAGAATTGTCTATTCCTGATAGATATTGAAGCGATATTACTATTTATAATCTAGACACTTAGGAAGGCATATCTATTTGGAAAAGTAGAAATTTTGATTGCAACTTTCATACAGAAAATCCCTGATTGCAAATTATGTTGCTTCAGCCCATTCAATTTAATTTTAACCTCTTTGTTGATGAGTTAATAATAATCTACTAACGAGTCAAATGGCAGAATAACATTATAAATAAAAATTCAATAATCGAACACAATCAGGTAATTGACGAATTAATTGAATTGATATTGATACGGTTATCACGTGCCCCGATAAAGATCTTGATTTTGTTCTTAATTTCCTCAATATCCCATCCTATCAACTCCAATTCCTCCAGAAATATTCTGAGTCGCCCTTCTCAAAAACCATCTCGAACTTCAAAATATCCTGTCAAAATTCTATTGGTTTACTTTCGATATCATCGCCTTCGAAGATGCTAATGAAATCCATTATTTCATCGGAGATAATTGTCACGAATTCCTAGACATCATCCGACTAGTTGTGAACTGATCTTTTTATACACTCCCTGAATCTGGAAATAAGATCTTGGTCTAGACATATTTCCACATTATCCCTTATTACTCATACACGTTGATGACTGCTGAAGTTGCTGAAGTATAATAATTTGAAAGACGACAGAAACTTTTTAAATAAAATCTACAGAACGTCATAACAATATGTTGATCTTAACTTAACTTAACTGTACCAATATATCCTACATTCTCCATAGGACGTTCAGTTACACACTTATCCGTAATTCTTGTCTTGCTGTTCTAGAAACTTCTCATCCATCCAATGTTCTCAGGTTTACTTCCCGTCTAGACTCAGCACCATTGAATCTACTACCGCTATTAGAAGTATTTCAATACCTTTCATCCGTCGTCGAATCTCTAATATACAAGAGTCCCAAAAGTTAACATCATCCCTTAGAAAGCTGATAGAGCATGACTGACCAAAATATAAAATAATTCAGGGTTGCGAGAATTAGAATCTTAGGACATTGATTTTTTTCAGTTGACATTCCAAAACTGATCTGGGTGTCGATTTTCACGAAATTCTTAAAATTCACAATATCTCGAAAACTAAACATATTTAAGTCCTGAACTGCTCTATCGGCTCTCCCAGAGTTGGCGTTGACTCAACGAACATGCTATATAACTAATATACTGGAAGTTCAGTAGAGAATGGGTAAAACTTCAGGAATAGCATCTTCATATGAAAATGAAATCATTTGAGTCAAGTCACATCAGTATAAGTTGCTTAAGAAGTTATAGACCTGTGAATTTATTTTGGTTCAAAAATACTGTTCCAAGGTCCTATCCGATGAAACTGGAAGTGGGTTGTATGTATAGTCGAAACTTTATCACATCGGAAGTGAAACCGGAAGTGAATCGTCATAACGTATTTGGAATCTACATAATCTCTTGAACTTATTTTAATGTGTGATTCATGGTTGAAAAGCTTACATGAATGTATGCCTCACAATCGTTTTCGATATGCTGAAGGTTTTATTTTTTTCTATTTTTACCAAAAAACCGTTTGAGATATTACATAAAATTTCAGGATAGCATATTATGCTAAAAAACACTTTTTCACCGTAAGGTCTATTTTAATTTAACCACTGGCGTAGGTATGCCTACGTCATGATACAATTTTAACGGAACAATTGTTATGCAGCAGTTTTTTTTTAATTGTTAGTATTACTATACAATTGATTACCATTTAATTTTAAACAAAAAAAAGTCAGCGTTTTTGTCTTAGAACATACTTACCACTTTGGAGAAAATTCAAAATGTCCACCTCCCGCTTTTATTCTTCTCATTGATATACGAAATCCAAAAATTTCCGGTGCGGTATGTACGGGCACACAGCTCTCTATTATTATATTTCTTAATTCATCTAGTGACTTGCTCTGGTGTTGTTGGCGCCAAGATTGGGAAAAGATTGTATGTGTCTTAGTTGATTTGATTTTTTGTTATTTTAATCAGTTTGAGTCAAATTTGAATTCGTCATTCCCGGATGATTTCGAATTTCGATGGTTTGTTTGACTCGTGGCCGGTGTTCTGCGAATTGAACTATTTGGAAGATTTACTAGATGAAATGATGCAAGAACTTTAGGCAATAGCTATTTAGAACAAATTTTCAAATTGAAACCCATTCGGTTGGGGGGTATCCATTCGGTTCTCGATGAGGCTTGTGCAACTGTCGCGGCCCTAAAATTTTGACGCTTTCGGAAAGGTCAGCATCCCATAATGTTACAAAATATCGAAAGAGAAAGATGAAGTCGACTCATTCTTTTGTAATAAAACCGGAAATTACTGAATTGTTCAAAACTTGTCCGTATAAAAGGGAGTTTCATAAATTCAAAAGTTGTCCTGAATTTTTTTAATTCAAATTTGTATGCAAGGGGTTACCAAATAAACACCGATTGGCTGATTGTCGTGAGAACGAAGACTGTGAATGTGAGTTACTGCATAGCACTTTGTTACATTTTGAAACCTTTAATGCTCAGTCTGCTTCAGCAGGCCTATCTAAGGTTTCTGATAGTTTTCCTACTAATGTTTCCACATCGATCGTTGATCGTTGATCGAATTGTTGATAAACTTTCTTCTAAGGGGTTCGATGTAGCATCGTTGGACTATTTCCTGGATTTAAAATTGGAGGATGAAGAATTCAACGTTCCGGGAGAAATTTAGTGATTGATTGGTGCAGAACTGTTTCTTTTAATTGAATGGGGAGGAAATTGATTCACTCGCTGGATAAGCTCGTAGCTGTACATACCCAGCTGGATTTTATGATAATGTGTAAAGCACCTACCCGTGGAGAAGACAGTTGTAGAATGTGAAACTATATTTACGAAGTCTGTAAATGAGACCTGGATGGCAAATATGTTACTGTCTTGCCATTTCGTAAGAGTTCAGATGCTCTTGATGATTCATATAAACGGTTCTAAAACTTGGAAAGACAGTTTTCACGTTCGCAGGCGTTAAAGGACGCCTACATTTTCGTTATGGTGACATTAGTCAATTGAGAACTTAGGAGCGCTGAATCATACTTTATTCCCCATGACGTCATATTTGAACCTCAAAGTTCAAGCACCCCCGTGCGTGTAGTTTTTGATACTAGTGCAAAAGTAGCTCATCAAAATCATTAAACGATTAGTTGTTTATTGGTTATTGCAGAGTGATATCGTGACACTGATTATTTTTCTCTTGTTCGCTTATGCTTTAACAGGTCACATTAAACATATGCAAGTATAGGCAAAGCTGGGTATTGTGAGCAACACAGAAGACTCCAAAAAATTTTGTGGAGATTTAATCCTGGGGAAGAGATTTTCGAGTTCCAAATCAAAACTGTCGTTTTTGCCCCTACGTACTGTCAGGAAATTGGTAGATGACGAAAGAGAAAGTTTTCTCATGGCGGCGAAGATCGTTTCGAAATGTACATGGATGAGTTTATCACTTCGGTTCCTGATTGTGAAACGGCGATAGAGGCTCGTCAGACCAAGGATTTGTTCCATATGGGGGGGGGGGGGGGTTGACCTGGTAAAGTGGATCTCAAATTCATCCGGAATTCATAAAAGTGTTACCGAAAAGGGAACTGCCGATTCGAAGAAATTTTATTCCAACAATTGTACTTGCTCGGTGCTGGGGTAGTAATGGCATCCTAATTCGGATACGTTTCATTTCCGAATTCAATTGGAACGTCGTCCTGGAATCAAATGAGAGATTTCATCAACAGTAACCCGAATCTTCCATTCGCCCGGGTTTTGGGGAGTTTTCTTGGAGTGACGCTCGAGAACAGTAGTTCCTTTACGATATTGTTTCGGAGACTGATTATGAAGCCGTTATATATCTAAGGGTAGGCCGAGAGGCACAAGTTTCCAATTCCTTAGTTTGTGGGAAGTCAAACATCTCCCCGACAAAAGTGGCTTTCATTCCCCGGTTTTAATTGTGTACTGCTCTGCTTTATGCCAAATTGATTGCGGAGGTGGTGCATCTTTTCACAGCCTCAAACATGATGTCAAAGCGGTCCTGTGTTGACTGAAATCGTCACCCAACCGTTGGAATACCTTTGTGGCTGATGAAGTTGGATAGGTGTTCGTAGGGGTGCAATAAATCTTCATGTAATGCCAAGGCATTGTTAATCGCAACGACATTAATCTGTTTCAACATATTACATTTTAGTGTATTGATGAGAAATCGAATGTTTGCGTTCGTTATTAAGAGATGGCAATATTAAGAAAACCATATTTCTAAATTCCGTAAAAGTTAACTATGCAATCTGGAGGTATTCGGATGTTCGGAGGTGTCCGTAAATAGAGGTTCAGATAAATGATAATTTCGTCCTTTGATCGAAACTATAAGATTTAATTCCCTTAGGGAGAACAGCGTAATCTTTCTTGAGAGTTCTAGTGGAAAAAAAGGTTGCGACTTCGATGTTAGATTAATATAATTAGACTTTTGTTGTAGAAGTTGGGTCCATTCGATCTCCAAAATTTCAAATGATCTGAGTTTAAACAGATTTGTGTAAATTTATGGAAAAGATCATACTTATATGTTATTTTGTACGATTCGCATAGTATATTTATAATCTGTAAGTAATTTATGGATGATATTTTAAGGTATAATTTCAATATTAATTTCTAGTTTAATTCTACCTATTTGTGTTCTAGAGTTGCTTTTTCTGCATTACTAGAATGCACGGTTGTGGATTATATCCATATTTGAATAAGACCTAATAAGGTGGGATTCATAGAGTTATTACAACCTTTTAGAGATACTTTAAAATCATTTTCGATAGAACAATTTATGACATATAAAACTAGTTCAATAATTTATTCTATTTCTCCAACTATTAATCTATTTTTATGAAATATTTCCTTATATATTGCCATCACCCTCATTTCCAACCGATTACTCCGACTTATCTACTGTATGTTCTTCTTCACTTTAATGAAACTATTGTGAATCCAGACAGCAGCTATAATTCTGGCTAAGAAAATGTCACAAGTAGGAAATTCCCCAGTTATTCAAAAAACGGTTATCCGGGAGCTTATCATGTGCCCGTTGCCTTCACTTCATCCAGATAATAATGATGAGGCCTATAGAAATTAAATCATTACTGATTATGTTTCGTCATATATGGAAGGTAATAGTCAACCGCTTCAGGAGGCGATTGAACAGAAAAAATGAGAAAAAAATTTCATATTAACATATGTCTGGAAATGCTTCAATAAAGATTTAAAGATGTGGACTAAAAGATGGTATTCTGCCTAATTTTTAATGGCATCATTTTTCTATTTCAACAATATTATAGCTTTTTGATTAATTTTGCTTCAAAAGAGTATTCTTGAACATTTTTCACAGATGAACCATTTTCAATTTGAAAATGGCGAAAATGGACCTTTTATAATGCCTCGTCGCTTAGATGGTTAGGCATATGAATTCACAGTTCTCCTAAGTAATGTGCCATGCTCAGTTAGATTAGCGAGTTGGCTTATGTAACCTCCTCATTTTATCTTCAAATTCGAAATCATTCAGATTCAATTTACCCTCACAAGTGGACAGGCCGTACCGGCTCAGTTGCGTGGACATCTCTTCAACCAACTTAAAACCCTTATGTTTTTGGGGCTTATTTGAAATCAATGGTCTGCTAGGTTCAAATTGAAAATTTTATGATTCGTTCATAGATTAATACAGCACCGTAGCTCTTTATTGAAGCATTTCCTAACATATGTTGATACGAAATTATTTTCTTATTTCTTTGTGTAGAAATCACCTTCTGAAGTTTGGCATATGAATTTCCGGACATTCTGTTTATGGAAAACATTATCAGCGCCGTGAATAGCTATTCAACCCAGAACAATTTTAGGATTTCTAGGATGGAAACACAAGTGTTTTTGCAAAATAAACACAACCAGTTCGTCGTATGTTTGCAGTGGTGAACGCTGCATATTCGTTCATAAAACATAAAACATAAATATAAATCATCAAATTTTGGTTCATATATTTGAATCAAAAAATTGCAGAATGACTGACTAATCTGGTAACTAATGTTTGCACCACCGAATTGAGCGCAGGATGATGAGAGCTAGAGTTCAAATATCGGCCTGTGTGAGTAGGTTTCCAATATACAGTGTGTCCTCCTTCATCTTCCTTCTTCTTCACTAGAACATCTAGAAACGGGAGCTGATTATATTCTTGCATTTCCATCGAGAACTTTATTTTGTCATCAACATTGTTCAGACGTTCCAAGAATCTGTTTAGGTTTTCTCATCCGTGGGTCCATATTGTGAAGGTATAGTCGACGTACGAGTACCCTCCAAATCTTCCATGAACAGGTTTGCAATGACCGGTGATCCCATTGGTGCTCATTCAACTTGTTTATTCTGATGTTCGTTATAAGTGGAATAAGTATTCTTCAGGCAATATTTCGTGAGAGAAATTATATGGTCTTCAATTCGATATTTTCTTTAAATTATCTCCAGTGATTCTTCTATACCATCCATATATTTTTCGTAGACGTATAATTTAGGAGATCTTTCGTTTTCTCCTCAATTACGACTATTCTTGATTAATGATTTAGTAGTCTTCTCCAAGTATGTGGTAGGATCTTTCAAAAGTATTTCTACGTACGAATGATGATCCTCACTGTCTATAATTACTGTTGCGTTCCCTTTATCAGCTGGTAAAATTATTATGCTCTCGTTTTTACCAAGGGTCCTTAGTGCTTGCTGTACAGAAGCTAGAAACCAAATTGTTGAAGAAGAGATATTTGATGAGATATTAGACTTGTACCTACTTCTATAAATAATGTCATCCACATCTTCTTTCTTTAACCAATCATTTTGCAGAAATCAATTCTTTTGGAAGCATATCACCGTCTCACAAACATCGACTGGTGATAAACTTATAATTTTCCATTTCTTTTCATGATATATAATCCTATATACATATATTTTGGTATCTTCCATTTATATTATATTGAAAACGTCTATTACTGGTGCAGCTGAGAGACGTCAATTGAAACTCACTTCCGTTCTCGTGGGCTCCCATGATACTTCATATGATAAATGACAGATATTTGAAGTTTTGGTGTAGTTCTTCACGTTTCCAATTGAACATGCACGAGTTAAGTCTGCTTGAAAAGTTCTAATTATGTTTTAATTGGCATGCTCCACACATCATACAAAATGATGGTTATCTCGGAATTGGAGCTTATTTTCTCGCGTTTTAATACCTAAATTCGCACTATGTGTCAGCTTGAAGATACTCTTCGTAACAGTTCATAGATTTTTCAAATTACTGACTGACAGCTCATATAATGGCTGCCGCTATGACAAGTCGTTATTGTTATGACATAAGGTGTTTCGACATTGGTAAATAGCATGACAGTTGGCTCATAGATTATTATATAATCAAACATTTACATCAGTCTTTTGTACTCTACGCTCTACGAGTGGAGTACTTATATTTGATATCAATAAAGCTATAGTAGGTTTTTTTTCTTATTTACATGCGCCATATTTTGAGTGAATAAGTTGAAAATACATACTCTACCCATAAAGTTGAGCTTTGAAAAAGTTAAATTTCAAACCCTTAACGCAGAAGAACGGTTAGGTTGATAGCTATATAATAATCAATATCTTATTGCTCAAGAAATTACATAGATTCCGAATAAGTAATAATATCACAACTTCAGTGCAACGAATATTTGGTCCACTTCCGGTTGACGATTATCCACGAATGAACATACGTTGCTCATGTTTTGATATTATGTTTCCAGCGCAGATAGATGATACACTACCGGAAACACTTCATAGATGTTGTTAAAGATATCCATACTATTTCGCTGACCCCATCTTGGCGTTGTAGCTAAGGTGTCAACTGTTGTAATACTTACAGATAGCCGCCATGACAGTTCATCGATTCTCCCATAGATGCGTTATAGCTACGACGTCAAGCATTGACAGGTACAGCCTGATCACGTCATCGATGAGCAATTATTTGATTTTCCAGCATTCTAATTGATTACCTCAACCTTTTGCACATGACTCGACAGTTTTTTTAATAACGTCATGATACTTCATACTTACGCCATGGCAGTTCATTGGATCCCTCATGCAAAATCGGTACGGCATAAAGTGCCATGACAGTTTATTGATTCCCTCATATATTACGTAATAGCTATGATGTCAAGTGTTGAGACATTGAAAGGTAGCCCCACTATGACGTGCAGAATTATTATAGATTCATATTAATTTTTTTTTCACAGATACCTAGTGTCTTTTGCAGGGTGGTATATGTAATATATGTAACTTTACTACTCTGTATGAATGTATTTTACACCTGATTAAATATTATTATTATCATTATTATATACAGATGCTATGTCAGTTCAGATTCCATAGATTGACATACAGATGCCACGACATCAGTTCATAAAGCAGCTATGACAGTTCACAAAGATGCCATGACAGTTTTTACAGCCGCCATTACATCTCTCTAGCCTCACATTATACATTGAACACTTCTTTAACCTGACATTCTTGGACCTTGAGCTCTATGAATGGATAAGCAGCTTGACCTATCTAGCTGGGTTAGCTGCACCTCGTCCAGGATCCTGCTCGTGCCACTTTCGTTTCGCATGTAGCTCAATTTATGTACTTTCTAGCATATCGTCAGATATCACATCAATTATATCATGGTACAAACTCTTTCTACTTATTGTTACATTTTCTTCTATTAGGAAGCTTTCTGAGTTGTAGAACAAAACATCTAAATTCAAAACAGTGAACTCTTTTCTATCATTTATTGAGGACATTTTTCAAACCTGTTTCTTATTGTAATTTATTTCAGTGGATGGGAAAGACTGCGACCAAAGGGGCAATCCAAAATCACGTATGTACCAAGAAATTTCAGTTTTGTTTTTAAATAAGGGTTCAGATATTCAGACTACTTTTAAGTTTCTGTAGTGCAGCAATTTGCTTTGGGTGGAGGTATTAGACCTACCATCGAAATATATCTCACCTTCATTTATGTCATCAAAAAAACTCGAAATCTCATATGTAGGCACTAGTTACGTCTGATATTGAATTCGGAAATTCACGTTAAGTGGATGTGTCGTATACTCCGAGAATGTAAATAATGGTAACTACATCAGCGCTTGAGGCATATATTAGCATCAAGGAAAATGGTGACTCGAAACACCAGCATAAAGCTCCGAAACCCATTAACAGCTTGTTTTCTGGATTGATCACTCATCTTGTGAAGTTCCGCGTTGGATAACACCAGGAAGATGACACGAAGGAGACAACAATGCTACTCAGCAGTTCGAAACGAATAGCGACCTCCTTTAAGAAGATCGGAATGGTAACCGAAAACTAGAAGTCACAAGAGGACACCCTCAGAAGAATTTTTAGACCACACTGCACTTTATGGTCAATAAACGCCTACGGGTATTTCGGTATCCTTCTAGAACTATCCCTGAGAAATATCAGAATGTTAGATTTACAGCTCAAGTAAAGAATGCTTTAGATGGTAAGAGAGTAGACCAGGGTTTCATTTTGTACATGGTATCTTTTTTTTCCTGTGCGACACGTCATTACGCTATATTTCTAAAATCACGAAACTCTTACCCATTTGTGCCAAATTTTGATTAATCACTCCCAAGAAATCTTTCGAGTAAATGGACTAGATTTATGTCCCCACATTTCCCGATGCCGCAACGGTTTCTGGTTCATTCGTTCATCAGTGTAAACGTGAGTGTAGCTATAAATATCCTTCTGAAACTATTTAAGAGTTAATTATATTAACTACACTACCGAGCATTCATAACATTCTTCAAGGGGAATGTAGGAGAGCAAGCTGATTGATATTTTCATGGAAGTCTTTATTGCAAAAAAACCATGAGTACAATAATCAACTAGATCACAACACTACCCTGAGAATCCTTGAGGTCCATATATTTTCAATTGATTATAATTTAGTATCCTGATAAGAGCAGACAGCTGTATTCTTTTAGGTGACATTATCTAAAATGAATGGTGTCGAGCAAGTTAATTTACAGTCGTGGAATTATTTCATAAAAATGAAAGTGGGAAAAGTTACCAATGAAAAAAGACAATGAATTAATACGATTGCACATATCCAAATTAAATTGGAGCATCTTAGCCAATTTCATCAAAAGAAGAAATTAATTAAAGTCTCAAATAAAAATAAATCGCCAACTTATGTTGAATCCTTTACAGTTAGAGAAGAGCTAGTGTCAGAGTAGAGTCAATGATAAAAAGTACAATAAAATGAGAAGGGAAACTTCATTTACAACGCCATAAAATCAACAGAATGAAGCGGATGATAAACAAGAGAAAACTAAGAAAGAGTCATTGTTATGACTAGTAATAATGGATTGTTTCAAGAACTTTTTTTTGACAGTAATATTCGATAAACAGAAGACACCACAGGGGGTATTTTTTTGAAAACAAACTGAACAGAACAGTCAAAGTCATTTGAAAGATCTACATTATTCATGTGAACCAAGGAATATATTATGTGAAATTCGTAACAGATGAAAATGTCAACCGAAATACTGTATTAAGAATGATAAATATCAAGACAACATACTCGTTGAGCAGTTAGGTCACCAATGACTAAAGACAAATGGTTTTTGGAAGGTATTAAAGAAGGAGCCGGGATATAATGTCAATAGTTGAATTTTTTAACTTGGCGGGAAAAATAATTCCAAACCAATTCGATGGATAAGCCGATAAATCACAAGCATCTAAAAAGGCATTAACTCTCGCAAAAATAAATGCTATATGCCATGGAGATAACGCTTTAGTTAATAAAAAGCTCACAGGTAAAGTACGTGATTTATTCAGGGAGGAGATGATTTGGATGGTTATCATCACAAAACTTAAATTGAGCATTGAACGTGAAAGTTCAAAACTAGTCACAACCAAACTTCTCG
This sequence comes from Endomychus coccineus, assembly GCA_958510875.1. NCBI lineage: Eukaryota > Metazoa > Arthropoda > Insecta > Coleoptera > Endomychidae > Endomychus > Endomychus coccineus. The sequence continues at coordinate 108,536,247 of OY294069.1, forward strand.
CTCTCAAACACAAAGGATTCACACAATTTGCAACGAACGGAGAAGTCCTACATCTCGGAGTTCTAATGTCACCGATACAATTGTAAGAACTCCTAGAAAGAAAGATAACTCCGAAAGAATGCGCTTAAAAATGGATGCAGGTACATTTGCAACTAGTCGAGAAGGACAACGTCAGGCCTATTTGCTTGTATGAACCTGACGGTCGGAAACGGGTATATATATATATATATATATATATATATATATATATATATATATATATATATATATATATATATATATGGGATAGGAATATAGGTTGTTTGAGAAAATAAATGTATATATTTATATAATCAATACATATTATATATGAATTTGTTAATTTTTTAATTTTTTAATTTTTTTATTTTGTTTTGGCTTATTCAAACTAACATACTATACTATAATATATACATACATAATAATCCTTACTACATGATAATTCATTGATATATACTTTTTTTTACATTATTACATGAGAGGAACAATTCTAAAGCTATTAAGCATTTTAATTATCCTAAATAAATTAACGACATTTAAGTTTTTTTGTCGGATTTTTTTTTATTTTTGTATTCCTATCTTCACCGTCAGTCTCTGATGTACACATCAATCTGGGGAAGTAGCCACAATATTCAAAAGGACCCGTACTTTTGGAAGTTGAGAATGCGATCATTGAGAAACCATAATAATATGGTATTATGAACAGCAGCGGCTGCATCATCATGCCGCCACGTGTTTTACTATTATTATTATTTTCTCTCTCTTATTCTTCTATTTCATCTTCTTTTGATGATGACGTATTTAATAGTGTATGGTCAAATACTACGATAGCTAGGAGGTCACATCTTTGGATTTAGATAAAGACATCGCTTTAGATTACACTGGTTCTTGGTTTTTGATGATAGACCCAACATTGAGACTTGGAGGGGCCCAAACGCATTTTAATCGATATCTCGACTTTGACTGAAGCAAAAATGATATGCAGGTGCGCAAAATCCGCGTATGAACTAGGACTATCAGGACCTAAAATTATTTTTTTCCGAAATTTCCTAACCTCAAAATTTTTCCAATTTTCCGAGGTCTTCTTTTTCGAAAGATGAGCTAAAATTCGGCATTTATATCGAAATGTCATTTGAAGATTTTTTAGATATAATATTGGTCAAAATCTACAATATGCATTTTGACTTAGGTCAAAATTTTCCAGCTATCGCATTTTTACGGTTTTTCGGAAAATTCAAATTTTGGCGCGAAAAAAAATCCAGTGAAAAGTAGAATAAAAATGCCAATTTTTAATCCAGACCGATTATGATTACGATTTTTTTTCGATTCAAAAAAAATATTAAAAAACCATAAGAAATCACAAAATGGGCCTTATCTCGGGCCCATAACCTCAAAATGACTTTTTCTTGCACTCAATCGACGCGTATTTCAATTGTTCAGAACTTTGATTGGTGTATATTCGATCAAGGTCTTTGTTTTCAAATTAATTTTAAAAAACGTAAAAAACGACAAAATCAGGCCAAAAAAATGGCCATAACTTTTGAGCGGCAGCGATAAAATTTTTTAACTATTCTTCCCGTATTCAGCACTCCAAAAAACATGAATTAACATCAAAATTAACCGTATCAAATTTTCAACCCAACTTTATTGACCGTGCGCCTGAACCTAGTATGATCGATCCCAAAATGCTTCAGTCGCTTAAATAGCGATACACTTTTAATGACATATAATGAAAAGAAGATACTTGGATCTGGGGAATAGTAATGTACACACGTACACGTATGTAGTACAATTAAATAGATAATGGAATATTCGACACTCATTTTTACCAATAAGTAGCAGCCTTATGAGTACGAAGGTATTCGTTAAGACGACAGTGACTGGTTAGAATTCCAGTCATCTCTCTGATGTCCTTTCTATTCAGATGAAGGAGTTTCTTTGAGAGCCTAGGCCCAGACTCGTTGATGAAGAGCTTGACCTGCCTCATGCGTGGTGATTCTCGCCACAGTTCACTCTTCATTCAGTTGGCCCAGGAGGGTAAGAGCCCACCTGGGAGCAGTATGGTGAGAGTTCCATTACTCCAGTCTCCTCTATCCCGGATGAGGATTTTAGGGAAAGTGAGACAAACAGCTGGAATCATGCCGTCTTGGTTTATTTCTTGTATGGGGCATTTAGAGATATTTAGAGATTGCCTTACTTAGAATGGCTGAGCATCCACGAGAGTAGTGCGTTTTGGTCCAGTGACCTAGGTCCTTTAACTTTTACGCCGTTCTCACGGCCTCAGTTTTTATATATAAGTATAGGGGTGGTAATCCGGCGAGGTGGTCAATATACCTACGCATGCAAGCCGCTGCAGTCGGTCCAGGGGGCGCTGGGAAATACCAGTCCTAATCCCCGACCACCACACTGCCGCATCATAGGTGACCATAGGTCTGATCACAGTGGAATAGATCCAATAAAGAATCTTTGACTGTGATTCCCATGTGTTGCTGGAAGCTCTTCTGAATGCCCAAAAGGACGCAGAGGCTCTGCTCACTCGATATTCTAGGTGTTCAGCCAGGTCACAGATCCTTTGAGTTGCAGGACCTTGCCCGAGAAAATAATCTCTCGCAGTGTGCCCAGCTTACATTTCCTGATAAACAGTATATTTTCTATTTTGTCAGGATTGACAAAGGTCAATTCATTCGGCACCAGCCGTCCACTTTGCTGAGCAGCGTGTTCTGCAGCGCGCACAGCGTCCCCAAGTACCGCCCGAAGGTGATGCCAACCAAGTCATCGGCATCGACCCGATTTTATCAACTTCATCGATTTTGGTAATGCATTTGACACTAATCATCAAATTCTTTCCGAAAATACCAAAATCTTAGCCTGACCCCAAACTTCTGCCAGCGAAAAGTGCTTGAAGCGATAGAAATCCTAAAACATCGAAATAATCTGAACCCTAACTGAGGATATTACCTTCCCAATATTCGGAAACCCTTCATCGAAAATTCCACTTCGCCCATGATAACACAACGTCAGGTCAAGTGCCAATACATTATTAACCACCAGAATAAAGACACTGAACTATATAGCGTAAGGGATTTTTCCCATAATAAATATCTTTACAGAAACTAGAAGAATCAGTTTCAGTTCAAGTCTCAAGTCTGCCCTGGAGATGCCACCTGTAATGGTTGGCGAAGCATCGGCATCAAGTGGTGCTATTGTGACGCGGAAGCCAAGAATTTTTAAAGATAAAGTACACCGTTGAATTGAGTTTTTCATACTCCTTCAAAATACAGAACAAAGTTTGAATTACCAGACATACTATATTGTATTCATGTATCTCATTGACAATAGATAGTTTAATAATATGCGATTATTAAATTTTCAGTTTATGGCATTCTTACTGCACCTATAGTATTAATGGAAAAACAAGGTTACAGTATTGCAAAAAGTACCAGAAGTTTCTTAATATTCGTTGTTGATGGGAGTTTAGACTTGTTGAATGCTTCATTAGGCCTACTTGATGAAACAGTTTTCGGTATACAAAATGTGCTGTCAACAATAGGTGGTTCCTCCGGTCAAATTCTGAGTTCCGTGGTTGGACAATCGGGGTCTGCATTACAGGGATTCATCGACAGTGTTATTAGGTTTGGAAATTCACTACAAGGTAGAATCAAAGGTGAGTATTTTTATCGACCCAATTACTTGAAAAAAGTTCCATAAGTTCCACTCATAAGCAAAAAGTATTAGATTTGTGAACATATAAATGGTCTGTTGAGACATAAGGAGGCCTACTTCCTAAGATTAATAGATAATATTCATCATTCTTCAAAGTCTCGTACGAGATTATACGATTAGCCGATAGTATATCGTGAAAATATGATTCAAATTATTGCCAAAAACAATATCAGATGGTCAATGATAGGAGCCGTTACTCTATGGTAATTTTATCATCAAGATTAAAAGAAAGAACAATGACTTTGTTTTAAACCACTTTTAACAATAACATGAAAGCGTACTATAGTTTCAACACCGAAATTCCATTATTAAACAGATATATGAAGTAAACAATAAACATTCAAGTATAAATAGGAACCAAAATACAATAATACAAATTGTCCTAAACCTTTAATCCAAGCTCTTAATCTACTCAACTCAAATCCTGATATAGCTATTCTGAAAGCTGTTAAAGGAAACTCAACTGTTGTCATGAATCGTTCAGATTATGATAACAAAATCCTGCAACATTTCCAAACTAATTCCTATAAACTCCTACCAAAAGGTCCCACCCCCTCTATAGAAGTTCCATTTCACAAATTATCCGTCATTCTTTCCTTCCTGATCCAGATAAGAAATTTCTTATCCCCCATTGTTCAAGAAGCCCCCGATTATATGATTTGCCTAAAATGCATAAGCCCTCAGTTCCCCTGAGACCAATCGTCAGCTCTATCGAATCCCCTACTTTTAAACTCTCTCGATATCTATCATCTATTCTCAAACCTCTTCTATGTGATTCCAACAGTTTAATCCTAAATTCCTTTCATTTCGTTGAAAAAATCCAAACGCTAAAAGTTAATTCAGGGGATTTGCTCGTCAGCTTCGACGTCGAATCACTCTTTACCAATGTTCCCATTCCAGACATCCTTCCCATAATTTCTCAACTGTTACCTGCCAAAAACATTCCAATAGACTTACTACAGTTAATTGATTTTTGTCTTTCTTCCACATATTTTCTGTACGATGGCAAGTTTCACGAGCAGTCCTCGGGAGCTGCCATGGGTTCCCACTTTCTCAGATCATAGCTAATATCCTAATGAAACTTTTGAGGAAGATGATATTGACTCATCTGTTCTCAAGCCGAAATGTTGGTTTAGATATGTCGACGACACTTTTGTTATTTGGCAACAAAGTCGCGAAAATCTTGTTCCCTTGCTCAATCATTTAAATTCATTATATCCCAATATCTTTTTCACCATGGAAGAGATGTATTAGTTAGTCGACAGATTGACGGTACTTCAGGACATTCTGAGTATCGAAAACCCACTCACACCGATAGATACTTCAATGGTCTTTCCCAGCACCACCCTGCCCAAAAACAAGCTGTCATAAACTCCTTACTCTACAGAGACCTTCCATATGTCTTATTATCAAATAATTTCTCTCATTACAACATTCAAAAAGTCATAAAGAAATACACTTTACCTAAAATTTCAAATCAACCTGAGCCAACCCCCCCCCCCCCCCCCTTGCTTTATCCACTGCCTATCTTCCATATATTGAAAATATAACAGATCGAATTTCCAAAATCCTTAAAAAACATAATATTTCTACTCGGTTTTCCACACTTCCAAAACGATTTCCCTGTTCTTGCGGTAAAGTCTACATTGGTGAAACAGGTCGTACAGTAGCTACTCGTGTGAAAGAACATGTGCGCTGTAGAAGGCCAGTAGATCTGCACTTGCGAAACACTAGTTTGACACCAATCATCGAAAATTCGAAAATACCAAAATCCTAGCCCGAGCTCCAAATACTATCAGCGAAAAATCCTTGAAGCTATAGAAATCCTAAAACATTCAAATAATCTAAACCGTGACCCAGGATATTACCTTCCCAATATTTGGAAACCCATCCTGGAAATTCCACTTCGCACATAATCACACAACGGCAGGGTCAGGTGCCAAAAGGGAGTTAACCACCGGAATAAAGGCAGTGAAATGTGTAGCGTGTAAGATTTTTCCTACAATAAATACGGCTATAGAAACCAGTAGAGTCAGTTTCAGTTCAAGCCTCAAGCCTGCCCTGAAGATGCCACCTGTAATGGTGGGCGAAACGTTGGCATCAAGTTGTGCTATTGTGACGCGGAATCCATCCGGAAGCCAAGCTTTTCCAAGATTAGCGATCCGCGGAAGTCCACTATTCAAGAAAAGTCCAATAGGGTTAATGAGATTACAAGTAAGGGATCATCGGAGTTATTATTCAATATTCTAAGAATTATTCTAAGAGTGCTTTGAAAGACAAAGGAAAAGATCACTTTGGCAAGTCTAACTGTAATTTAGGATATTGTTATAGGAATTTTTGACACTTTTATAAATTTCTATTGATTCGAATCTATTCAATTTCATACTTTTGGTCTGATTATGGAAAATGCTTAGGCTTTCTAAATTAGGAAAGATCTGTTTTGTTGAGTCTGGACGACGACAAGTTCTACCTATATAAAAGTTATCAAAATCTGGGCAAATTAGCAGGTTTGCTATATTGAGTGGTTATGTCCTCAGCATTATATATAAGAAGGCAGAGTTTATTTTGTGGTTGAAAACTGATTTTAAAATTATATATAATGCTAAAGACAAAACCAATAAATTTAGTAAGCCTGGAGTTTATAAGCTAATTTACCCAGACTAATAATTTTTATATAGGTAAAAGATAAAATTTTAAACTTAAGATATCAAGAACATTTTCGTTCCTTCAGACTCAACCTTTGCTAACCATTTTTTACAAATAGGTCATACCTTTCCTCATTTAGAAAAGCTACACATTTCACAATTAAATCAAAAGTTTCAAATCAAATACATTGGAATCAATAGAGATTTATAAAAGTGTTAAAAACTCCTATAACAATATCCTAAATGTTCAGTTAGACATATACCAAACTTTCCCTTTGTCTTGCAAAGCACTCTCTCTTCTTTATTATAATTATTATTCTTACATTCTTAGAGTATTAAATAGTAGTGATATTATTGTTATTATTAGTAATCAATATAAAGCAGAGTTTCGTAGAAAAACTATTATGTTCACAAAATCATAGTAGACAAAAAAGGTTAAGTTAACAGTGACGGCTTGAGAGCCAAAAATTAATGAATTATTAATTATTATATTATGCACTATCGATTCTTAGTTTGTCAAAGCGGTGTTTGAAAGTGGACGTCGTAGGTGCTCCTGATTGCCTCCTGAAGTAAGGAATTTCAACTAGCGAAGACCCGGTTGGAGAGGAAATTCTTTTAGAGGTTGGATTTGAATGGCTCCTTCAACTTTAACGACTGACCTCGTAATATACCATCTTTATTCAATACAAACAACTAAACAAGCTAGATAAATCTAGAGAGTAACAGTTCGAGAAGATTTTATGTGTTGTAATAAGATCGCCTCTTATACGTCGATCAACTAGTATTGTCAAGCCAAGCTTTCGTACACGTTCATTGTATGACATGTAGTAGAAGTCGTTTACCGCGTTGGTAGTCCGGTGTTGGACCCTCTCCAGCATATCTCTATTAGTCCAGGCAATAAGCCGGGAAAAAGGCCATAATAAAAAAAATATATATAGTAAGCTAGAATTTCAAAACTTTTTTTGCATTTTGTTACTAATACCCTTCAGGACTATCAAGACCACGGGGGTCGACCTTCCTACAATGCCAAAACTCCTCAGAGGAGCATACTTATAAAAATGAATTAAAAGCCGAAAATGACCGCTAGTATGTTTTTTGGGTCGCTGATCACGATTTCGCAGTTAGTTTTCTCGGAAAACTCACTCCAGATGGGAAATTTGGAAAATTTATACATAATATATAATTTATAATTTTGTTGCAAAAATGACCTCTTAATAGGTTTTTTGGGTAGCTGATCACGATCCCGCTGTTATTTTTCCCAAAAGTTCTCTCCAGATGGGAAATTCGGAAAATTTGAGATTTTCTTGAGACGGTTGTGAATGATAAAGTATAATTTTGTTGCAAAATTGACCTCTAGTAAGTTTTTCGGGCTGCTGATCACGATTCCGCTGTTATTTTTCCCAAAAGTTCTCTCCAGATGGGAAATTCGAAAAATTTGAGATTTTCTTGAGACGGTTGTGAATGGTATAATTTTGTTGCAAAATTGACCTCTAGTAAGTTTTTCGGGCTGCTGATCACGATTCCGCTGTTATTTTTCCCAAAAGTTCTCTCCAGATGGGAAATTCGGAAAATTTGAGATTTTCTTGAGACGGTTGTGAATGATAAAGTATAATTTTGTTGCAAAATTGACCTCTAGTAAGTTTTTCGGGCTGCTGATCACGATTCCGCTGTTATTTTTCCCAAAAGTTCTCTCCAGATGGGAAATTCGAAAAATTTGAGATTTTCTTGAGACGGTTGTGAATGGTATAATTTTGTTGCAAAATTGACCTCTAGTAAGTTTTTCGGGCTGCTGATCACGATTCCGCTGTTATTTTTCCCAAAAGTTCTCTCCAGATGGGAAATTCGGAAAATTTGATATTTTCTTGAGACGGTTGTGAATGATAAACTATAATTTTGTTTGCAAAATTGACCTCTAGTAAGTTTTTCTGGCTGCTGATCACGATTCCGCTGCTATTTTCCCCAAAAAACTCAGCGGAATCGTGATCAACGACATAAAAAAACTCACCAGAGGTCATTTTTGCAACAAAATTATACTTTATTATTCATAACCGCCTCAGGAAAATCTCCAATTTCCCGAATTTTCCATCTGGAGAGAGTTTTTCGGAAAAAATAATAGCGGAATCGTGATCAGCGACATAAAAAAACTCACCAGAGGTCATTTTTGCAACAAAATTATACTTAATTATTCATAACTGTCTCAAGAAAATCTCAAATTTCCCGAATTTTTAATCTGAAGAGAGTTTTTCGGGAAAAATAACAGCGGAATCGTGATCAGCGACCCAAAAAATTTACTGGAGGTCATTTTGCAACAAAATTATAAATTATATATTATATATAAATTTTCCAAATTTCCAATCTGGAGGGAGTTTTCCGAGAAATCTAACTGCGGAATCGTGATCAGCGACATACTAGGGGTCATTTTCGGCTCTTAATTCATTAATTTTGGATTGTTTTTATATGAATGCTCCTCTGGGGGGTTGAAACCCCGTTTTGGGGGGGTAGAAAGGTTGACCCCCGCGGTCTTGTTAGTCATGAATGATCTATGAGGTATAAAGAACAAAATGGAAAAAAAATGTTGGAATTCTAGCTTACCATATTTTTTTATTTTATTTTCCGGTTCGTTGCCTGGACTGTATCTCTCGATCAAGATTGAATGCCATATAATGTAGCAGTACTCCAAAGGAGGTCGGATGTAGAATCTGAATAGAGTTTAAAAAAGCTGTGGAGACGGCCTTTCGAAACTTTTCATAAGAACGTGAAGTATTGAATTAGCACGCTTGAAAATGTTGGTAATGTATTTGCTCCACTGAGACTATTTGTATTTATGACTCCATGATCATTTTGTGCTGTGATTCAGTGGAGAATTGCTTATCGTATATTGCATGTGTGGATTGTTTTTCCCGATGCTAAGAACATTGCATTTGAATAAATTTAGAGGTATGCACCAAATCTAACTCCAGAAGAATATGGACTAAAGATCTGCCTGTATTAGAGCAGCTTCAGTTACTGGATCCTCAGAAATTTTGGAGTCACCCGCATAGGAAGAGAATACCGATTTAATCAGATATTAAAGGTCAGCCGTATATATAAGAAATAGTAGAGGGCCAAGAATACTTCATTGTGGTACACCTGAGATCACATCCAATAGATTACAGACTTGTTGAGCAACTTTTACGCGGAAGGTTCGTTTCGACAAGAATTACTTTATCCAGTCGAGCAATGAATCACGGATTCCAAAATGTTTCAAATTCATGAGGAGACGTCTGTGAGGGACTTTGTCGAACGCATTCGATAAATCTAGGTAAATAGCATCAACTGGGTGGCCAGCTTTGAGCTGTTAAGGAATATCAGGAGATTGGTCATAGTAGATCGACCAGGTAAGAAACCATATTGGGAGTCGGAAATGACTTCGTTTGATACCAGAAATGGAATTATAACATTAGCTATCAATCTCTCCATGATTTTGCAACATATGCAGGTAAGGCTTATCGGTCGGTAATTACCAGGGGCGGGTTTATATCATTAAAGACCGTTGTCACGTTTGGTTGGCGCCATGCAGTTGGGATTGTTATTTATTAAATAGCCGAGTCTGAAATTGTACTGAGATGTTCATTGAATCTTCTCTGTTGAGCTATTGAGGAAACCATACAAGTACATGAGCTTCGAGTCATTGTAATAGGATCTGGATTAATTACTGTAACACTTATGATTATTCATTTTAGTGTCGTTCTAATATTGAGCAACTATGCTCCTCGTGGTTATTCATTGTAATTGTATTGTCATTCTAATTTCGAGTAACTATGCTTCTCATGGTTATTTGTTGTCATTGAAACGATATTATATATTGTGCTATCATAATTATTGTCATACCATGATTTGAATTTCGTACAATTGTATTCATTGAATGTTATATTGTTATTTATATCAATTGTACTTCACCTTATGTGTTAAAACCGAATCTGTATTTCATACATATTGTAATTGCATCACTATAATAAGATAAGCTTCGTGCAAATGCCAGGAGTTCCTTCATAACAAGAGAGAGAGCGAGAGAGAGAATTTGTCGAGCCGCACTTCGTATCACAAATCAAATTTTTCTCATAGCGCACTATAGGAACAGATACAGTATAGGAGAGTTGTGCTTCGCCGACTTCAGTTCAAGGCTTAGTTTGTTGGAGAAATTACTATGCAGAATGAAGTCGTCGGTGTTTTTGGAGGCTTTGTACTTTTTCCATAGCTTCCGTTTGTAGTGAGCTTTGTTTGTGTTCATGTGTAATCCACGGTTTGTTGAATTGCATTTATACGTTGATGTGTATGAAGCTGCACTGTTGGCACCAATTGAAGAATAGCACAAGAAGGACAACATGCATTCTAAATATTGTTCATTGTTGGAATTTCGTTCCAGTTGATTTTGTTCAGGAGGTGCTTCAGCTTGTGCTGGTTCTACTTAGTAATCTGTTTGACAGAATTTCTCCTGGTAACGTTCAGAATTATTTGCATGGTGGAATGGATTACAGCGTGATCGGAAAGTCCAATTGGAGAGGAGATACAGATTTTTGAAATTGGATTTTCGTCGTTTGTTAATAACCAGTCCAGTAAAGATGGTTCCTGATTTATGCTGAAACATGTGTGTTCGGATATGAGTTGTTGCAGATTGGAATTGAACAATAGGTCAGAGTACCATGAGCATATTTGATAGTTAGGTCTGTTTCACCAGCTTCTAGACGAATTTTTAGTTGATTGCGAAGTTGAGTTAACTCTTTTATTCGACTAGGTGTTTTATCGTCCGATATTTGAATACTTTGAAAGGATGGTTGGTGCTTGATTAGCATTTTGTGGTTAAGTAGAATCCTCACCTGTGATGAAGAGACTAGCGTAACTTTAGGCGGCCTAATTTTGTTAGGTACTGATGTGCCTATTCTGGAGATAGCTATGATAGTCACTTCTAGGTTCAATTTCGCTTTTTCTTTGATAGTCTTGAGGATTGAATCAGCAATAGTCAAGTCTTCATTGTCTTCGTTAGTAATGACTAATATTCTTTGGTTCCTATTTAGACTTGAAATGTTTATTGTTTACTTCATAATTTTGTATCTGTTTGATAATGGCACTTCGGTGTTGGAACTTTACTAACGTGTTCATGTTATTATTACAAAGTAACAAAGTAAGTGACCAAGGGAAATACTCGATCAATAATTCAAAACAAGTTCAACAAAAATACTTTTGGCGACTAAGGAACGTATAGTTTTGTAAGATATCGATTGTTTTATGCTTTACAAGGAAATTATTGAATAAAACATGAAAATTCCCAATTTGCATGAAGTGAGTCAAAATAGGTTCATTTTCAAGTATTCCTGAGAATGAGATTCTGATAATCAATTGAAGAGATGATGGCAACCTCTCACTCTTAATTGTTCATAATTTTCAATATAGTTTTTATTTCGACCATTCTTAATGTTTTGTTTTGTCATATTTCTGCATTAATTGATCATATTTTCCCATGGGGACAGGGCTATTAGTGAATTCTAAGAATTAGAAAATGACTGTATATCAATATTTATAATACTATTATTTTTCAGGTAAATTGAATAGCGTCTGTATAAAAATTGGAGTTTGAACGTACCTGTAATAATTGTTTCAAATAAATGGATCCGAAGTTTTTGGCATTTTGATCTAGAACCATTTCTCTCCCTTCTCTATAAATATTTCCATGATCATTGCACATCGAAAATCACATCTGTTATTTTCTCATGACTGATTACAGGTACGTAGATTAGACGAGTTCAGGTACGAGACGTACAAACAAACTTTTTTTTCTATCGAACGTCTCTTTGCTGATGCCTATATAATATAAACTTCCAAATTCCAATGCCTATTCCCTCTCCTAACTTTCGATCGCTGGCTCACATGATGTTCTCCGTACATTATAGGTTTTCCTCCCGTAAAGTCAAAATATAGAAGGAAAATTACCTGATAATACTAGTTTCAATAAGGTGGAAGTAATTAGCAAAAATAGGACATCTTTCAAACTAGAATGGTGAATGAGAATAGAAAAGAAAGAAATGTTGAATTCATTCTTCGACAGTGAACCAGTGAGCCTAAAATATTAAATATGATTGAAATGTTTGTTACTGGAACGGTTATTGAGAGAAGTTCTTAAAATGAGCAGCGTTTCTTTGTTGATCATTGCCTGATTGTTACCCAAAAGTGGATAATTTATAATAAAAATAGGCAAGGAAAAAAAGCAAATGCGGAATGTAGCAAGTGATAAAATATTATAACTTTTCCAGAAGTTATACACATTTTGATAATCATTATTTGTAAAATTATAAGTACAAAAACCGACCGCAGTAGTTGGAAAAAAGTTTCTGGGCCACACAATTCCCATCTATTTTTTCGTTGATGCAGCATTTTTTGTCCGATTTAACTGTTGGTATACCGAACTCAATTTTCTCCCTGCATCGGCGGTTGTGGCCTAGACTGTAAAGGCACCGCTTCTGCTTTTCGATAGCGGCCGGCGTAAGTTCTAAACTACAACTGGCAAGGTTATTTTGTTTAACTTTTGACGGGTTAGTTTTTTAAATTTTTATTTGTTTGGGAATACTTGGTAGGATATTTGAAATTTTGTTTTTGTAATTGATTGATGTCCCTTCTTCATATATTAATTATTACAGTAATGTTTATAATCCCGTCGGACGTGGAGGTAGACACTACCTTATTGTTATAGTAGCTAAACTATTTCAACCATCATTAATTGTAGCAGTTTTATTCACACCACAGAGTGAACACAGAAAATAGACTGCATCTTTACACTTCGATGACGTTACACGAATCTTAAACTGAGAATTTCGGACACTTCTGCAGATCAAATATATACGTGTGAATATATTTATAACCAGAAAAACACGGTTGTCGTTAAGATTCAATAAAATACCATAATACCATTTGAAAAAATGAAGATGGATGTGAGAAATACCACTCGAAACGGGGCTACTGCTTCCAAAACAATACAGCTAGTACTTCCACCACTTTAAAGTGACCTACAAAATTTCAAATTCATACGACCATTAGGAATAGCACAACCATCTTCAAAATATGTAACGCGCAGACGCGCGCTCACGCACACATGTACACACGCTCACATGCACACACGCACACTCGAACGCGCACACACGTCACGTCACATGTCAAGTTACACGTCACGTCACACGTTCAAATATAATGAATATTTAGAGTTCGATTCTCACTAGTTTAAAAATCAACTTTTAATAGTTATTTTGTTTCAGTACAGAATGGATTTTCTTCACCTAATGGCTGATTCTATAGATCCCATTTCTATAGATTCCATGAGCCTCCCTGATATCTGAAAAATTTGACTCCTTTATCATCTCTTTTCCACCCATAGTTACAGGTAGCTTGACAAAGTATTTCCAGAACCTTTAAACAGTGCACTTGAGGGGCATAATTTATAATCAATCAACTTCAGGTGTGATTCAAGAGTAAAATGACGACTACAAATTTTGTTGTTTTGCGATGAATCCCAATACAACTTCATTCTTAATTATAGTCGCCAACTTGTGGACCGTAAATAAATGATTTTATTAAGTGAATTCTTGTTTTCTATTTCACTGATAAATTTACCCCTCCCGTTTAGTAGAAAAATCACGGATTTTCTCCACTTCGCTTTGTTGATAGCCACACACAATACCGGTTGGCAGGAGCTCTGTCATTTTATTAACAGCGAATCTGAGACAATAAATAATGACACACTAATTTTTTGGTAGAGAACGAATGATTTTGAATGAAGATTAGTTTGAGAGCGAGAGCCATGGCATATCCCTAAGTTTACTAATGTTGATTTAGATTTTATAGTTGGGATAATAATGATTACTCTGTACAATTTTGACTTTGAGATAAAGTAGTTGAAATAAAGTATATGTCAGAATGAAAAGTCTCAATAGAAAATGAAGATCTTCCATAAATAATTCTCACATTTTTCTCACATGGGTACGGATTATTTGATTTGGGTCGGAAGACTCCTGCCTCCGTACCATCTGCTTAGTATACCAACAGATTGCTCCTTTCCTAACAGGGTTAGTGTTCCCATGTCTCCACTCTTATTTGTTTCCAAGATGGGTTTGGAAGTTCTGTGTAACCGCGAACACCTTACCCATGTCATCTGTTTGAGCCATGGTTATCGGGTGCTTCTTCTTTAGAGAGACGTTATCAATCGACCTATGTTTTATACCCTTAGACTCTTCTTGGGTCATGTTAAGCATATACTTTTCACCTGACCTTCATATTGCTATATGGAGGGGAGCTCGTCCTACTATTTCCATCAAACTAGGATCTTAGGGCCTCAATTATGCATATTCATACGAGTCTTTCAGTCTTACTTAATTCATTTTCTTTGCTAATTTTCTCTGTGATCTCAAGACCTTGGATAATGTCACAAAGCATAACATTTTCATCATCTGTATATCATTGGCAGCGGATTCCTTCAGAGCTAGGGTCTCTAGGAGTCCACAGAAGGGGTGATAATACTCCCGCTACGGGGATCCCTTTGTTGTCTTTACTTGGATAGTGCTTCCTCCCACCCTTGTCTCAGTTCTTCTGGTCCGTAGCAGTTCCCCCATCTCACTGAATGAGGTTTTGTCTACGTCCCTCCTCTCGAGGAAGGCCTTTATAGTAACCTGTCACGCATTATCGAAGGTCCCCTCGATGTGAAAGAAATCACACAGAACTGTTTCTGTTTTAGCGCCTCCACTATTTCATTTGTCAGCTGATATGGGGTGCAGTTTCGGTTGATTCACCCGCTCTTTATGTATGCTGACATTGATGGAAAGGTTTCTGTTTTACAACTGTATTTTTGACAAAATCATCCACTTTTTTCAACATAAAAGATGTTAGACGTCCAGGTCTGTAGGGCTTGGGAAGAGTGGGATCTCTTTAACCCACTTTTGGTATAAATAACCATTATTACCTCACTCCAGATTCCTGTAATATAAACCAAAGAAGACTGCTTCTGTAAATCCATGCGTGTTGACATGATCGTCCCTATTCCCCTTTGTCTTCCTGCCAGGAACCAGACACGCACAGCTATAGCCATGTTCCAAGAAGGAGCTGCTAACTCCAGGAGTTGGAATACCCTTTGGGCGGGTTTTAGGGAAAAAAATGCCAATTGTATAAAAATTTCATCTCCTAGGGATTGGAATGGAGAAGGTAGTGGAATAAAATACGTAGCTGTCGTAATAGAATTGAATGAGTGGTCCCCTGCGTGGGGCAGAGAACGAGCAGGGACGAAGGTTCTGCCTAATGCTGTAGGAGTCAGAGTATTCTAACTCAATGGTTCGCCACGGTCCGCGGACTAGAATGGGCTTATGTAAAACCTGGTCGATGTCGTCCGCTGTCCTGGAATTTGCACTGGAGGCGCGAGCTGATTCAAAGGACCGATGAAGTAGTCTGAGAAGACAAGATATGAAGCAGGCAGGGATGTATGTGTGCTTTTATGTATATATCTTTGGAAGAATACACACGTAAAATAAACGAATTCTGTGTAAAAGTTAGAGTGCTAAGTAGACAAAATTTTAGGAAGACAAAATTATCGTCTTAATACAGTTGAACACTTTATGCATTGGTGAAAACTAAGAGGTCGCGGATGGCTGTCTTGTAATCAAAATTGTTGATCAAAAACCTCAATTTTGAACAAGATCCTGTATACAAATGTTCGACATCAAGTGGAAGTCTAAAAGGTGATACGTGTATTCGTACCGAATAGCAACCGATAAATTGGCAGAATATTAACTATAATCAATATTGGAGGTATTCACATATAGCATTACATCACAAAAGAATCATACATACATACATAACAAACTTCAACTTTTATTCTATGATCGGAGTGAAGGAGGCATGACTGAATGGCAAACATTCATTTAAAACAATTATTCATGTCTACGACAACAATTAAGACCCACGTTATCACAGGCAGTATCATCATTACATCACTTGATGGAGAAATTCAAAAAATTTTTGCAATTCTGTATGAGATCATTACTTCTTTATCTGTACTAATAATAAAATGTTGGTTAAAAATTTAACGAAGGATGTTTATAGTATGAATAAATAATTTTAGAGTGAGAGAGAGAGAGAGAGGTGTTTTATTGAAACAAATCTAATAAACATTCATCTCATAGTCTGACGACCACAGTTCGTGAACTATGATCGCCAGACAATGATGTCACTAACCGTTCCAATCAATTCCGCTTGTGGCAGCCAGCGACCGTCAAACGATGGTCGCTGGACGATAACGTCACTTATGTTGCAATATGTTTCGTTGTTCAGTTTACGAATCATGATCGCTGGATGATGACATCACCACCCCCTGTTTGAGTAATGAAGTATTGAAAATAATAATAATAATAACATTTATTCGGAACAATTCATATTCATTTCAGTAGTATAATACTTAGGGACAAAAATAACAACAAACGTATGATGATTCATTCAGCTCATCATCTGATCCTTCGAACGAAATTCCGAACTGATCCGGTAATCGTTGAGTACCCCATGATATTGCAATGAGCAATGATTTAGGAAACTTTCAATCTCCAGTAAAGTCGGTAAGATCTGTAGTGTATTGCCACAGTAAGGTTTAAAGTAACCTTTCGTGTTTAATGATCCCAACTAGCTCACTAGGATGATATACACTCAGGGCTCGTAGTGAAACGTGTTCTTAGATTCTTGATTGAATGGATTACCCTGAGTGCCAACTGCTTTAGTACAAAAAAGATAAGATAGAATCCACAATCAAGAATTTCTGGCACTACGAGGTGGATACATGTTGATGGATATTTCAGAGAGATAAAGACTAGTTTCAATTCAACAATTTGGTTTTACTCCTCGAAGGAATTGTAATTTAAACAAAATTAGTTAAAATAATTACAATCTTTGTACGTAAAAATTAATATAGTTCTACTCAAAAATTGAATGTGAAACAAACTATAATTCTTACTAAATTGGTTACTGAAATGATATGATTAATTTTAAAAAAGAACATAATTTTTGAACCAACAGGCGCGAATTTAGAAATCAGATTGAAGATAAAAACAATTTTGGTTAGATAACGTCAACAATCGAATATAAAAATTTGGTTATTCCAACAAAAATAATGTTACCGTCCATTGGTCTTGGATGAGCTGGATGAAGTGACCTGCCAAGAAATTCCCCCTACACACGTCACGGGAAAAAGAATGGAGACGTCTCGATCGTTCAAACCCTGTAATATAAACAATACGAGCAATAGCTTAGCCACAAGTTTGAGCGACAAATAACTAAGTCAGCAGGAATAACCAATATAATTCCAAAACTGATTATGCTATCTTCCAAAATCGTATTTACAAGTTTATTAAAAGGATTGAAATCTTGAAGAGATCAATAAGATGCAATAATTAAATCTGAAGGATTATTTAAATATTGAATTACTTACTGTAGTTATGACAATTTATAATACAATGTATACAAAATAAAAGATAGTCTTAAAAAATTATGACAAAAGAACAATTAGATAATGATTTACAAGAACAGTTCACTAAATGAATTTACTGATAAAAACGTAACAGAGGTTTTACTCAGAGTTCACATGAAGCAGTAAATGAGAATTTCGGCTTTTTAAGTTCCCCCAGATCAATAATTATTCCATTGTCTCACAAAAATTAGTCTTAAAAGACAAATAGATATGAGGAAGGTCAAAGAAAGGTAATTTGGAATACTACGTACCACGCCGTCAAGCGGATTGCTAATAAACAAGCCTTAGGGGTCAATCTGACTACTATCTTGACAAATATTATTCTGAATAAAGAAAGAATTATAATATAAATATGATATGAATGATTTTCTAATGAAGATTCGATCAAGCAAAATGATCTAGTTTGGAATACATTGCGTGGGCAAGTTGATTATAACTGTAAATCAGAGAATCTACATATCTTTAATTAGGTTTAAAAACTAATAGACAACAAATTATATGTTCTCTGTCGATAATGATGTTTCAATAAAGCAAATTAATATGAGAAAAGAAGATCTATTGAGAATCGGCTTACCGAGCGTGTTGTCCAAACTAAGATGGGCTCATTTCGTTTCCGCTCCCCAGTCGACCCTCCTTTCGC
Source organism: Endomychus coccineus (assembly GCA_958510875.1). Lineage (NCBI taxonomy): Eukaryota > Metazoa > Arthropoda > Insecta > Coleoptera > Endomychidae > Endomychus > Endomychus coccineus. Next base: position 108,554,797 of record OY294069.1, read on the forward strand.
GAGTCGCGCGACCTCACACGAGTTTTCGCCCAAGATCAACAATCGGTTATCGATTGAAAGATATATGACATCCATAGTCTCATTACAAGTTCAATAATTTAAAACCCCGAGCGGAAACTGTTATTCAGATTATTACAGCTTTCTTTAGACAGCGTGAAAGCATTACAAACTGTTGATGACTTGATTGTTCCGAACAATCAATCACGAAAATCGTTTTTTTCTTAACTGATATATATTCCAGCAATCTTTATTTGATAAAGAAGTTATAGTACATCTTCTACATATTGTTGATCGTTGAAATTCAATTTTATTGATTCATATTGATAACACTGAATTCAAGTATAATTTCACATTTAGCAAGTTATAAACATATCGGAACATGGAACATGGAAGGGTCATTTTTTCGATCCGTTTGGATAGCCAGAATCACATATCTTGGGCGTTCCAAATTTATTGATGTTTTAACTGCCCAAATGTCTCGAGTACTATTCTTCAAAGGATTTTCATTCCCAGCTTGAAACCACGGAAAGGAATCAATATAGGTTTCTCAACACTGAACTTCCCCAAAATTTGGGATTCAACTTGACATTTGGAAAGACATGTCGCAATTTTAGTGCTATCGTCTTCACATTTATTTTCGCTCTTTTTGTGTCACATGTGCTAATAATATAACAACCGTTGTCGGTTCGACAATGAATAGACGGGATCCATAAATTGATTTTATTATTGTAGACTGAACTCATTGCATGTTTATACGACAATCCAGGAATAGCTAGCGGTATAGATTCATGTTCAGCGTATGTTAGATGGCTCTAATCGTGCTATCAATACCAAGATTGCGCACTTCGTCTATCTCTTTCCCATTCAATTCCTAACTAATAAACTAATATATTCAAAGAGAAAAGCTCCAAAATTATTGGTTATCGTACTTGTTTCTCGAATTCTGCCTTTATGAATAAAGCAGACGAGGCTAGACCTACCAACACAACTTGTTGATCGATTGATATCTCAATTTCATCACTGTAGCCGGAAGATGTTGTGTATGGATTGTAGGTGTGAGTTTTTTCTCGGATGATGTTTTCATTGAAGTTTGGCTTGTTGAATTTTATAAGGTTTCCCGACACGGTAACCAAAAGACTTCAAGAAATGTATATTCTCCAATAATAGTGCTGCAGCAGCAACCTTCTCCTTCGAACTCTTGGTAACAACTGATGGGAAGTATGAGGATATCTTTTATTTTGCTGAAATCCAATCCCATGTTCTCTAGTAACGTCGGTTGCAACAGCCTTCTAAGATGAATTGTTGTATATAATGAATGCTGTTGAGTATTGGGCTAACATTTATTGTTTAAAGTTAATACTGTAGCGATTTTTTCCAACTCCAACCGTATGATGACTCCTTCTACACGAGAATTTATCCGTTTCCAATTCTGATCTAAAATATTTACTTATAATATCCTATGTGCAAAATTTCCTAAAATTAATTTGTGCACTCGGGATATTCGGTAAGAGAAATTCACACCGAAGAAAAATTAGTTTAAAATAATTTCAATGTGATATTATCTGACATTTTGTAGTAATTTTTGATTCACCCACTTTAGTTGTACAAAATTGTAAAAAGTGGATTGAATATAGTTTATTACATGTTGTTGAATTAAATTTCATTTACTAAAATTGGTGGAAGTATGTGTTTTTAACCAATAATTTTCTTTCGGCAACTGATTTACAATAAAATTTAAATATCGGTAGTAATTTTTGATCCACCCACTTAAGTTGTACAAAATTGTTAAAAGTAGATTAAATATGGTTTATTACATATTGTTGAATTACATTTTATTTACTAAAAGTGGTGGAAGTGTGTGTTTTCAACTGATGGTTTTCTTTCGGCAACTGATTTATAATAACATTCAAATATCAGTAGTAATTTTTGATCCACCCACTTTAGTTGTGCAAAATTGTTGAAAGTGGATTAAATATGGTTTATTACATGCTATTGAATTACATTTTATTTACTTAAATTGGTGGAATTATGTGTTTTTAACTAATGGTTTTCGTTTGGCACCTGATTTACAAGAAAAGCTGTTGTTGTTAAACGTCAAAAAATATCCACTATAATTTTGCTTCTCTACCCTAAAAGAAAAAATATCCGCTGAAATTTTTCCGTTGGCATGGCAACAAGTCAAAATAAAAGTATTTCATTGGTCGAAAATTGTCAGTGTGAAATTCTCACTGTTATATTATCGAAGGACGTCTTGTTGATGACCGGTAGGTAAATAAGCCTATATCTGTAGAAAACCAGGTGGTACAAGAGGCGAAACCTCGTATATCATATGAGCTAACTTATTGTTATAATAAGATCCTGCGGTTAAGTTACACTCCACTTTAATAGTTTGAACTTTTATTATGTTTATATGTCGGTTAAATACATGTAGTTCACCAGGTGTCAATTTATTATAAAATTTATTAAAACCTTGTTAAATGTTCGGGATGTTATTGTACGTATGCAAACCTTCAAATGCAATAGAATAATATAAATTAGGATCTGGTTCTATTGGTGGATGATAATTTACAGACAAGCGGGAGCTTGTACCCATGACAGTGAATATCTGACACATGACTGTCGCGTCCCCACGCATTTTTGTAAATATATCAAAATAGCATTTTGATTTATCCAATAATTTAGTTATTTCACCTCAATGAATGAGCATTTCAGATAATGTATAGAAATCAATCATTTCCGAGCAAAAGAATCTACAGATACTTCCCTACACGCGTTGCGCGATAATGGAAAATTATCATTATAGATCACATGTGCTCTGTCGATTGTCTATTGAACGTACAACTAGCTCCAGTACTAACTTCCATTACCGAAAACCAAATAATTTATTATTTGTGTTGAAGAAAAATAAACCACTTGCCTACGGACTTCATGTACCGAAAACCAGATAATTTATTATTTGCTATTTCTGCAAGTTCGATTAGGCCAAATACTTGACCTAATTGGTTAAATTGATTTATTGAAGTTATTGCTTATTTAGACTATTTGTAAAAATATTTCTCTTCTTATGTACATATGTTTCCTAGAATCACGTATTTCATTTAATAAATTGACTGTATAAACATATGCGTTTTACTGGAAAACAAATTAATCCATTCATCTCAATCAGAATCTATTCAACGGGAAATATTGTGACGTACCTTGCTTCTTTTGGCGATAATTACTTACTACGCCTTCAATACTCCTTCAAGTCTACCAGATCTGAATCCGATTGACTTTTATGTTGATTTCTCGGGCGCCAGATTTTGTAGAGGGTTACTCCTCGTTAAGGGCTTCTGCTTGGGCTCTCACCACAAAGCGTATCACCATGGATAGCCTTGTTCCGGGGTAGTCACAGTGAAGTAAGTAACCAGGGATCAGGACCGACTGAATAGTATTAAAATTGCAGGCTTCAATTGCAATTGATACTTGGTTACTTCTTGACTACTTAAATGATGTTGCAGAAAACTATGTTAGACAAACACGGAACTTCCCAATAATAAGTTTATACATATCTTTGACATCGATAAATAATTGATTCTGTCAATGTAAGAATAATTTATCCCGACCTGGGGGAAGCACAAGGAAGTGCAGAAACAGTGATTGCAAAGAAAGCGGTCCAAACAAGCTATTTCCTTATTATAGCCTTACAGACAAATAGTCATGTGAGTATTATTAAAACGGCTACTCATGCACTAATTATAAGCAAAATTAATTATCGTGCATGGGATACTCAAGCAGAGCAGATGAAAGCAGGTCTTGAGTTGTAATGGAACCTCCGCAATACCCTCACTACGCCCGCGTAATATCAGTAATCTTTAGGGATCTTTTAATAATGGTGAATACTGAAATTCATTTATCCTGCACTTCTTTCAGGTTAGTATACGTAGATTCTCGGCAACGGGCTCACCGGTAATTGTACGACAGTGCTAGGCACTTGTATACTACCCACACATAAATTTGGCAATTATAACTCTTACTTCCGGGTAAAGCACAGCATGTTAAAATTATAATCACCTCGTCAGCAATACCACCATACTTCCGGGTAAAGCACAGCGTGTACAGTGGATATTGCCACTCTCAAACACACATCCCCCTTCAGAGCTCGTTTCCGGGTAAAACACAGCGTGTAGACTCTGGCGGAGGACTATCTACGACGCACCCTTATTTCCGGTTAAAGCACAGTGTATATTGATACGTCGTGATTCACATTCACTCTATTCCTCTTTCAGAGACTACTTCCGGGAGAGCACAGCGTGTAGACCCTGTCGGAGGACTATCTACGACACACCCTTATTTCCGGGTAAAGCACAGTATATATTGGTATATTATGATTTCCTTTCACTCTGATCATGCATACCTTCCCACACAATACAATTACTTAACAAATTCAATTTTCACGTTTATCGGTACAGAAAACAATTTATTATATCCGGACGTTATGGAAATCTGTACAGGATAAACTTATCAGATACAATACAATAATTACAATTACTGATTCAACGATATTTGATATTACAAGGCCGCACCACGGGGAAAACAACGGAACTCAATGTACGAACTCAAATAGCAAAGTCACTATTTACGTAATACTTCAAAGGTAATTGGTGAAGCACTTACTTTTTGATCTCGACTGTCTAAATGATTTACTCACACTTCAGTTGTTTGCTCACTGACTATGTTCGTAAAATATGCATCCAACGCATGCGGGGCGTTTTTTTGTACAAATCGAGGTGCTGGTCAAGTCCTACACCAGCTCCAGCCGAGCCCTCTTTTGCTCATTCCGCGCTCATGATGGTTCACCAGTTCCTCGATTTAGTGTCGTGATTTTTATGCTTACATCTGTTTCCTTATCTTTTGTTGTTATGCACGGTTCTGAATGAAATCAAAATATACGCGGTTTATGAATGGAAATGTATGCAAATTTGATACTTAAACTACCCGGTATTATCTATATTCCTATACAACAATATAATTATTCAGAATTATGAATTCTAAATATAAACGAAATCTGAAATTCACTACCAATCTACGTGTTGCCATTGAATAATTATTCAAAATTTTAGAACTTCGTTACAATATACAACCCTGGACCCCCAACCCGGTGGTGACCCCTTTCCAATTTCCCGGTTAACAAGAAAACTTATCTTTTCCCGAGAAAGGTGATAACATGAATGGCGCCCGAGCATTAAGAATTCCGACTGGCAGTTACCATATTTTCGTAATCAAACTTATGTCCCCAACTGTTCCGTCAAGAATATTTCTAATTATCTCACCAACTTGAAACATGAGTACAGACAAAAATCCGGGAATGAGGAAACGGCTGGTACGTCACATAAAGGAAGCTAGTACGCCAGAACTGACTGAAACCGAATTCGCCGAAACCCTACCGCCCCCGCCCGCTACGACAAGAGACCGTGCAGCCCTTCTAGACCAAGTTCGCAAGTGGGGCTTACATTTTGATGACCGGAAAGACTCAATCGAGCTCCTCGGAAAATTTTCAGAACTGAAAGTTTATTACAACATCTCAGAGCAAGAATCGTTATACTGAGTAGCCGAATTGCTAAAAGCACATGCGCTACTATGATACCGCAATAACAAGACAGCCTAGTTTGTCTGGGACTAGTTTTTTGAAGATTTTGAATTATATTTTCTATCACCAGCTTATCAGGACAATTTACTGGAGGCTATCATCCCGGGAAAAATTGAAAGATTCTGTAGTCGTACTAGAAACAATGTGCAGGCGCAGTATCAATTTCCATTGGTGGAGGAACTTCGTAGAATCTACAAAAATCTGAGACCAGAAGTCCGCCAATATATCCGACCACGAGATTTCTCAACATTAATCGAATTGATCCGATTGGGTGAGGAATATGAAGTCCTGGAAAATGAATTGAATAAAAATAAGAGCTACCTTCGAGGATTAAGCCAAAACTTGCGGGAAACATTAAACGTAATTAGAGAGGAACTTCTACCCCAGTCAGAATTTATTCCAATCACCAACATGACATGTTGGAGGTGTGGGAAAAGAGGACATACCTGTCAACAATGCCACGGAGCATTCATTGAGTTTTGCTCTCGCTGGGGTAAAAGAAATATCCTGACTCCGTGACTGCCAGTGTAAAACCCCGAATACAGGGAACGGACAATCGTCCGAGGTACAAGGAGGGAAAACCGCCGGACGGAACTAAACTCACTCCCCACATTGCCCATTAACGCCTCCGAAGAAATATCCCACGACCCCCGCCCACATGTCCTCATTCAGATAGGAACAAGGGCATTCCAAGCCCTAGTAGACACAGGATCCGTAATCTATTTTATAAACGAGGAGGTAGCCCTTCACTGCCGTGCGGAAGGGTTCAACGAGCATAAAACACGAATGGAAGCAAGGTTGGCAAAAGAAACAATGATAGAAATGTTCGGAAAGTTTCAGCTACGCTGTAAACTATTAAACAAGGATCTGGATGGAGAATTTGTGGTACAACCCGGAATGGTATCGTCGATGTTATTAGGTGTAGGGCTACTACAAAAATGGGACTTTTCCATAGACTTGAGAGAGAGAGCACTCTAACCCAGAGTAGCGTGTCTACTACAACCGTGAATACCCTAGAAACCTCCAAGGAAAACGAAAAGATGATACTAGAGACTTTCTTGGAGAAGTGCAACATCACATTAACCTGAAAAACTGAACAACTATAAAACAACGATACCGACTACAAAATCCCGAGATGCAAGCCATAATGGATGAGGAAGTGGATATAATGTTAGAACCATCGAGCAGTCCGTGGAGTTCGCCGATAGTACTCGCCAAGAAACCAGATGGCATATACAGGGTGTAACTAAATAAGTGTAAAACATTTAAGGGGGTGATTCCTCATCGAAAAAAAGATAGGATCTTTTATATAAAGAAACTTCATTGGAGCATCCCATGTTAAGATACAGCCCCTTGAAGGGGGTACATAAAATTTGTTTAACAATTTTTTCCACAAGCACTAAAGAAGTGACAGGATTGAAATTACCCTAACATGTTCTACTACCAAAAAGAGACTTAGCCAGTAATTTATTTGGTTGACCCCATGGTTGTGAGGGGTGGAAAACGCAACCCCTAAAATTTATTTCCAATGTAACTTTTTGTCTTATTATTTGTTTACCATTTAAAAATTTATTTCCGATAGCCTGTTTCATTCTAAACAAAAAACGTCCCTTGAATTTTTTGCCCAAAATAAACCAGTTCGCAGCAAAAAATTATTTTACGAACAAGATACATATCGCCATAAAACGAAAATACGAAACCAATTTATCTAGTAGGCAGCTATTAGCGATAGTGACAATTAAATTGGTATCAAGCTGTCAGTTGGTCAATTTGTAAACTTGCAGTAATACGAATTGTGTATTGTTGTTCTGTACTGAATTTGGTACTTTAATAATTCACTTGTTATTAAAATGGCATACACAAATGAGCAAATGGCTGATATGCATTACGTTTACGGTCTGTCGCAGGGGAATGGGTTAGCAGCTTCTAGAAGATATGCTGAAATGTATCCTCAACGGCAGCATCCGTCACATAGGATATTTTCCCGACTTCATCAACGATTACGCGAATATGGTTCATTCGACAAAAGAACGCAGGACTGTGGTCGCCATCGAGAAGTACGAACACCACAGCTTGAGGAGGCAGTACTTAATTTGATTGACGAACAACCTACGACCAGTACTAGAAAGATTGCTGTCCAGCTAAATGTTGATCATATGACGGTATTTCGAATTTTAAAGGAACAACTCTTATACCCGTACCATCTGCAACGGGTACAGGGACTGTTACCGCGAGATTTTCCGAACCGTCTTGAATTTTGCAATTGGATGCTGGCAATGATTGGAAGAAATCGTGACTTTCTGAAGACGATCGAATTCACAGACGAATGTAGTTTTTCGCGGGACAAGATTATTAATTTTCATAATTACCACATATGGGCTGAGGAAAACCCTCACGCTATTGTCGAAACTAACCATCAAGAACAGTTTTCTCTTAACGTGTGGGTCGGAGTTATTGGGGATTATTTAATTGGGCCTCATGTTCTACCTCCTCGATTAAATGGTGCGGCATACGTTCAATTTTTAAGAGAAGTGCATCCCGTACTGCTGGAGGAAGTTCCTTTGGGCGTCAGAAGGGATATGTTTTTTATGCATGATGGGGCTCCCGCCTATTATAGTCACGTAGTACGTCAGCATTTAACTGAAAGATATGCAAATCAGTGAATAGGTCGAGGAGGACCCCATAAATGGCCCGCTCGATCCCCGGATCTCAATTATCTCGATTTCTCTACTTGGGGCCATTTACAGCATTTGGTTTATCGTACTCCTGTTCGCGATGTAGAGGACTTAAGACACCGCATCATAGATGCGTGCAGGGTAGTAAGATAGACTCCAGGAATATTTGAGCGAATACGTGGCTCAATGCGAAGACGTCTAGACGCATGCGTAATGTCTGAAGGTAGACATTTTGAACATTTACTTTGATTTCTACATGTTGTATATTTTGTTATTAATAAATGAGTTTTGTTTATCCCCCTTTAATCATTTAATGCAGGTAGTCACTACACAATAACAATAAATCCAGTTTGCATTTATGACGATGTATCTCTGTAGTCGTTCGTAAAATAATTTTTTGCTGCGAACTGGTTTATTTTGGGCAAAAAATTCAAGGGACATTTTTTGTTTAGAATGAAACAGGCTATCGGAAATAAATTTTTAAATGGTAAACAAATGATAAGACAAAGAGTTACATTGGAAATAAATTTTAGGGGTTGCGTTTTCCACCCCTCACAACTATGGGGTCAACCAAATAAATTACTGGCTAAGTGTCTTTTTGGTAGTAGAACATGTTAGGGTAATTTCAATCCTGTCACTTCTTTAGTGCTTGTGGAAAAAATTGTTAAACAAATTTTATGTACCCCTTTCAAGGGGCTGTATCTTAACATGGGATGCTTCAATGAAGTTTCTTTATATGAAAGATCCTATCTTTTTTTCGATGAGGAATCACCCCCTCAAATGTTTTACACTTATTTAGTTACACCCTGTATAGATTTTGCATCGATTTCCGAAAAGTAAACGAAAACTTCGTCAAAGAACTGCCACTGCCCCACATCAACGCCACCTTGGATAAACTAAAAGAGGCAAATGTTGTCTACTCTGGACCTACGTCAGGGCTATTGGCAGATTCCTCTGACATCCGGAAACAAACCAATCACAGCTTTCACCATCCCTGGGAGAAATTCAAAATGATGCCTTTCGGGTTACATTCCGTACCAGTAACATTTCAAAGAATGCTAGACATTATAATAGAACCGGAAATGGAGCCACATGCGTTCGCTTATATCGACGATATTGTGGTCTTGAGCAAAACTTTCCAGGAACATTTGACACACCTCCGAGAAGTTTTTTACCGTTTGCAAGCAGCCAAATTAAAAATTAACCCGGAAAAATGCCACTTCGCAAAACCAGAATCAAAATAGTTGGAACATATCGTGGGGAAGAAAGGCATTGAAACAGATCCGGAGAAAGTGGAGGCTATTTGGAAAATGCCACCCCCAATAAATGTAAAAGGTCTCCGCAGACTCCTAGGCATAGCGTCCTGGTATAGAAGGTTCCCTCCAACCCCCAGACGTCTGGAGCCGGAAGTTTATTCGGTACACCACCTCCAGAAGCCTAATACTCGAGCTGTATTATTCTCCTCTACCGAAGAAACCTCCCGCAACTCCAGGACGTGAGATAGAAACTCCGCCAGTGCCGCCCGTAACCCCAGTGCAATGTGGGAAACTGACTCCTTAATTACACCCCAATCCCCGTATCCCCTCAAAAACCATGGGTAAACATCGCGTAAGGAAGTACATCCGCCTTCGCGAGAGAACCATCCAAGGGACTGTCACCATTTGAAAGGAGAACCGGTGGAAGGGATCAAAGTGAAAAAGCAAAATGGTCCCATAACCATTTTCCTGTCGAAGGAAGGGAAGTATGTAACGAAATTCCCTCGTTACTTATGAATTACTGTACTCCTCTGGTGATGAAGAAATAACACCGACGAGGCTGAGATTCTAACGCATCAAAGTTTTGAACATCCCATGTAGAAAAAGTTGAAGCTACTATCAGAAAGTTCTTATTAAATTCATCGCTGACTGCCAGAATCTCAGACCACCTCTGACGTTTTATTTATTTTGGCTCAACAGCCAGTATAAAAGGGGGATTGAAGAATCAGCCGTCCGACCGCTAAGACGCTACAATTCCGCTACGTTACAACCGACTGTTTAAATCAATTCAATTCCGTCAGTTTCCGAGAATTTTTTTTTTATTTTTATTTCACATTGTAAACTTTGTCTGCGCTCCGTAGGATCCAATCATTCACTTTGACCAAGTCCGAAGGTAAATATCGTACAACCAACTCCAGTACTAACTTCAATTGCCAGAAACCAAATAATGTATTATTTATGATTATACGAAAGAAAAACTACTATGTTTTTATACCACTTTTATTAATAACAACGTGAAAACGTAACTATAGTTTCAATACCGAAGTGCCATTATCAAACAAATAGAAAATTATGAAGAAATCAATGAAACAATTCAAGTCTGAATAGATTAGAGTAAAGTAGAGTTGAGGTTAAGGGATCAACGGAAATTCCAAAAAAGGTAGATCCTAGAAAAGTACAATATTACATAGTAAACAATTTGTGAATTAGTGTGATTATAATATAATATTCTAAGAATTATTTTAAGAGCGGTTTGAAAGACACATGAAAAGATCACTTTGTCTAACTGATCATTGAGGATATTTTTATTAGAGTTTTTGACACCTTTATAAATCTCTATTGATTCTAATGTATTCAATTTAAAGCCTCTGGTTTGGTTATGTAAAATCCTTAGGCCATCTAAATTAGGGAAATTATGACCAGTTTGTAAAAAATTATTAGCAAAGGTTGAGTCTGTTTTGTTGAGTCTAAACGAGCGAGAATGTTCTTCGTATCTTAATTTGAAATTACGACAAGTTCTACTTATATAAAAGTCATCACAGTCTGGGCAAATTATCTTATAAACTCCAGGTTTACTATACTTATTGGTTTTGTCTTTGGCGTTGTATATAATATGGCGAAGTTTATTTTAAGGTTTGAAACTGATTTTAAAATTATGGCGTGATAAAATGTTAGCTATATGTTTGCTCACTGGACCAAAATATGTCAAAGAGATGAATTTAGTGGATACATCTATGTGTTTTATACGCGGATAAATTTTATGAAAAGTTAGTTGTTGTTGTTTGCGATTTATTAGTTTAATTATTTGATCTACCGGAAAACCATTATTGATAGCTATTCATTTTATCGTGTTCAACTCAATAGTGAGGTGTTCTTTTGACAATGGTATCTAAAATGCTCTATGAATCATTGGGTGATATGCTGCTTATGTATGGCTACGAGGTCTAAACGATGAGTTCGGAATAGTGATGTCTGTAAAAGTGGGTTTTCTGTAGATATTGAAGTTTATTTTATTATGGTCACGTTTTAGTGTTAAATCCAAAAAGTTTTTTGTTCTATCTTTTTCTGTTTCTAACGTGAATTCAATTTTAAGGTGAAGTTGGTCAATAAATGAAAGAAAGGAATTTAATTGTCTGGATGTGCCTTTGAAGAAGGCAAGTACATCATCTACGTATCTATACCAAAATTGAATATGTTTTTTTGCTAATGTGCAGTTCATAATTTTGTCCTCCAGATCATACATAAAAATGTCTGCTAATAGTGGACTCAATGGGTTACCCATAGCGAGACCTGAATTCTGTATATAAAATTTATTATTAAATTGACAATAGTTTTGACTTAAGCATAGGTCAAACGCAAGTCCTATTTCATTGTGAATTGAAGGGCTAATATGTGATCTATCTGAAATGCTTCTGATTAGAGACGAGACTTACATTCTGAAGTTGGAATATTTGAAAACATGTTTGAAACATCAAAAGAAACTAAAAATCCATTGGTTGATATATGGTGTGTTTTGACTAATTCGAACAATTCGAGAGTTTTTAACACCAAATGTAGTTTTAAAATTAGTGAATTTCTTGAATTTCTGATTTAATTTGATGCCAAGGTCCCTTGTTGGACTATTAATGTAAGACGCTACAGGTCGTATGGGGGCATTTTCTTTATGATTTTTAATAAGTCCGTGTAACAATTCGAAATTTTCACCATGATTAGGTCCTATCCAAAATTATTAAATACGGAATTAATTTAAATCGCATAAAAAATTGATCTATCATAACACAGCAGAATAGTATGTGGCGACGAAGGTATTTCGTAACCTGATACGCCTCATCCGGAGCATAGACCTCGCACCCGCCGCCAAGCTAGCACAAGTTGCTGCAGGTGAAACACCTTCTAGGATCGACAGAAAAGGTGCCGTGGACTTGACATGCCTGTCAACTTCGCTAGCACACCGGTTCTTTTGTTTGATAGGCCATAAAATTGAATATAGGCGGAGCTAGTCTCCTAGTGTGGAGATTGAACTGACGTTTCAAAAAACCAAAAAACTCAGAGCGTGGGTGAGACCAGGTCAAATCATTTCGAAAAAAGGATTGATAATCGAAAGGGAAGGCAGTTCTCGATAGTGAGTCGTCCGGTAAACTCAAGTTATTATAGCTCTGTCTTAGCCTGATTACCATCTTGAAAATAATTTAAACTTGTCATCAAATCTTATAGTAATGCTTATAGTAAGCACGTGTACGCGATTTGACGGGAAGTGTTAAAATCATATTTATTTTATTCAAAGAACGTGGAGCATCTAATAGAATTCTAAATTTTGATATAACGAGAACTCTTGTGAGTAAAATTTCCGTGTGAAAAAAATCCTAGAGGAGTCTCCAAGCAAGCATCGAAGCTATAGACCGAGGGTTGGACGGTGATGGTGAGTGTTGAACGAATCGCCTGAGGTTTTGATAGAGAAATTGACCATTCCTTTCATCAACTGTGTTTACTCCCTTCAGATCACGTCCGTTTACAGATTGAATTTGATGTAATTGTAAAATTCTAGACTTTCCCAGGTTTCCATTTGGGGTAAACCTGTAACAGTTTTTTTTTCTTTCTCATTGTTTGTCATCAATCATCAAAATCTTCTGTCTAATTTCATATTTTGGTTCATTCTTTTTATTTTTTTTATTTTATTTACATCAAATATTGTTAAATTATTATCCAATATATTATTATTATAAATACGGCTCGATGTGTTTAATTCGTACGTCCTAATCACCTATCACCAAATACGTTTCCCAAAAATGAAAGATTCAAAGAGAATACTTGGAAAATTGCAATGATATTCTTATAAAGGAAATTGAGCCGGCCCGCGTAAGGGCGGAGAACTATTACCGTTATTTTTCAAACAGCTTCCTAGGTGATCTAAATTAATACATCCAGTGGTGGCAGCTACAAGAAACCTTAAGGGTAGTTTGGCTAAGATCGACGACCCGAGGTTTCAATCCTTCAATATTTCCACAAACTCTTGTACGTGGCGACAAGTTATTATCGCTACCTGTATCCTCTTTAGATACAAATAACAACTCGCACATTACATTCGTATAGTTTAGGAGAGCAAGGATTGCTATTAATGAGTTTATATTTTTCGAAATCACTGTCAAATAGAATTTCACTATTTTGTAAGAATTGTCTTGTTTTTAATTGAAAAAGGTTAGTTGGGTCTTTACGTATTTCATTTAATTCCGCTTGGATAAATACTGAAATTTTATCCTCATAATCTTGTTTAGGGATGATTATTATTGCATTTGATTTATCTACCTTTGTAAGGGTTGAGTTGTTTTCTGTTGTTTTTGATTGATTGATTTGATTTTAGATGTATCTGTATTGTTGAATTGTTTTTTATTTGATGAAAGTGATTTTCCTATTTCTAATTTTGTTAATTTAGTATTCGCGTTAGTATTTTTTAAGGCTAATTCCACTTCAGCAATACTAGTTTCTGGAATAGTGTTACTTTGAATATGTGGAGAATACTTTGGTCCCTTATTGAGCGAACAAAGTTCTTCTTTTGAGAATATGATTTTGGAGTAATGAATAACTCTCTCACTAAATTTGAAATTTGTAATTTGTTGGGGGTGATTATTGACCGGTTTACATTTTAGAAGATTATTCAACTTTTTTGACTGTGTGAGATATTTAGTGTGGACGAATTTACTAACGCCATTTTTAATATAATCAAAAAATAAATAAATCAAATTCGACAGGATGGAGTTTATAAGATAATTGAGAGTGTAATACCTTTAAGTGGTGTGAAATCACTTAACGTTTTCTGTAGAGATTTTTGTTTTCTTCTTTAAGCCAGATGATCCTCGCTTTTTTCAACACGTTCTCTGCTACTGTGGATTTCGTCTTGGTTTTTAAACTGATATACTTGACTTGGGTATGATGTTCAAATGTAAGCACTGTTGATTGAACCAAATATTCTGACTCGTTGTTCGCTGTTTCTTCGATAACTTATGAAATTCTTTGGCTTGGGTTGCCGTTCAGGCATTCTTCAAAAAATCGATGGTGAAAGCCGTTACTTTATGGTAATTTATCATTTTAATTATATGAAAGAAAAACTACTATGTTTTTATACAACTTTTATTAATAATAACGTGAAAACGTAACTATAGTTTCAACACCGAAGTGCAATCATCAAACAAATAGAAAATTATGAAGAAATCAATGACACAGTTCAAGTATAAATAGATTAGAGTAAAGTAGGGTTGAGGTTAAGGGATCAACGGAAATTCCAAAACAGGTAGATCCTAGGAAAGTACAATATTACATAGTAAACAATTTGTGAATTAGTGTGATTATAATTTAATATTCTAAGGATTATTTTAAGAGCGGTTTGAAAGACACATGAAAAGATCACTTTGATATAGGTCTAACTGATCATTGAGTTGAACACGATAAAACGAATAGCTATCAATAATGGTTTTCCGGTAGATCAAATAATTAAACTAATAAATCGCAAACAACAACAATTAACTTCTTATAAAATTTATCCGCGTATAAAACACATAGATGTATCCACTAAATTCTTCTCTTTGACATATTTTGGTCCAGTAAACGAACATATTGCTAACATTTAATCACGCCATAATTTTAAAATCAGTTTCAAACCCCAAAATAAACTTTGCCATATTACATACAACGCCAAAAACAAAACCAATAAGTATAGTAAACCTGGAGTTCATAAGATAATTTTCCCAGACTGTGATGACTTTTATATAGGTAGAACTTGTCGCAATTTCAAATTAAGATACGAAGAACATTTTTGCTCGTTTAGACTCAACAAAACAGACTCAACCTTTGCTAATCATTTTTTACACTGGTCATAATTTCCCTAATTTAGATGGCCTAAGGATTTTAAATAACCAAACCAGAGGCTTTAAATTGAATACATTAGAATCAATAGAGATTCATAAAGGTGTCAAAAAGTCTAATAAAAATATCCTCAATGATCAGTTAGACCTATATCAAAGTGATCTTTTCATGTGTCTTTCAAACCGCTCTTAGAATAATTCTTAGAATAGCTTCGCACAGGTGCAATGCTGATACTAAGTACACTACAGAAAAACTGTGAACGTTGTATATAAAAACATAGCGGGCCGCTCCGGCCGGTACCGCCGCGAACACTACGTCCCGCAATTTTTAAATCTGTAATATCTTCGAAAATATTCATTTAAATCATATGCTGTAAAGGACCATATAGATCTATATTGAATCAACAATGTATTTAAGGTATTTAATTGGATAAGGATTAATGCTGTATTGGTTAAAATCGCTTCGAAAATTAGCCATTATTTGTCGTAAAAAGTAAATGACAAAAAAATGGTATTGTGGGATAACCATAAGAGATAGACATATACCATCCCGGAGTTTTCTGTAGACCTTTTCAATGTGTACAATACTTAGTACATTATTTTGATATATCTCGTAGGGTTCAGCCTGCGTTTGCAATGTAAGCGGAAAAAATGTAATTATTTACGACATCACATTAGAAACCTCAAAAATAACACTATTTCTCCACTATTTAATGGATGTTATTATACATATAAACCTTCCTCTTCAATCACTCTATCTATTAAGAAAAACCGCATCGAAATCCGTTGCGTAGTTTTAAAGATTTAAGCATACATAGGGATATAGGGACAGAGAAAGCGACTTTGTTTTATACTATGTAGTGATAATCACACTAATTCAATTGTTTACTATGTAATATTGAACTTTCCTAGGATCTACCTGTTTTAGAATATCCGTTGATAATAATAATAATAATAAGTTTATTCTCAAAAAAAAAATTACAGTAATGCAATATACAAATAAATAGAGCTTGTTTATAAACTTAAGAGTCCCATGAAGGTGAAACCTTGTGTATGGGCGTGTGTTGCGTTTTCTATTTTTAATTCGATTTGGTTAAAATTTAAGACTTTGCTTGTATATGTTGCCATAATTACTACTACACTCACATATCAAGAAACACGTACTTACATATAAATGCCCTTAATTAGTGCATACAATAAGTAGGTGTTTCAATCATGGTAAAATTAGTAAATGTTACCAATAGATATTAAATGCTAAATAATAAATGCTTACATAAGAGTAATTTGCCGTTTTAATTTCATGTATTTAAATTTATGTTCACGTATATATATATTAGAATTTTTAATATCAATTATGCCATGTATCTTTATTATTGACGTTTTACTAATATATAATTTAACTTTTTTCTTAAACAGCCTATAATTATTTATTTCCTTTATTTCCTTTGGTAAACTATTGTAAGCTTTCGGGGCAAGGAATACGTAACTTCTTTGTCCGAAAGTCTTATTCATTTTTGGTATTGTATATATATATATATGTGTCTTTCCTCTTGTATCACACAAATGTGAGGTTTGTGTAGCTTTTTTCCTATTTTGATAGAAGTAACACGTTATGGCTTCGAAATATAATTGTCTAGTATCTTTGATCCCGGAAATTTTATACAAGGTATCGGTGCTAAAGCGAAACGGCTTTTCAAAAATTATTTTCAAAATCCATTTCTGTACTATTTCAATTGCTTTCATATAGTGATTTGTGATTCCTCCCCATGATAAAATGCAGTAGCTTGATAGAGATTGTACGAGTGCTGAATATACTATTTTAAGTTCATTTTGATCACAGAATGTTTTTAAGTATTTAATTCTTGATACCGCACCTCTCAACCGTTTTACCAAGCTTTTAGCATGTGCATACCATCTCAGATGGCAATCAATCTCTATACCCAATTACTTAACCGTCAAAGCTCTTTGTATTATAAATTCTTTATTTTCCAATAGTACTCGTAGATTTTCGAATGGTGGTAATTGATTTTGTGTAATGGCAAATGGCATAAACTTTGTTTTATCTGTATTTATCGTCAATAATTTGTTGTTCAAGAGCCGTAAAAATCAGTTTCTACTATGTCTTTGACACTGGACCAGTCCTTCGATTTATATAGGATAACCGTGTCATCCGCAAAACTTATAATCTTTGCTATTTTAGATGATTGGAATATATCATTGACATAAATCAGGAAAAGTATCGGACCCAATATAGAGCCTTGCGGGACACCACATCCGATTTCTCTTTCTGTATTTAAATTCCTCATTATATTTAACTACTTGTTTCCGATTTGACAGATATCTGCGCATCAGTTGCTGCGGCAAACCTCTCAGACCGTATGAGTATAAGGTATCTAACAAAATATCGTGGTCGACAGTGTCAAAAGCTTTTACTAAGTCGACAAAGACACAAAGACATACTTGATCATCATCCAAACTTTTGTATATTTCCGAGGTCAAACTCGCAACTGCATCCTGAGTCGACCTACCTTCCCGAAATCCATACTGTGATTCTGAAAGTAAATTATATTCTTCTAGAAAGTGACAGATTCTCGTCTTAATAATTTTCTCAAAAATTTTTGAAATTGCTGATAGCAATGAAATTGGCCGATAGTTCGTTATTTTTGATTGGTCACCTGTCTTAAAAATAGGAATTACAAGTGCGCTTTTTAGTTTGGGAAAATTCCAAATGTAAAGCTTTGATTTATCAGATAGACAAGCGGCTCTGTAATATATTGAGAAATTTTTTGTAGAGTAGTTGTTTGTACTCCATCTAACCCTGATGATGCTTTAGATTTTAAACTTTTTATAACTTCCTGTATCTCAATATGGTCAGTATGACTTAGGTATATCGACTTATCAATCACATTATTTTGTGGTTTAACACCTACCCTGTGTACTCGTTGTGAAAGTTTCATACCTATATTCGAGAAGAATGTATTCAAACTATTACTTATATTTTCATTTCCCGTTATTTCAATTTCTTCATCCTTGATTGTATCTGGATTCAATTGCTTATTTTTATTTGTTGCGTTTTTTATAGTTTTCCATAATAATGTGGAATTATTTTTGGCTATAATATTTTTGTAATAATTGGCTTTGGTGTTTTTCACTAAATACTCTAATTTATTTTTATATTGTATAGCTATTTCTTGATTTAGTGGCTCATCTCTTAGTTTTTTATACAGTTTATTTTTAATATTCACAGACTTTAGAAGCCCTTTAGTAATCCAGGGATTTCGCGCACATTCATTTTTTTAAGTTTAATCACATGTGTATTTTTTTATTTTGTTATTTACTGTTGTAATAAATGATTCTGTGGCTTCATGTTGTAACGAAGCTTAAATTTTGAAAGATTATTTAATTTAGATCAGGCAATAAATACGGATGTTACATGTAATTTCAGTTTGAACAGTTCATTATTTCAATAGATATGAATGAATTCCGAATGTGTATTCCGTGATTGTCACTTTTCTAAATCTCCGTAATTTCAAATAAGTATAATTATTCAAATAGATGAATCTAATTCATGCCCGTTCAAAATTGCATTTCATTCCGATAAAATATGTTGCAAAAACAGGGGTCTGGCCAGTTAAGACACCAAACTTTGTGCAGCCTTATGTATAAAAAGGGCGACCAACCTAAAAACTCCGATAACACTTGTTTACTCCGCTGGGAAGAACTGGTGTGATATCATGAGCGCGAATTTTAGATCTAAAAAGTAGCGTCACTTTTAACCATTGTTCGGGGCATAAGTAAAAACTATTGGCACAAAAATAAGGATTTGGTGGAACAGACCTGTCCAGAACCTCGGAAAACATATAAAAACCGTGACAGCCGAAAGATCTCTCTCTTGTGTTTTTGATTTTCAATCAATGTAGTAGCTCTTGTGTTTTTGATTTTCAATCAGTGTAGTAGCTCTTGTGATTTCGATTTAGAATTAGTACCGTTGCCCTCTTTTGTGATTTCGATTTTCAATCCGTACCGTTGAAGTGTGATTATCATATTAGAATCAAAGTGAAATAATTATTATCCGAGTTCAAGTCAGATTTGAAAAAGTGAATTAACAATAGTGTTCCGTTTAAGTGAAATTTTGTATAAGGTAAATGGCTTAATATTTTATATTCGGGCATTACGATATATCTTCCGAATCCGAACCGACCGTATTTAAACCGTTTGATATATCGTAGTGCGTTTTAACAACATTTCAAGTAATATGGCTATCTGAATATTTACCGAATACAGCTATTACGATAGGACCTGTTTGATTCGTACTTTTCCGCAAATTGATCATTCCTGAATCATTTGTCAACCGATTCCGTACCGCAGAATTGAACTTAGTTACCGAACTTATCGTAGAGTTGATATCTTGAAAGAGTTTTCATTTACCGTTTGAGCTTCATTACATTTTCCGTCTGGGTGTAATTTTGTGAAATAATACCGTTCAATTGCATTTAAAGTGATTATTCTGAAAGTGTACTTGTTAAAATCATTATATATTTTAATATTTGGAATTCCCTGTTTTATTAAATTATTTCTGCTCCATCTTTAACGAGCTAAGTTATAACCAGGTATCAATTGTAATTAAAGCCTACAATTTCGATACTGTTTTCTGCCCATTGGACTCTGGTTATACTTCACTGTAGCTACCCCAGGGACAAGGCTATCTATAGATAGCATAGTAACAAGCCTTGTAAAGAGGACTCTAGCAGAAGTCCTCAAAAGGAGTAAACCTTTGGGAAAATCTGGCGCCCGAGGATTCGAAGCTTACCGCAGTAAGCAATTTACCGAAAAGTCACAAGGGCACGTTACAATGTAGATTTTGCGCGGTGTATGTATTCATCCAGTTTCCATTACAGATGTCCTTCTGTAGGCCGTCATAGTTAATAACATATTTGTATTTTATTTTACTTAAAATATTATCCTTTAGTTTGATTTCTGAGATTTTACATTGAAGCATTATGGGGTAATGATCCGTAATTTTATTGTCATAAATAGCTGGAATGAAATTTTCATACTTTATGTTAGTTTTGAGAAATATATGATCCAGACAAGATTTGCTCTGATTTTGTTGCCTAGTCACATCATTTATTAAAGATACATAGCCGTGTTCATATAGAATATTTAGATATTCCTCTGCATAATCTTTGTGCTCTGTTTGGTTGCATATGTCTTATTAACAGATTTATATCTCCATTTTGCTTATTTGCTCTTAGGAACATGTTTAGATTATAGTTAAACAGGTTTTCATTTATACATGGTGGCTTGTATATGGAAGAGATATTAATTTTTTTATTCAGATCCCTCAACCTCAACCCTACTTCACTGTAATCTATTTATACTTGAACTGTTTCATTGATTTCTTCATAATTTTTTATTTGTTCGATAATTGCACTTCGGTGTTAAAACTATAGTTACGTTTTCACGTTATTATTAATAAAAGTGGTATAAAAACATAGTAGTTTTTCTTTAATATAATCAAAATGATAAATTGCCATAAAGTAAAGGCTTTCACCATCGATTTTTTCCAATGTATTATTTCTGTTGAGGAAAAATAAACTACTTGCCAACTGAGTTCATGTACCGGAAACCAAATAATGTATCATTTGTGTTGAGGAAAATTACACTATTTGCTCCACGTACCGAAAATCAAATAATTTATTATTTACGTTGAGGAAAACCAGAGCTAGCTTGAACGTTTTTCTTGATGAAAGGAAGAAAATGTGTTAGTCGAAAAGGGAAACGGCCTAGACCCGATTGTTGAAGAATCCGAATATTATTATCGAGCCCGTGAATTCCCACGATACGAAATGAATAAAACCACCTGTGTCGATAGTGCTCTTGATACTAACCAACTCTTGCTGCTAGTTTCTTAATATGGGTCAACGTTCCGAACATACATCACTTGGCGTTTAAGTTTTTTTCACCGACGACCATCTGATCGAGGTATCTCGCGAATAGACATTCTTATTTAAATTTGAATTATATCCAAACTCTTCCGAAGATACCGATTGTTTAATTGCTCCAAACTAACTCGACCTAATTAGTTACATTGATTTATTGAAGCTATTGTTTATTTAGACTATTTGTAAATATTTCTTTTCTTTTGTACATATGTAACATGGTTCTCTCTCTATTAAACTCTATAAAACTTTACTCAAGGATATACATTATTCCTATTCATCAACATTCATTCATCTATCTGCAGTGTGGCCATTTGATTTAGAGAACCATGACACGTTGGAGTTTTATTCAATCATTAATTAGCCAGAACAAACGTGAAAAATATCATTGACACTTACCCTTTTCTTTCATAAGACACTTAAGATTTTAACACACTAGAAGGTAAATGGAAGGGATAAACGCTAGTTTTAATCAGAGAAACTCGAGCTCAACAACAATAAACTATTTTATAAGCAACAATTAAAAGAAAATTATAATAATAAAGAAAGAATATAAATGATAATTAAAGATAATAAAAAGGATACTATAATTAACTTTATTGCTAAAATTATAAAATTACTAATAAAAATAATCTAATAACGAACCTAAAGTTAAATAAAATCACCTAGATAATCTAAATCTACTAAACTAAAGAAAAATGAAACTAAAATTATTAAAAATGATTTCCCAACCAGGATGAAGTTAGGGAATTCAAGAGCTACGAACTGATTAAAATATATTATTAACTCGAACTTAAATACAACTGAACTATGATTTTTAGCGAAAATACCCTCTTACCAAAAACACTCTGAATAATCTATTAGAATTAATTTAATTGAAAATGACAAAGTGCAACGTGATTTCTCAAAAGTCTAATTCAAGTTAGAAAATATAGCTGAAGGTTTTTCCTCATTCTGTTGATATTTATAATGCGTCCTTTTTCTGAAATTAGGGAAGGATCCCCGAATTGTTTAACCAATGATTTTACTTATAGTGATCCTGGTTTTACTTTTGTACCAATAATATTGCTAGTAAATTTGGAAAAATTGTTAGACCAATAAGCAGTGAGGATTCTTTTCCTCTTTCTTAAGATATTTCACTCAGAATGTTTCTAGGGTGGGGATTTCTAAACTTATCCTTTTCTAAATATTGCTAACTGTTTTGAATATACATATTATTTCAACTAATCAAGACTATATTTATGTACAATTTCGATGATCTCCAAAAGGGTCACATAAGGTTTATCCTGTAGCAAACCATTAGTTTCTCGTCCTATATCGGTTATCAATGTTGGTAGGTTTATGACTTCCTTTAAAATAAACTTGTGTGGACTTTTGCAACCTTCTTGACCTATATAGCTATGGTATCATACCATCCTCGTTGAATCTATGGGAATTGTCTTATATTTATCTTAGAAATTCCTTAACCTTCTCAAGCTACATATAATATTGAAAGCAGCTGGCAACCCCTGGATGTTCTTAACTGTTAGATATTTTAATTTTACATGAAATTTTATTACACATATGTTTTCTAAAATCACGCATTTTATTCAATAAACTGATTATATAAACATATGTCTTTTACTAGTAGCGAATTAATTCATTTATCTGAATCAGAATCTGTTCAACGGGAAATATACAACCCTGGACCACACAACCCGGTGGTAACCCCTTTCTAATTTTCCGCTTAACAAGAAAACTCATCTTTTTCCGAGGAAGGCGGTTACAAACTGTATCACCGACTTTCTTAAACCCAACCCAGTGAATGTCCTCATTGTCCGAGCTATCTAAATTAGCTCAACTATTCCAGACACGATTTCTCACGGTCCGTTAGACAATTGATACCTCATATATATCCCTCTGAAATTGGTAATTTTTGCAAGTTTTTGTAGATCGATATCGGTTAGAGGTCTCCTGAGTAGATTTACTGACAATTTTTTAGATGTTCATTCAAATATAGACCAGATCCTTGTTTTCCCAAAGCTATAGCTTCCATTGTTTTCTTATGTCTTTCCGTTTCCTCCGAGGGTTTTCGAGCTGCTTTGTTATCGTTGATCGTAGTAGCAATGCTCCAGCAGTTGATAAGCCGACAGACGGAGGTATAGGAATTACTCTACATAATCGAACATTTTTCCAACCACCTACTTTTTCAATTGTGTTCGTAGAACTATCAAAGCTGTTTGAAATGTTTTCTTTAGATTGGTTAATTGCGCTACGGAAACCAAACTTCTTTCTCTCTCATCCATATCTCCAATTTCCTTTTTGCCTTCATAATTCACTCGCGTCGAAAGTGGTAATCGTCCCTCCAAATTTTGCGTCTTCAGATTTAACACGTTGTCAATCAGCGTTTTCCAATATCTTATCCGCTTCCTGACGTCCTTCCAAACTAGCGTTTCGGAAATATGAAATATCGTGTTGCCGACAAGCTTCATCGATTGAATTGATATCAGAATTTCCTCTTTCCGACCGTACTTCTAATTTCGTAACGGGGACCACAGTAATGATAGCCGGAAATAATAAGTTTGAACGGGAACCTGTTTATAAGGGTATTGACAACACCTCCTACGTATGCTTCCATAAAGACTGATAAAAATCCGAGATTACACTGTTATTTAAAGGTGGAGGTGAGGGAATAACCAAAGATCTCAAAAATAATATTTTTATTTCTTCCAAAATGTTCTCAATATAATAGTATATTACGTTACTAGTGTGGAAAGTGACCCATTTCACATGAGTGGGAGAATGTTGTCGGCTGGCTCCTCGTGCGACAATCCCACGAGTGTGAAATGGCACTTTCCACACTATTTTTCCGACGACCACAGATTAATGCATAATTGCAAAAAATTTATATATTTTCACTTTATTTTGAGAATTTGAGAATTTTACAAAGAAAAGTAATAATTGAACAAGATTACTGCTTAGAATTTGTGAAATTAAAAGTAATATTATTATTATTACAATTAGTGAATTGTAAAGGACTTTGCAATGAGGAGTTAGACAGATTTCTCTGTTATTTGTACACTATGTACAGTGGTAGAATCGATGTCAGTTTCTCGAAGAGGTGGAGTGACGGTTTTCGAAGTACTGCTGATGGCACCCATAATTTTATTGGCAATATTTAACCTGTTAGTAGCAGAATCGTCAATATATTCTTCTGCGATTTTGGACGATTTACAAACCCCATGTCTTTTCAGAGAAGTTAGATCTCCTTCTGCATCTACTAATATAGTAGCAGAAGAACGGCGAAATGAATGCCCTGTGTATTTTTCAGGATCCTTTAGATTTAAAAATTTAGCCACTACTCTAGGTATATTTCCAATTTTGTTAATGCACACTACTTGTTTTGTGTTTTTTTGGTCTCTATAATTAAGAAAAAAGCGTGTTTCGGCAGTTGGCGGTCTTAGATTGGCATATTTTCTATATATGCTATATATACAGTAATAGTGAACTTGCGACAGCATTAATTTTTTGTATTATTAATTTGAATGACAGCCGCAGTCCTAAAATCTTCAATGTTATTGATACATAATTGGGTAAGTTCTTGCTTGCGACATGCACCAGATATACCCATAACCAACACAACTTTAAAAAAACCATAATTAAATAAATGTACAGACCTTGTTTAAATACCGATGACTTACCTTTGTAAGTAAATGAATCTCATCGGAAGCTTTATTTATAAATTCACAAAATTCTTGTTGCGTCTAAATTTTACTATATTCGGAGATATCTACATTGTGGTGAATGGATAAAGTGGTACGCAACATAGAATAATTAGTCCATAATGTTGAGCATTGGATTCTATTGGAAAGTTCACCCATGTATGCAAACAAAACGTTTTCAGAAAATGAGCTTCTTATTTCCTTATTTCTTCGCCATGAAAGGAATTGATCGTAAGCGTATTCGTACCTTCCTTTTGACTTTTCAGGCAGTAAAGGACCCCGCAAGTTCCTTACGGGAATTGGGTCTCGGTGGATATTTCTGAATTTTTGATATGATGTAGTCCATGTGATTCTGAACAGATGTTATCATTGCGCCAACCCCCAAAAATGAACAGATTATCTGCTAAGGGGGGTTAAATTTACATTTTACTCTTAATAGACTATTTATTTCTGAAGACAGGAACAATATTTTGACATGATTCATTCTAGTTTATGTTGCATAATATGGTTCTTCTCCCATGAAAAATTTTTGAAGCCCCTCCCTAACCCCTGAACCCCCCTTAAATAAAAAAAATATACCTTTTTCTGGATCACTTCAAAAATCATTGTAAAATGTTTTAATAAGCTTAAATACGGAATCCGCACTTGTATTTCAAAAATCAACTCCCCCCCAAATGGGGGATGCACAAAAAATTTCGGTGGATTTTTCTGAATTTTTGATATCATGTAGTCCATGTAATTCTAAACAAATTTTATTCATGCGCAAACCCCGAGAAATGGACAGTTTTTCCGCTAGGGGGGATTATATTCACATTTGACTCATAACATACTTATTCATTTCTGAAGGCGAGTACAAAATCCGTACATGCTTTACTCCAGCTTATGTTGCATAATATTGTTCTTCTTCCATGAAGGAATGTTCAAGCCTTCCCTATCCCCCCAACCCCCACTTTTGAGAAAATAAAAAATACTAATTCCTGGGTCACTTCGAAAACCATTGGAAAATGTTTAAATAAGCTCAGATACGGAAACCGCACTTCTGTATCATAATTGCGTCTGTTATCCACATTTTGCCGGATAACTATTTCTATAGCTATTTGACGTTTATTTGCATTTTTGTAAGGCGGGAAGATGACTTCAAATGATCTCGATTGGAATGGACGCATACGGCACTTCTTATGAGTCCTTCAATTTCTACGCTTGCTTGAACTACATTCGCATCTTCATTCTAATGAACGCACGTTTATCCATTACAATTAATTTAGAGGCGGCTATGAGCAATCTTTTATCTTGCCCTAAGGACTGTCAAACTTATGCACTGCGTCTTGTTATCTTGTTTATTAGTAGTAATTATTGTTGTGCTTTTCTGCATTATTGTAGTTTTATTTACTGGTTGTAGTTGATAAAATTGATGACTTACCTAAATCGTGGGGATTGTTACGTATGCGAGAGATCTTTTCTGCCAGCGCAACTGTCAAGAATTGATGGAGTAGTAAACGCAAATAAACGTGAAATAGCAGTTATCTGGCGAAATGTGGAAAACAGACCTCCTCTAAATGTTGATAACGGACGCAATTATGATACAGAACTGCGATTTCCGTATCTGAGCTTATTTAAACATTTTCCAATGGTTTTCGAAGTGACCCAGGAATTAATTAGTATTTTTTATTTTCTCAAAAGTGGGGTTTGGGGTATAGGGGAGGCTTCAACATTCCTTCATGGGAGAAGAACAATATTATGCAACGTAAGCTGGAGTAAAGCATGTAAGGATTTTGTACTCGCCTTCAGAAATGAATAAGTCTGTTATGAGTGAAATGTAAATATTCCCCCTAGCGGAAAAACTGTTCATTTCTCGGGGTTTGCGCATGGATGAAATTTGTTCAGAATTACATGGACTACATCATATCAAAAATTCAGAAAAATCCATCAACATTTTTGGTGCATCCCCTATTTGGGGGGGGGGGTTGATTTTTGAAATACAAGTGCGGATTCCGTGTTTAAGCTTATTAAAACATTTTACAATGATTTTTGAAGTGATTCAGAAAAAGGTATATTTGTTTTATTTAAGGGGGGTTTAGGGGTTAGGGGGGGCTTCAAAATTTTTTTGTGGGAGAAGAACCATATTGTGCAACATAAAATAGAATGAAGCATGTTAAAATATCGTTCCCGTCTTCAGAAATAAATAGTCTATTAAGAGTAAAATGTAAATATAACCCCCCCATAGCAGAGAATCTGTTCATTTTTGGGAGTTGACGCAATGATAATATTTGTTCAGAATCACATGGACTACATCATATCAAAAATTCAGAAATATCCACCGAGACCCAATTCTCGTAAGGAATTTGCGGGGTCCTCTAGTGACGTTAATTTTGCGGCCTCTTCAATTTCAGGTGGAGTACATTGATCATCACTATTAATCTCTGCATCCATGTTCTATGGAATTTTAGATACTATTTTCACGGTTTTTTATATGATAAGAATGATGCATATGCAAAACTAACACTTCTAAAGTTTATCTGACGTTTTCGCAATATTAATTTCAAAGCACACTTCAATTCCATTATGCAATACATATAGCTATAGATACACATATCACTCTAGTGCGATATTTAACTTTTCATCTCTAGGGTGATATTTGTCATTTTCGAAGTAACTAAATAGTGTGTTATTTGTCATTTTCGCATATGGTCGTCGGAAAAAGGCGTTAGTATAATCTTAACAATACATGTTTCTCAAATATTATAATCTTCACACATGATTCGCCTTTCTAGTTTTAGAATTTTATTCTATAATAATATAATATAATATTGAAGTCCTCCAGTTGACAATGTTCCAGCTGTTTCTAATAATCTTCAAATCATCAATGGTGGGTTCATTGAACGGGATCTTAATTTTCGATCCAACTATTGTAATTATGATCTATACCCAACTAATTGACACACTGTTGTCTCCTCCTCTTTCATTACATTTCGACTAAATACGCATCGGGCTGCTCCGTTTTCTGTAATTGCTCCTCGTAGAATGCTTCAGTCATTGTTGTTTTTCCCAACATATATTGCAAAATATACGTAACAGGAAGTGTTATGTGAACTGTTTTAAAACAATTTCCTTGACCGATTGGTTGTTTTCAAATATATGTTAAGCTCTATTTATTTGCACGACATTCCCAACGTTTCAATATCTCACTCTCTTGCATTTCATCACTTTTCATCGTCCTATGCTTACGTTTATTATATTTTTCCGTGATTTCTTCAAGTGTACCAAGCCATTCATATTTCCCACTCAAACTGAATTGTTTGTAGAGCGTTTCTTCCAACGTTCGAATAACACGTTATGCAATGGCTCCGTTTTTCCAAGAATACGAGTAGATACAGTCCACTACCTTTGGACCAGGAAGTGTGACGTCACTTCCGGTCTGTGCTCCGATGTTTGTAATTATCAGGTCTCCACTTCCGGTCTGCGCTGGCGATGTGTGTTATCGGATAGATAACGTTATCGGCTAGATAGCGTTATCAGTGACTCGGTCTGGCATCCAGTGTGTGTAATTAGTGTTATCGGGTAGATAACGTTATCGGCTAGATAGCGTTATCAGTGATTGTGATTTACTCGGTCTGGCATCCAGTGTGTGTAATTAGTGTTATCGGGTAGATAACGTTATCGGCTAGATAGCGTTACCAGTGATTGTGAGTCACCCGGTCTGGCGATCGGCATCCAGTGTGTGTAATTAGTGTTATCGGGTAGATAACGTTATCGGGTAGATAGCGTGATTGCGAGTTTGGTTGTTTGAATTTTATCTACGTATAATTAGAAATGCTTAGTTTGAAATATTAATCTTATCAATGAGGTTTCCTGTCATCAACAAGTCGTAACTTGTATAATGTGTGGTAGATAATAGAGCCATTGTATTCAATTTTAAACGGAAACAGATAACACTTTGTTTTGCAACCAACTGATTGTATGCGGTTGATATTTTATCTACGAGAAATGCTTAGTTTGAAATATTAATCTTATCAACAACAAAATGAAAACGTAAACTGTTTCCTGTGCTGATATTGATAACTTAGCAAATTATCGTGGGAATGTGTCACGTAGGCAACTGTAGGAATCGCGCGCAGCGTTGATAAGAAGGTGGAAATGGTATTATCTCGAATATAATTTAATCATTTCACATTTGATCCTCTAACGAGCAACTCGTGTATTTTGTGTGGTCCAATTTGAGGTAAGTCTATATTATTATTATTATTATTTGATTGAGAAAACTCTCATTTCAAGTATTTCAAATTAACTTCAAATGAATATGATTCGTATGATAATAAACTCGATTTAGGGAACTTTTATTTCAAATTGGTATATTTCAAATTAACTTCAAATGAATTTGATTCGTATGATAATAAACTCGATTTAGGGAACTTTTATTTCAAATTGGTTCATTTCAAATTAACTTCATGTCAACAAGCTAGCTCTCCACTTAAATTCACACCGATTATTACATTCACTTACTATTGTACACTCAGATTCACACCGATTATTACCACTATTGTTTTCTCGATCAATGTTTTGAAAATATACCGAATTCTTTTGAGTAATATTTATCCTTGTTATAGCATGGAAGCATTAAACTCGTGTTCTCTATTACAGAGATTACCTACGAAAAAAGTTAACCAGCTCGAAGAAGGTAAAGTTTATAAGATAACTAATGCAAAAATTATAAACACCCGGTTTGGAGAATCTGTGCTAGCAGAGATTGACGATTTTGGTGTTTTCCTCCCAGAACGTTTAACACCACTACTCAAACCTTTGTTGGATCGCATCAATGAAATACAATGTATAGGACTGATTTATAGAGGAGAGGAACATTTTGGGAAATCGAATCCAGCAGCAAAAATCGAGTTCCGAGAGATTTAGGGAGCGTTCGCAGACTTTATAATATTCATAAAAAAAACAAAGTGGTGGGTGTAAGGTAAGATTTTTGTTCTATTATTATCATGGACTCTATTTCAAAGATTAGCACCGAAATTGTTAAAATAATCGATCAGGCTCAAAAATATTTGTATAAGTCAAAATTTCCCCCTCAGGAAACAACGAAATGGATAGATTTTTGTACGAAATATATCCGTACTTTCTCGAGACATCTGATGAAAGATGATTTGAATTTAGCTAATAAGAATCAACTTCAGACAAATATCGGTCATATAAAGCGTTTCAAAATTTTTTTACAAATTAGAGATAAACCATCTATATCAAATAATAATCGCAGTGATAGAATCAGATGGGAGGATGGACAGTCTGCTTTTAAATGTAGAATAAGAACCGGATTGATTATCAATATTTCGCATTTAGACCCAATTAATTTTTTATATGATGCTTTTCATCTTTCCAATACTAGAATCTCCAAAATCCTTCATGAATATAATTTTATTAAAGTTAATTCAACATTTTGTGGCGAGTACATTAAAGGGAACGTTAACGATGAACTTATTCAGACAGATTTCAAATATTTTCATACACGATCAATAGGAATAGATAATACAACGAATTTATTAGAATGGTATAAAGATAATATTATTGAGAAACTTTCTACAAAATTAGAAGAATTCCAAGAGAAAGATTCAAATTGGAGTCTCAGAAATATAGTAAGTCTGCAAATAAATATCAATAAACATGAGGTAATTAATTCGGGATCTTCCTATATAGTTCTTCCTAAAGAAATTGCGAATAAACATGCTGTTATCAATGTTAAAAATTATGATGAGTATTGTTTCGCTTGGGCAGTAACAGCTGGATTACACCCTGCTACTACACATTCAGATAGAATCACTTCATATCCTCATTTTAGTACTGTTTTAAATATACAAAATTTAACTTTCCCGATGCCTATTTCACAAATCCATTTATTCGAGAAGCTGAATAATATAAGCATACACGTTTTTGTGTTAGAATTATGCGATAAAACAGATGGTGCTGCTGATAAGGGAAAATTGAAGGTTCTCCCCGCATATCTATCAAAAAATAAACTAGAAACGCACTTTAATTTGTTGTTGATTCAAGATAAATATTATCGTGATGTAGAATCTTCAGATACATCGAATTTTGTTAATCCAATAGTTAAATTCCATTATTGCTTGATTAAAAATTTAGCCCGACTTATTAATTCGGAAATAACTACTAAGAATAAAACTTATTTATGTGAACGGTGTTTGAATAATTTCTGGAGTGAGATCAAGTATAATAATCATATCGAAGATTGTGGTAAGATGAATACATGTAAAATAAAATTCCCTAACGAAGATCATTTAGTTTTCAAGAATTATTCAAATAAAATTCCAATGTCATTTGTGATTTATTTCGATTTTGAGGCTCTATTGCTACCAATCCAAAACTGTTCTCCATCAAATTCAGCTTCATACACCAACCGAAAACAATTACATGAAGCTTACAGTGTAGGCTATTATCTGAAATGTTATTTCGATGATTCCATTTCGAAATATGATAGTTATCGAGGTTCAGAACCAGCCAAATGGTTAACCGAACAATTAGACAAAATTAGTATATTCATAGAGAAAAAATTGAAGTGTAACATACCTATGAGTTTGAGTGCGGTTGATTCATCATCCATAATGGGGGGAACTAAATGTCATATTTGTGAAAAATGTTTTACCGATGGGGATATACGTGTAAGAGACCACTGTCATTTCACTGGGGTTTTTCGCGGCTTAGCACACCAACATTGTAATTTGCAATATAAACATAAATTTGTAGTGCCTGTTTTAGCTCATAATCTATCTGGGTATGATATGTTCCTACTGATACGAGATTTAGCTAAAGCGAACAAACAGAACATTCAAGTACTACCAATCAATAAAGAAAAATATGTAAGTTTTACTAGAGGTTCCTTCTTTTCCCCAGTTAAATTCCGTTTTATCGATTCATGTAGATTTTTAAATACATCACTAGATGAGTTGGTGTCCTTTTTGGATGTTGATCAATTGAAAATTTTGAAGCGTGAATATAATCATTTGACAAACGATCAGTTCAAATTATTAACCCGTAAGGGGGTTTTCCCATATGAATATTTAGATAGTTGGAATAAATTGAGCGAATCAAATTTGCCACCAATCGAAAATTTTTATAATAAATTGAATGATGAATCAATAAGTGAAGGAGACTATGAACATGCTCAAAACGTTTGGCAAAAATTTAATTGTAGTAATTTAGGTGAGTATTCCGATTTATACTTGAAAACAGATGTTTTTGAAAATTTCAGAGCCAAATGTTTAGAGATATATAAACTTGATCCTACGTATAATTCCACTTTACCGGGCTTCTCATGGGAGTGTATGTTGAAATATACAAATATTTCTCTTCAGTTTCTAAAAGATATAGATATGATTATGTTTATAGAAAGGGGGATACGAGGAGGTGTTAGTCAATGTAGCAATAGATTCGCGGCTGCTAATAATAAGTATATGAAAGATTATAATTCACAAGAGGAAAGTAGCTATCTCATGTATTTTGATGTTTGTAATTTATATGGATGGGCTATGGTGCAATATTTACCTTATGGTAACTTTGTATGGTACGATGATCTTAACATCGATGTAAGAGACATTTCGGATGAAAGTCCTGTTGGATATATTCTAGAAGTAGATCTAGAATACCCTCAGAAATTACATGACACCCACAAAGACTTACCGCTTTGTCCATTGCACTCTACACTTCCCAATGCTAAACAAGTAAAATTACTATCGACGTTATACAATAAATCTAAATATATAATTCATTATAGGAATTTGAAACAATGTTTAGCGTTGGGGATGGTGTTGAAGAAGGTACATAGAATCCTTAAGTTTAGCCAATCCAATTGGTTGAAAGCTTATATCGATAGAAATACACGATTACGTGCAGCTGCAAAGAATAAATTCGAGGAGGCTCTTTTCAAACTCATTATAAATGCAATATTTGGGAAGTCGATGGAGAACGTACGTAAGCATCGGAGCGTTAAATTAGTTAATAAATGGTATGAACCATTTGGAGCGCGATACTATATTTCGCAACCGAATTTCAATAGTAGTAAGATTTTTGATGAAAATTTGATGGCAATAGAGCAAAACAAACTCGAAATATTATTTAATAAACCAATTCATATAGGAATGGCTATTTTAGATATTTCAAAAACTTGTGTGTTTGATTTTCATTATAACTTTATGCTGAAAATATATAAAGATCCCGAAGCGATAAGGCTGTGTTATACAGATACTGATAGTTTGATCTATCATATAATAACAGACGATGATATTCATGAGATCATTATGAAAAAAAACGTTCAAAAATTTGACACTAGCAATTATGCATTAGATAATATTTTTGAAATTCCACCTATAAACAAGAAAGTGGTCGGATTAATGAAGGACGAGAACAAAGGACATATAATGACAAAGTTCATCGGTTTACGCTCTAAAATGTACAGTTATAAAGTGGAAGGGAAAGAACCCGTTAAAAAAGCTAAAGGTATTAGAGATTCGGTTTTGAAGTACTCTATAACTTTTGAGGATTATGTTAAATGCCTTAAAGAAGAAATCGAGATATATAGAGTCCAAAAATCTATCAGATCTTTTAACTTTAACCTCTACACTATAGAACAAAAAATAAAATTGCCCTCAGCCCTTTTGACAACAAGAGGTTCCTGATAAAGAATAGAACAAACACCTTACCTCATGGGCACTATTCACTATTATCTTAATATTTCTTCGATACGTTAGTTTTGATATTTGTATTGTATTTGTATTCATATATTTTAATAAAAAATCTTTCTCTGATGTATGTGTTAATTTTAATATTTGTATTGATATTTGTATTGTATTTGTATTCATACGTTTTGATAAAAAATCTTTATATGATGTGTGTGTTAATTTTAATATTTGTATTGATATGCTAATTGTAATTGTATTCATATGTTACATACTTGTTTTAATAAAAACTTTCTATGATGTGTGTTTTTTAATAAAAACCAAAAACTGTTGATCATATTTTATTGTTCTAAATCATACAAAACCTTATTTTTATAGTAAAATAACATTTCTTTAAGTGTATTGGTCAATAAACATTTTGGCGATGAAATATTAATAAAACAATATAAGAGTTCTAATGCACTGGCATGATTCCCCATTCTTTTTATCACATCAATAACATTGTGATAGTATGAAGAAAAATCAAATTGTTCGAGAAAAGACACTCGATGTGATAACACTCCATCGTTGATATTAATAATTTCTCGAACATCTTCCTCACACAACCAAAAATGAATACCATGCTTCGTAACTTGAAGTACTTTTTCATTATTGTCCCACACAAGTTGAACTATTTGTCAATATTCATCGGATGCTATGGGGGCAGGATCGAAATCTGTTTGTAAACTTGAGAAGAAACCTCTGATTTTAGTTCGAAGAACTTCGATGAAGTCATACCATTCCAGCAGTCCAAAGGTGAGTTTACAATTTTGCGAAGAATGGATAAGTGATATTGTTGGTGCGAAGATTCGCATAGGACTCAATTCACACTTTATTTCATAACCCCCCTCCAATGGGTATGTTGTATTCAACAATAGAAATTTTTCATCCCGAATTGACATTTCAAACTCTTCAAACATTCGATCTAACTCGGAACTATCTTCGGATGTACCACTATCTTGGTACGACATTTTACTACAACTGAACTGATTGTTAGATTTTCTCTAACATACACCCTGAAGATCACACACGCACGCGCAGATCATATAATATCACTTCTAGCAATCCAACTTTTCTTCTTTATTCCCAACCATTTGACGTACATTTTATCATCTTTTTTCCGAAGCACTTTCTCAATCAAAAAGACATCAGGTTGTTTGATCTTCTGCATTTCTTCCTCGTAGAAACAACCGCTGATTGGGGAGTTCTTCATATCCTCGAGTAGATACGTGACTGGGTTAGTGATTTTAACTTTTATAATTTTAAAGAGCTCCGCCGACCAATTAGGCGTATATGATTTTTCGAAAATATGTTTGGCTTTGCTTATACGTACCACATCGCCCACGTTGAATTTATGTGGTAAACCCAACTTGAGGTGTGAGTAGGATCGCTTCAATATCATGCTCTCATTTTGTTTTGTCACCTTGAATGGAGCCATATTCATAGTTCTATGTTTACGTTTATTATATTTTTCAGTGATTTCTTGAAGTATATCAATCCATCTATATTTTCCTTTCAAACTAAATTGTTTGTAGAGCGCTTCTTTCAAGGTTCGAATAACACGTTCAGCAATGGCGGCTTTCTTCACACTATACGTATTATAATGGTTGATTTTGTGTTTTTTCATCAGCTCGTCAAAATGCTTATTAAAGAATTCTTCACCTTGGTCGCTTTGCAGATTCCTAGGTTTACGTCCTCCTCCTCCCTCAGTCAATATAGAATTAACTGCTTTCCGAACCTCGTCGGCTGATTTCGTTTTCAATGGACGAGTCCACACGAATTTCGAGAAGCAATCGATCATCACCAAAATATACTTGAATCCTCGATTTTCACGAGCATAATTACCCATTTCGGCTAGATCCATCTGCCACAAGTCATCCAGTCCCTTCAAAATTGTACGACGACGTTTGAAATTTTTTCTGGCTGGCTTATGAATCTCATCGACAACTTGTTGCATCGTTTTTCAATTATTGTCTAGTTAAAAGATTTGGAGTTATACGTTTCGGGTTGGTTGATGGGGTGGTAGCGTCATTTGGTCTTTTCTTCGAGGGTGTCATCATACGTTGTTCCAACGCCAGCAGCCTACTCATAATATCCTCCTGATGTACATCCATTATGTTATAATCTATAGTGATCTTGTTCAATTTATCATTATGATCACGCAAAATAACGCGTTAACTCTTATGATATGTTTCGAAATTATCAGAGAATTTTTCGAAGATATCGTGTACATAAGCGGTATTAGCTACAACGGTTTTGAGATCCTCATCATTTTTCTTCTTGTATTCATCCAATTCTTTATGTAAACTCGTGAAGCTAGCATCACTTTGATTTTTGTGCGATTGTATGTTGATGGAGAAACTACTCATCTCTCCAATTAATTTCTGAATCTTATGTGAAAAGTCATCGTTGAAGATGCGCTCCAAGTTCTCCCCAATCTTCGCACTCACATCATCGACATAAATCTTGCTTGCAACATCGTTCTTGAATGTGGGCGTTTTCACATTACAAATTTTCACGTTCTCGATATCTACATCACCTGGTGTGCGAGCTAGAACGTGTGAAAACATCGATTGTCGAAGAGCGTTGATGCTGGTTGAACCACCAATCACAGATCTTCGTCCAAACTTATCAAGACTCATCGTGTAAATGATATGAAACAGTAATGAACACACACTAATATATGATATCGGCTTCTCGTAGCTCATTTATTATAGCGACTATCTCATTGTCGTGAGATGTATTCCCAGCTTGTTGAGATGCCATCAAAAGACTCAATCGTTCCACAAGTTCGTTTGGATCGTCCCAGTACACGTACTCCACTGGTTCGTTGTTATATGTCAATTGCATACCGCTACCGAGAGCTTCCTCATGAATTAGAGGTCGAATTATTTCAATGTACTTGTATCTTCGAGTACCTTTCAAGTTTCCAGCACTATTTCTGTGGGGATTTGTCAAGTTCAGAATCATCCTGTAATTCATCTTATCTCTCTTGGTGAAATTTCTAGGTTTGTCATAGAATATAAGTTCACACAGACCGACGGTACTTTTGAATTTTCTTCCTTGTGTCACGATAGTATCTCTATTTTTGAAATCGATTAATTTACCTCCTAGCAACCATTACAACGAACTAGCATCGTAAACTGGGCCATAAACTTTATCGACTTTTCTACTCCCTGACCAATAATCACCGATATATTTTTGAATTAACTCTGGGTAAGATTCTAATACGTCATACTCATCATCATCGCTGTCAGACTCTTCAGTAACAGTTTTCATACTTGCATCGCTTACATCCAATACCGTTTCTCTTTCATCTTCCTCCTCTTCCTCCTCCTCCTCCTCCTCTTCATCCGCATCATCCTTTTCTTGCTTAATTTCACGTTTAATCAATGGTGTATTATTGGATTTGATTATTTCCCGAAGTGGTTCCGATATGGGTTTAAATAATTTATTGATCGACTCGTCCTCTTCCGTTTTACCCAGTTTCAATGTCAGATATTTCTTGCGTATAGATCGTGCCAATTGAGCGATTTTTCGCTTACGTGCTAACCGTTCAGCGTCCATTGTGTATTTGCTATGATTTCACGTTCACACTCTAATATATACATCGAAACCTTTGCGGTATCTTCCAGTGTTCAAATCGAAATCTTTAGCAATTATCAATGTTCCAAATTTCTCCATCCAACACATAGAACACATCTTTTTGAATCGATCGAAAGTAACGTCTGTGGATACGTGCTCATCAAACACATGTTTTAGATTTATTTCATCCTGTTTAAATAACACGATCAGGTTAGAATTATCGCGAATCAGTTGTTTAGGAATTTTGGAGTATGTCTGACATAGATATGATGCGTCAATGTTTCTATGTCTACACATCGAATAATATTCTCGAATTTTCTGTTGTGTCTCACAGGATATGTCATCAAAAATGAAGATAGAATTTGGTTTTGCATCGTTCGGACTTATAATTTCTTCATTGTCTTTATATGGGAAATAACCAACTCCTTTTACTCGTTCCAAAATATCCTGCAACAGTATGTATTTATCTTGATATAATGACTTCGAGTATACGTAAACGTTTTCAAACTTGACAGCATTTGGATTGAATAACAACGATAACATAACGTTTGTTTTTCCGCATCCGCTCGGACCACAAATTAAAGCACGAAAAGAGTTTGGTAACAGTTTACCATGTTTACCAACGCGATTAGTTCCAACTTTTAAATCTAAATTCTCGATTGGGAGTGTCTGTTCTTGTTGAACGGTCTTCATCGTGTGAAACATTTCTACTTAATGATAACGTATAAAAGGAAAAATCACCAGAGCGTATGCTCATTAACAATGTTGATTCATCAAGGTGAAGGTTTATTGAATACACTCATAAACAAGCTCCCGTTTGAATTACACATTCCTTCATATCAATTCTGTGGTCCTGGAACTAAATTGGAAAAGCGTCTTGCACGCGGTGATAAAGGTATCAATCCTCTAGATTCCGCTTGTCGCGAACACGATATAGCTTATTCACAAAACAAATCTCTGGAGGAACGTCATAAGGCCGATAAAATATTAGAGGACGCTGCTTGGAAACGAGTTAAATCAAGAGACGCTAGCGCAGGTGAAAGACTCTCTAGTTTATTGGTTACCGGTGGGATGAAGGTTAAACGAAAACTGGGTATGGGTATCAAGAAACGGAGGCGACAACGACGATGTTGTTTCCGGAAAGATATCGTTGGAAGCATCGCAAAGTCAATGGAGCCATCTTCTTTATGAGAAAGTCCGCTATGAACGCGTTGAAAGCCGCACGGATCGCGATTAAACGAGCTGGAGGTAAAAAGCGTATCAGAGTACCAAGAGTAATACCACTACCAAAATCTGGAGGATTCCTCCCACTATTACTACCCATCTTAGGAGCTCTAGGAGCCTTAGGATCGGTTGCAGGAGGTGCAAGTGCTATCGCAAATACGGTGGTTAACGCTAAAAATGCCAAAAAGAAGTTTGAAGAAGATCAACGTCACAACAAAGCTATGGAATCGCTGGGAAAAGGTTTATACTTGAAACGCAACGCTAAAGGAGGATATGGATTGTTTTTGAAGAAGCAACAAAAAAACTTCCAATAAAGCTACCCGATGATAGGCCAATGTACGATCGAGATTTGATACGTTTCGCTAGAATTCTGAAAATCCCAAATTTTCGAGGTGTCTTTATGCGAGATACGCTACCGCACAAACCTAGACGTCGTGAATGTATCATTCTAAATTTGGACTTGACTAAAAACAATGGAACGCATTGGGTAGCGTTTAGAAAAATCGATAACGATGTAGAATATTTTGATTCTTTTGGAAATTTGAAGCCACCAAAGGAACTCGTTCGATATTTGGGTGAGAACGTTAGGATTTTCTACAATAACGACACCTATCAGAACTATAATCAAGTGATATGTGGACAGCTGTGTTTGAAATTTCTCAGTCACACTCGATTATTCGAAGAGTAACAACCACACACCACCATGGATTTCACTTCTGCAGTAATACAATACATATGTGAAAATGAGAGTAGTAGTGGGAGTAGTTTGAGGAGAATCATCGATTTTATTCATGGAAATTTGATCGAGGCTATCAATAAACCTACTAGCGAACTTACACGTAAGAATTTAACGTTTCTACCGATGGAATACATCCTGAAACATTTGGATGTGGTATTTCTCAATCAGAATGAGGTTCCGGAACATATGTTCGATTACCTTTACCGTCATATGCAGTGTGAGGAACATGTCGATGAAGATTGCGATGGTCCACAACCCCCACGCAAACTATGTTCTCAATGTTTATCTGAGCAGATTTCTCACATCATGGAGAACGAGGAAATAACTCATCACGAGAAGCAAGTGTTGATAGAAGAAGTTTGCAAAGACGACCCATACTTTATGAGATCATACTTATTCCATCTATTAATGTTAAAATATAAATAGAGATGTTTCAATAAATTTTTATCAGTATCATGTCTCAGTTGTTCACGTTAACAAGCACCAACCATATATTCTCGTTTACACCGCAAAATTCGATTGTGCTGAGGCCAGACAAAAAATATTATTTAGCAATTCAATTCATACAATTCCATACCCAATATAGAGAACGAGAAATTATACTATTACATAGAAGGAGATAAAACAAAAGCGAAGACTAAGACTCTTGAAGCGATAACAATTCCGGCTGGAAACTATGAGATAAGCGATATCGATGAATTTATCGGGAGAAAATTGAAGGTTAAAGAAGATATATTCTCGCTGAAACCGAATAACAATACGTTAAAGTGTGAAATATTCCATAAAAATCACGATATTTCGTTTGAAAAAAACGATAGTCTTGCTAAAATATTAGGATTTTCGCGGGGGGTATTGAAGGGTGTGGTGCACTTGTCTGATTTATCTGTCAACATAATAAAAGTCACCAACATACGTTTCGAGTCGAACATTACAGTGGGAGCCTTCTATCGAAATAGACCTGCGCATACGATCTACGATTGTCCTATCACCATCGACCCCGGCTATAGGATTGTGGAGCGTCCGAAGAATCCTCTCTATCTACCAGTATCCGATATCGGAGAGATTACCAACATAACCGTACTAGCTTTAGATCAGCATTTGAAACCAATAAACTTTCGTGGTGAAGAAAGTATTCTACATTTACATTTACAAGAAGTATGGAAAATATGGGGTTGTTTGTGGACAATAACAACAATAAAAACAGTTCCCCCACCACATCATCATCAGTCTTCAACAAAACACCTAAAGTGCGTGACCTACTCACCAGAGCCAACATCATAATTTTGAAATCATTAGGGTTTCGTCTTAAACAAGAATGTCATTATCCAAAATGAAGTATGCACGTAACAGTAGCGATGCCAGAGATGTTCATCATACAGCGATCATCTCACCTATATTCGATATATACCAGGAACCGAAATTTGATGAATCGATTCGAAAAGCCGAGTACAGATCGATTACACCATTCGTCAAGGCGTTCAATAACAGCGATATCATAGAGTTTGGAATAAATCAAGTAGACACTTTTTTTGCTATGAAAGATACTCTGTTGGCGATCAAAGGAAAAATCGAAGTTAATGAAGTGGGGAATGTAATATTGGTACCTAATTATGGACCTTTTCTTTTCGACTCGTGTTCCTACAGCGTGAGCGGCAGAGACATCGAAACTGTACGTGACCCTGGAATTGTTAGCGCGGTGCGAGGATTCACATGTTATTCTCCCACAGATTCAACGCATATGTCTATAGCCAGCTGGACTTATCCGGAAGAAAGTGTTATATTGAACGCAACAAAGTCGTTCAGTTTACTCATCCCACTCAAGCATATTTTCAACATTTTCAACGATTACACCCGAATCACGTTCGGACGACAAACGATTCGATTGGTACGTGCTCGAAACGATAACGATTGCGTTATAATTGAGAACGCGGCTACCACAGTCAAATTTCTGATCGATAGTATAGAATTGAAGGTGAAATATATCTATCCCAACGATCTAATCAGAGAGAAGCTATTGCGATCCATCAAGAGCGATTCTCCTGTTCTATTCGCTTTCCGGAAGTGGGAGCTGCACGAGTTGCCTGCCATAACGGTCGAGCGGAGAGAGAAATATGGGCTGTGAAAACTAGCGCGTCCGTCGAAAAACCACGGTATGTTATCGTTTTTTTTTCCAAACCAATAAACGTAACAATGTGAAAGCTAATCCTACAATATTCGATCATGTGGATATATCAAGTATCCGCTTATCGCTGAACGGAGAGTATTGGCCTAACGAACGAATGAACTTGGACTTTGCCAAGGAAGATTTCGTTCTAGCCCACCAAAACTATACCGATTTCTA
This sequence comes from Endomychus coccineus, assembly GCA_958510875.1. NCBI lineage: Eukaryota > Metazoa > Arthropoda > Insecta > Coleoptera > Endomychidae > Endomychus > Endomychus coccineus. The sequence goes on from OY294069.1 coordinate 108,596,470, forward strand.
TCCTAGCTACACGAATTCCACAACAAAACATCCCATATTGGCTTATGATAAATTCAAAAAACGCGCGCTTTACATCATCGATTGTTCTGGACAAGAGGAGGCGGTAAAATCATCAACAGTCGACATACGATTGGAGATTGAAGCGGATAAAGGATTTCCAGCCAATACCAAGGCATATTGCATCATCATTCACGATTGCTTGATGGAATACTACCCCCTCACCGAAATTGTCAAGAGTCTCAATTAAACATCAGTCAGTCTAAATTGAAACTTCAAGCGAATCGCATCATCATGAGAATCGCATTAGTTGACATTCAGGGGTTCTTCAATGACGATGCCTTCCATCCAAAAGAAATGTGTATACAAATTGGATTCAAACGTCATTATTCCTTATTCAAACCGCACACATCTTATTCATCGCTAAATGCAAAGGAGCGAAAATCCGTGTGGTATTTACAAAATTCTTATCATGGACTCGATTGTGTATCTGGGAATGTGGATTATGAAGAAATAAATAATATTCTTAAATCGATTCTCTTGTGTGCAGTCGACTATATTTATGTCCGAGGACAGCAAAAAGCCGAATTTTTGAGAAGGAAGTGTATAGAATTGGATATTTACCCACACATCGTAGATGTTCTGTTGTGTTTGAATGATTGAGATTCTCATTTATTTTGTTGTTAAAAAATGTCATATATAAATATTTGTCACTGTCATTAAAATTAATTGACAGAGTTCATTGATGTTAATTATTCTCGTAATAAAGGATTTAAAAGTGGTGTCAGAAGTGGGATAAAGTGCCCCAGAACACAATGAGTGAAATACCACCTGAACTGCTGCAGGCGATTTCAAATATGATGATCAGCGCAATTCAGACGGCAGCAGTAAACGCCATTCCAGCAGCTGGTGCAGGTGAACCCGGACCTAGTACATTCATCAAACCCCCTGTATTTTCTATGAGCGTATACAGATCCACCGAGGAATTGACGGTAGAAGATTATTTTAAACGATTTGATTGGGCCCTTCAGCTCTCAAAAATTCCAGACGAGGACCAAGGTAATTATGCACGAGTTCATATGGGTGCAGAATTAAATAACGCTTTGAAATTTTTACTCAATCCTCTGCCTCCTGAAAACCTTTCATATGCAGATTTAAAAAAGGTACTTATCGAGCATTTTGACCGAACAAGAAATAAATATGCTGAAAGTATTAAATTCCGACAAATCAATCAGCAAGAAAACGAAACCGTTGCAGAATTTGCTCTTCGTTTACGACAAGGAGCATCCCATTGTGATTATGGTGAGTTTCTAGATAGAATGCTAGTTGAACAGCTTTTGCATGGACTCCAATCTCGCGAGATGTGTGACGAGGTTATTGCTAAAAAACCGATCTGTTTTACAGACGCTTATAAAATAGTACATGAACTCGAAGCAACACATCATACAGCAATAGCGGTAAAGTTTCCAACAGCACTCACATCAGAACCCACAAATAAATTGGGGTACGTAGCACCCCAGACTAGACGGGAGAAAAACCCGTTCTCTCGCAGATCAGCACCAAATGGCCGAGGATCACAACGAGGTATCTTAGGTACATATCCTGGTGCGCAAGGAGCATCGCAAGATAGTAATGATGTAGGCCGGTATTTATGCAATGGGTGCGGAGGCTCGCACATGAGAAGCCAATGTTTTTTTCTGGACAAAAATTGTAGAAGCTGTGGAAAAAAAGGTCACATAAGCCGAGTCTGTAAATCGAGATCGCAACAAAACACAGCACATATCTCAAACACGGAGCAGCCAAACGACAGTATTAACCAAGATGTCGATTCAATCGATTACTTTTCAAAAATTAATGTGGTTGGTGGCACCAAAGTAGTAGATCGGCGGATGATAGAGGTTCAAATCGATGGACGCTCCTTAAAGATGGAGCTGGACACTGGTGCACCGTGTGCCATAATCAGTGAGAATACATTACGATCTATTAAACCCAGATTTTCATTAAAGCGCTCCGACAGGCGATTCGCCAGTTACACACGTCACAGAATCGATTGTCTTGGTCGACTTCCCGTTGATGTTACAATTGAAAATAAGACGCGGAGGCTTAATCTGTACGTCATCAAAGGTGACTTTGATTCGTTACTGGGCCGAGAATGGATCGGACATTTTACTTCTGAGATAAATTTTCCTAAACTCTTTCCAGAACCAGAACAAATTCACACAATTTCAACTGTAACACCCTGTCTCACACCGAATCAGAAAAATAGTTTAGAACTCCTTTTGAACAAACATGAAAATGTGTTCAGCGACACAGCTGGTGAACTGAAAGGACCACCTGCAACACTACACCTGAAACCTGATGCAACGCCGGTCTTCGCCAAAGCAAGAGAGATTCCATTAGCTCTTCGTAAAACATATGCTACAGCAATTGATACAAAAATCGCATCAGGGCACTATATAAAGGTTGACTATTCGAATTGGGCATCAACGACTCACGTGGTTGTTAAAAAAAACGGGAAACTGCGCATCACAGGTAATTACAAGCCTACACTCAATCCGCGCATGATAATAGACGAACATCCAATTCCTAAGCCTGAACACATTTTTAATCAGATGAAACACGCCAAATTCTTTTGTCATCTGGACATAACTGACGCCTATTCCCATCTTTTGGTTGATAACGAATTTAGTGAGGCCCTGACCCTCAATACACCAACTCATGGGCTGATACGGCCAACACGAGCAGTCTATGGTGCGGCTAACATTCCTGCCATTTGGCAGCGACGCATGGAGGTTGTATTACAAGATCTTCCAAATGTCAAAAGTTTTTTTGATGACATAGTCGTGTATGCGGAAAACTTTGAAAAAATGATGGAAATAGCCGATCTTACTCTGGAACGCATCAAAACCCATGGACTTCGACTCAATCGTGAAAAATGTGTATTTGGAACAACATCGATCGAGTTTCTAGGACATAAAATCGATGCCCAAGGTATTCATAAATCTGATAAGCATATTCAAGCTATTCGCGATGCACCTAAACCAGCTTCGAAAGAGGATATGCAGCTGTTTCTGGGTAAGGCGACTTATTACAGCTCATTTATTCCAGACTTGGCAACAAGAAATCGATCTTTGAGAAACATGCTCCTCACAGACAAGTTTGAGTGGACACCGGAAGCAGAAAAAGCCTATGAGGACATTAAAAATGCGCTTATATCGCCCAAAGTTCTTATGCCGTACGACCCATCGTTTCCTCTGATCCTGGCAACAGACGCCAGCAGAACCGGCCTCGGTGCTGTATTATCACATCAGCTCAAGGATGGACGCGAACGCCCCATCGCCTATGCAAGTCGAACCATGAGCTCAACCGAACAAAAATATCCTCAAATAGATAAGGAAGCACTTGCTATAGTGTGGGCGGTACAAAGATTTTTTTTTTATCTCTACGCTCGACGTTTCATACTGTATACCGATAACAAACCACTGTCACAGATACTGCACCCTGAAAAATCGTTACCGGTACTCTGTATTAGTCGCATGGCAAATTACGCTGACTACCTTGCTCATTTTAATTATGAAGTTATATTCAAACCGACGGAACTAAATGCAAACGCAGATTATTGTTCACGAGTACCATTGCCTGCACAAGTTAACAGTATTTGCCAAAATATTGCACAAGAGAAGGGAGAGAGAGAAGATTATGATGAATTCGACCATTTCATTATACGACAAGTCCAACAACTGCCGGTTCGTGCAGAACATATAGCTCGAGAAACCGCAAAAGATCCTCATCTAGGTAAAATCCTGCGCCTTCTGGAATCAGGACGAAGTCTCGCACGCTTTGGCTATAGAGCGCCTGAACTTGAATACAAAATCGCAGCAAATTGCCTGGTTTTCGAGCATAGAGTAATTGTCCCATTAAAACTTCGCCAAGCCGTCCTTAATGATCTACATGCAGCACATTTAGGCATCGTGAAAATGAAAGGTATGGCTCGCTCTTTTGTATATTGGCCTGGTATTGATGCAGACATCGAGCGCATAGCAAAATCTTGCAATGATTGCGCCAAACATGCTCATGCGCCACCCAAATTTCGTGAACATCATTGGGAGTATCCACACGGACCATGGGAACGTATTCACATAGATTATGCGGGACCTTTTACTGGGAAAATGTTACTCATCATCTCCGATGCTTACAGTAAGTGGCTTGAGGTCAAAATTACCAATACGACAACAACAACTGCAACGATAACTATTCTCGATGAAGTTTTCGCTGCTTACGGCGTTCCTACGATCATAGTTTCCGATAATGGTCCCCAGTTTTCCTCTATCGAATTCAGAGATTTCTTGCAGCACATTGGAGTCAAGTACCACAAATTTACAGCTCCCTATCATCCGTCAACTAATGGCCAAGCGGAAAGAAGTGTGCAGACAGTCAAAGATCACCTTAAGATAATGGCCACGACACCTGGCTCTCTGCAACGAAATTTAAACGAGTTTCTGCGTCAGTATCGTAAGGCCCCGCATTCCACTACCGGTCAATCCCCAGCACAGATCTTCCTCGGGCGTTCCCTGCGGACTCGCCTCGATCTTCTCAAGCCTGAAAATCTCCACACGAAAATTAACGTAAAGCAAGGAGTTAGCCTCGAACCCTCTTTCCGTTTGTTCTATCCAGCTCAATCAGTTTACTTTCTGTCAGGTAACCCGAGAATGGACAAATGGGTCCCTGGTACTATTGTCTCTCGCCAGGGTGATCTCCACTACGAGATCGATTTCTTTGGAAAACATTTTAGAAGACACGTTGATCAAATACGAGGGCACGAGAAAAACATATCTTCGTTACAACCAAATGACGACATTCATCGTCCAGAAAACCCCAACTTCAACCAACGGCGAACTCATTTTTATGAAACAAACGCTTCACAAATCCCATCAGTGGTTACAGCACCTAAGAATGCACTGGAGGTACTACCGTCTCCTGCACCACCGGTACTAAGTTCGCCGAGTACGCCTCGAAGATCTTCACGTGTCAGTAAACCTCCACAGCGGTTTTCTCCGAGTTAAGGACAACTTCAGAATGACGACTCCTCAGACCCAAGAATACTCCGAGGGGGGAAGAAATGTTGTGTTTGAATGATTGAGATTCTCATTTATTTTGTTGTTAAAAAATGTCATATATAAATATTTGTCACTGTCATTAAAATTAATTGACAGAGTTCATTGATGTTAATTATTCTCGTAATAAAGGATTTAAAATGTTCATAGTTTCGATGGTACTAAATGTGAAACGGGGAAATTCGAGCGAACAAACAATTTGACCTGTCTGAATCATCGTAATGATGGTGGTTTCTGAATGTAATACTACCTGAATGATATTTATTTTATTCTGAAATAAATATTATTATCAATCTTTTGTTTGTTTCAATAAAACACCTCCTTTATATAATAATTATTATTTATTCAAATGGGCAATAGCTTTCTTCACATTTTTAACAAACATTTTCAATAATAACACTGATAAAGAAGATAAAATAACATACAACATTGCGAAAATTTTGGGGATTTCTCCTTCTATTGCAGATGATGTGAGTGTAGATGTCTTTTGTACGAGATGTGGTAAACATGGTGATTGTCGGATCATTTGCCATTCAGCCATATCCCCCTCACTTCGATCGAAGAATGAGTTTAAGTTTATAATGTATGGTTGTACGATTGTCTTGTGGGATGTTGAATGTGAATACCTCCAATTGGTTATCGTTGATTTTTTGAAAATTCATCGGAATCCATTCGGTACGGTTACACTCCCCACCACCACCGCCGACATCCTTCAGACAAATATAGATGCGTTCAACGTGTTGGGGAACGTTCGCGTATAAAATACCATTCAGAATTGTGGTTAGAATCATAAAATTTGTTTTTAACACCCGCACTCCCATCATCCCCACTTTTTACACTTAATTTGTTCAGCAGTCTTATAACTTTAATTTTATCTGCGTAAAAATTCAAGTCTCTTCTTAGTTTATGAACTTTTTCCACGAATTCGCAAAGTCTGCGTGTGTATTCTTCAAAAGATTTATGCATAATGATATATTTGTAGATTTACTAGTCTGCGTGTGTATTCTTCAAAAGATATATGCATAATGATATATTTGTAGATTTACTAGATATCTATATTATTATTTTAAGAGCCACCTAACATCTTCCTTCGTAAGAAATTCGAATAACTTCCAACTATTCGCACTAGAACACATAGGATTCACACTATTGGGGTGATGTAAACAGATAAATTCACAATTTCCTCGCTCTAATTTTGGACATTTACCTTTCAAATTCACCACTTCTACTCGATCTAACCCCAATTCTTGGAACGCCCCCCGTAGAAACTTAGCTTTTATCTCCCCACATACATAAACAGTAGCATCCGGATCGATATTTTCCTTCAAAATTTCATACAATTCATCATATTCCTGATAGCCAGAGTTCCATGGAATCCCATGATATTTTTCACAATGAAATATTTTCTCCATTTGCCTCTCGGATAGTTGATCCATCGATTTTGGTGGTTTGAATAGAAAATATTTCTCCAACCTTTTATCACAGTCCAACAAAGAGAGTTCCTTGATTTTATATACGTTTGCAGAAATCGGGAAACTTTGAATATCAACCACTATAGACGACATTTCAAACTAGAATGATAAACTATCCAAATACGTTTGCAGAAATCGGGAAACTTTGAATATCAACCACTATAGACGACATTTCAAACTAGAATGATAAACTATCCAAATATCTAGTTGCACATGCGCAGATCATTAACATATTTCTTTGATGAAATTTCGAAAGAGTAGGTCGAAGCATAAAATTTGTAGTGATGGTGGACTTATTCTATAGTTGACCTCCCCTCCTATCTCAAAAAACAGTTGAAACATCTTAAAGGTGTAAGAATTTGAAGTATCTCTTTGGATGCTGCGCATGTCCATTATCTCACATAGGTACGGTAGAAGTGCGATCCGATAAATATCAACATCAATATCATGTAGCACTCTAAAACAATCAAGTATATACGATCCTGGTTTCGGAACGATACCCGAAATTTGATGCAATATGATTTTTCCCATTCTTCTATGTTTATATTTGAACTGACCTTCTATATTCATTTCGCTTATCTTCCAATCTTCTGGAGGTGGATCGAAATCGCCTCCGAAATAGAAAATAGCAGCATACGCCCAATCGGTTTAGGCCCCCACAAGGAAAGTTATGAATTCTCCAGCGATTATCCAATTTTTGGATGGTAATTGTAATTCTTCGAGGATTTCCATCATATTCGGCGGACATACGCTTATTACGAATTTCTTCGCATCGTACACGGTGGTAAGCACACTATGAATAAAACTGTTGTATAATCGAGGAGACATTATCACGAACTGAGTTCGATTTAGTTGAAGCAGTCACACACACCCTCATACTCTGCGCTATTGACTTTTTCAACCTAAAATATACAATCAAAACTAAATGGTATTCTTGCGGGTGAGAGATAAGAGGTCGATCGAACTGGTAAGTATACATGTAAAATAATAGAACATTTTCAGATAAAAATGACGTGGGTTCGGATCCCTTTCAATCTTTCTCAGCAAAGAATACAATTTTTTTTTTCATTTGATGTACACGTCGTAGACGTTATGATCGATTCACAACCGCCATGATACCTCGTTGACCACCGAAGGATCACGTGATAGCTGCCATGACACCTTGCTCGAAACCACGTGTCTAGGACCTTTCTTACAAACAACCTGTATATACAACATAACATACTCTTTACAAACCCCCTGTATATACATTCAAACAATAATTACAAACACCGAATGCCAATCGTCAGCATAAACTGAGTAACTCGCAATCACTGATAACGCTATCTACTCGATAATACTAATTAAACACATTGGATGTTGATCGCCAGACCGGGTGACTCACAATCACTGATAACGCTATCTACCCGATAACGTTATCTACCCGATAACACTAATTACACACATTGAATACAATCGCTCTATTATATACCACATACAAGTTACGACTTGTTGTTGACATGAAACCTCATTGATAAGATTAATATTTCAAACTAAGCATTTCTAATTATACGTAGATAAAATTCAAACAACCAAACTCGCAATCACGCTATCTACCCGATAACGTTATCTACCCGATAACACTAATTACACATACTGGATGCCTGACCGGGTGACTCACAATCACTGATAACGCTATCTAGCCGATAACGTTATCTACCCGATAACACACATCGCCAGCACAGACCGGAAGTGGAGACCTGATAATTACAAACATCGGAGCACAGACCGGAAGTGACGTCACACTTTCTGGTCCAAAGCGCGTCCACTGTATCTACTTATACGTATTATAATAGTTGGTCTTAAGTTTCTTCATCAAGTCATCGAAGGACTCCCTTCATTGATCACTTTGCAGATTCCTGGGTATACGTCCGTTCGATTCCAAAAAGGGTTAACCGCTTTTCTAACCTCTTAGGCTGATTTTATTTTCGACGGACGAGGTAACAGATATTTCGAGAAGCAATCGGTCATAACCAAGATGTATTTAAATCCTCGATTTTCGCTAGCATGATCACCCTTTTCAGCCCGATCCATTTGCATCAAATCATTCAAACCTTTTATAATTGTCCTGCGGCGTTTAAAGTTCTTCCTACCCAGTTTATGAAGCTCATGCATAACTTGTTCTCTACTCATCGTATCAAAATTATATTTGCTTCTGCCTAAATGATGCTTCTTCACATCTACAAATCAATCTATCTATCCGAATTACAGAAATCTATTGTAGAATTAATTTTGTATGTTTATTCACAGGATTTGGAGTTAAACATTTTACAGAGACCTGCTTTGTTGTTGTTGCTGTAGATGATGATGGTCTCTTTTTAGAAGGTTCCACATATATCATTTGCCGTTCCAACGCCTTCACTCCACTACTATTGTCATTTCCATCACACTATCACTGATTTCAGCAGTTTAGTAAATGATTTATTCATGGTGAGAATAACCTTCTCATTTTTAATTTATGTTCAACCAGATCCTTCATGACATCCTCCATCAAATTATCAACCTTGGCCTTAAAGGTACCTTCAAGACTGGTTTCTGATCTCAGATTCAGTTCGTGTGTTAATTTATCAACATATACTTTGCAGAATCTTATTCATCATTCGGTAATATTACCTTGCACAATCTATTCTCATCATAAATTCCATCACTCGTTAGGAATAATCCTTGTCTATGAGCTTGTTCAAAATTGTTATTGAATATATTTGTATCAAATATTCTCATGGAAGATGAGATTCTACCAAACTCCTCCATCAAACCCATCTTTATAACTGTGATGAATTCATCTTCACATATGTTTTTGTTCTATTACGTTAGACTCTATCAATTTTCTATTATAAACATTATCTCTTTCTGATGGTTATTGTTACGAGCATATGAGGATGCAACAATAAGTCTATCTACAAGTTCATTTACGTCATCCCAATAAAGGTATTCCATCGGTTTATTCATTATATTCAAGCATAACATTTTTGATATTTTCATTTTCAGTATATGTTTCAGACCTAGGTTTTTTCGTATAATTAATTTTAGTATTCAACAGTGTTTCTCATCCGATCAGCTGGATCGTTATTACGTCTGTGGGAACTAGTCATTTCCATCGTTTGGCTGAATTCTTTTCATCTTCTATGGTATGAGTTTCAAGTAGAACCACGGTCGTATATACGGGTCTGGAAACCTTACGTTTCACATGAGTCTCTTACATGTCGCCAAACTCGTAGTCCCTCGCTCAGCAACCAGCTGGCGCATGGATCGAAGTATGTTGTCAAGATGTCAGGATTAGGCGCCATATCGTTCAAACACGGTCGTATACGTGCCAGAGAACATCCACCGACTCATGCGCCTCCCTCTTGGTACTACGCAACAGATGACGCTTAGCGGACTCACTTCTCACATAGGAAACAGCCTCGAGTTTCCAGACCTGTACATACGACCGTGGGTAGAACATAGCATCATACAATCTTGTAGTACTTTTGAACGGGGTACCCTTGATGATTATATTACTCTCATTCTCAATTTCTATAGGTTGATTGCCCATGAACCATTTATCTAAGCTTGAGCTATATTACTTACCCATTTTATCATCGTATCTCTTGATATCATTATTCATTAGAAATCATCCCAAATAATAACACGTTAATGGAGGGTATTGTTGCAAAACTCTTTTCTAGCTGCTAGATCGGAGAAAAACGCATCCTCTTCAGTATCAGAAGGATTATAGACGAATTCTTCTCTTTCAGTAACGATAGTTGAGTTTGGCACTCTCTCCATTTGAGTTTCCGTAGAAACAACACTTTTAGGTTTAGCCAAAGAATTTTGTTTGAAAATTTCAGCACTTTTCGCTATTTCCTCCAGAGGTTTAAATACGTTTTTGGACATATTATCTAAAATTGCATCATTTTCAGCTTTGCTCAATTTCACAGCCATGTATTTTTTCTGTTCCCTCACAACATTTGCTAACTCCCAAACTTTTTGCTTTGAATGTTGTTTTCTTTTTATCTTGTTAGACAAGTCCATGCTGAGTATTTCGTGTGTTTTGAATGAAAGCTTATGGACATTAGTAGATACAGTCCACGAGTTCTCGACCAGGATATCTGGAGTAAACACCCGGTCTAGGTGTAACTAACCCAGAGCATAGATCTCAGAGTTACAGATTACGAAACAATAGAGCGTGGAGATTATGGAAGGTCACAGATTACGAAATCATAGAGTTGGAAGCTTATAGAATAAATGTTGTGTATATATCATAGATATTATATATACATAAATGGATAGCGCATGGTATACAAACCTCTGTTCAGTCGATGACTCCAACACGTAAGAGAGACAGAAGACCTATTTCAGCCTGTTATTAGACAGAGATGAAGATCATTCTGACCACGTGACAAGTGGCAAGAACGTGCATAATTTACATTGTTTCATATGGAGCACTTTACGAATTTGATGAATTATCAAGTTATAATCCTATTTGATCGGTTTTTATGATTCCGCAACAATACATAATAGTATTATGTACAAAATTACATTAATGATATAGAATCAAATATCGCTCATTTTGAATTTAGTCATATTTCCATGAAGCACCCATATGCAACTTATTCTGTATTTCATCAATGGAAAACTTTAGTATGTAATTAACTGAAATTACTCTACCCTACGTTAAATGACATATTTAGTTATCAACAGCTTCAATTATTAATTAATACATATATTCAATTACAGAATCATTACCATACATGACCTAATAAATAAAACAACATCTTCCTCAATGTCGTGAAGATTTAGTTATAATATGGAAAACAAGTAACATATACATATTCAAAATTAAGAAAGCTATAGAAGAAATATATCTATAAATATCAAAATGCTCAAATAATTAGACAGAAATAATATAGCTATTTCTTAGAGTGGTTCGAAAAAAAATAAGTGTCATTTATCAAAATTAGTAATCTAATTCTGCTACCATATAACCTAAACCTGGATTTTTCTTGAGCCAGAAATTGAATCCGATTGTGCCTCAAGATGCTAAATATAAAGAAGAAGAACTGGAAATTACATAAATGAACAGTTATTGTTATTCAGTGGTGAACTTCTGGTATTGTGGCTAGTCGCAGATGCCAAATCGCTAGTTTACCTTTTGTGTTATAATAATAAACATTAGCAAAATATTCCAGTTTGTAAATAAAATAAAAGTGATATAAACAGGGTTTTAGTTCACAGCATTAATGTTTAGAGTTACAAATTAGATTATAGCTCACCTTAATTTTAAACTTATATTTCACCAACAGAGGAACATTATTATATAATATTAGGTACTGTTACTGTTAAAAATACAAATTCTTCGGGAATAAAAGTAAACATTGTCCTGGAATGTCCTGCCTATCCTTCACATGTTTTAACAAATTTTTCTGATTTTTTTAACCTTTGCATTCATTCTACGATTCCTTGTAGTCAAGTATTTGATTACTATTTTTTGCTTATGAATAGTATGCTTCGCAATTTAAAATTTATATCCATGTTAGTATAGGACAGAAAAGATGGTATCAAAATGTTATAAATCTACTAAGTATGTAATCAACCAACTTTCTGGTTCATTTACAGGTTGTTCTTCATTGATTAAATGAGGTGCCCTCACAACAAATAATGTTTGCATCATCACTTGTAAAAACATAATAATCATCACATATACCCAGCTAAAAATTATGACAAATTCATATTGTTTACTGATTTCTAAGTTCTCTGGGTTTCACCTTAAATTTAAAGACATTTGCCGGAAAATTCAAAATACCAGGAGGAACTACATGGTCTTTTACTGATTTCTTTCCAAGTGAATACACGAAATCATTTTCTGTAAAGTGTTCACTACAAAGATGATAATTCTTGTTGGGCACGAAGTTTTTCTCTTCATTGCTATTACCCATTTTTGTTTCAATTTTCAGCTGAAGGAAAACTGAAATAAACAATAATTATTACACTATTATTTTCTATTTTCAATTCTGAATAGTCGATTAAAATTGTACTTCTAACGTCTACGTTTTAATTACATTATTGTCAATTAAGTATCTACTACCTACCACTATCCAGTATCTACTAAACTTGTAAATACCAGTGAAAACTAGGTCCTCCTTTTTGAGACCGATTTGTACATCCAAATGCGATTTCACCATTGTTATATCTTAAATTTATTAAAAGTATCCAAGAAGACTAATTAATCACACACTTCACTATTATAACCTTATTGTCGTCGAAGACTTGTTACACAATCATTTGATAAAATGAAAGTAAAAAGCCAAAAAACTAATCACAACTAAAAAACAAAGCACTAAAAAAGTTTTCTGTATCAAAATATTGCTATTCTCTTTTGAAAACAACATAATATGATAGATTACAGTAACATGTACTCTTATGGCTAGAACGATGTTTTGCCACTTGTCAGCTGTTCCATATGTTGGAGTCAATGAAAATCCCTGATGCGCTATCCATGTATGTATATATAATATCTATGGTATATACAGGTTGTTTCTAGGATGTGTTTGACGTCGGAGGAGGTGTCAAGGCGTCTGTATGAACTGTCATGACGGATCGATGAACTGCCCCGGGGGAACTTTTAAGTTTGAACTTCACATCGCAATCGTTTGAGTGTTTGTAATGAAGGGCTTATGTTTGATGTTTGTTAAGATTCTAGACGAGGTGATCAAGTATATGACGTATTCAAACTATCAAATCGTCTGTCGCGCTAGGTACATCACGTGTCCAGACGTTTTGCATCGACTTTAGCATCATCATTATCAGGGTGAAACCGGAAGTGAGCTATATATTCGACACTTTGTTACACTATAATCAAAACCGGGAGTGGTTAATTTATCGCAATTTTGGAATCTAGCTGATGTTCTGAACAGTAATATACTATTTATATATCGATCGACTCGTTCGATCTACCGCGATAGGGGTTTGAAATTTTTATTCTTCGAAATATAGATTTATGGATATCAAATCAAAGGTATCGACGCGTAGCATATTTTATGTCAACTATCGTTCTATGAATTGTTTCATGTCATAACTATAACGCCATCCATCTTTAATAGTGGTATCCATTATATGAGGTGACAGGTGGTCAATCAAAATAGAGTAGTGTAGGAATTAACCACGCACGAGACCGAAAGTGAGGTTAAATAAATGTCTCCCAAGTTACACCAGAAGTGATGATTTTTGACGCATGCTCATTAATATAGAATTAGAACTACAATATGTAGTGGTTGATATTCAGAGCTTGGAGCTTTTCTCATTTCCCGTCGCCATATCGTATTTTCTGAAAAAGTTGAAAGAAAATTCACTCGTCAGACACTTGCAAAACACTTGTCAGACACTTGTCAAATACTTGTCAGACAATTGTTTTGATATTTTATTCATCAAACAGTGATTATCGTTCGTGAACTATGGTCGCCGACTGCTACCAGCGAAGAACGAGAATTTTTGTACTCTACCAATTGAACTCTTCCAATTGACACCGACAAAGCCATAATTGGTGGTTTTTCTCATTCGCCGTTGTCATATTAATTTTTTTTAGTTGAAAATCACATTTTACAGTTGGACATTTTTTTTCGTTCTCAGTTGCCGTATTGAACTTTTCCCCTGAAAAATTTGGATATTTACAATCTACTCGTCAAACCCTATCATTTGATACCCATGAAGCTATACGTTGAAAAATGAAATTTCAAAGCCGTATCGCGGAAGATCAGTGGGGTGGGTCGATTACTATATATTTAAAATATTATCGTTCAGGACATTACGTACATCCCCAACATGGAATGAAATCCCCACTCCCGGTGTGACAAAGTTTTGACTGTACAATCCACTTCCGGTTTCATCGGAAAAGAACACACGAGCCTCGTGACAAGTAAACACCTCGTCGGACACCAGTTGTCTGAATCTCAAACACTTGTCAGACACTATTCAAACATTTGTTTCTGTATTTCATTTCTCAAAAGGTGGTGACGTCATCATCATCATAGCTGAGATATCCATGTAATCTTACTTTTGGGGTGTTAGAATACCAAAATTATCATGACAACTGACAACACTTGTCAACCACATGTCAAATGCCAGACATTTCTCATGGATTTTCACCACTTAAGGTGACTTCAGTTTCTCTCACCAGCATTTCAATTATTCCTCAATACAACTCTATGCATTCACTGTTATTTAATTCGCTTATGATTTTGATACAGACCTATAGAGCATCGCAATGCCCGCAGCCAGCTTTTATCATTTTACATTGATATTGAGTAGAAATAATAAGATTCTTCGTTTTATTATAAAGCAATAATATATCTACGTTAGACAAATTTGCATACACGTTTCTTGGTGGTATCGAGGTTTCGAGCGCCTTCGTTTTCTCTTAATAGTTAGTGGCAACGGAAGGGGCGGTCGATTTTTGATTGAATATTTATAATAAATTTTTTTAAGCTTTTAAATTCGTCTCAAGGTACTACTTGTATTGTATCTTGAAACAGGGGGTCTTGTACATTGGGACAAGTGGAATTGAAATGGAGGTTCTAAAAAATATGCTTTCTAAAGTGACATTTTTTATTTAATATCGTAATTATCTCAAATGAAACTGAAATGCAAATTCTAAAAACTATTTTTATAGGAAATTGTTTATATTTAACATTGTAAGAAGTAATGTCTGGTGGAAAATAAAGTTGTTCGGCTCTTCTTTCTGATCCTCCTACGATCGATGGCGTTGGCAATTTTCTGACGATGTCTTCAGCACTGACCTTGAAAATTTCGTCTTCGCTCTTAACGAATTCGGAACTATTAGAAATTCGCTTGAAGTAAATAATCATCTCCAATGGTTTGATCACTTTAGCAACGTAATTCTTTGCATTCTTCTTATTTTTTAATTCCACTAGAACAGAATCCTTCTTTTCAAAGTTGGCCATTTTATGTTCTGAATCCAGGGATCCTATAATACTGTCGTCAATGGATTCATCTGCCAATCCGAGGTCCTCTTCTTTGTGATCGGAACTATCTTCAGAGTGTTTTCTTTTCCTAGCGAGTCTTTTTCTCTGCTTTTGTCGCATTCGGTTCTTTTGGCGAAAACACTTCCTTTGTTACATCCCGAACATTTTTATTTCATTTTTTTGGCTTTCATCTTTATTCAGTCCATTTCAATTCTTCTCAGGAGGGTCCGTTCTTCGGGCTCTTGGAGCTTTTCAGTTTTATAAACCTCAAAATTGTTCTATCAGTTACGTACGCCCCTAAGAATTCATCGTCACGAAAAAAATTGCTAGTAAGGAGGCATATGCTCTAGACTTGGAATCCACTAATAATGTTCTGTTGGATGAATGCCCTCCGATAAGCTACAGTTATTGGCCTCCCTGGATTTTGTAACATCTACTCATTAACTGCCTGATTATAATACGTCTTATAATCTGCAACTGGCAGCTTATGGGGAGTATGAGGAGGAAATGTTAAAAGTGTGACGCCATCAGATTAAGCCAGGTTTATTACCGGTAATGAGATATGGTTATCGTGGTTGTCGAAGACCAATAAGATGGGATCTTCCAATGATGGTTTGTCATGCGCGATGAATTGTTTCATATAACATGGCTTTATTAGACCAACCGGATGGGTTTTGACGTACCCACAGCTCCTGTGACTGCCTCATTTAGCATATGGGTTTTAAAGCTCTCACTCTTACACATAATTCGTTCAGTTTCTTGTGTATTCTTCAAAAGACATATCGATATTGTTATTATTATTACATAATATTGGCTCATAAAACATTCATACAATTCCCAGCTATTCACACTACAGCACATAGAATTGTTAGTACAAGGGTGATGAAGACAGACATGTCTACAATTTCCTCGCACAAATTTCGGACACTTGTCTTCCAAAGTCTCCATTCTCACTTGATCTAACCCCCATTTTTTGAGAATCTTCACGAGTAATTTAGCTTTTTTATTCCACTGAAGTATACAATGCTATCTGGATCTATATTTTCATCAGAATTTCCTACATTTGATCATATACCTGATATCCAGAGTTCTATGGAATACCATGATATTTTTCATCATATATTATTCTCTTCATTTGAATCTGGTTCAACGACTGAGGTGGGTTGCAAAGAAAATATCTCTCCAACTTTTTCTCAAAATCCGACAAGGCAATTTTTTTAACTATATATATGTGTCAATTTATGTGGAAGCTCTGAATATTGACTGGTACAGTCATCATTTCGAACTAAGATGATTCATCATCGAAATATTCGTTACGGATGATATTTGGTACTCTACCGGTTGAAGCCTATTCATTTGATTCTCATAAATCTATAGTAAAATTAACGTTTCACTATTTTTATCATCTATAATTAAAAAATTCGCATTCTACTCTTCAAGACCTTTCATTCGATACCCATAAAAGCATATTTTAGGAAATGAATATGTCAAACTCTTATCCCAGAAGATCGGTAGGGCTGATCGCTTCTGTTATGTAATTCTTAGAGGCCATAGATATGGGTAGTATAGGGATAACTCGATGATTGGTTATGGTTTGTTGTAACATCTAGTAACACTATTTACAATCGTAGATTAACGTAAAATAATAATTATATGTATTATACTTTATATCGGCATCATCTTCATTCATACTTCTTTATACTAACTTATTTTAATTCCTTTTTTTCTCTATATACAAAGCATCAAGGTGAGGCCTTGTCTTCTTAAGCTTGAGTAATTCTCAAGAAAGTCTTTCTGAATGGTTTTGTGCGTAAACCTTGACAAAACTGGTATAATGTTTTTCACACACAGAAACATTACTTTTGAAACCCCTGACTATATAAAATTTTTGGGTATCTTATTTGATCCAGTCCTTAGTTGGGAGTGTCATGTTGATAGTGTAGCTAACAAAATCTCAAAAAATATTCTCTTGATAGTTTAGTAAAATACTTCTCCCTTATTCAGTCGCATATGTCATATGTCCTGACAGGCTGGGGTAATTCACCTCAATCGGATAGGATTTTTCACCTTCAAAGAAATCTTAACAAAGAAACGTTTTAGAGATGACGTTAGAGACAGTTTTATTGATTTCAAAATTATGACTTTCCCGTCACTATATATTAATAATTGCATACTGATGGGTATGTCGTCTGACACACATGTTTTTAATAATAATCTGCATAATTATAACACTAGATGTTGCCATAATATTCATATTGACTACTTAAGATTAAATTCGAGTCGCTGTTCTGCTAAATATTTATGAACAAGCTACCCAAGAAACTAAAAGAGTGCTCACTCAACGCTTCTAAACCCACATTAAAAAAATTATTTCTTAATCATGCATTCTACTCGATAAAACAATTCTTATTGCCCTATTGACCAATTGATTGTTTCAAATAGCTTTGAATGGGTTTATATAAATTTTGTATGGCATGTCATAATGTCATACATGTCCACTCAAGTTTGTTAAGTCCATTCTGTGTTCCATATACATTATTAACTACATTTACGAAGGTTAGAGTATTACTATGGTTGGCAAACATTATGTTTTTTACTCTTAACTTTGCGGAATTCCTTTTCCGTTAAGAATTTATGTAGCACTTTCCCGTCTTCATTTTGCGTGTTACCACAAAAACTTCTTTCGGTGTTCCGTGATTCCTTATATTAAATTTTTACTGTGACCGCCTTTCTCGGGAAAAGATAAGTTTTCTTGTTAAGCTGAAAATTTGGAAGGGGTCACCACCAGGACGGGTGGTCCAGGGTTGTATATTTCCCGTAGAATGGAATCTGACAGATATGAACGGATTGATTCCTAACCAGTAAAACGTAGATGTTTATATATACAGTTTATTAAATGAAATTAGTGATTCTAGAAAACATTTGTACAAAAGAAAATAAATATTTACACCTAGTCTAAATAAACAATAATTTCCATAAATCCAGTTAACAAATTAGGTCAAGTATTTGGCCTAGTCAAAATAGTTTACAGCAATTTAAACAATAGGAAGTTTCAGAAGGGTTCGAATTAATTCAAATAAGAATATCTATTCCCATGATATGGTTGTTTACCTCGAATAGATGGTCTTCGGTAAAAAACTCAAACGTCAAGTGATGTATGTTTGGACTATTGACCCGTGATAAGAAACTAGCAGAAATAAGTCAAGAGTTAGTCAGTATCTGGAGCACTGTCGACACAGGTGGCTTTATTTATTTCGAATCGTGGAAATTTACGTGTTCGATGATAATATTCGAGTTCTTTAATAATCGGGTCAATTCCTCAACACAAATAATGAATTGTTTGGTTTTTGGCACGGGAAGTCAGTAAGCCAGTGATTTATTTTTCTCAACGCAAATAATAAATTATTTGGTTTTCGGTACATGAAATCAGTAGGCAAGGCGGTCTATTCTTCCTCAACTCAAATAATAAATTATTTGGTTTTCGGTACAGGAGATCAGTAGGCCAGTGCTTTATTTTTCCTCAAAACAAATAATAAATTATTTGGTTTTCGGTATAGTAAGTCGGAAGGCAGGTGATTTATTTTTCCTCAACACAAATAATAAATTATTTGGTTTTCGGTACAGTGAGTCGGAAGGCAGGTGATTTATTTTCCCTCAATACAAATAATAACTTTGGTTTTCGGTAAGGGAAGTTAGTTGTACGATATTTATCTTCGGACTTGGTCAAAGTATATGAGTGGATCCTACGGAGCGCGGACGAAGTTTATAATGAAAAATAAAAATAAATTCTCAGAAATTAACGGAATTGAATCAATCAAACGGTTGGTAAAGTATCTGAATCGTAGTGACTTAGTGGTCGGACGACTGATTCTTCAATCCCTTTCGTGTGAAATCCGTTCTCATTTGATACTGGTTTTTGGGCCAAAAGAAATAAAACGTCAGAGGTGGTCTGAGTTTCTGGCAGTCAGTGGTGAATTGAATAAGAAATTTCTTATCTGATAGTAGCTTCAACTTTTTCTACATAGGATGTTCAAAACTTTGATGCGTTAGAATCTCAGTCTCGTCGATGTTATTTCTTTTTCACCAGAGGAATACGTTAATTTATGAGTAACGATGGCACTTCGTTACATTACCGTTGACAGTGCGCCAGCAATTACATTTTCTATCCCTTTCATCCAATTAAACGTGGAATAATATTCCTCCAGACTTAATCTGAATTTAGTAAGTCTATTTGATGGATTCGTCATCCAAATAGGAATACTAGAGGTCTACGATCTGTAAAAATATCGAATTTCCTCCCGTACAAGTATGATCTAAAATGTTCAACTATCCATACGATTGCCAAAAGTTCTTTTTCGATTGTGAAGTAGTTTTTCTCTGCTTAATCTAATGCACGACTAGCGTGGGCTATCGGTTGATTGTCATCATTAGAAAGTACTGAACCAACGGCATATCCTAACGCTCACATCTCAGGATGAACATCTTTCCTGTCGTGAAATTTGGATATTGTAAAATTGGTGAGTTCATGAGTGATTGTTTCAAAGTTTCGAATGCGTTCTCACAATGTTTGTCCCACTCAAAGGCTGTATTTTCCCTTGCCAATTTATTCAAAGGTGTCGTAATTTTTGCAAAATATTGAATGAGCTTACGATAGTAGTTTTCAAAACCCACAAATCGTTTTGTATCGCTAGCATTTTTTGGCGTTGGGTACTGTTGAATAGTCCGAAGCTTCTCTGGGTCGGGTGGTATCTCATTCGAGGAGATTACATAACCTAAATACAAGATTTCATTTTCAAAAACTCGCACTTAATAGGATTTAGTTGCAAATTTACATCTGTCAACCTTTGCAACTCTAATTAATTTTCTATTGTGGTTCCTCAAATTATTTCCAAAAACAATCAAATCATCTAAATTTATGAAACATGAATCGTAATTTAGACCCGACATGGCAATAGTCATCACTCTAGAAAATACACTGGGCCTGATTTTTAGCCCCATTGGTAATCCCGTTAGCTGATATTGAGCTTTCTCTGTAGTGGAGCTGTGTAGGGTCTGCTTTCTTTATTAATACCCTTGGGTTTCCATCCTTACAGGTATCATTTTATTCCTTGGAGTTGCTCCTGCTGCATATACACCCTTATATATCTCTTCCGACAATACGATACAACAGTATTCACTCTCTATTTTAAAGTAACGGACAACTTCGCAGCTTGGCGGAATTGTCTTATAGCAATCATACTTGGATTGAAGTGACATTGAGACTTTTCTATCGTATAACCAAAAAGAAAACTGAAATTTTTCATAATCCATGAACGCTCTAAATTTGTAAAAGGAATCTGAACCCAATACCAACTAAGAATTCGTGTGTTGGTGAATTGTTATTTATTTGCATACTATAGATCCCGCAATTCCTTTAATGCACTATTAGTTTGTAATTGATGTTTGAAAATAATGCTAATCATCGCTCCTATATCCAGAAGAAAATTCACATCTTTCCTTCCATACTTCAATCTCACACAATTCATTACGTTTGTTAAAGCAGATGTCGAGAATCACTCTCTATTGATAAAAGAGTAAAATAAAATAGGAGAGATATTCGTAACGTGTATTAATTCAAAAACGGTAAACAACGTAAGGTACGTTCTATAACTACGTAACATGACAACTAACTAATACGCATATGTCTATGAGTGGATGCGCTGAAAACAAAGCACAGACACTACTTGCATATATTACGGTTGATCACTGACGCGATAAACATTTTACTTCAACACTACCGCCGTTTGAGCGTTTATTATCTGTGGACACTATTTTGATGATTTTGTAACGAACTGGGTACGTTACGAGATTATTGTATAGAACTCTTTAAAGAACAGAGTAGAATTCTCTTCGGCGAGGAAACTTGCCATACGATATTTAAAGATATCTGCCGCTTAATAAAACAGAGATTATTGAGACTACCATTCCTGATATGAGATGTCACTATATATCGCGGAGTGGGAATGTAGGATAGCGGAAATCGAAGAGACCCCATTGTGTTGTTAACCTCTGATAGGGTAAGTCGAGTATTTCATATTCTTTGCATACATTCTTAATTTTTGGGCTTCTGAAATATGATACACATCGGGTTACAGATAATTTGATTCAGTTTGTTATTTAACGCCTGGATGTAATAGTACCCGCGTGTGATTATATTTCAGAGGAATTTTCTCGACTTACTCTAGTAACACACAGTCAAATTTGCATCCAGCATGATCCCTGGTTTATCATTTCAATCACTACCGGGATTGTCTTAGTCACTGTTTAGAATTACTCTGACGAGTCGTGAGCAGTTGTTGCAGTCAATATTTAGTTTCCACCTTTTACTTGAACCTGTAATTTGAGCACATGTTAGTTGCGCGATCCTGAAGATCGCCATTTTGTTAACCTAGTACTTGATACAAAGGATGGTCTCATTAGACCCACGTGCCGTAAAGGTTGTTAAAGGTGAAATAACCTAATTACTGCTTATTAGGTATAAGTATATATTCTTGACACTGGCACGCCGTTAGGGAGTGATCACAGTTTACAGTATCAATCCACGTGTATAATTCTTTTCAAGCAAACCAGAATTTTATGCTAACTAGCAAATTTTCAACCGGTCAAATAATATTTTTCAGATATAAATTTAATCATTATTCTTTTAGTCACATGTTAACTTTTTGCTAATTTTAAAAATCAATTGTAATTGTTTAATTCTTCAGATTAAATCAAAATCTTGCCTAGTTGATATCTCGTCAAGATATCCATTTTGTACTAGTGTTTTCGCAATTTGGGAGAGATAACATTATCGGTTGTGGAATCACTTGGTTATTCCAACCGACGGTGTTGCTTGTCCTTTTGATCTCAAGTCAGGTACTGTTCGTTCTTTGAATTTACAGGGTTTGAACGTCTGAGGTTCCTCACCCCTTCACTCCCAGGCGGTTTAGTGACTTTCCTGACAGGACCGACTTCCAGTTCCTACGAGTTCCAAGGAGGGTAACATTTTCTTGTTTGAATGACCATAATTTCATTCTCTGATTTTGTTGTTTATCCGAAGTTGTATTCCACTAATTTTGATAGAATCATTCGAGGTATATTGTAAGTCCTCTTATTGGAAAGTTAGTTCTTTTCTATTTAATAATTGATTTAATTCATTAATTGTTTTATTATAATTCAACTTATGTTACAATCCAATTTGATTTATTATTCATTTACTCAAAATTTCATTTACGTTACGATTTGATTTAATTTAATAACTGTTTTTACGAATTCAATGCAATTTAGATTTCCGATTGGAATTCTAAAAATTTGTAATTCACCTTTTGTTATAATTCAGTTTCTATGGAATATACGAATTGTTAAGTTGAACTTGTATTGTTTTTCTGAATTTCCATCAACTGTTTAACCATCTCGTAGTGCTTGTATGCTTGACTGTGAATTCATTCAGTTTTATAGTTTTTTATTCAAGCAGTTGGCGCTCGGGCAATTCACAGTCTTGAATCACAAGGCACGTTTCACTACGAGCCCTGAGAGTAGTTAATTTAAATTGAGCTAGCTGGGCCAATTAAAACCGACCCAAGCGGGTCCGTTTCAATTTCGCATAGCTTCCTGAATCTGTCCCTTGGCAATGCTTTAGTAAGAATATCGGAACACTGAAACTCAGATGGAACATACTTAACCACTATGTCGTTGCTATCATATTTTTCTCTGATGTAGTGGTAACGTATGTCTATATGTTTTGTACGTTTGTGAAATACCGGTTTTTTTCACTAACTGTATCGCACTTTGATTGTCTACATATAAGCAGGTTTCCTTGTCGCACGAATAGCCAAGATCTTTCAGCAATTTACGCAGCCACATGGCTTCCTTAGTAGCGGTTACAGCTGCTACGTATTCCGATTCAGTTGTACTTAATACAACTAGTTTTTGTCTTTGTGAGGACCAAGACACTGGTCCATTTGCTATAAGAAATATATAGCCCGTGGTTGATCTACGCGTTTCGATGTCACTGGCATAATCTGCATCAGAAAAACCGATTAATTCTGAATTGCTACCGCCACTTTTATATTCCAGTCCATAATTAATAGTACCTTTCAGATAAGCAAAGATTCGTTCAACAGCTCGCCAGTGTTCTACACTATGATTGTTAAGAAACTTACTCACTGAATTTACCGCGTAAGCTATATCTGGTCTTGACACAGTTGCTAAAAATACTAAGGTTCCGACGGCCTCTCTATATGGTACATCGTTTAACATTCGTTCGTTAACATCTATCGGATGTAAAACTACGTGTGGATCAGCGGGTACACTTATTGGATTTGCGTTATGCATTCCAAATTTCTCGATTGCTCTTTCGATATACGCACTTTGGTGGATTACTAACATTTTCTTATCCCGATCGCGCTCGATTTGCATTCCAATGAATAAACTCGAATCACCAATTTTGATTTTAAATGTATCACTCAGATGATTAATTAAAATGTTGAGTATTGACTCAGATTTTGCCGCGACTAAGCCGTCGTCTGCAAACAATGCAAGATAGACTGTTTCGCCACTAAACTGCCCGACAAAAATGCATTGATCAGCGTCACTACACTTAAATTTAAATTGACACAAATATTCCTTGAATTTCTGATTCCAGCAGCGAGGTGCTTGTTTCAGACAAGGATTTGTTAAGTTTGCACACAACACTACCTGATGTATTATTTTCAACTTCGAGTCCTTTTGGAGTTTCCATGAATATGTTTTCTTCTAACTCACCATAGAGAAAAGCTGTTTGAACGTCGAATTGCTTCAACTCAAGTCTTTTTCAGTTACGTTTGCTAGGAACACTCGAAGTGAGTCGTATCTTGCGACTGGTGCGAAAGTATCAGTGTAGTCAATATCTCGTTGCTGCATAAATCCACGAGCGCACAGTCTCGCTTTGAAAAGTTGCGTCCCCTTTTTAACATTATTTTTGATTTTGAACACCCACTTGGAATCGATAGTTCTCATCCCTGGTGTTTTCTGCACAATTGACCACGTCTTGTTAATTTCGTGTGCAATTGCATGCATCCACTGCGTAGCTTCACTGCCGCTTATAGCTTCTTCATGAGTACATGGTGTGACATATTCGGCTATATCACACTCGTATCTAGCAGGGAGTCGTATTGAATTTCTATCCCTCAGAACACGTCCTTGATTAACAGCTGCTTCTTCAATTTGTTGAAGGTTCGGTACTTCTGGTTGATGGACTGCTTCGTTCTGTGCAACTTCTTTTTCTGAATCGTTTTGGAGCACTACTATCTCGTCAAGCGATTCTTCTTCATTCACTTCCACCTTCCCGATACGTTCGTTAAATGTTGCGTTTCTTGTGATCCTCACTTGTTTTGTATCTGGATCATACACTCGATAGTTCGTAGAATCATTATCGTAACCAACCATAATCATTTTTCGACCTCGAAGGTCAAATTTCTGTGTAAGTTGTTTTGGAATATGTACGTATGCAACACATCAAAAAATTATCAAATGACTTATCACAGGTTTCTTGCCCACCCACATCTCATAAGGTGTTGGACTACCTGCAGATGATACAGTCCGATTTAGCACATATATCGCTGTATTGACTGATTCTGCCCACAGACTCAGTGGAAGAGACTTTGCATGGATTATGGTACGTGCACTTTCTACAATTGTTCGATTATCCCTCTCGGCTTTGCCGTTCTGCTGAGAAGAATACGGAGCGGTATTTTCTTTCTTGATTCTCCTAGTTTCAAGATACTTGTTCATTTGCTGATTGCAAAACTCAAGGCCATTATCCGATCTCAGAATTTTCATTGGATGGCCAAATTTTGTTAATATTTCTTTTTCAAAAATTTTGAATTTTTCGAACACATCTGATTTGTGTCGCAGAAAGAACACACGTCGGTAACTGGTTGCGTCATCTTTGAATGTTAAGAAATACTTCGCGCCTCCTAGAGATTCTACAGACATCGGAGCACAGACATCTGTATGTATAACCTCACCTGGTTTTGTAACTACTTTTTCGCGTTTCTTAAATGGTAGGCGATGCGCTTTGCCGAGATGACACATTTCACACACAAAATCACTTGTCTCAGTTAGTGATATTCCTTGGACGAGTCCCTTTTGGACGAGTCCCTTTTGGACGAGTCCCTTTTGGACGAGTCCCTTTTGGACGAGTCCCTTTTGGACGAGCTCACGAATCGCACGTTTGTCCACATGTCCAAGTCTCTCGTGCCATACACTTAGGTTATACGCTGATACATTTGCTTCTTCAGTACGGCATTTCGCGACACGGAATAGCATTCGATAAATATTGTTGTTTTGCCTAATGCCCATTGCTAACACTTGCCTTTCACGCACTATTTCAACTTTATTTACTTTGAAGTTTACCTCAAAGCCCTTTTTGGTACATGCGCCAACAGAGAACAAATTCTTCTTTAAACCAGGAACATAGAGCACATTGTGTAATGTCGCACTGTGCCATAAACCATCGATTAGTCTCTGTACACGCACTGAACCTTCGCCCGCAATAGTACATTCTTCACAGTCACCGAGAGCTACTGTCCCGCCATCTGTGATTGGGGAAAAATTGATGATCCAGTCACGACGATACGCCATATGTTTGGACACGCCACTGTCAGTGAGCCAAACCTCGCTTTGCTGCATCGTGAGCAGCGATTGTAGTCGACTGCTGCTTGGCAGTTCGGCATTACTCGGCTCATCCACTTTACTTCGCGTATTTTCAATTATGAATGCACAATCTCTTTGTTGATCGTTGCTAGCTCTTTTCTTGTCTTTTCTATTTCGACACTCATGCGCAAAATGTCCCATTTTGTGACACCTGTAACATTCGATGTCCTTTTTTGATTTATTGATTTACCGCGTTTTGTGTCTTTGGGCTTTCCTTGTTGTTTCGCTGCTGCGAATGCACTTGTCCCTTCTTCACTGTCATTGTTCATTTTGGATTCTTCACGAATTAACCTTTCAGTTAAATTATCCAGAGTTTGACGTTCCGGCTCAACGCTATCCCAAGCGGTTTGAAGTGCATTGTATTTGGGAGGCAAACTACCTAAAATCTTCGCGATCACTGTTAGTTTCGATACTTTCTCTCCCACGTCTTCGATATTTGCGGCCAAATTTCGAATTTTTGCTATATGCTGAACGACCGAATCACTCGACGCCATACGATATTCGTGAAATCTTTGTAGTAACAAGAGTTTGTTTGTCGAAGACTTTTGCTCGTGAATACGACACAAATTGTCCCACATTTCTTTAGCCGACTCACACACTAGTAACGGTTCAAGTTGGCATATTCTAACGCCGACGAAATTAGAAACATTGCTTTCGCGTTATCGCGCACCCACGCTTTGGCTTCTGACGAAAGTCGATTCACAGGTAACACTCTGGAACCATCTACGATGATGAATGCAAATCACTTGTGAACTTGATTTCTTCTTGAAAAACGGAAACTGCCTCGCGCCACGTACACAGGACAAAATGGCTACCGCCCGAACACGATTATTCGCACCACTTTCCTAATTATATCACTCTTCTTGCACAGGATAGGTATCCTGGGCCCATAACCTGTTAAAGCAGATGTCGAGAATCACTCTCTAATGATAAAAGAGTAAAATAAAATAGGAGAGATATTCGTAACGTGTATTAATTCAAAAACGGTAAACAACGTAAGGTACGTTCTATAACTACGTAACATGACAACTAACTAATACGCATATGTCTATGAGTGGATGCGCTGAAAACAAAGCACAGACACTACTTGCATATATTACGGTTGATCACTGACGCGATAAACATTTTACTTCAACAACGTTCATGCATAGGATTATCTCGTTAGAATTAGACTCGAAAAACTGAGTTTCCTCTAGTTTTTCTACGATATCATCTTTAGAACTTTTATTGTAACCTCCTTTTTCCTCTGTTACTGTCTTTACAGTGAAAACCCTTTGAGGAGTTTGTCTATTCTCTCCCTGACGTGGTGAGATTTGACCAAACCCTCGGGAAAACGTCTCAGTATTAGGTCTGTTGCTCTAGGATTTGAGAATTTAATCTAACTCCTGTTACTCATGTTACGAAATTCTCGTGTCTGTTTTCTCCCATCTATTCG
Organism: Endomychus coccineus; assembly: GCA_958510875.1. Lineage (NCBI taxonomy): Eukaryota > Metazoa > Arthropoda > Insecta > Coleoptera > Endomychidae > Endomychus > Endomychus coccineus. The sequence continues at coordinate 108,624,200 of OY294069.1, forward strand.
CATTATTTCTTCTGAATGCGTTATTCTGACCACTGTTGTGGTTGGCGTATTCCCGTCTGAAAGTTTGCTTCCTCGCTTCTGTGGTTGTCGATCCATAAGGTAATGTTTCACCTTCTTCCACTGTCCAACTTATTGCTTCGGCTAGATCTGTATAATTCCTCGCTTTCATTATTATACGTAGATTATTACTTTTCAGCCCTTTTGTGAAAACACTTACTACCGTTTTCTTATTTACTTTATACCAAACTCGATAATCGATTTATTTCCTTATCTGGCATTATGAAACAACGAGTTCAATACTGACTAGGATTTTCTTTGTAGTAGGTGTGTTTTAATATCTGCAATTAATGCTTGTACTGAATTATACGACTTTCCAATTGTCTGTTTGGCTGAATATGATAGTCGTGTCTTTACTACATAATTAATTAAGATTATTTTCCTGTCATCTAAAATATCGCTGTACAATTCTATTGCGTCAATTAATTGTCGAGTTACCTAGTCATTTCCATACTGGTAGCAATGAAGTAGCCGCATGTAAGTCAAATTTGTATATTATGACTATTCGAATTGTAGGTACGTCGTTAGACTAATATATCTGAAATTGTGATTATTAAATGTTTTATAGCATTGGCATATTTCTGCACTTCCGAAATAGTGTCTGGTTGATTACAAGTGAATTTATTTTTCTCCAGATTGAATTTATCATTGATTTTACTTAATTTGTCTAACTTCCTATTATAGTCCAGGCAATAAGCACGGAAAAAGACCATAATAAAAATATATACAGTAAGCTAGAATTTCAAATTTTTTTTTGCATTTTGTTCCTAATACCCCATAGATCATTCATGACTATCAAGACCGCGGGGGTCGACCTTCCTACCCCTCAAAACGGGGTTTCAACCCCTCAGAGGAGCATTCTTATAAAAACAGTCCAAAATTAAGGAATTAAGAGCTGAAAATGACCCCTAGTATGTTTTTTGGTTCGCTGATCACGATTCCGCAGTTAGTTTTCTCGGAAAACTCCCTCCAGATGTGAAATTTGTATATAATATATTACTTATAATTTTGTTGCAAAAATGACGTATAGTAGATTTTTTGGGTCGCTGATCACGATTCCGCTGTAATTTTTCCCAAAAAAGTCTCTCCAGATGGAAAATTTGGGAAATTTGAGAATTTGCCTGAGACGTTTGTGAATAATGAAGTATAATTTTGTTGCAAAAATTACCTCTAGTAGATTTTTTGGGTCGCTGATCACGATCCCGCTGTAATTTTTCCCAAAAAAGTCTCTCCAGATGGAAAATTCGGGAAATTTGAGATTTTCCTGAGACGGTTATGAATGATAAAGTATAATTTTGTTACAAAAATGACCCCTAGTATGTTTTTGGGTAGCTGATCACGATTCCGCTTTTAGTTTTCTCGGAAAACTCCCTCCAGATGGGAAATTTGGGATTTTCCATATGGAGAGTTTTTCGGGAAAAATAACAATAACGACCCAAAAAACTTACTAGAGGTCATTTTTGCAACAAAATTATAAATTATATATTATATATATATTTTCCAAATTTTCCATCTGGCGGGAGTTTTCCGAGAAAACTAACTGCGGAATCGTGATCAGCGACCCAAAAAACATACTGGGAGTCATTTTCGGCTCTTAATTCTTTAATTTTCTAAACTTTTGGATTGTTTTTATAAGAATGCTCCTCTGAGGGGTTGAAACCCCGTTTTGGGGAGGTAGAAAAGTCGACCCCCGCGGTCTTGATAGTCATGAATGATCTATGGGGTATTAGGAACAAAATGCAAGACAAATTTTTAAATTCTAGCTTACTATATATTTTTTTTCTGGTTCGTTGCCTGGACTATTAGAGTATCAGCTATATCGACTCGTCGTTCCTGATTTTCTTTTCCTAAATTTCTATTGAACACTTTAAGCTCTTCATATATGTATTTAAATGTTTCTATATGATTCGTCATTACTCAATAAGATGATCACACACAATATGATGTCGTCTGCTGCTGGTCGGCTGTCCTCTCCATACGGGTTTGTAGGTACATCCAATTAAGAATTAAAATTAACCTATATGTCTTTATTTCTCTTTATAGCTCCTTATACCAGTGTAGGTTGGCTCTTGCGGATTTCCTCCCTGATGTTTTTCTCAATTATCCTCTTCACTAGTCTCCTTAGTAGGTATATGGCTAGTAGTATCACCAATATAAAACTGTCTGTTCCCATGATTTCCAGTCTTGATAGTTTGCACATTGTTGATGACTCCTCCACTATTGCCCGTTTCGGCAATTATAACTTCCTCCTTGGAACTCGTTCCGCTCATTCTTGTTTTCTTTTGATGATGTCACACTCTGTATAATATCTGATAATATGGTGTTACCTTCAATTCCAATGCCGAGTCCTTATCCATTATCATTAATTACCATTTCATCCTTGAATTTCCCATTCCTATAATAATAAATTAATTTTCTTAATAAATTTAGAATTATATTCTAATAAAATTTGCCTTCCCTTAAAGAAAGGGGCTGGAATGGATCGCCATGTGATGTTCAACATAAAGAAAGGGGCTGGGATCGCCATGTGGTGTTCAGGTCCTTAGTATGCTTTGGCAGGGATCGCTATGTGGTGTTCAGGCTCTTAGGCGCCGTAGCTATGGGTAGTATAGCAATAACTCGGTGATTGGTTATGGTTTATTGTAACACTTATACATCTAGATAACTGTACTATTTACAATCGCGGATTAACGTAGATTATTAATTACATGTATGCTACCTTACCTCTGTGACATAGGTTACATCCTACAGTTATATACCAAAAGATACAAATGGGCCGTCAAGCCTAAGTGTCATCGGGACTGCCCTGATTGTAGGATCGAGCCTACCACACGAGGTGGAGTGTTTAGAGAGTATATCTGAGGTGATTGAATTCGGATTCAGTGACTCCCACACTACCTTATGGGATGTTACAGGCCTATAAGGTGCCCATAAAGGGTTTCAACTACTTCCCAAAAAAAACAGCTATATGCCTAGGTTAGCTGCCCCGACGGAAGCACAACTTCCATCCTAGATGTAATGGGCTGTATTTACTGTAGATCGTTAGAGGAGATGGACAGTTTGGGAACGAACTGGTGAAATCAACTACTGTAGTTACTACTGTTTTTCCCTTTACTTTTCAGACATCCGGCATCTTACTCCTTCCACTTGAGTTTCCTATCCTTGCCTATCTATCTAGTATCCATGATCATGATATACCTATAGTATGAAATAAGGATCTAAGCATCTTTTTAATAAGTCTTATTAGATATACAGAATGTTTCAGAAAGACCTCCCGTTAATACAGGGGACGGTAGACTTTACAAAAAAATCAGATTATTCATGTTAACTATGGTCCTATCTTCTTCTTTTTCGTTTCGGAAAATTTAATTTTTATAAACGAAATTTTGCTGTAGCTGCTGTGCAGATATTTCGTTGAAATCTGGTATTCGGGAGTTTCAGAGGACGCCGAATAAGATGGTTTAGTTAGTTTTAGATTATGCGGTAGATGGCGCTGTGTGCGCGACTTTTCGGCGATTCTTCTAGCTTCAACTTTTTTGAGAATAATTTTTTGTTTTCTTTGCACATTTTTCTGGGTCAAACAATGTACTCTTGTTGAGGTTCTCAAAATCTCAACGTTTTCGAGAAAAACGCGTTTAAATGAACATAGTTCAGTTTCAGTAATAGGTTTTTGTTATGTTCATTTAAACGCGTTTTTCTCCAAAACGGAGAAATTTTGAGACTCTCAACAAGAGTACTTTATTTGCTTGCAATATAATTATGAACCAGGAAAAGTAAAAAGAAAACAAAAATATTATTCTCGAAAAAGATAAAGCTGAAAGAATCGCCGAAAAGTCACGCACCCAGCGCCCTCTACCACATATTCAAAAACTAACTAAGCCGTCTCATTCGGCGTCTTCTGAAACCCCGTGTATCAGATTTCACTGAAATATCTGTGACTGCACAGAAGCTCCAGCAAAATTTCTCTTTAAAAAAATTGAATTCAACGCCTGTATCTCCGAAACAAAAGAAGATAGGACCATAGCTTGAGTGAAAAAATCTGATTATTTTTGTAAAATCCACCGTCCCCTTCATTTACGTGAGGTCTTTCTGAAACACCTGTATGTATCTAAGACTATACGTCTTCCTAATAATTCCATGGTTTTGTATCAACGACACCTTCTATGGCTTCTCTATAGATAAAATACGTCTTTACGTCTGAGGTCATTACCATCACTTACACTTTCATCTTTTCTCTTTTGACAATTTTGACATATAAATCCAAAGTTTCTATCCTAACATTATCATTCATCGTCATGCATCTGTATGTATACGAAGACCGAGGTATTGGAACAAGAATGTTATCTGAGTATATAAATTATCTATCTACGTATGATATATTTTTAAGTCAATCGATATGAAATTGGTTTCTAAAAATGTTACCAAAGATGGAGAAGGGTATGTGGAGGTTAACTTATTTAAGGTTATAACACATGTTACTAGTTTTCATATTTTAGTGATATCACCTTTATTCCTGAAGAACCTGAAGATATGTGGCATGCCTACAATCTTATATCAGTGGGAGATTCCGTTCGGAGCACTACAATTCGAAAGGTGCAAACGGAATCTGCAACTGGTTCCTCTTCATCAAATCGAGTTCGAACCACTTTGACAATATCTGTGGAGAATATAGATTTTGATACCCAAGCTTGTATGTTACGTTTGAAGGGAAAAAATATTCAGGAAAATCAATTTGTCAAGGTTAGTAAAATTCAATATTGTTTACAATGATTGCAAACTTTGAATATGTTTTCCTTAAGTAACATATGTATCGTTCAATCGGAATCATTGCATTCTAAATCAGATTTCTCTATAATTGTGAGATTTATTTGATGCTTATTTATAAATAAGTAACCACTTTTTCATTTGTTAGTAGGTATGTAAGTATATCACAATTTTTCATATTATAGATGGGAGCTTACCATACTTTAGACTTGGAGATGAACAGGAAATTTTCATTAAGAAAGCCAGAATGGGATTCAGTTTCATTAGAGCGTGTTGAAATTTCTTGTGACCCAGTTAAAAGTGCAGATGTTGCAGCTGTTATTATGCAGGATGGATTAGCTTATCTATGTTTGATAACATCCAGTATGACATTAGTTAGAGCTAAAATTGATGTTACCATTCCTCGGAAACGTAAAGGATTTGTGAAACAGCATGAGAAGGTAAATCTTGGTATCAGTTCTGGTAGAAAGTGGGTCCAAATTACAAATTACTTCATTAATCCAGACACATATTGTTCCACTAATTACTAGATCATCAATCTGGGACATCTGGAATATTTTTCCATCATTTTTTTTTGCTTTGATTAGCTACATTAAGTTTAGGATTAAATAAAGGAAGAATATTTTAAGTAAATCAAAATATTATATTAATTGCATGCATAGTAAGTATATACATAATAACATAAAAGTAAGTACATAATTATTTGTGTTTGTAACACATAATGAGCATTATTAAAGCATTTTCACAATTTTTGGTAAAAGCATCCAAATTTTGTAGCACAAACTTGTTTTTTGCTAATTCACATGCCTGTTCTTTAAGCTTTTACAAGAGCAGGTTGTCTTGGAAAGGTAGATAATTTTCCCCTGTTCATTGAATACTCAAAAGATAATGCCTTTTCAGCATTGCTGTGTTTGTTTTTTGAATGTATGGTTTACTGGATTCGCTTTTAATAATTAATAATATTAAGTTCAGTTAGGTTTTCAAAGGTTGGTTTCCAGTGTATCCATTCATTATCTGCTGAATTTGAGTTTGTATCAACCTCCAACAGATCAAGACTAATGAATGAGTACTAACCAGAAATTGACTTTATTCAATTAATAATAATCATCACAGTGGCTGCGTTTCTGATGTGTAGGTCGTGGCCATATGAGCTCTTGAAGTAAGTAAGGCTATGGCCACAAGAATAAAATTATATTTATTATTCCGGCTACATTAACAAGTTTTTCATAAAATTATATAGTTTCGCTTAATGAAACTTTTATATTTCTTGACTGAATAATGATTGTTAACATAACTAAATAGTTTTGAAAGTAATTATTATTTAATGGTGAGGCTATTCAATTAGTATAATAATGTTTCATGAACAATTAAGGCTTTATAAAGAATGTGAAATATTGTGTACATAATCTCCTGAATTATTATGATCTAAGTATATGCCAAGTTTGAACAATGATCATAGAAGAGTTCCAATCTTTTAGGGTTTTTAGATGAGAGTTTGAATGTTATGATCAATATGCTTGATTGATCTAATCAAATATGAAAATTGTTTTTAAGAAATGAATAAAACTAAGTGATGTAAGTGGCATATTCACAATTAAGAAACAGTATACATTAAATGTAATATTTCGCTCTACTAGATTTTTAGTTGAAAAAAGCTGTTCTTTGATTCTGAAGAGTGGCTAAGAGTGTTTCATCATACATACATTCTAATGTCTATTTTGGAAATGGTGTTTGGAATGTAATTTTACAAAATGAACAACTCCATTCAATTTTTGATTTCAATACTTTTGTATTTCCTAATAGACCAAAGCAAGCTACATGGTACAGCGATATAACATTGTACCCGTGAACTAACACAAAAGCTGTCATGCATTGCACATTCTTGGTTGTACATTTCATAGGTGAACAGTTATGTATTCCCTTGCAAAAACGGATATAGAATATATTGAATTTGACGTATTGTAATATATAAGTTTCAACTACGGAGAAGCCGACGACGTTAACTGTTCCTATGGATGTTAGCTCTTCCCGCGAAATTATGGAGATAAACGTAAAACATTGAACCGTAGGTGGGATTAGAACCCACATCCCTGGGTATCTAGTCTTGTGTGTTGACCAATTGCACCACTTTGGTTCCGTCAGAGTCTTATATTTTTTTTTCACACCGACAATTTTCGACCAATGAAATATTTTTATTTTGACTTGTTGCCATACCAACGAAAAATTTTCAGTGGATATTTTGTTCTTTTAGGGTAGAGAAGCATAATTATAGTGAAAATTTCACACCTCTACTTTTTAACCAATAAGTGCCTTAATTTTGAGTAGTTACCATGGCAACTAAAAAAAATTCCGGAAATTTTTTCGTGGCGCCACGATATTTAGGTGGAAATTTTTTGACAGTTGAAAAGGTAACATATGATCTACAACCATTAAATATTGTAGATATACCTGTGAATAATGCAAAATTTCTATAAGAATTAACATTATTATTTATTATTCGCTATAAAGTTTCATTAAACAGAAAACACAAATTTGCTTAATTATTATGCATTAACAATTTATGTTTCAAAAAACGTAGGATCTACAAACATAGTAAGATTTAAATGTTGTTTGAATTCTAACCCATTCTCTCTTCTTAATGGTGAATAGGAAGGTGACGAATTAATTAGATGTCTGTGTTTTAAGACATATATGTAACGCAAATGCTTACAAGAAATGTTTTACATAAGAATATCTTTGTTTGCTCGTTTACTATACAGTAACTCAATGTAATTTACCAATATAAACATCATCTGTCAAAAGCATGGCCGCCTATATCACGGCCACCTACTGCAACAAACCATCTTAATATTATATTTTTTACATTAGAAGTGTTATGGATTACTTAACCAAAAAATACATTTCTACCACCTTTAGTGACCTAAAATTATGAAAGGGCGATAGACTGATCTAATACCCATCTGAGTTTTAGCATTTGGTGTAACTAAAGTTGGTAATATTTTTTATTTGATGAAACATGGTGGACTTGACAAGCAGTGAAATTAATTTAAAATGTCAGATTGGATTAATAATTTTTTCCAAATTATGGTGTGAAATTTTCTTACCGAATACCACGCAAGCTTAAATTATTCCTGGAAATTTAAGCTCTTGTGATATTATAAGTGAATATTTTTTGACGTTTAACAAATGAGTTTGAAAGTGATACAATACATATCAAAACAACAGTTCACAAAAATAATGCAACATTTTCACGTGACTTAATTCGTCGCAACATGAACGAGCCTCGTAATTTTTGAAACAACTCGTTGTTACAATATAATCTGAGACGATTGATTTTGAACAAAATATGAGAAAGTACAATGACATTTGTCATGGTTTCTGTCATAGCCATGGCCGCCTATTTCCATTAAGCAATATTACTATTTTATAATTATTTGATTCGCTTAAAAAACAGAAAGTATCGTTTGCTAAAAACAAATATAATTCCTCCAATTTTAGTAAATCAAATTTAACCCAAAAACGTAAAAGAGACTATATATAATCTATTTATAATAATTTAACACAACTAAAGTAGTTGGATCAAAAGATATTTGAATTTTATTGTAAATCAGTTGCCAAAAGAAAACCATTAGTTAAAAACACATAATTCCACCAATTTTAGTCAATAAAATGTAATTCAATAATATGTAATAAACCATATTTAATCCACTTTTAACAACTAAAGTGGGTGGATCAAAAATTACAAAAGTCCATAAACTGCCTCCATACACTTGCCCTTGATTTTTTGTATTTTCTGGAATTATATGTTGAATTTTATCTCGGATTTCTGAAGGATTTTCAATTTCGTGACGAAACATTATAAATTATAACCATGCACAATTTAAGCATGAAAACACCACAAGTTTTTTGACGTTTGAACTCGCATACATCAAACTCAAAATCCTATAAATAAATTATGGCATTCCTTCCTAATGTCTCATATTTTTATGACAAAATGTCAAATAATATCACGTTGAAATTATTTTAAAGTAATTTTTCTTCGGTGTGAAATTCTCTTACCGAATATCCCGAGTGCACAAATTAATTTCCGGAAATTTTTTTCTCGATGGCAAATATTTTAAGGAAATTATTACTCGTGTTCGACTCGGGATAATTTAAATATTCGCCATCTCGAGAAAATTTCCGGCAATAATTTTGCACATGGGATATTATAAGTGAATATAAACCTCTGATGATTCGATGCCCCGCCTTAGATCTATTCACGCACATTTATCAAGTTCAATCGTTTTGGTGACCAAAGTGGGTTAACACACTGGACTATACACAGGGTTGTAGGTTCGAATCCTATGGTTCAATATCTTATGATTGATATTATTGAACTATTTGTATACATGTTGTGGCTCCGATAATTTTGATAGAGTTCGATGTTACCGATTTTATGAAACAATTATATTGAGAAAGCTCTGGAAAAGAGACGCTTGTCTAATTTGATGGTTTGATAATAAATCCGATTCAACAACGTTTGTTTCTGTTGCATTGTGCAATATAAACTAATAATATACGATTAATGTTATATTCAATACAATACAAATTATATCGAACAAGATTTTGTTTTGATTATATTTAGAACTTAAATCAGCGACACAAGGCTTTACATAAAAGAGATGCATTTTGTATTTATTGTAATTCAGATTTAGGAATAAAAGTGACATTCGTTTTTGACGTTTCGATAGTTTATTTCTATCTTTCTCAAACATTGTTCTGTTTATGTTTTTTTGTAATTTGCCTCCATTTTGATTTTCTAATAGACCCATTAACGAACGCAACGTCATCACTTGCCGTGTCTTAATATCCAAAAAAAGCACGGAACTTTTTACATTTTTAGGATGGCGAGCTTGATGCGGAATTATCTTGTCATCATTATGTCAGTTTAAATGACAGTGTCGAGCATCAACAACTCAAGAAGAGAAAGTCATCGACGTGTCCAGTGGAAGAATTGATTTCAGCTAATACACAATATGGTTTAGATATTTGTACTAATAGTCGTTTTCTAGTGTTATTGCTCTTTCCAGTAGAGACGAAACTAAAATTACGGAAACAAAAGCGATCACAGAACCACTGAATCAAATTTTGACTTTCAAAATTAAGATGTTACCAACCACCATAAAAATCCCTAAATGGACTAAATTAAACATTTTTGTTCAAAAACGGCATAAAAAGGGCAAATTACAAAAAATAGTATAAACAACTCGTTTCCTAAGACCTTGAAGCACTCATTCTTTAAAAGAACTCGTGGCTTCGCCACTCGTTTTTTAAACTTGAATTCGTGCTTTAAGACGAGTCTTAGGAAACTCGTTCTTTAATATACTAATATGTAATTTAGAAAAGGACATATTGATTTGATATTGACGATACATACATGTAATCGTAGCATTTCCTCATAAGTGTATTCTAATGCACTAATCGGCTGCAGACGCATTTCATTTTCTTTTCAGTTGAGATGCAGCCATTATCAAAGACATGTAAACTATGCATCAAATTACATTCCACAGTCGTCCTTACTAATAAAATATTGTATGTTTCAGGGCCTAGCAAAATTCTATGACAATGTGATGCAAGCTATTGTGAGGCATGTCGACTTTGATGTGGTCAAATGTGTTCTAATTGCGTCTCCTGGATTTGTACGAGATCAGTTTTATGAATACATGTTTCAAACTGCTATCAAAACAGATATCAAAGTTCTCCTAGAAAATAGATCAAAATTCATGCTAGTCCATTCTTCATCGGGTTTCAAACACTCATTAAGAGGTAAGAGTGCATATTCCATATTATCGATGTGCGGGTATGATGTATTATTTTTCATGTGTTGCAATGAATTCCAAGCATTCTACTATTCTAATATTAATGAATACAGCTAATACTTTTTCATGTCGTGTTGACATTTTACAAAAATACGATTTTAAAATAACTAAATAGGTTATATAATTTGTTATTATTCTGATTTGGAAAACAAAACAATCAATCGGTCAATATTTGTTAATGAATTACCTCTTAATTTATATGGTGGAATTATTATTCATATCCAGTCAATACCACTAAAAGATGTGTCACTTATTTCAATAAACGTTGTTAATATGAATATAACGTGTGTAATGTTGATTATAAACGAAAATTGTTACTTAAGGTAGTACGGTTATGAAAGCAGTATCTTAAGAAATCCTCGAAACTTGGAATATAAGCTATTAAATACATAATACACACACTGTTAAAATTAGAAGACGATAGACCTCATCGGACATGAGTTATTTGCAATTAAAAATAAAATTTTTAATAAATATAAACTAATATTTGTTCGAATGATATATTTAGAATATAAAAAAAAATTATTAACCACGTAGTTTTGATAAACAATTAAAATAAATAACTCAATTCGACGATTATTCTCTGTGGAGGGGATTAAGAATAATCGCATGGAAACGATGCGGCAACATTGTAAAGAGTAAAATGTAGGAGCGGAAAGGAAGAGCGCGAAAATATGAACCAATTAAAAATTAAAAAAAAAAAATACATGGCAACTTTTATTCAATAGCAATTATTTATAATCATTAGAATAATGAATAAGTCTTATAGAGCAATTTATTAATTTATAATGAATGATGACATTAAATACAAAATATATTAATTGATCTAATTATAACCAAGCGTAAAGCCAAACATTCGTGACAAATAACTTTCAATTATTGCAATATTCGCCTAGGTTAGATTCGTCGTTATTTGTTGTCAAATCATTTAAATTTTTTTTCACTTTTCTTTTTTTATGAAGAACTTTTTTTTCAATAAATCTTCCTTTATGACGGATACGATCACCCATAATTATTTATTTAATTAAATAACAATAACAACAGTAGCGTGTTTATGTTTACTGCGCGTTAAAACCATAAGTAAGACTGGACTGTATAAGATGAATAAGGAAAATAAATACGCGACGTTGCCACATTTCCATTAAAAATAATATTTCATAGTACATAGTATATGTATAGGGAATGTAGTAATGTAAGAAGTACAGTAAAGTTAAAAATTATGTTGTACAGTTCGTAGTACCGCTGATATGTATAACGTGAATGATGAGCTGAAACTTTTTGTCTGGACTGTCGCGGAGGAACTACCTTAATCACAGATAAAGATCACTTCTGATGTATAATTTATTGAAAAACAATAGTGTTTCAGAAATAAATGTCCATTCGATCCTATGTCACAAATATATAAACAAGTTTAAAGTTTCTTTGTCTAATAGCCACAATTTTGTGTAAGTACATTAAGAGATATAGAATTAAGTTTCCTGAATTTTGAAGATAACTTTGATATTTTAACATAGAATTATAAAGATGAATAAACGTAAAACATTGAACCATATACAGGATTCGGTTACACATTCAACGTGTCTAGTTCAGCGTGTTTATCAATGATATACTATCCTTTCAGAGGCTTATATTTACAAAAATATTTACGAGTGGTTTCCGCATCTCCTTTACTGTTCCATTTGTTTCCAATCCCGCTTTGTCTAGGTCTACTATTAACTTATCCTTCCTTTTGGTATATACCCATATCAGACTATCTTTCGTATATTCTTCTATTTCCTCGTCGCCTGATGTCATTTTAGACCAGAACAAAAAAATTTCAATATCGGTTCCCACTTATTCAACGATCCAATGCTCGGGCGCCATATTTTGTTCAACTTACTTGAAGAGAGGTTGTAAAGAAGTATGCTCTTCTATAAACACCAGTTGGTCGGATTGGGTCTTCTTCAGAAGAAGGCAGAATTCTAGGTTATTTATTTATTTGCTTGATAAATTAAGTTTCGAACTACCGAAAAATAGTTCTTAAAAATGAATTATTTTCATTTGACTTTAATACAAAATGATGTTCAATCTTTCAAGTCGAATTTTTAACCAACTACTACTATGATAACATAGTAATATGGATATTTTATGTTGTCTGCATTATTATCTTGTCACTTTATGTTATATGTCCAAAAATATTTGTTTAGAAATGTGCATCTTGTGAGATTAGTAAATTAACAATAAGTTATAATGGCAACGTGTGTATTTATCTGTCCGCTACGAATATGAACAATAATGTCCATTTTAATTCATAGTAATTGGTATGTACTGCAGTGTCATATATGCAGAGTTGGAGTGAACTGTTGATTAGAAACAGTTTTCTTCTTTTTTTTAGTCACCTGATTTGCGTATACAAAGCTTTTTCAATAGTGTATATAATATTACAATGCATATGTATATTTGGAACAATGCAAGCTCAGGCAAAAATTTGTGACAAATCACTCGAGTTTTACATTTAGTGTGTCGTATGCAATGACGATTATTTTCGAACTTACTTTACCGGCCCAACTCTTTTAACTCTTTCCCTCAAAACTTAGCCATGAAAAATGAATGAAGATATTGTTTTTTGGATTTTTGGGAAAGATCTAAATTTGAACAGAGTAATGATTACCTCGGGATAATTTCTTATACCTATACATGTGAATTAGATAGTAGTCATTGTTTACATTAGTTGCTTGTCAATAGCTTTGGGTTACTACGAAATGGGAGGTACATATCTCTGGGTTTGTTAACTTTTTTTATGATATAATTTAATAGTCTGGGAGGTATACAGCGTTTTCATCTTTTTGGGTATTGTATAAGAATGTTGTTCCTTAGATAAATTGAATATGAGTAATCTGATGCAGGAGAGAATAATAACAGTTAGCCCAAATTCGGTAGGTATATAGAGAATGGTGTAGTATTGCCCAGTCATAAGGTAACTGTTCACATCTCACAAAATATAACGATCATATAACAGTGTAGTCCGTAGTCTTTAAGAAAATGCAGACTAAATAGAATGCAATAGACACTTTGTTAATACTAAAAAGAGACAATTTCTTCATTCTACAGATCAAGCAATTGTAGGCTAAAACGGAAATTTATTATGTTCGTTTGTTTTCGAGTTATAAACAAAAGTCGATATCTTGGTTGTTTGTAAAATTAGGAAAAAACAACATATCCTGTGTGGGATTCGCCTTTGATGTGTAAGTATTTAATAGCGAAAATAATCTTTCAGTAGATTACTTTTACGTTTTTTCATATTTTTTTATTCCAAGTAGACTTGTGTTATGTGACAGTGTTTATCCGTTTGCCAGAAAATTGCATATTAGTAATTTTATTTCCGTCATACCTACACCCCATGTAATCGTAAAAGTGAAGATGTCTTACGAAAATTACGAGAAATATGATATGCTAGAATGCTTTATTCAAAGTAATAATAATTGTGATATTGCATCCGAAATATATTTCAATCGCCACCCAGAAAGAAGACAACCTAACATGTAAATCTATTTTCAAGAGATTAAAAGAATCTCATTCATTCTGTGTCCTTCAACAAGCCAAGACCAGACAATTACAACATTGAAGATGCTGAAGAAACTATAACTGTTATTGGAATCGCGGTCGCAAATCCTTTCAAGTCATCAAATTGAAGCTGATTCTGGGATATCATGACGTCGACCTTTGAGTATTTTGAAGACACAAATTTGGGCCTTATACAATAAGGAAACATAATCAGTTGTAACCAACTGACCTTCAGCGATGGTTAGAATTTTGTATATGGTATCGTCTGTAGAAATGTAGTTTGGACAGATAAAGCCTACATTAGTAGTGCAGGAATTTTCAACAGGCATAACGATGGCTATTGGTCTGATATAAACCCTCACCTTACCGTCGACATGCGATATTAGGGACGTTTTTGTTTTAGTGTTTCGTGTGTTCTACATGGCTCGTGTTTTAACATATCACATATACCAAGAAAAGCTTAATGACCACCCGTACTAGGAAATCTTAAACCAGAAAATTATTGAGGAATCGACACTGAATTGAGGCATGAAATCAGTTCTTCCAACAAGATGGTGTGCCACCTCATGATATCAAGACCGTTTCTATATACTGAATTTCATTTCAAATCTTCATATTTATATTTCGCAACTAGAAAAACTAAGGCAAAGAACCAATTATAACAAGGTATAATATATATATATATATATATATATATATATATATATATATATATATATATATATATTTACATCCCGCTATCTCCAGGGCGTCCTTTCGCTATTCCTACTCTGAGCGTCCAGTGCGTATTTCTCATGCAATCCCTACTATAACGTATGAATATATTCCATCTTTGAACAGTAGAGGTCGTAATAAGTTCATAGCCTTCATATTATAGGGAACAATTTTTAAAATTTACATTCTACTGATTTCATAGCGTCCGTTCATAAAGCCGCTCCTGAGCGTCCAAAATATACAGTAAAGCTTTCAAATTTCGGGTACTCAGCGTCCCCGCAGTATAGTTTGCTTTCATACACCACATTTCTGAGCGTCCAGCGATGTTGCCAGTTCAGAAGGCTTATAATCGATATGAAGGATTTTACAAATCAAAAGATAATGCTAATCCTTTCGGACCGTTGTTGAATAAAACTGTTTTGTTGGTCCTCTATAACAGTCCCAAAATTTACATTGCGTATCATATTCTTTCTTGAATAACTGATGAACATTTCAGTTATATTTAAAGTTCAAAATAGAAAATATCCAATATGTAATGTATTTTTAATAAGAAAATGTATAGATAATTTTATTACTTAACTTGAAATTGCGTATTTTTCTAACCAAACGAAATTTTCTGTGGGAATTGAGGTGATCATACATAAATTTTTAATAAAATTTGAAGGCAATGAGAGTGAAAAATTCCTTAACTTAAAAACGCACTTTATTCAATATAATCGAACTTAAAAAACAAACGATACCTTCTCTTATTCTATATAGACAGAAAAATAAATAACTATATAAGAAATAGACAGAAAAATATATAACTAAATAATAGTCTTTCTATAACCCAACGGCAGTAATTGTCCACATAAGTAAAAAATTGTCCACATAGGTAAAAGGTATTAACTTCTTAACAACCTCTCTTGAGCTATAAAATCTTTTTTGAAATTGATTTGAAGAGCAGTTTTGAAAATGCGTATCCAAGATCATCTTTTAGCTTTAAGAGGAATTTCGATTATACATTTATAAAATGATTGCAAACATTTTTTAGCTTGAAAGAGGTTACTGAATACATTTATTCAATCTACAGGTAATGACAAATTTAAACAAGTGGAATAATATCTTTTTCTTGTTATATACAGGAGTTGGGTCAAGGAATATGTGAATGAATAAATCAATTTTTTCTATTGAACTCAACAACCAGTCTGTGGTTACTCACAACATTCAAAGCATCTGTCTACGATTGACTGAATAACTGTAACTGGTAGTATAACGTAAAATGTAAAAAATACCGAAGAATTTTCGAGAACCGGCGTTTTGGGACGCTCACAAATCGACGGCCTGAAAGTACTATATTCAAACACCTTTCCCATCTCCTCCTCTGAGCGTTCACCACATGTTTCTACCGCTAAAGCTGAATAATATTCACAATCTACCGATTTCAAAG
Source organism: Endomychus coccineus (assembly GCA_958510875.1). Taxonomy (NCBI): domain Eukaryota; kingdom Metazoa; phylum Arthropoda; class Insecta; order Coleoptera; family Endomychidae; genus Endomychus; species Endomychus coccineus. The sequence continues at coordinate 108,640,568 of OY294069.1, forward strand.
CATCCAAAACATATTTCTAAATGTCTAAATATCGGAAAGTACGCGTATAGTGGCTTTCATTCTGCACATTTCTGAGCGCCCAGCAATCTTATTTAAGGTAGCTGAATTCATAGGAAAGATTTTACGAGTCAAAAGTAATGGAAATTGAAAAAATACCTCACGATATTCTGTTTTTAATTCATGAAGACTTTCATAATCGGCGATTAAAAGTCCGAAACAGAATTCTACAGTAGAGTTGATTAGAGGAGCAAGTTTCACATAAGATATGTTGTGATTAACTGACCTCATGTTGTAGAATTGGAATATCTGGTTGGTTGAGAATTTTTTCAACTTTGTTGTTATGGACTAAGCAATATGAATAAGAAATAATCACCCTTCAAAAATTCAATTGTGGAAGCCGTTACTTTGTGATAGTTTATCATTTTAAGGAAATAATAAATGAAACTACTTTGTTATACTATCACTGATATTTAATATAGTCGTTACTATAGTTTCAACACCAAACATGTCATCTTCAGACGGAACGAAGGTATATATAGGTTAAAGAAGGAATACAAACAAGTTTTATGGCTATAGGAAATAGTTCTAGGAAAACCCAGAGAGGGGTAAAGTGATCAGGTAGTTCCGTGAGAAACTTAGTGGAGAGGGTATATTTACTAACGGACTTTAAATACGAAAATCAGGTTATTAATACATTGGAAAGATTACTGTAATATGAATCTAGTTGATCGCTTAGGATCTTATTATCATACATCTTCATTGCTTTGAAAATTCCCATTGACTCTAATATAATTAGTTTTGAAATTTTATCCTGACTATGTAACATTTGGACATTATTCAAAATAGGAAAGATATGGCCTGTTTCTAAAATATGATTTGCAAATGAAGAATCGGTCTTATTGATTTTAAAGGAACGAAATCTAACTGCTATGTTACGGCAAGATAACCTATGCATGATGTAAAACCTATCACACTCTGAACAAGTTAGTTTATAAACTCCGGGACTTTTAAATTTGTCAGTTTTATATTTTGCATTGAACATAATATGAGATAATTTGTTTTGGGGTTTAAAGCTGATGGTCAGGTTATGATGGGATAACATGTTTGCAATTTTTTCGCTTATAGGACCAAAATAAGTTAAAGAAACTTTATTTAATGAGTTATCTTTGTCTTTCATAAAGGGGTAAGTGCTATGGTAAATTAATTTTTGTATTTCTCTATTTATTAATTTAGAAATTACTTGAGGAACGAAACCGTTATTTGTAGCAATAACTTTAATTGTATCTAATTCTTTACTAAGATTTTCTTAAGACAAGGGAAGGGATAAGGCTCTATGTATCATTGAATGAAAAGCAGCTAGCTTATGACTATAGGGGCTATGTGAAGAGATACAAATTACTGTATCTGTGAAAATAGGTTTTCTGTAAATGTCGAATGAGATGCTATTATTATGATGTAATAATGTTAAGTCTAAGAAATTTATTTTGTGATCCTTTTCTGTCTCTAATGTGAATTTTATGTTGGGATAAATATTATTGATGAATGATAAGAAAGCATCTAACTGTCTAGATGTACCTTTAAATAGGGCTAAAATATTGTCTAGGTATCTGTACCAAAATTGAATATGTTTTTTGTTATGGCAGAACTCATTATAGTATCTTCTATGTGAGAAATAAAAATATCTGCGAGAAGTGGACTTAATGGAGAACCGATAGCTAATCCGTTATTTTGAGTATAAAATTTGTTATTAAACTGACAGTACTTTTGACTGAGGCATATATCGAATGTCTGTTCTATTTCTGATTTTATCGAAGGATTAACATGTGACTTTTCAAAGATATTTGTCACTAAATTCCGACATACATTGGGAGGGATATTTGAAAACATATTAGAAACATCAAAGGATACCAAAATACCGTAGTTAGGTATAATTTTTGATTTAATTTGTTTGTATTCCTTCTTCAACCTGTATATAGTAGATATAGTACTTGTAAATTCATACCTTCATGTTGTCATCTATGACAACATAGACTTCACAAAATCATCAAAGTCTGATGCAGACACAATAACATTCGAAAATATTCAATCTCCAGATTGAAGATTGGAAATAATTTTAATTTTTTATATCCAGAAATGGACGCTCAAGATGAGTCGATAACTTTATCTTCGAATTGGATAGAAATTTCAATAATGCTTTGCAAAGATATTCTCTGACTAATCGGCTGTGTTTAATTCAGCAAAACTAATGATATTCCTGGAAATGATTGAAAAGATTGTTCTCATTACCAGCTGTTGAATGCGCTGATATTGTTTTTACAGACATATAGATATGTCGAAGATCACCTCTTGCGAGAACGGAAACATAATCAGTAATGATTTCATACTTGTAGGGTTCACTATCATTATCTGTATGATGGGGAGATGACGATAAGTGTCACCTAATAAATGTGTTTGGGCCTCTAGAAGGCCCAATTTTGGGCCTATGGACAAAGTCATAGAGCAAACAGAGAAATACATCGGCTATTCAGATTTGAAACAACGTACGGAAATTCGTTCACTATTCCAAGTTATAACGAATTTCATCATAAAAAACTAGCGCGGAATTTCATTTAGCGACAATGAACGAGGGTCGGTACAATGGATTCCGCGCGAGAAACTATACTTTTTTAAATGTTTTAAAATGCACCTGAATGCTTATGATTGTTTTGTGTGAATGTGAGTGTATGTAAACGTGTGGTGTATATGTGACCGTGACATGATGTCGTTATAGGGTGTTACATATCAAAATCATCATCATCTGATATACTGATTTCTGACTAGGGGAAATTAGAACATTCTTCAACTTCACAATGCTCACATATGAGCTACAAGGTAATCCTAAATTTTTCACAAACATTCACCCGTACAATTTTATTCACAATCACGAGGGATTATTTTAAACAATTCATCGGGACGTGCATTTTTATTGTTTGTATAGGAGTAAGTTCGTTCGGACTATTCCTCCAACCCCATTTCTTCGGATCAATGGTTTGATTACCGAACACGCTAACAATATGTTGCTTTGCAGCATTATCGTATGTTCATATGGTTACCTTGTTGAAATCTTATGTAGAGTATGGAAGATCGGGAATTGTAATTTGCTGATAAATGCGTTAAACAAAGAGCTCCCAATTTTTCATGCCAGCGAACGATTACATTATGCCAAGGCATCACAAGGTAACCATATGAAAATACGATGATGCTGCAAAGCAACAAATTTTTAGGATTATTACCAAGTTCAGGTTTGGAAAGGTAATAAAACCATTGATCCAACGGAATGAGGTTGGAGAAATAGTCCGAATGGACTTACAAACAGTAAAAATGTACATTCCAATGAGTTGATCAAAATAATCTCTTGTGGTTGTATGAAAAATTGTACTGGTAAATGTTCGTGCTTAAAAATAGGACCACCTTGTAGCTCATTATGTAAGCATTGTGAAGGTAAAGAATGTTCTAATTGCCCCGAGCCAGAAATCAGTATATTAGATGATGATGATTTTGATAAGTGTATGGATGAAAATAAACACGATGATGAAGATGATGACGATTACAATGATGTTATCAATGACAATTGCGACGATCAAATTTTATCAAACTTAGATGATGAAGCGGATCACGATGATCCATATATCAGTAATGATCATATTACATCATTAGCAATGTGATGCAATGCTGACAGTGATAACGAAAACTTGGGTTATTTGTGAATAATTAGACATATAGATAATTTTCCAATGAATATAAAATGTAAAAGAAAAAAAAATATAAATGTGAAAAAAGAAAAATTATTTATTAATCTTAGTTTTTTTTTGTTTAAATATTGAAATTTGTTATGTAACACCCTATAATGACATCATGTCACGGTCACATATACACGTTCACACGTCTAGATACACTCACACATTCACACAAAATGATTATAAGCATTCAGGTGCATTTTAAAACATTTAAAAAGTATTATTTCGCGTGAGGAATCTATTGTACCGGCCCTCGCTTATTGCCGCTAAATGAAATTCCGCGCTAGTTTTCATGATGAAATTCGTTATAACTTGAAATTGTGAACGAATTCCCGTACGCTGTTTCATATCTGAATAGCCGATGTATTTCTCTGTAGTTTGCTCCAAGACTTTGTTGATAGACTCAAAATTGGGCCCTTTAGAGGTCCAAACACATTTATTAGGATAGCTTCATTTCTACTCGACTCAAATCGATCTGCTTGGATTTAAAATAGTCGCTATGAAAATCTCTTAAAGAACGTAGAATTTGAATTCCGTGAAAAATTCCTAACCCCAAAAGATTTGAATTTTCAAGCTGTGTAAAATTTTCAAAATGGCGCCAAATTATGTCTTCAAACCAAAATGATTGAATTTCGAACATTGAGTGCAGAATAGTAGAATATTTCGAATCAATTTGGTTTTAGATCGAGAACTTAAGTATTTCGTCTGGAATTCGTAAAATACAGAATTTTCAAAATGGCCTTTTTTGGCCCAAAAAAATGAGGTAGGTCAAAATACCAGGAACCGAAAGAATAGAAATAAAAATACTATGTTTCCACCGAAACAGAATATGAAATAAACAAAAACTGACATATACTCCATTTTTCAATGTGCTAAAAAACAGAGTAAATGGACCCTATCTTGGCCCAAACCCCCTAATCGATTTCGGACCAGAGCCAAAAATCGCGTATTAATTTTTCCGAAAACTTTTGTTCAAACATTTCTCCATACAATTCAAAGCTTTGTCTCAAAATGCAAAAAATCGAGAAAAGACCATTTTTGCTTCCAAAATATGGCCATAGCTTTTTGAGCACAGGGTTAATACAAATTTAAACTACCCCATCGTTTTCAGCGTGTCAAAATACATAGAATTGACCAAAATTAGACCTCGCGGAAATTCAGACAAAAATCGTCGATTTTCCTCCTTAAATGCCTGGACTATTGACAGAACGGGCTATTCCTTTATTCGGTGCCACATTTGCTGGTGTGATCGGCAGTGAACGTGTTGTCATAATATTTCTCTCTACAATCGGAAATCGGCCAGATGATTAGCGCTTCAAATGACACGCGAAACAGAGCGAATAGTGTCGAGTATTTCGACAATCCCTACTACTCAATATCTCAAAAACGGTCGTACCTCTTTTGAACTTTCAAGCCAGTAAGTTTCGAGAATCATTCCATAATTTGTGTTAAGATTTCTGATAAGCAATGAAAGAGTTCACACTTTACCACTATAAATGAGAAACAATCGCTACTTGGTAGCTGAAAGTCCCAAGTACTTGACAGTATTTCAATTTTATAAGTATGATAGTTCCTTATTCATAGTGTCCAAATTTTGAGTGGATTGCATTTATCATTTGGCCGCTACACGAGAACATACTTCATGCCATATAACTCGATTCAAGATTAAATGGCAAAAATTAACAAATATAACATGTGTTGACAATGTCCGTCTTTCTAGTCGATTCCTCATGGATGATCTCTCTCAAATAAGCCTTCCTTATTTCGAATTATCTCGTATTGCTCTATTACTATTTGTTCAAGATTTCTCTCATTTTCAATTTGCACCTAGTACATTTAAATAACGAGGAGGCCACGCAACTGTACGGCATTATCCTCTTTTGAGGGTTAATCTAACTAAAATGAGGAGGTGATCCATCATGCATAAACCAACTTACTGATCTATTTGCGTATGGTACATTAACTATTAGATCTGTAAGGTCGTTCTCCAATAAATTGAAATATGTTTCACCATTCAAGTGAGGAGGAATTATAAAAGGTCCATTTCCACCATTTTCGAATGGATTTTCCATGAACATGTTTTTTCTGAAAAAAAATGTAGGAATGCTTTTTTGAAGCAAAATTTTCCCAAAAACCTATAATTAGTTTCAGAATAAAATAAAATGATGCGATCCAAAATAAAGCAGAAAATGTGTTGCAAGTTCCCCGTACCGTCGCTTCTGTTAAGAAGCTTCGTCAACCGGTATCTACCATATAAAAAATTTTGCATCGATAATTACTAAAGCCAAATTACCAAAATTGGAAGCTTGGCATGTTATGGTTCCTGAGTCATAAAACGAAAAACATCTTTCAGTCTTCATCTTTAAAGCTTCGTAGGCTCTTTATTGGAACATTTCCGGACTTGATTTGATATACATTTTTCTTATTTTTTTAGTTTGGCATATGAAATTCCGGATATGCTATATAGACATCTAGAAATGGTTCACCTTCCGCATAAAAGAAAACAAAATCAGTAATGATTTAATTCCTATGGGCCTCATTATCATTATCTGGATGAAGGGAAGGAAACGGGCAGACGATAAGCTCCCCGAATAACCGTTTTTTGGATAACTGGGAAATTTCCTACTCGGGACATCTTTGTTTTCCAGAATAACAGCTGCTGTCCTGATTCACAACAGTTTCAATAAAATGGAGAAGGGCATACAGTAGATTTGTCGTAGGAATCGGTTGGAATGTATAAATGAGGGTGATGGCAATATATAAAGGAATATTAAAAAATTAATCAATAACTGAAGAAATATAATAAACTATTTAACTAGCTTGATATGGAACAACTTGTTCTATCGAAAATAATTTTAAAGTAAAAAAAGCAACTCTAGAGCACAAACAATTTAAATCAATCTAGAAATTAATATTGAAATTAAACCTTTAAATATCATTTATAGATAAATTCACTTACAGATTCTAAATCTACTATGCGAATCGGACATAATAACATATTACTCCATCTATACATTTTGACCAATAATAATAAAGATTCTTGACCCAGTATGAATTATATATGGAAATTCTCGGGAAATATGTCACATTACACTCTGTTTTACCACCCTGTTCTTGAGACGAAAATTTAAAACAGATTGTAATCTGACCTATTTCCCGAGAATTTTCATATATAATTTTGACCAATCTTATATTCTGTTCTTTCATAGTAAAATGCTATAATATTAATGATATGAAGATAGAAATCAACCTAGCTCTCACCGGCTTAAACTAAAAAATTTTGCGGATCGAATTTGATTCAGTAGACTCTACAACAAAAGTTTAATTAGATGGATTCACCATATAGATGTCGCAACTCTTTTTTTCGATTAAAACTCTAAAGAAAAATTACGCTGCTAAGGTTATCAAAACTTATAATCTCAACCAAATGATCCAATTATCATTTATCTGAACCTATATTTACGGACTCGCCGATCATCGAACACCTTCAAGTTGCGGAGAAGTTTACTTTTACGGAATTTATCATTTGGTTTTTCAGCAATACACGAAAATATATTATGTAAAATCATCTCTTGATTGCGATGATGAGACGACACAGAATTAATGTCGTTGGGAATAACGATGAATTGATATTACCTCAAAGTTTATTGACCCCTACGTATACCCTGATCTTACCCAACAAGCCGCGCGCCGACTCGCCAATTCGTTACAAATAATGAAAATCATGTGGTGAACTGTTTACGCTCAGTTTGAAATGCAAGAAAAATGAGAATAATGCGGAATAACTATCAGAATACGGCGTTGTCATTTCTCCTCGACGTCGAGGACGCCTACAAATCGACAGGCTGAAAGTACTGCATACACCTGACTAATACACATGAATGGTAGCGAACGCCTCTAACGGCAGTCACGTTGTACTATCAGTATACTTTTAATACACAAAACGACAGGTTGCACTAGCATCTGAGCGTCCAGACAAATTTTTGCCAACGGGTTCAGCGAACAAGTATGAATGATTTACTACGGGGAAACTTCCAAGCGTCCGTATACGGACGCTCTGTAGGAACCGGACGCTTGGAAGATAGCAATCCGTCAATGTACGGACGCTCGGAAAGTAGTAGGATAAATATATATATATATATATATATATATATATATATATATATATATATATATATATATATATATATATATATATATATATATATATATATATATATATATATATATATATATGTAGAACTGGATTCTCGGGTATTGATCCGCGTTGTGTGGTTTCGGTCCTCAAAAGGACCAATTTCACGACGTTTCGGCAAAGTCGCATTTGCCATCTTCAGGTGATTCGACCGTAGAGTCTGGAAAATCTAGGCAGTACTGCCTAGATTTTCCAGACTCTACGGTCGAATCACCTGAAGATGGCAAATGCGACTTTGCCGAAACGTCGTGAAATTGGTCCTTTTGAGGACCGAAACCACACAACGCGGATCAATACCCGAGAATCCAGTTCTACACATTACGTCCGCGAGAACCTAAGAAGAAATATATATATATATATATATATATATATATATATATATATATATATATATATATATATATATCAGTGTATTATATTTATTCTTTTTTTCTTATCCTGGCTGTTTAATGAATAATTTTTTAGAAGAATTAGATAGACAGAATGTACAAACAAAAATACTTGAAACATTAACAGATACTGAAATATTTTTGAATTCAAAAGATTCTGAAAAATATACAAATACTAAAATATTTCATAAAAATATTCGAAGTCTGCAAAAAAATTTGAACGAACTTGAAGTAGTTATGCAGGCATTGAACTATGATATTGATATTATTATTCTCACAGAAACATTTAACATAGATAACACAAGCAGGTTTCAAATAGAAGGTTTTGATCTTCATTACAATGAAGGTAAATTAAATAAAAATGATGGTGTAGTTCTATATATCAATAAAAATGTGCCATATTCACTTAAAACATTTTCTGATAACAATTTCAATTTCTTAAGATTAGAATTAAATGACAAACAATCTACAGGCATAACAGGAATGTACAGAACATACGACCATGATATCGACGACTTTAATACCTATTTAAATACATATGTATCACAATATTGTAATTTAGAGAACGAATTCACCTTGGGGGTGCATTTACCACCTGTTCCCTATCACATTCATGAATATACTAATATTTTTGCAGAGAATGGTTTCACTTCACTCATAAATGTTTTTACACGTACAGAAGGGAATATTAAATCCTGTTTAAACCATATATATGCTAAATCTAATCTAAAACTTCAGTCAGCTATTTCAAAGTACAAAATCTCTGATCATTATCCTACATTACTATCCATTGCCACTGAAAACAATAATCACATTACTAATAACCAAATTAACAATAGAACTATTAAAACTGTAAACCATCAACAACTTATCCATAATATATCTCAAACAAATTGGAATACAGAAATAAATTGGACAAACATTGATCTGGCTTCTAAAAAGTTTGTGTGTTATGTAACAGAGGCCATAGCAGCTGCTACTCAACTACAGAATACTCCCTCCAAAATATATAAGAGAAAACCTTGGATAACAAGGGGTCTCATAAATTCAATAAATATAAAAAACAGAATGTATCTAGACATATCTAAAAATCCAACAGACCTACAATGTAGAGAACGTTATAGAATTTATAGAAACCATCTAACTCATCTAATTAAATTAACAAAACAAAACTATTTCAAAAATAAGATAAATGAAAATTTAAGTAACCCTAGAATGATTTGGAAAATTAGTAACGAAGCTACCAACAGAAAAAAAAGAAATAATGAAGATATTAAACAAATTAAAGTCAATAATATTCATATTAGTTCAAAAACAGGTATAGCAAATAAATTTAATGAATATTTTGTAAATGCAGGAAATAACATAATAAAATCTATTAATCCAAGTCGTCAATATTTATCTAAAAAATTGACAACACATAATGAAACAATGTTTTTAGAACCGGTATTAGAATCTGAAATACTTAATATAATAAATTCCTTAAAAAATGGAAAAGCTCCTGGATCAGATGGAATTACTCCAGTTATTCTCAAATTAATTGCAAATAACATACTAAGCCCTCTAACAAGACTAATAAATTTATCTTTTCTGACTGGCAAGTTTCCAAATATTTGTGGACCTTGCAAAAGCCTTTGACACCATTAATCACAAGAGATTGCTCAGTAAGCTTGATAGAATAGGTTTCCGAGGGAACTCTCTCAATCTCATTCAAAGTTACTTATTAAATAGAGAACAAATTGTTGAGATTGATGGAGAGATAAGTGGACCTCTCACTGTTACATGTGGCGTGCCACAGGGGACAGTGCTTGTACCTCTTCTCTTCATCATTTACATCAATGACTTAGCATCTCAAATAGAGATTGATGGTGTCAAAATTATAATATATGCAGACGATACTGTAATTATTGTTGAAGGTGATTCTTGGGAAAATGCTACTATTAAAGCTGAATGTTGTTTAAGAACTATAAATGCCTGGCTTGATAATAACCTTCTAAAGCTGAATACAGATAAAACAAAGTTTATATGTTTCACCTCCTATGAAAAATATTTACCCGATTTAACCGATTTGACAATACATGCGTATGATTGTGCCTCACAGAACTGCCCGTGTTCAAAAATAAATAGGATAAAATACATAAAATATTTAGGAATCACATTAGATGCTCATTTGAGGTGGGAACGTCATATAGAACTACTCACAAACCGTATAAAGAAGCTTCTATATCTATTTAAAACTTAAAAATATTCTACCTGGTAAATTTCTGAAAACAACGTATTACGCTATAGTGCAATCCTTAATAACATACGGTATTTTATCATGGGGAGAAACATTCAAAACTAAACTAAACTGCTTAAATGTGATTCAAAAAAGAGTTATTAAAATCATTTTAAACAAACCTCAACTATTTTCTAGTAGTGTTTTATTCAAGCAATTCCGAGTATTTACCGTAAAAGAGTTATAAGTTCTTGAACTGTTGAAATTTTATTACAAAAATAAAAATATCATTATTTCTTCTTCCCATAATTATTATACAAGATCAGTATCAAGAGTGTAAATGCATTCCTTTAAAGACAAATAAAACTATTCTGCAGAAGTGTCATTTATTCTACCTACCAAAAATTTACAAATATTCTTCCTAACAACTTGAAGTTTTTTGAAAAGAATATCAAATTATTCATCAGATGTGTGAAAAAATGGATAGTAAATACAAAAGCTAGTTTGGATGAAATTGTTACATAATTTTATTATACAATAATATTAACTGGTTCTTTTTTGGTTTTATTTTTTCTATTGAATTAAAGGTTTTTTTTTTGTTATACATATACATATAAATATATATTAATATTACCTAAAATTAACTAATTATATTTAATTTATTTTTATTCTATATTTACCTTTTATTTTATTTTATTTTATTTTAATTATATTTTTTTGTCTTATCTCATACTCAAGCCAATGCGGCTTAAATGGGAAAACAAATATGTTAAAAATATTACATAACTATGTATGTAATTAGATTAAAGACAACAAATTTGTATTAAGGGGCAAAAAAATAAATTTATTTATTTAAAAAAAAATATATATATATTTACAGAAGTTCGGATTGAAAATTAACATTTGGATTGGTACTTAATATATTTTTTCGTATTCAAAAAATAACGTTGGCCGTTACACTCTTAAATCGAAAACAAGTATGCGAATTTTTATAAATAAAATATGTTCAAAGAAATTCCTAAGAAAATACGTATCACGTAAGTGTCCGACATTATTACTAAAATGCAGTAAATTTTAGAAAACTGATAACATCCTATTACATTTCGATGATGGCATGTCTTTCTAATTCAAAGAAGTAGGTAACAAGGTACTGACACTGAAAGGATATTTTCATTTATATGAGATAAATGAGAAGATATTTACTTCACAAAGGTGTTTATCATTCTTAACATTGGGTTCATGATATCTTATGTAAATAGAGACTATACTTTAAAGTAGTTGTCCGGTAAGGTTGTGTTGCAGTCAGAGAGAGAGGAAAGCTTCTCCAGACGTTTTCATTACCTGGTCGACTATATCTCAAAATATAAGCTATGATCTTACTGGTTTAACTGTCATAATGAAGAAAATGATAATTCCAACATTGTTACAATTTCTCTAGTCACCACTATTCTTGTAGATGCGCATTTCATCTACTGTCCCATGACTATTCAATGTTACCGGCTTTTACCTAAAGATAAGTATTGTGTCTTGTTTTCAGAAGTTTTGCAAGACCCAGCTGTTATCAATAAAATGTCAGACACGAAAGCAGCTGGAGAAGTGAAGGCTTTGGAAAATTTTTATACAACTTTACAATGTGAACCAGACAAAGCGTTCTATGGGAAGAGCCATGTTGAAAAGGCTAACCAAGCACAAGCCATTGAAACTCTACTCATTTCTGATAATTTATTCAGGTAAAAACCATTGTTATTTATACATAATGGAACAGCAGTGACTTAGTTTCTTGATGAATCTTTTCCCAATCATTTGAGTGGTGCGCTGCCAGAAGCCCCGATTTGTCCCTGCTGGATTACTTTTTATGGTGATTTTTATAAAATTGTTTGTTTCAAGATACTCCACGTGACAAACATTTTACGTCAAAATTTAACATTAGAAATAACTCTACGAGCAAGAGGAAGAGTGATCCAGCGGGCGGTTACGAATCTGGGAAAACGAATGCGGAAATGCATAGGTGCAAGGGGTTATTCGAGGATTTACTTCAAGTTAGTTTGTTTCTTCAGTTGTTACTTAATTAACTTTTCTGATAATTCAGTAGAGGTTTTATTAAATATTGCCAATAATTGCTTTAGTTATAATTATTTTGTATTTGGTGTTAATATAGATTGTCATCAGTATTTTAGATTTAGTCATCTATTATTGACTGAATTAATGAAATCATTTTCTTTATGAATGTTTGATTGACATAAATATTCTCTGCTGTTGGATAAATCTGAATAAAGCGGTCTCTTAAACTCATCCTATTTATTATTTACCATATTTTATATGAAAGCACAATATTGAAAAATAAACCGAAGGAAATGTCAGCTTTTGATATCGAAGCGGCATTGACTACAAAATATTCAATTGATGTGACAGACACTACATGGAGTTGGTGTATGGCATTTCATACCCTCATGGCAGATAATTATAAAATCTTGGATATTTCATATTTATTAAATATATTTATGGGCCAAGCGATAAACTAATTAATAGAATTGATATAATAAAATACTTTCTACTTTGTTTACTGTCACTTATATTCAAGAAACGGTAAAGTGACTAAAGTTTCGACAAAATGATACTAATGTGTGAATGAACATGAAAGATCTTATGATATTTATAGTCAAAATGAGGTACAATATATGGAACTACAATGCTGGGATGGCATAAGTGAAATAGGATGATAGGGTAATCACGTAATTAATTCAGAATTAATTTTCATTCAATAGCTCTTATTCCTTCAGGTCTGCAGTGTAATTTTTAGATCTGTAGCTATTCTCTTGCAACAGATTACTTCTAATAGACGATCAAAAGAAATTATCATTATATCAAATTGTCAATAAAACACTAATTTACATTTTGATAAAAATTGTTCCACTCAGAATCAGTTATCAACTCATTCTCAAAACGTTTAATCAAATTTTGCCCTTTATTGGATTAACTTAATTGTCGAAATATATATTCCGGTTATCTTTCCATTGCGTGAATGTTTATTCCATAATATAGTTAATACGACAATTTAATTTAATTCTTCTGTTACAGATGTCAAGATGTTAATGTTCGTAAAGAATATGTTAATCTAGTTGATTCAGTTCGTGAGTCTGGGGGAGAGGTCAAGATATTTTCATGTTTGCATGTATCTGGAGAGCGTAAGTATATCAAATAATATACACTTACACTGTTATAAGTTTACTTACTACCGATATGACACTGCTATGTGGTTTTTTCATATCCCTGATAATATAGGTTACCATTAGCGGTAAAAAGAATGAAAAATACTTATACATAGTACCGTTTGTTAATTGCAAAATCCCAATATTAAAACATTGCCACAAATTCATATCTATGGTTTCTGTGTTTACCTAGTGTGAAATCATTTTAACTTTCGGAAGTTCTAGTTGATAACTCCTAGTTTTCAGAATGCCAGTGTGGGGAAACAATTTGTCACCATTAATTCTAAATTACAAGTTTTGTGTAAATTTTAGTTTAATTCTCCAACTTCTGAAAGTTAAGCAATTATATTTAATAAATAGTAATTTGTCCTGTAGAGGTATGCAATACATTCTAAAGCACTTCTGAATACTCGTGATATTATTTGGCTGTGTATTTGGCACGCCTTTTATATTCAGTTTTATTGACTTTCTGGAGTAACACTCTCGGCTAGTTCTTGATCTATTGTTGAAGCTGCTGCTTAACTCTCCAAAATATATACACATGTGTCACAATGCTAGGTTTCATTTTGAATGTCGCGCCATTTCCGATCTATAAAAAACAGCTGCTATTTTTGACATTGTCGTGTAGGCACACTAGGATTTAGTAGTGATGGGAATACCGGTTCCTCCCAAGTCGCGTTACTGTCACGAACTCGAACGCTCCAGAAAAATACCGTGATTTAGTAACAGAGTTGCCATGTCATTCGCTGATAGTACGAACCGAAACAACTAGGGCGACGAGTAACGAATAACGAAATGAATCGACAACGGGTTCAGCACAGTCAAGGGGAATCATTGAAGTTCAACGCTATCTTGAAGAGTCACCAATCCCCAGAAAAGAAGATCTTTTAATTTGGTGGAAAAATAATTTTCCGGACCTGAGCTCGATTGTACTGGAAAAATTTATTGCTGTTGTTACGTCTGTACCGTGTGAAAGGCTTTTCTCGAAATTCGGATTAATATTACCAGATCGGCGAAATCGCCTAAGTAGCGCAAAAATAAAACAGATATTATTTATTAATTACAATCAACACTGATTTATTTGAGTAATACCTTATGACGCTAGTTATGTTATTTTATAAAGTATTACTTTTGAATTCTTGTTACGTTCCTCCTGAGACTGATTTGTTCCATTTATTTCCATTTTTTAGTTATTCTTTTGTACTATTGGATACTATTTGGTTTCTTTCCAAATCGTTTATTTTTCTTGTTTATTTTGCAAATATGTATTACATATTATTTACCAATTTGGAACTACCACTTTTTCATCTAAGACTTTTCGAATCTTTCTCCAAGACCAAGTGTGGGTATACCTAATACCGATTCTCTCCCGCGCTCTTCACTAAAACATGGAACGTGGAAGGGCAACAAGCTCATGGGTAACAAAGTGCCTGTTTCGTTCCACTCTTTCCGAGTAACCTCCGAACTAACCTCGTTCCTACGGTATCTATAAGACTTCAGTGACTCAACTCAGTCGGTTCTGTGGAACCGGTTACTTTATGGTTGTGGAGCGCGCGACAACGTTACAAAAAAATACCGCTCCAAAATCACGGTATCGAAATACCGACCCATCACTAGGATTTAGTAATGTAGCGGTATACGGTAGAGCAACGCGTATTTATTATTAAATCTCATTACAAATATGGAGCTATTTGAAAACAAACGTTGATGCCAATAAGCCAGAAACAAGTCGCAGCTAAAGGACGAGGTATACAGTGTATTGACCTAAGATTCGAAAATTTATCAAATTGATGAGTATCCTGTCAGTTGAGTCGAGGGGGGCAATTGAACGATATTGTGTTCCATATTTAATTTGTACTTCATATTGACATAACAATACCATTGATTATCAAATTATGTATACCTTTTATTACAAAATCATAATGAAACCTATTACTTTGTCACCCTTTATTTAAAATATCAAGCATATCCGTACCGTCAATCAACCTGCCTACTATTTATATAACCTAGTAAACACATTTTAATATGCTGCACCCTAAGCTGTTATAATTCCATTTATTCAACAAACCATTACACAAAGTATAATATACCATTCACATCTTCGTCAAACCATATCAGTATGAATCAAATCTATAATTCTGTGTCAAATAAGAGTATGTTAGTACATTTATAAGTTTTCAATCCCTATTATTGAAGCTTAATCAAGTTGATACATCCATGTCAAATATTCAAATAATTTAGGTAGTGTCTAGACTCTAGGTACCGGTAATCGAATAAATCCCGGTAGACGTAATAGGCTAACCGCTATTCCATATACACTATTCAATATAGATCCAGCATCAGTATTGGTAGCCGAAGCGGCAAATACTTTAGCTTCCAATAATAACGTAGGTTCAAAACTCCATGCGGCAAGGTCATCGCAGGTTAGGTTAGGTTAAT
The DNA here is from genome assembly GCA_958510875.1 of Endomychus coccineus. NCBI lineage: Eukaryota > Metazoa > Arthropoda > Insecta > Coleoptera > Endomychidae > Endomychus > Endomychus coccineus. Next base: position 108,656,794 of record OY294069.1, read on the forward strand.
TTTTTCTCTAGTTAGTTTATTGCATTTTCAAATATTTTTGGGAATATTAGGTTAGTTGGTTATTTGAAATCTGATTGTATTGAATTATTTAATATATTCAATGAAATATATCAAAGTACTCTTCCATAATTATTTTAAACGTTGACTATTGATACGTCGAAATACCCGGCTGGATTTATATGTAGGTCAGGTTGAAAGTGGTGGTCTAGTGGGTTGAGTCGTAGACAGATACTTCGGTCCCCTTTTGTTGGTTGAGGATCGAATCCTTCATTTCGGTTGATTCTATTTTTATAGGATGTAGGTATAATTAGTATTCATAATTACATTAAATTTTCTTTATTTTAATTTAACTCCTACCGAAAAAAAATTTACTTTACATCAGTCTTGAAGTTTTCAGCAATAATATTCAACTAGCTGGACAAAATACATATTTCGGTATTCTGTAACATTCTCTCAAGAAAAACGCCTACATTGAAAAGGATGTATTTTATTCACACAACGATTATACTATTTATATATTTAGGGCAATATTTTCAACCATCATAACATATTATCTCGTATTAAAACCCTACAATAAATTGTCACTTAAAGACATACTCTAACCATCAAAATCTATACACTGGGAATAAATATAGTAATGGCGCCGTCTGAGAATACGCATAATCCGTTTGTAAATATAAAATAACCAAATATGACGATACAATTAAATGTATAAGCAAAACTGTGCGCGTAAAGTGTGTTGACCTAAATATGGAATAGTAGAATAATTTACGTGAAGATAAGAGCAAATTGTCTATGTCTTTCGCGTTTGGAAATGTACAGCATGTGAGGAGCGTATATTAAGCAAAAGTAATACCTCCCACACATATAGTTGATATATGCTCCTGGCGGCGAGTAAATCAACTGTTGACATACCGAATTCAATGTTCTGTCTGCATCGGCGGTTGTGATCTAGGTGAAAATGTATTTTGTTTTCCGATTTCGAAACCCCTCAGTTTTTTTAATTTTTATGTATTTTTGGTAATATGTACTAGGTTAGTAGTATATTTGAAATGTGATTGATTGATTGATGTTCATTCTTTGCACACTCATTTGATTTTCCCTGGCATTGAACGCATGTAAGTGCATGTACACTCGGGTGGGAGGTATGACTTGCTTAATGATCCTCGTCAATATGTGTATAACGTCAAGCAAATCCCTCAATTGCAATAGGTACTGAGGAAGCATTTGTACAGCAAATTAAAACTGAAATTCATGAACTGAAAACTTACATGGAAATGGCGCTATAGACCTTGAAAAATAGCTACACTGACCAACTAAGTGACTTGAGAAAGACGATTAATTAACAATCGCGACCAATATAACGCCTAACTCAATGCATGAGTTCGGTGCATCGGGACATGAAATCTAACATCAACAATGTGAAAAATAAGGAACCTTCTAAATTTTGAAGTAAAAACTGAAAAAGTAAACGATTCTGATCGATCAAAACAAAACAGCTTCAAACAATCAAACTAGCACTATAGAAAATGAATATTCTCATGCGTTAAACAATATCATCAATCTAAATGATTTATAAAACGTGGATAAAGCGGATGAAACAATTGAAGATGATGCTGAAGCTACATGGTGTAAAGTAGTTAGAAAAACGCGAAAATCAAAGATCAAGAACAAGAAAACTATCAAAACGTAAACATAAACAAAACGGAGATTAAACTTAAACCAATAATAGGTATGTCAACCAAAAAATCTCGTAACAAGCGGTCCTTAAATAAATGTAGTACATGTGCATGTCTGTCGATTAGATCCAATAACTTCTGAAAAACATAATAGATTACTTGAAATACGTATCAATAAATGTACGTTGTGAAAAACTGCAATCAAAATATCCGGCTATATACTCATCTTTTAAAACAACTTCTCCTAGTCACTACGCAGACATCATTGTGTATTCAAAAACATGGCCGAAAGGGTTAGCTATAAACGAGTTTTTTAGAAAGCGCAAGATATTCCACATTGCAAGAGAGCGCAAACACAAAAATACATTCAGAAAAATAATAAGTAGCCAAAATTTCGAAATACTAAATTTAAATTTACAATGCTTAGGAAACAAAATTGGACACATCTGAATTGTGGCTAGAAAAGGTTAATGTAATATAATCGCCCTATGTCAAACAATGAACTGTCTTGGAGGCTGTATGAACTTTCATGCCGTTGGAACTAGCTTGTCCCATGGATGTTGCGGGTACCAGCATATGTCGCAGGTGTCATGGTGCTGTATGACCCTGTGGTGTTGCCATTTCAAAGATTCGTGTTATTTCTGAATAATAAACTATAAAAGAGTTCACACTGTAGATACAATAACACTATAAATTTGTAGTAGAGATTATTTCTTATTTATAGTTATTTTTGAATATTTAGCTTAACCGCTTGGTTATGGAGGAGTTGAGAACAATCAATTTCAGTGTAGTACATTTATGTCAAATATATCTAGTTAAATTGTCGGGGTTACTCAAGTATTTTCAAAATAATTAAAAATTAATACTGTTTTCATTCTCACAATCCCATTTCTTATTATAAATCGTTACATGTTTTGGGGTCTATAATTTTCACTCCCTTATCAAGTAAATATTATAAGGGATTCATTATTATAAGTTATCATTTCATACAATTGTAGTAGAATGTACATCGTAAAATCGTTTAGTATTTAACCATGTTCCTTACTTGGAATTAGAGCGTTTTCTTTTTCAAATTGTCATTTACTTTTCAGAACCTTCGCACTCTTGAAACATTCCCCTGAGATCGTATTAAATTCTTGCTCTATTCTTTTTCAAGCCTCTGCTTTTATTTTATCCGTGTTCACATCATGTTTTTTGCATTGTATACATTCTCTTTCCTTTTTTACCAATGACATCATTGTAGATTGTTCTTTCGTAGAAAAATTTTAAGATCGTTATACAATATTGTTTTCTACCCAACACTTCAAATAAACCTATTAAAAGAATAAAACCTTTAGCACAATATGATGTACATATATGATGATATACTTACATCATGAGTTTTATACTATAGTAATGTTTACTTACATGAAATATTTCAAAATTTATTTATTTATTAAATATAAGATTTGTAAAATAAATTATTGATTCGCTCTCACTAAAGATATAACCAATTTTCATTTTTATACGTTTAAGGTCATAAAGCGCGGCACCTTAATAATTTCAGAGAGAATCTGATAATTTAAACTTAACTGTTGTAAATTCACTAGAACCAGTATTGCCACCATACCGAAGTTGAAGTTAGTAGACCATTTGGTTACTGTAGATTGTACAATGCAACACGGTTGAAAGGTTCTAAAAACAACCGGTGTGAAAACAGAAACGGTCGTCGCGCCAGGAACAAAATATTTATGCGCAAGGTTGCCATATGTTACTCCTTCGAGATCTGCCGAATTGATATTGCAATATTGGCTTTATTTAATATCTAGACTTCTAAGATTTTGTTTACATTTCTGGCTCAAAATTTTTTCTTACCAGGGTTTTGTACCTCATAAAATTACCAACAACCTCTACATAGGTCATTTTCATCTCAGACGTAAACACTACACTTCAAAAACAGCGAGAATCGGCCAAAAAATGTAAACAATTGCATTTTTGGAAAACAGCCCCACAAAAAAGGGGGGCATATTGTGTAAAAGTGTTCCTACATACACCCCCCCCCCCCCCCCCCGACCAAATGAAATCAGGTACCCCATTCCAGATGATGATGTCAAGGCTCACCCTGGAAAACCCCCGTGCGCAAAAAAATCTCCAAAACGGATATGCATCGTTTCTCGAAAAATTTTTTCTCTGTTTATTCTGAACGAGCTCAGAGCCCTATTTCAGATTTTGTATCTAGATCATCTCCCTGAAAACTACACCCGTATCCGAACAAATCTCCAAAACAGTTAATTCATCGTTCTCGAAATTCATTTTTCACTGTACCTATATTCATCATAACAAGCTAAGAAAACATCTACCCCATTTCAGATTTTGTATGTCAAGGCTCACCCTGGAAACAAACCCCGTATACGAAAAATCCATAGCAGAGTTAATTCTTCGTTTCTGGAAGTTTCTTTTTCACTTTTTCACGGGGTTAGTTTTCAGGGAGAATTTTAGGATTCACAATCTGAAATGGGGTAGGTATGATTTCTCGGCTCGTTCTGAATATACAGTGAAAATGAAATTTCCGGAAACGATGAATTAAGTCTTTTTCGAAAAATTTGTAGGATTTTTTGCATCAGCAAAAACCGTTGAAATGTTTATTTTAAGGCAAAAGAAATAGCAAATACCAAGAAAAAAAATACATTCGAATAAAAAAAGGTGGCTGAACTTTGCAAAATTATTGTAGGTATTAAAATAAATAACTTGTAACACCGAAAAAAATACTTGTAGTTCGCTCGAAAATACATTGATCTATCAGTTACTCTAAGCTAACCTATGCTGCGGTCAAAGTGCCGTATTATACAACAATGAAATTTGACCCGTGTAAAACTGCGAAAATGTTAGCTCTGTAGTTTGTTAAAGTACAAAACAAGGATTACTTCTGTACGAAATCTATTTAAGTCCTGCCAATACAAATGGTAGTTGGTCCTGCGTTTGCCCTTGGTACAATCGAATATTTCGTAGGTTATTCGGCTTAAAATTTATAGCGCAGCTTAATCTTAAGCTCTTACAAATAGCCTGCCTGACACATAACCTTGTTAAGAAATATGTGTCCTTCCTCAACGATATTCATTTATATCTCAAAAGGCAGTAAGCAGGCCAATTATTTGCTCTGAATTCATGTGGGGAGCATTTTTACTTCCCGTAGTGGAAATGTGATGTTTCAATATCTGTTCTCAATTGACTTCTAAATCTTTCAAATGATATTCCAGGACTTTTTTTTTTGTTGGGAGGTGGTTGAAACCTTTTATGGACACCTTATGGTCCTGTTACATCCCATAAGGTAGTGTGGGAGTCCCTGAGTCCCGAACTTAATCACCTCAGATATACCCACAAAACACTCCACCTCGTGTTGTAGGCTCGATCCTGCAACCAGGGCAGTCTCGATGACACTTGGGCTTGACAGCCCATTGTATCTTGCCGCACCACTTTCTCGGGCCATCGGAAAAATTCCGCAGTCGCAGTATTCGAACCAGGGACCAGCAGCCACAGTGATTAGAAGATCGATTCTTCTACCACTAAGCTACCAGGCCCTTCCAGGACTTTTCTGCACTGTTTATTCTTTATTTATGCTAGCGTTTAAAAGCCTTTAGGCATTCCCAAACATGTTTCAACTCATGTGAGAAGGTGTAGAGAAAGGAGTTTGATACTTGCAGAACTATAATGGCAAAACTGAACTAATTTGATATCTCACATTTAAGATGCATTCATATATTTTATCCATCTGAGGAACACAGTTTAGCTATTACAATCTATCGAATCAAACTATTGAGGCCCCAACAGAAGCTGTGGAAAATAATAAATTGATACATATTTTATGTTTGCAGAATTAGAACAACTTACTGGGGTAGCTGCCATATTGAGATTTCCAATGCCAGAGTTAGAAGAAGAAGACAGTGAAGAAGAATGATTTTAATATTTTAAGAAGTGATGTATGTAATTGTATAATTTATTATGTACATTAGTGCATATTGTTTTAAGTAGGATCATTACCCTATAATTTAATAATAAAGTGTCGGTGTATGATAGTCATTATATGAAGTACTTTATTTCTTAAAAATACAGAGCAGTATATTGTTATTGATTCCTTGGGAATGTTTTATTTTCAGTTCATGTTACTATTTATTCATGGAATTCCATATTTACATAAGATATTTATTACAAATGTAAACAGTTAAAATATTTGGTGTAAAAAGATAACTGAATTTATGGGAAATTTATATTTATAACTAATTTTTATAATAATATTACTGAATTCTTACAGAATATACCTTGCATTGAAATCATGAATTGATTTTATCGACATTACCTACCCACAATCTAAATTAACCATCGAGTTAGAACTGGATGTGAGGACTAATTACAATAGAATGAATTATATTGTCAGCTAAGAACTAGGTCATTCAAATATCTGTGTTGACAGGTTTTTCTAGGAAAAGTTGAGTTTTAGTTTTATTTGCGGCGCACATAAACTTAGTTTTTGCCAGTCTTTGAGGTTGACATGATTGCACAACATTCACTGCAGTGAAAACAATATATCAATTATCTGGTGGTGACTGTCTTCTGAGCCCAGCTGGAACTTTTCAAATATATTTGATGAACTTGAATATTAGACTTCCGCGGATAGCTAATCTTGAAAAATCTTGGCTTCCGGATGGATTCCGCGTCACAATAGCTCGACTTGATGCCGACGTTTCGCCAACCATTACAGCTGGTATCTTCAGGACAGGCTTGAACTGAAACTGGTTCTATTGGTTTCTGTAACCGTATTTATTGTAAGAAAAATTCTTCACGCTACACAGTTCACTGCCTTTATTCCGGTGGTTAACTCCGTACCGGCACCTGACCCTGCCGTTGTGTGATCATGTGCGAAGTGGAATTTTCTAGGATGGGTTTCCAAATATTGGGAAGGTAATAATATCCTGAGTCACGGTTCAAATTATTTGGATGTTTTAGAATTTCTATAGCTTCAAGGATTTTTCGCTGATGAAAGTTTGGGACTCGGGCTAGGATTTTAGTATCTTCGAAAAGGATTTGATGATTAGTGTCAAACTTGTGTTCACCAAGTGCAGATCTACTGGTGTTTACGAAGCCTTGTACAGCGTTCATGTTCTTTCATATATGTAGCTACTGTACGACCTGTTTCACCAATGTAGACTTTACCGCAAGAACAGGGAATGCTATAAACACCTTCTGAGTGAAGAGGAGGAAGGGGATCTTTGATAGGTTTGTAAAACTAAGATAAGCTCAGGTCGATTTGAAATTCAAGCGATGTGTATTTCTTTATGACTTTTTGAATGTTGTAATGGGAGAAATTGTTTGAAAATAAAGCAGATGAAAGATGTTTTAATTTTAATTTCAAGGATTGAGGTTGAGATGAGTTGACAGCTCTGTGGACCAAGGAGTTTATGACAGATTGCTTTCGGGCAGGGTGGTGGTGGGAAAGACCATTGAAGTATCTATCGGTATGAGTGTGTTTTCGATACACAGAATTTCCTAAAGTACCGTCAGTCTGTCGACTAACCAACACATCTAGGAACGGGAGTGAACCTTGCGATTCGACTGCCATGGTGAAAAGGATATTGGGATGTACCAAAAGATCCCACCTCCTCTATATAACGTTGAATTTCATAAATTATCCGTCATTCTTCCCTACCTGATTCAGATAAGAAATTTCTTATCCCCCATTGTTCAAAATGTCCCCGTTTTTATGGTTTCCCTACAATTCATAAACCCCCAGTTCCCCTGAGACCAATTGTCAGCACTATTGGATCCTCTACTTATAAACTGTCTCGATCTCTGTCATCAATTCTCAAACCCCTTGTAGGTAATTCCAATAGTTTTATCTTAGATTCCTTTCATTTCGTTGAAAGACTTCAAACGCTAAAAGTTGACCCAGGCGATTTGCTCGTCAGCTTCGACTTTACCAATGTTCCCATTCCAGACACTTTCCATAATTTTTCAAATGTTACCTGCCAAAACCATTTCAATGATCTTGCTACCGTTATTCGATTTTTGTCTATCCTCCAGATATTTTCTATACGATGGCAAGTTTTACGAGCAGTCCCCGGGAGCTGCCATGGGTTCCCCACTTCCTCCGATCATAGCTAATATCTTCATGGAAACTTTTGAGCAAGATGCCATTGAGTCATCTGTTCTCAAACCGAAATGTTGGTTTAGATATGTCGACGACACTTTTGTTATTTGGCAACATGCTCGCGAAAAGCTTGTTCCCTTCCTCATTCATTTAAATTCATTACATCCCAATATCCTTTTCACCATGGAAGTCGAATCTCAAGGTTTACTCCCGTTCCTAGATGTGTTGGTTAGTCGACAGACTGACGATACTTTGGGACATTCTGTGTATCGAAAACCCACTCATACCGATAGATACTTCAATGGTCTTTCCCACCACCACCCTGCCCCAAAGCAATCTGTCATAAACTCCTTGGTCGACAGAGCTATCAACTTATCTCAACCTCAATCCTTGAAATCAGAATTAAAACATCTTTCATCTGCTTTATTATCAAACAATTTCCCCATTACAACATTCAAAAAGCCATAAAGAAATACACTTCGCCTAAAACTTCAAATCGATCTGAGCCACAAACCACCCGCCTGCTTTATCCACTGCCTATCTTCCATATATTGAAAATATAACATATCGAATTCCCAAAATCCTCAAAAAACATAATATTTCTACCCGTTTTTCTACTCTTCCAAAATTATCTCAGTTTTAAAAACCTATCAAACATCCCCTTCCTCCTCTTCACTCAGAAGGTGTTTATAATAGCATTGCCTGTTCTTGCGGTAAAGTCTACATTGGTGAAACAGGTCGTACAGTAGCTACTCGTGTGAAAGAACATGAGCACTGTACAAGGCTTCGTGATCTGCACTAACGGTCATTCCGTTAAGGGTGGTTATGTCATGTACCTGTGAATGTGATTCTGACAATGGTAATTTAAAACTTTCTTGTTGGATGTGAAGTATTTCAGGGTTTTCCGAGAAGTACGTGGTTGCAAATGTGGAATGCATTTTTCTTAATCTGTAGGTATGTTGATGTTCTCCTAAATCTGCGTCCTGTTTGATCTAAATAATCTGAAGAGCAATCTACACAGCTTAATCTGTACACAAAAAGTCAGGTGGCGAAAATATTTTTATCTGACATAAGTTAGGACAAATTAACCACTCACATAAGTCAATAATTAAAAGTACATGTATCATCTAGAATATTGAGAATAAAGATATTCATTCCAGCTTGGGGACAATTGCATTAAGCAGCCCTTAGTAGTTCCTGATTGATGTCCAGACCATAATACCAGTTGATTTGAGTTCCTACATCGTTATCGTTCACTATTATGAGCACTCCAGTTAAATGGAATAGAAAATACTTTAAAATTCAAATCAAACAACAAAATGTATTCATACTTGTGCTTTGAAAGAAAGTCTATCCGTCTACTTAAATTTTAATAGGGCAATTAATGTGATAAGGACGCAATTATTAAAAACCGTAAATAAAATAAAAAACGAAGAAGAAAACATTTCTGAACCAATAAAACCGTTAACCTTTTCTGTAGCGTCATCTGTTTTAAAGTAAACATACATGATGCTGTACAGGTAGAATTAATAGTTAGGCAATTAGTAGTAGGGGTATCCCAGTATAATCATTAGTAATTGATTACAAGTAATATTAGACAGTGTATCAAGGCATCAACAACTGTCTGACCATGTATGGTTCCTCTTCAACATACGTGTCATAATGAACCAATTAATTCTTTTTTTGAATCAAAACCTTTAACCATCATATTATGGCGATCCTTCCAAGATCCGAACCTGTAATTTTCTGATGTCATGTTACCTCCAATTCCTCTTTTGGTATAATTTTATCTCTTATTATTGTAACTAACACATTCATACTCAAGTGCACATAAGGACGCTCCTGTGTCCACTAGAAAATTAACATTCTTCCCATCCACACTAAAACTAGCACACACAATTCATACCTGCACTTATAAAAATTTCATGTTTATGCCCCTAAAAATAATTGTTCTCTCCCAGATGAAGGGTGGAAGGGCCTTGAACAAGATTAATGTACCTAAACTAGAATCAAAAGATGAAGCGGGGTCGTTTTGATGAATATTAATGTAGCATTTGAATTACGAGCCTCAATTTATCATGAAAACAGTGATATAAATAGCAGTCTATGCGATGCAAAAGAATCTAAAAATCGAACTATTATTACATGATAGGTGTAAACAATTAATTTGTAAAACATTTTAAGAAATTAGTCTTGAAATTGAAAAAATATGAATTTCTAGTGAAGAATGTAATCACATTACGCAATTTTAGACAAGAGCAATTTTATATCGAGCAAGGAAAAAATTATTACACTTATTGGAAATAAAGTGAATTAAAAAAACAAATGATTTCGAAACATAATTATCAAAATGACAAAATTATTGCAAATTTGCAAAATGAACCATCCAGAATAAACTTACCCTTTAAACACTCAGGAACACAATCAAATAAAGAAAGTCCCAAAAAAGTATGCCATCGGAATGAATAAAATAAAAAAATGCCAGTAATGGATTCCTACTAGCAATATAATGCAATTCAACAGATATCATGAAATCAAAAATATTAAAGCATTTATGTGCAAAATAAGTACACCGTTAATGAATCGAAATTGAAAAACCACCACCAGTTCTTATCGCAAATATAAAAAAGCAGTGATCAATTCATTATGTGACTTCCCTCACTTTTGTTAGCAAAATAGCTTTAGGACTTTTGGAAATGATTTAGAAACAGCTGATGAGAGACGTCAAATTAAACCCTATGTTACATTAAAATTTTATTTTAGGAGTTATTGAAATGACAAACTTTACTCTCATTGAAAATTCTTGAATTCCGCGTCACAGTAGCATATGAATTGATGCCGAAGTTTTGCCAACCATTACAAGTGGCATCTTCAGGGTAGGCTTGAGGCTTGAACTGAAACTGATTCTTTTGGTTTCTGTAGCGGTATTTATTGTGGTAAATCTTCACGCTACATAGCTGGAAATTGACCTTGCCGTTGCGTGATCATGTGTAAAGTGAAATTTTCGAGGATGGGCTTCCAAATGTTGGTAAAGTAATATCCTATTAGAATATTTGGATGTTTTAGGATTTGTATTGCTTCAAAAAATTTTTCTGATAGAAGTTTGAGGCTCAGGCTTGGACTTATTTTCCGCAAGTGCAGGTCTGCTGTTGTCACGAAGTCTTGTACAGCGCTCATGTTCCTTCACATGGGTAGCTACTGCACGACCAGTTTCACCAATGTAGACTTTACCGCAAGTACAACAGGTAATGTTATATAAATACCTTCTGAATGAAGAGTAGGAAGCGGATCTTTGATAGGTTTGTGAAAAAGATCGTTTCGGAAGTGAGGAAAGACGGGTAGGAAAATTATGCTTCTTAAGAATTTTGGAAATTCGATCTATTATATTTTTAATATATGGAAGATAGGCAGTGGATAAAGGGGTTTGTGGCTCAGGTTGATTTGAAATTTTAGGTGGAGTATATTTCTTTATTACTTTTTGAACGTTATAATGGGAGAACTTATTTAATAATAAGACATGATAAAAGTGTTTTAATGCGGATTTTAAGGATTAGGGTTGGGATAAGTTAACATTAACAGCTCTAGGAGCTTATGACAGATTGCTTTCGGGCAGGGTGGTGGTGAGAAAGGAATTCATGTATTTATCTATGTGAGTGGGTTTCCGATACACAGCATGTCGTAAAGTACAGTCAGTGTGTCGACTAACTAATACAGGATATAGGAACGGGAGGGAACCTTTCGATTCAACTTCCATGGTGAAACGGACATTAGGATGTAATGAATTTAAGTGATTGAGGAAGGGAACAAGATTTTCCCGACCATGTTGCCAAATAACAAAAGTGTCGTCGACATATCTAAAACAACATTTCGGCTTAATAACAGATGAGTCAATATCATCTTGCTCAAAAGTTTCCATAAAGATGTTAGCCGTGATTGGAGAAAGTAGGGAACCCTAGCGACTTCCAAGGACTGCTCGTAAAACTTGCCATCATACAGAAAATATGTGGAATATAGACAAAAATCAGTTAACGGGAGTGAGTCCATTGAAATGTTTTTGGCAAGTAACAAATGAGAAATTAATGAAAGGGTGTTTGGAATAGAAACATTGGTAAAAAGTGATTCGGCACCCAAACTGACAAAACCAACTTTTAGGGTTTGGAGTTTTTCAACGAAATGAAAGGAATTTAGGATATTGTTAGAATTACTTACAATAGGTTTAAGAATAGATGAGAGATATCGAGAGTTTATAAGTATAGGATCCGATAGTGCTGACAATTGGTCTTAGGGAAACTGGATGAGGGTTAATGAATTTTAGGCAAACCATATAATCGGGGACTTCGTGAATACTGAGGGATAAGAAATTTCTCATCTGAATCAGGAAGGGGAGAATGACAGATGATTTGTGAAACTGAACGTTCTATAGAGGGGTTTATAGGAATAAGAGATGATAATCTGAACGATTCATGACAACAGTAAAGATTCCTTTATCAGCGTTTAAAATAGCTCAATCAAAATTACATTTGAGAGAATTAAGAGCTTGGTTTAGGAATGTTTTCGCGTTTCGAAACGAATTTCATCTACTGCGGGATAGGAAATTCTATGTAGGGATGCTACTATAGCAGAAATAATGGATGTCGTAGAAATATTGTTGGGCAGAAAACGAAATTAGGACCTTCCCGCTAAACCAGGTCGACTGGCAGAAAATTTTAATCAAGTTTAAATTTTCAATTGCAAGTTTCGAAATTAATTTACAACCATCATTCAGCAATTTTAAGGTTAGCTTGAAAAGACCCTTATTATAAACAACTTTTAAAATGTTCAATTCTAAACTTATGTCAAGTTTGCTTATCGTTATTGAATATATTACTTTGATATGAAAACTTACGAAATATTCACTGAAACCTTTCAGTTACTGTTCTGTAAGATGCCATTCGAACATTAACCAAAACAAACTCCCTGCAAACTAATCTGAAAACAGAAGTTCTGCAATTTAATATTGAAAACTGACTTAAAGTTATGAAAAAGGACATCATGTACGCTTACTGCTGAATATGCTGAATATCAAAATTTTGTAAAATTTCTATTGAATTATACAAGGCGTCGATTTAGTGCGAAAGAAACTCAACATATTGGGTACTAAACTAAACATCACAGAGGGAAAATTTGTTTAAAAAAGTTAAAGGGGTCAAGGCATGTACTTTAAAATTATTTATGGATTTTTCCACGGCAGTAGTACATTTTTCAATATTAAATGAAAAATTTTAATATTTTATTTCACATTACATCTCTATTACCTGAATTCAATTAGTTTTTAAACTATTGGCGTTTGGGAATTACATTTGCATCACTTTGAATCCAAAAGAAAAAATGTTTTTTCCTACTTTAGTTCGCCACCTACCTTCTTGAGAATATACATAACTAAAAATTTGGACTTGAAAGTGAAATTTTTCTCTGTTTACTAGTAATTAAAATATGTAGCTTTTAAGCACTAAATGGACCCAACGTAGCAAAGATGTTCCAATAGGCTTCAAAAATTCATAACCACATACATATACAATATGATTTTCCATTATTTAAGACAAACAAGTTCAGAACTTACCACGTATACCTCCCTTTTGAAGAAACAAAAACGAAGTTTCCTATTTTTTGGCACTTAGCCACTTATTGAAGTATACTCTTCAATTGACAATTGTTGTTTTTTTTACGAATTCGGTGAATGTTTTCATCCATTTATGATGTTTCCCTTATAGAGGAGGTACTAAGTATGGTGAATTTACTATAAGGTCAAGCTTTTCAATTAATGTAAATAATATGAAACCTAAATATATTGTAAATGCACTTAAATTAACTAGAAATATGTAATAGATAAGACAAAAAAGTCAAGTGTTTTTATTTATTGAAAAGATATGTTATTTTTATTCACATAATAAGAAATGAAATAAATAAAACGAATAAGTAATATACGTAATGACAGATGTCTTATTCAAAGGCTTCACTCACTGGTCACTCTAAAATAGAAAAAAATATGCTTGTTTTTATACTTTGTCCATGTCAGAATCACCTTTGTTATTACTTATTTACCAAGAAACATGTATATTCAAGTCTTATTAAATTAAATAAATACCAAAATTGACAAACTATGTTAAACCCAACAAAGTAATTATTATTATCATTGTCACAACTAGGTTTAGTCATTGAACAATGATACGCTGTCTTTTATAATTAAGATTTGTAAATTAATAAACTGGGTAGAAGGCAGTAGTAAGAAAAATCAAGGTGACAAGAGGTCAGACTGAGTTTTTAAAAATTATTCTTGTTCCTTCGTATATATTCCCACTGTTTTTAAAATATAGTTTTGAACTATTAATTCAGAATTTTTAATGCGAACCACCTCAGCCAGAATTATCCGGTGTGTTAATCTTTGGTGAGGAATAACATTTGTGGCGACCGTGACAGGACCCTGGTGAATATAGTACGAGCAAAAATCAGAAGAAGTGTCTAGACATTTGAAGTACAGTAATAGGATTAATCGATATGGATATTAAGAAAAAGAATCGGAAGGTGCTTCGTGCGAGTTTTACAAAAGAAGCAAATGAACTTGAAGAATATTTGAACACCGTTCCTCTGATCGTAAGTGATGTAGAACTGTCGTGGGAGTGTTTAAAGCCCAAGTGGGACAGTTTGAGGGCATGTGAAAATGAAATCTACAATATGATGCTCGAAGAAGATGCTACGGAGGAACAGTTGTTGTCAAACATGAATCAATGTGAAGTCTACTTGAAAAGGTTTACAGGGATTAAATTGCGGGTGTGCAAATGCCTGGAGAAGCCTGTAGCTGAACATGATAATAACAGAAGTGAAGTGGAAAATAGGGAAATATCAAAAGGTAGGAGAAAATTCCAGTTACCTCAAATTCAATTTAAGCAATATGATGGTAATATTCGTGATTGGTTAAAGTTTTTGGTCACAGTTTAAGAAGGTTCATGTAGATTCAGAGATAGATGATTGCGATAAAATCGAATATTCATTACAGGCTACTGTACCAAGCAGTCGCGCACGTCAGATTGTAGAAAGTTTTCCGAATCTTGATGAAAACTATGAGAAAATAGTTGAATGTATGAAAACAAGGTTTGGACGGGAAGACTTACAAATTGAATTTTATGTGCGAGAGTTGCTAAAGTTAGTCCTAAATATCAATGTTTCATCGGAAAGGAAATTCAAATTGGTTAGGTTATATGATCAAATAGAAACTCAATTGAGAGCTCTTGATACGTTAGGTATTACGTCCTATAAGTATGCAGCTTTATTGTTCCCACTTATCGAGTCGTGTTTGCCATCAGAGCTACTTAGGGTTTGGCAACGATCTCCATGTAATACGAGCCGTAATATCGACAATGAAAATATTAATTCTGATGCTCAAAGTATACACAGCTACGTGAGTAATGACTCTCCGCTGGAGTCTAGACTGAGAAACTTAATGCAATTTTTACGCTTAGAAGTAGAAAACGAACAAAGAATAGACTTGGCTAGTGAAGGTTTCAGCTTAGTTGAGAATGAGAAATCTAGATCAGTTAGGTCCACTAGTGATAAGAAAAGTTTTCGAGATTCAGTACCAGCAAAAATGATGCCCGCCGCCGGTTTAGTCAACACCGATGTTGCCAGGTGTATATTTTGCTCTGGAAATCATGGAAGCGAACAATGTTTTAAAGCACGAAATATGACTTTCGATGAACGCAAAATTATTTTGATTGAGAAAGAGGCGTGTTTCAAATGTTTAAAAATTGGACATTCGGCACGTAAGTGTAGAACACGTTTGAAATGTTTAGTATGTGGTTATCAGCATGTACCGTTGATGTGTCAAAATTTGCCAATCAAAAAGAAATGTAAGGTTCAAGAAGATGTAAAAGTGAGTGTCATGACAAATCAAACTAGCACGCATGTATTTCTTCGGACTTTGAGAATAAATGTTCGAGGTGCGAATGGAACAAGGTTTGTGAGGGCATTAATTGATACAGGTAGTCAGAGAAGTTATATTTTAAAATCTACTGTTTCATTGTTGAACCTGAAACCCAAAAGGGCAGAAAAAATTACTCATTGTTTATTTGGAGGTACTGAAATAGAAAACACGCATTATTGTTATGACGTCACAATTTTTAATAGCAATTACAGTTATACTTTTGAAGTATTAGATCAACAGAATATTTGCAATGAAGTGTCACCAGTATTTTATGATCCTTGGATAAAAGAGTTAACATCCCTCAATGTGGAAGTTTCTGATGTACACAGTCAAGGTCCTATTGAAACATTAGTTGGTGCAGATGTGTATGTTGTACACTAGGAATTGATGAACCATTTGAGAAGTAAACAAGGCATGAGATGAAACAATAATAATAAATCAGGAGGGTAGATATGAGGTAAGGTTACCATGGATTTCTGATCATCCTGCTCTACCTACAAATTATGTTATTGCTAAAAGGAGACTAGCAAATACTCTAGAAAAGCTTGATAAACAAAATATGACTTTAAGATATCCGGAAGTATTTAAGGAGTGGGAAAACTTAAAGATAATTGAAAAAACTGATGCCGATCACAGTCAAGGTCATTTTTTACCTCATCGGCCAGTGATAAAAGAGGGATCGACAACGGCGATCAGACCTGTATTTGACGCTTCTGCACATGAGAAAGACGGCCCCTCTCTCAACCGATGTCTTGAAAAAGGGGAAAACTTATCGAAAAAATCCCTACCATCCTGAGTAGGTTTCGAGAGCATGATATAGGAGTCATATCAGATATCAAAAAGACATTCTTACAAATTAGTATTAATTCAAAGGATAGACAGGTTTTGAAGTTTTTATGGGTAGACGAAGAAGAACAGGAAGTGGTTTACAGACACCGTAGATTAGTTTTGGTATCAATCGTAGTCCTTTTTTGCTTGGTGCTACCATAGATCATCACTTATCAAAATGCATAAAAAATTGTTTATACCTGGATGTGCATATTCCAGGGAAACTATAGAAAAACTTAGAACAAGTTTTTACGTGGACAACTGTGTAACTAGTATATCAAGTCAAGATGTTTTGAATACATTTGTTGAAGAATCAGTGCAGGCAATGAAAGAAGCAGAGTTTGAACTCAGAGGGTGGGAGTTTCTAGTAGTCGTGATAGTTGTGTGTCTGTCCTTGGACTAAAATGGTTTCCTAATAAAGACGTGTTAACTATTAACGCTGATTTGCTCCAGGTAGAGACATAAAACATGATCATGACTAAGAGAAAACTGTTAAGTATGGCACAAAAGGTGTTTGACCCCATAGGATCTACAAGCTACTTTACAGCCTAAATTATGGTTACAAATGCTGTGGAAAGAAAACGTATCTTGGGATACTGAAGTAGATAATGAGTTTGTCGTACCTTTCAAAACTGGATGAAAGATCTACAAAATTTGATAAAAATAGAAATTCCACGTTGCAATAAGATTGGAAACACGGAGCAGAATAAAATAAGCATACACACATTTGTAGACGCTTCAAAGTATGCTCATGCTGCTGCTGTATATTCTAGGGTGATATATGATAAAAAAGTGTGGGTTTATCTATTGGCGGCTAAGTCCAGAGTGGCACCTATAGAAAAGGATAATAAGAATCTCACCATACTTAGCTTGGAGTTATTGGCTGCTACAATTGGAGCAAGATTATACACTCAAGTAACTGATACTATCGCAGGTATTTATGAAAGTTACTTCTGGAGAGATTCAACCACTGTAATATCATGGATACAACGTAACGAAGAGTGGGGAACCTTCGTATACAACAGAGTAAACGAAATAAGAAAGTTGACACCCTATTCTCAATGGTGTCACATACCAGGAATATACAATGCTGCAGATTTACCATCTCGAGGATGTACACCCAAGCAACTTTTGGAGTCCAAATGGTGGGAGGGTCCTAATTGGCTATATCAAGATGAAAAAATGTGGCCCTACACAAAATATTTGCAGATTGATGAAGAAGAAATTGATATAGAGAGGAAAAAGAAGTCAGTGAAGACACTTTTGAATTTGAAGCAAGACAAAACTGATTATCATTGGAGTAGGTTTAGTAGTTTTGAAAAAACTGTCAGAAGGATTGCTTCAATGTTCAGATTTATTTATAACCTGACACATAAAAAGAAAAACAATGAGAGAAGATCTGGAAGCTTAACAGTAAAGGAGCTTGAGGAGTCAGAACAGTTTATTTTAAAACAAGTACAAGAAGATAGCTTGGAAGAACAACATTTAAAATCCTTAAAGCCTTTTTATGATGATTATGGTTTGCTAAGACTGAAGTCCAGAGTGTCAAATAGACCGGATGAGAAAATTGGTTACAGATTTCCCATTATCTTGCCAAAAAAGCACCCAGTAGTTGATAGTTTGATTCTGGATAGGCATAAAAGATCTCATGTAGGAGTTCAAGGATTACTTGCCATGTTAAGACAGAACTATTGGGTCCTAGGAGGAAGAAGATCCATCAAGTCAGTGGTGAAAAGATGTACAATATTTAGGAGATTTGATGCGAAACCGTTTGTGGTTGAACCACCACCACTTCCTGCCGATAGAGTACGTAATTCGATACCTTTCGCAATTACAGGTGTGGATTTTGCTGGACCTCTATTTTTAAGATCTGGATTTGTTTATTTACGTGTGCTGTATATCGCTGCGTTCATCTTGAATTGACTTTATCGTTATCTACTAATGGTTTTTTACAAGTTTTAAGACGTTTTAGTGCACGGTGTGGTAGGCCGAAAGTAATGTATAGTGATAACGGAACTAATTTTCAGGGAACTGAAAACGCGTTCAGAAATCTGAATTGGGACAATACATATGTGATGCTTGAAATATGTATTAAGAAAAATAGAGAAATTTTCAATTAACGTATCAAGGAAACTCAGATCAATACGGAACGTGTAATAAGAATTTTGTCTTGAGGTACTTCCGGTAATGTATGGCTGTGGTAGGATCGCTTCTAGTCAGTTCTGTCAACAACGGCTAAATCTAGTGCTGCTGGCATATTTAAAATGTATCCACAAGATTCACAGATCAATCTTTATTTGTTGAAGAACTATCGAGACTTCTGAATCAGACGATGAACTTTCTAGAACTTTTTTGTTTTGCATGGAACTTTTCTTCTCTTGGCTTCTTTTCCCTTTGTAGTTGATTTTTCCCGGGCGTGTGCGTAGCTATTATGCTTTTCTCTTTTTCCTATTATTTTTTTCTGTCAGCAGCACGAAAAGCCGAATATATTTTTTCTTCATGCGGAATATTTTTTTCGGTGGAACATTTTTCTTCGGCAAATTTGCTAAAAAGCCATATCAAGGTCACTATCAGCAAGTCCAGACCGACTTAACAATATGAAAATTGAAGCTAATGATACATCGTGAATCATACAATTAGTTTAAAATAAGTATCTATGATAGAATGTGCTTATAATTTTTTTGCCTATATAAAAATAAAATAGCATAAGTACAATATGCATGACTATAGGATGTTTTATTTGAAAAAGGACACTTTTAGGCTGAATATATACTTTTTGTCACACCTTATTTTAGGTAAATAAATGGGTAGAAATAATTCTAAACGATAGCTACCTATAACATTTACATAAAACATTTTTGATGAATGAATAATGTAAATAGTAAAAAACTTCCATAAAAATACATGATGTCCAAATCAAAGCTCGATAAACTAAGAGAAGTCTTGAAGAAACACATTGTCGTTATGTATAGGAACCACACATATTATTATTAAAAGTTAATAATATGTATATAGTCAGCAAAATGTAAAACAAGGCGTTTTATAAAACGTCTTTTTTGAATAAATTTCCATTATTTACATTCTGACTGACATTATATAAAACAGTAACAAAGCTTAAAATCTTGAATAATTATTTAATGGGAAACACGTAAATTGGTCATAAATTTCAGTAGATTTCGTTTATATTACTATAGCCGAAACGCATGATGTAATATAATTCATAATTCCGAATAGATATGTTGTTTTATAGGTACATAGATAGTGCTGCGTGTAGACACCCTTGTAGTATAAGAATCAGATATTCATTCATTCTTAATTCATAAACCGCGTATGTTTAATGTAATTTAAAACCGTGCATATTTCGTATCACCGTAAGAAACAGCTGTCGTAAGTATTAAAACCACGGCACAGAATTTCGGATTTGATGGGACATTATTCGCGCGGAATGAGTAGTAATAGGGGTCTGCAGGAGCTGTTAGAGCACTTCGAAGCGTATAAAAGACGGCTCGCAGGCCTTCAGAAGGAACTTGAACTTGAATCCCATTAAAAGCAAAATCAGCAAGCAAACGTAAATTTGTCAACAAAACTGACAACCCATAATTAGGCGAGATCACGGTCGTACATACAGGTCTGGGGACTCGTATGTTTGACATGGGTCTCTCACGCTTCGCCAAACTCGTAGTCCCTCGCTCAGCCACTAGCTATAGCGCTTGGATCGAAGTGGTAGAACGATTTCTTTCCGGAATCGCAAGCAGTGTTACTAAGTACTCAGATTTGAGAGAGGAATAGAACTGTTACTCTTGTCAAAATGTATTACTCACCTTAAAAATAACTTCCCCTTTTTCGTTATACATGACGCACACGTAAAAGACCTCGTTAAAACGATTTCTTTCCGGAATCGCAAGCATCCACTTTTTTCGCATCTTCCGGCACTTTAAAAACAAGTTTCTTGCTTTACACTTTTGTACCCCGTTTTGCATTTCGGCACAATGTACGGTTTCGTAATTTGTTTCTGAAAACGCAGGTATTCCTTGTGTTTACAAGTCAACTGACAGTTGTCGGGTGTAATCAGAGTAATAATTTAATTAAATTGTCATATAGTTTAAAGTACATTTCTCCTAACTCTATCTACCCCGCATACCGAGAATAGTTATTTGAATTATATCAAATAATCGTATGGTGTCAGTGAACGAATAAAATGCGAAATTCTGTATCAGAATCTCCATGTGCACACTGTGTAGTTCCCAGGAATTAGGTTGAGATTTTGGATCAATGATAGTGTCTGCACACTGTGTTACCGGAAGTAGACACTGGAAGAGTGAACGCGATACTTCCCCGGAAGTTGGTGAAAGTATTTTTGACATCAGTTTAAAATTATCCCGCTCAAAGAGACCGCATACTAACTTAGACAGTGGGACAAATCGAAATTAAGAGTAATCAATGTTAATACAGTTTACGAGTTGACTTCTGGTATGCCGCAGGGTCGGTTTCAGCTACCCAGAACGAATTAGAAACCGTTTCAATATGCTGTTCATTTGTCATGCTTGCGTAGTCTGTTTAGTTTGCTACCGTATGATTGCCCACTCATAAATATTTATTCAAGATGTATCATTCGGTGAAAAGTTTGCTTCAATCGCAAATTTCAAGAAGGCACATGTTTCACCACTTCAAGTAGCGTCTTGCACAAACTTTACGGCCAAAAGATTATGATTGCAGAATATCATTTTGTAGGTGGTTCATCCGCAAAAGTACTGGAAATAATAGTTTTACCTGTCGAGTATTATGGACAAACGAGTCTTTTGCTGTGTGGTATTAGTAAATTAATGAATCCATCTGGCAACCTTTTGGACAACCGATACGAGTCTCAATCATCATCAGGTACCAAGTTCATTGATTCAAGTAGCATATATAATTTCTTGAATTTTGATCGATTTAGACTTTTTTATCTATAATATTGAATATGATCTGTGAAAGTTCATTCAAATAGCACATCTAGCATAAAAGCTAGATAGCTCCTATCTTATATTTAGGATGCACACAATTGAAAAATGTTCAAGGTACATATTTACAGTACTGAATATTTTCACAAAAGTAACAAAAATATAATAATTACGTATTACCTGCTTGTACCTATTTCGTATTCATAAAACCGAAATTTTGGTGACGAAGAGAATATCTGACCAAATCTTTTTTTATCTTCAATTAGTTACTGTGATTCGCCTGAAGGACTTTCAACTGCATCGTAAACGTATAGGTATTCATCTCGAAATGGAAGAGAGAAGATAAGAAAAATCAAACAAAAACCGATTTGGAGAAAAATCCGGACAGGCCGATAATCGACGTCTGGGTTCAGAGGCAAGGCAAAATAGACACGAACATGGACATTACTTTTTTCTCTACTTTGAATTTGAAGTAATTACCCAGATTTAAAAATTGCTGAAAAGTATAAATCAGAACCTTTATGAATATATTTTGTTTGATTGATGAAAAAATATAATCTTGAAAGAAAATTTACAATTTTAAACAATAAATGAATGTTTCAATAAAGGCTATCAAGTTTTATACAATTTATGAGACACTTATTTATATTTACAATTCTACAAAAAGACTAAAGATAAAATTAAAATAAAAAAATTGATAACACAAGATGAATCATTACTTGCAGTCTTTAATTTTGGTAATGCATGTAAACGTATTTATACATATTGAGCAGAAGTTTATTTTATCAGCTCTACATGATGTGTTTGAAGGTTCTATTAGCAGTTAACAATAACTGCATTTTCTTTTAGTAGTTTACAAAAACTTCCTGGATTATATTGGGAACAAATTTCTTCCTTCCAATAATCAACACTCACTTTTTAAAAGATCAGGTAGGTAGCTTATTTCGATGTTCAGTGTAAAAATTGGTGATTGTGCAATGGCTTTTAAACCTTGTACCAGTATAGCACTTTACAGATGAAAACTAGGTACTTACTGGTTAAAGAAGAAAATGCTACTTACCCCAAGAAATGGATTTCAGAGTCCTTGTTATATTTGTTGTAGCAATCGCAAACAACGCACGATTTGACCATTTTTGTTAAACAATTATTACGATTGTATGTCAATAAAAGTTCACTACAATCACGAATGTTCACTCATAGAGTTAATTTAATCCAAAATCTGACAAACAATATTAGTCCAGGCTGTGAACCGGGATTCAAGCAATAATAAAAAAAAAAAACATGTAAGTTCGAATCAGAAATTTTTTTTTTGCATTAATTCAGGAGATTCTCAGGATCATTCATACACCTTAAAACCTCTTGGGAACCCCAATCCCACCCATTGGGTGTGGTTTCCAAGTCTTGAATTGTATTTTCTACAAAAAAAGGTATTTTGGCATTTCGAGTGCACCTAGGGGTTTTTATGGGTCGCTGAACACGAATCCGTAGCCAGATTTACTTGCAATCCATCGTAGGGGTGATCCGATCGACAAAATTGGCCAATTTCGCACCCCTAATATGTTATTTTGCAATTTACATGTTTTAGGCATTTCGAAAGCACCAAGGTTTTTTTTTGGGTCGCTGATCACGAATCCGTAGTCACATTTACTTGCAATCCATTGTAGGGGTGGTAAAATCGATGAAATTGGTCAATTTTGTACCCCTGTATGTTATTTTGCGATTTACGTGTTTTTTGGCATTTCGAATGCACCAAGAGGTTTTTTGGGTCGCTGAATACGATTCCGAAGCCAGATTTACTCCGAAGTAATTTTGAAATTTAAAAATAATAAAAATTTAAAAGCGTGTCAAATTAGCCATTTTTGTAAATTTCCCACCCCTACGATGATATTCGAGTAAATATGGCTTCGGAATGGTATTCAGCAACCCAAAAAACCTTCTTGGTGCATTCGAAATGCATAAAACACGTAAATTGCAAAATAACATATTAGGGATGCAAAATTGGCTATTTTTGTTCGATCGGACCACCCCTACGATGGATTGCAAGTAAATCTGGCTACGGATTCGTTCAGCGACCCAAAAAAACCCCTAGGTGCACTCGAAATGCCAAAATACCTTTTCTTGTAGAAAATACAATTCAAGACTTGGAGATTTCGGGTCATTTTCGTCCCCAATGGGTGGGGTTGGGGTTCCCAAGAGGTTTCAAGGTGTATAAACCTCTTGAAGCTAATGCAAAAAAAATTGTTTGATTTTTTTATTTTCCGGTTTATAGCCACCACGACTACATATAAGAATCAAGGTATAAGCCAACTTTTCTAACCTCTTATCAAAATGGCAGCCACCAAAACTGTCAGGCTTCACCTTTCTGTCCAAAGTTAGACATCTAGTTATATTAATTAAAATCTATGATTAGACTAGAACTTCCTAAAGATATTTACAATATCTATCACTCTCCCAACATTCCATCGCTGGCTGAAACGATGTTCTTAACATTACAGGTTTCTGTAAAACTTCATCAAAACCTGATAAGACTGATGTGTGCTAATGAGTGGGATGAAATTTAATAGGAATATGTGAATAAACACTGATTTAACTTTGATGACCATATATCTACGGTTTCCACAATGATATCCTTGTGGTATCCCGAAGAGATTCATCCTAAATTAGACAACTAACAATATTCTATTTTCTTACTTCATGTGTATGTTTATTGTTATAAATTTACAACACATATTTGTTATTGTTATATATATATATAAATAACGTGTCGACGAGGGTGTGACCCTGCATGCATAACACGAATGTCAATGCCAGCACGTAGGCCAACCTTCGCCGAACAATTAGAAGAGGAGCAAGGATTCTCCCTTGAGTATAGATTTTTAAGTTAGG
This sequence comes from Endomychus coccineus, assembly GCA_958510875.1. Classification (NCBI taxonomy): domain Eukaryota; kingdom Metazoa; phylum Arthropoda; class Insecta; order Coleoptera; family Endomychidae; genus Endomychus; species Endomychus coccineus. Next base: position 108,681,205 of record OY294069.1, read on the forward strand.
AGTTACAAGTTACAAGAAGAAAGATGTAGTCGGTAGTAAGGCAGCTATCTGCGATAGATATAAGTTATTAGTGTTAGTACAATGTAGTGAACAGTAAACCAATACATCACATTTCGTAACGTAGTGTACCGAAAAGGACCACGGATCAGCTTATGGCAAACTGTCCCCAGACATTTAAGAGCTGATCCCCACATCCTAAATAAGAAGTTTCAACAGTTGTAAGAAGCCATGTACCCTAGAATAAATTATAATTCCACTTCTCCTAGAAAAATTATATCAAAACGTTAGATATCTGTAACATACCCCTTTAGCTCAAGAAAAATAAAGTGCAAAATTAGTCGATCATTCTCTAAATAGGAAAATCATTCTCAACTCACATAATCTATTATTTTTTGCATTACAATAACGATGTAACAATAGTAAATTATTTCACATGTTTTGCGGCTTTTTCGGCCTTCTTTTTCTGTTTTTTCTCGTCTTTTTCCTTCTCGTCATGTAGTCGTCGTTTCTTTCTCAATAGCCATATTTCCTTAGCTCGTCCTTTTCTGCCTTCCATCATACTTCTATATAATTTCCTATGCTTTTTCTTGATCATTTTTTCACGAAGACGATACTCTTGCCTTTCTTGTCTATTTTGTTCCCATGGGTCTTCTTTGTGTACTTCACCAGGAGTTACAGATAATTTTTGTGTCTAAAACGAAACCGCTAGTTGAGTACACAAAATACATTTGAATGTCATAAAATATTCAGATTGAGCGATGTGAAGAGTATTGTAATCATACTAAGGAACATACAATGAAATATTAAAGTTATAATTCACCCCTTAATGAATTCGAAATTTGAAACATTATTATATATGATTAAGGGGTTCTGAATAACTGGAGTATGTATCCTATAACTTCTCTAGCTACACAAAATAAAAACCTACACTAATGAACTGTGATCAATCAAACACTGACTTAACTCACTAGTGTTAGCAAAATAGCTTTCGGAGCTTCAGTGGATCAATGGTATGATTGTAGGAACAGAAAATACATTGGAAATGATTTAGAAACAGCTAATGAAAGACGTTAAGTTATACTACATTGCTACATTGACATTTTATTCAGATGGTCTAAATAATGAATTTACCAACTCATTTTATACAGACGTGCTGTCAGATTGACTAGATATTATTCACACATAATAACCAAATATACCTACTCTTTCAACATATTTGAATGTAAGTTTGTTCTACACTGACACCTACTTTCACATGAACTATCAAAATGAAGAAGTAATGAATGCTGCAACTCTAGAATTACTCCTATGATGTTTCATGAATATTATAGGTTTTCCCCCCATGTAGTCAGAAGATATATAAAAACAACAATTCACATTGTGGAAAGACACTAACTCTAAAAATGGAAGTCGCCAGTACCCACATCCATTAAATTTTTCAATATACTTGATGATATTTAGTCAGACATCATCAAAAGTAAAATAAAAATCTAGGGGTAGACATTATCTATTGAGTTTAAGAGCTGATTACACAGATGTATCAAATCATTGTTTAATAGATGAATTTCTTTGAACTCTTATTCCTTCAAATGCTTCAAATTGTAGTCAGTAATATGTCCCAAAAGATATAGGCTGTTCTCTGATTTGAAAAGGTTTTGAATATAAAATATGTATCTGTATAATTTGGGAATGTTGTTTACACATCAAATTTGATGTGTGTATTCATTGTCATCTTACTTTATAAATATCTCAATTTGTTGTTCCATTACTTTTGTTTGAAACTATGTTTGGAAATAGAAATAGATACTTCTGTGAAAATCTCTTTAAACACAAGAAAATACTTGTTCATAAGATGACAAATTGAAATTGAATTTAATTTTTTTAAATAAATAATAATAAATTATTACTAATTCTGAAACATGGTATGAATTATTTATAAATTCTCGGGCTGGGTCACATCAACACTTATGCTTTATATTTTCTTGTCTTTACATACGTTTCGGTCTCACGACCATCATCAGAAGACTTATTATGTCTAAAACTGGATTACTTAAAACTAATCGTATTAAATAAATAAAAACTTAGTGGTTTACTAAAGAAATTTGGTCTCAACGTTATCTCCATTTCAATTCCGTTGCACCAACATGTTATAAAAATCTATAATGGATCTTCATATATAAATAACATAAAAGGTAATACAGACAATTTTATAACATTACCTTACATTCCGGAGACCTCAGAGAAAATTAAGTAATGTTTGAAAAAGTATGATATAAATGTCGCGCATAAACCTACTAACTGTGTTGGAAAATATTTCTAAAATCTAAAACCTTTAATACCTAAAGATAAACAAACCCACACGTATACAAATTAAATCGTTTAGATTGCGATGGGATTTATACTGGAATCTCTAAACAATATTTACAAAAAAGAATGTATGGCCATAAGTATAGCACAAGAAACAAAAACTTAGAAAATTCCACCGCCCTTGCTAAACACTGCTTTGATTATAACCATCAATTCGATTACAATAATGTTAATATTTTAACTAAGGAAACCAATTATTATAAAAGATCTATTTTGGAGATGATTCACATAAAACGTGACTCAAAATCTGTAAATCATAGATATTCAAACTCTAAGTCATATTTATACTAACTTAATTAAATAAAAACTCTTGCAAATTCCTACATGCCTCTTTATAATGTTGAAAGTATATTTTAGGTAGAATGTCAATTATATCTCCATAGCTGACAAACCTTTTTCTATTAGCTCATAAATCTAACATCTGGTTTGAAAGTGAATACTTAAACTAATGGTCACGTTCTAGTAGTTCACATTCCTTGTTGACATCAACACGCATTTATTAAAAATTCTGCTTAACAATGGATACTTGATATTTTATAATTATAACATTGAGGTGTTACAGTTTCGATTATTCGTGTTTCTGTTCGTTCCGGCGACGTGGGCATTTTAATTGAAATTGTTGTGAAACGACGCTTAGTTTAACACAATTAGTTTTAAGTAATCCAGTTTTGGACATAGTAAGTCTTCTGATGATGGTCGTGAGACCGAAACGTACGTAAAGACAAGAAAATATAAAGCATAAGTGTTAATGTGACCTATTTCCTGAGAATTTATATATAACTTATTAGTAAGTTTGGAGCTTTTAAGCTGAAGACTTGTTGAAAATTGAGAGCTATAGATTCTTTCACATAAAGACATACTCACTTTATCACTTGAATTCGCTTCTAATTCTTCAGATTCTGAATCTATGTCACTAATATCATTTTCCCCTTCTGACTCAATCGCCTTTTCCACAGTTTCATTATTTTCCTCCTCCTCCTCGTCCTCTAACTCACTACTGTCAGCATCATCTTTATTTTTGTCATCTTTACTATATATTTCTTCCAAAAGTGAAGGATCATGTAGGGCCTTTTCTTCTGGAGGTTCATAGGTTTGGTCTCTACCTTCATTCACAAATGGAGATAAATGAGCAGGGAGAACTTGTCCAATAAAATATAAATGAACTGGTAGTAATTCTCTAGAGTTGATACTGTCAAAAATCCACTGTGGTTGTACATAATAACGGGAAATATACTGCTTATCCATTGATGGTCTATCAACAATCTGATGAGTAATACTTTCATCAGTTTCATCAAAAGTTGATCCAACAAACAATGATTTATCCCATGAAACTTCACCCCCAAAACATCGAATCATGAACACAAGAGGTTCTCTTGGCACTTCCCTATTTAGGAAGAATTTCAAATTACTGAATAAGGATTTCAATTTATGGACACTTTCGATCTCCTTTCTAGCCTCTTCTAATTTTTCAGAGTTATCATCTGTATTGAAACTGTCTATTGGAATATTTTCATCAAAAGTTTCATTGCTAGTTTTGGATAATGGAATATTTAAAGCTGCAACTCTTTCAGAAACAAATGCATTTTCACTAACTAATTCCTTTTCTGTGTCAGTTTGAGAAATAGCAGAGAATTTTGGAGGATAATACAGATTGAGGGAATGATACAATCTGAAATTTATGAAACCCAACATTATTGAGAAAAATTCTACAAAAATTGACATGATTTTAAAATCCACTTCTGTTCTACTTTGAGGTTCAAATGAAAAATGATGTGGTATTATCCAGGTTATTGTATGACCTTTAATATCAGCTTGAAAATAGTATCCCTTAATGGAAACAAAAACTTTTCTCAAAGCTCTCGCTGCAATAATTGCATGTAGAAATTCGACAGTCAGTCGTCGACATAAACTTGATTGGTCTCTGGGAATATGACGAATAGAGGGGAAAGTACTGAACAGAAAACATAAAGTTAGACAATCATCTAAATCTCTTAAAGCATCTATAAAAGTGGGGTAACGTTCTTTAACAATATGATCCAATTTCAATGTTGGGTGATTATTTGCAATTCTATGCATTTTATGGTAATCTTTTACTGCTCGAGCCCTACCAACTTTTTTGGCAAAGATTTTAATGTCACGTAATTTCCATATGATTGGTTCATGTAGTAAAAACTGTACATCTTTGACATGATATAATATTTTTATGCCTGGCTCACTTTTCTGAGCACGCTTCCTATTTCTTGGTTCTCTTGGATAAATTCCTTTCAATATACATAATCTTCTGAAGTCTTTTAGATTGAGTTGAAGTTTTTTAAGTGCAGATTTCCTAGACATGAACTGGGCCCCTTCTCCTGCTGAATACTATAAAAATTGTGTTATATATTGAAATATTGATGTTTCTTAACTATACATACCTTCTTTTTCCTTTTAGCAACCATTTTTATCAAGTCAAAGGATATTTAATAATATTCAACCAAAACACATGTGAAATTACACTTTACTTTAAGGTTAGTTCGGTTCAGAGAACATTTCAAACGGAACACCAAATCTAAAACAAATGATATCAATGTTATCATAGAATATTATACAACTGCTTTATTATACCATTGATTAATATAAATGAGATTGGACTGTGGAAATCAGTTAAACGCTAAATTGGAGCAAATGTGTATATATATGTGTTCCCTGTTTCACATTTCACATGGGCATAAACTGAAAATATTAACTTGTCACATTTAATAATGATTCTTAACCCAGGTATGAATTATATATAAATTCTCAGAATAGGTCACAAATATGTTTACTATTTTCGTTCTTACGTTTTGATTATAACCATCATTTCGATTACAAAAATGTTAATATTTCAGCTAACGAAACCAATTATTATGAAAGATCTATCCTGTGTCTGTAAATCATAGAACGGACATTCAATCATTAAGTCATATTTATACAAATTTAATTTATCCTTGCAAATTTCTACGTACGCCTTTAGGGTATTAAAAGTATATTTTAGGTAGAATTCTGAATAAATCAATATTTCTTCGTAAGGTCTAACAGCCTTTACCTATGACCTCATAAATCTTTAGCATCTGTTTTGAAAGTGAATACTTGAGCGTATCAGAATTTGTTTTGTCAGTCTTATTCTTACATCACTTGAGAGATGATTTCAATGACTTTAGAAAAATAGCTGTGCAGCGATTTTTTATGTATATTCATATTCTTAGAACATAAAACTTAGACCTCTGTAAAATCAATGAGGCCGTGTATGGTGTTTTCACGCTAAAAATTAGGCGTATAGCCGCCAAACTGCGCCATCACCATCACACACTGAAACGTACAGTGTTGCAAACCATCAAGCAACATTGTGCGAATAGGATTCGAGCCCTGAGCGTGGTAAGGAGAAACGTGGCAAAATGGGTTAGACGCCTCAAGGAAAATTCTTTGTTTCGCGATAGCCCGTCTCGCCTTTTTGAATCTGTACCGCCTTCAATTGCTGTCTCCTCTTGGCTGTGGAGGAGGTCGAGCAGTTCTGAAAAGGAGTGTACGAGTCACTGACGTCAATTTCCTCAAACAGAAGTGTGCGAGGCGGTCAGCAAGGATGAGGTTCGACTCTCTTGTTGGTTCCAAAAACTTTGCTGCTCCTGGCCCTGACGGCATCAACATATGGTGGTGGGAGAAACTTCCCTTCCACTCACCGCCGTCTGGCCATAGTCTTTGACTCTTGGCTTAAAGAGGAGCGGCAAATTAGATGCTGGGCTGTGGAGGGGTACACTGTGCTACTTCCAAACAATGAAGACTTGTTTAATTCCAAAAACTACCTGTCGATCACTTGTATCAACACCTGCTACAAGTTATGTACGCTTATCTTCTATGCTAGGTTCTTGTGATCGATCGGTCCGGTAATTAATATCATCAGCGAGCAGCGTGGGACAAAGAAAGGCATGGAGGGTTGCCTGGAGTACCTGGTGATAGTTAGATCTACCACTCAGGACTGCATACTCTACAAGCGCAACCTTTCCATGGCCTGGATTAACTACCGCAAGGCATTTGATTCAAATCACATGAGCTATTATTATACTTGCTCCAATGTCTTGCGGTACCTACCCCACTAGTGAGATCCATAGAACATCTGTTGCCATTCTGAAAGACTCATTCAAGAGGGGTATTTTCTAAAGAGACTCCTTGAGTCCCCTCTTGTTCAATATCTCACTGCTGCCGCTCTCCATTGCGTTAAGACGGACGTGGATATTACTCTGGGCCACCGAACGACTGGATCAGATCACCCATTTATTTTACATTGATGATCTGAAACAGTATGCTTCTGGGGAGAAAACCTCCATCAAGCTCTCAACGTGGTTCAGGAATATACACGAGCCTTAGACATGGAGTTGGAATTGGACAAGCGCGCAGTGTTTCATTTAGGAGAGGACGATCTCCGGAAGTGCACGAGAATATGCAGCTTGCCGTCGCAAGCATATTTAAACATCTTGATGCTGGAGAGACCTATCGATATCTGGGGATTGAACAACGTCCTAACTATGACGCTTCCCAGGTAAAGGTGACTCTCCGTGGCAAGTACAGAAACCTTGTTCGAAAGAATTGGTCTTCCGAACTTTTGAGTGAGAACAAGGCGTCTGCAACAAATATGCTTGCCGCTCCAGTCCTGATTCACTCTTTTGGAGTGGTGAAATGGACGGTCGCTGAGCTGCATAGACTCGACAAAGACACCCGGAAAATTATGCATATCCACCATAGTTTGCATCCTAGGTCGTCCGTTTCCCGTATTTATCTCTCACGTTATCGGGGAGGTAGGGGACCCCTCAATCTGGAGGGTCTGTGTCGAAGTGTGGTTGTGAGTATAGCTTGTAAAGTTCTTAGGAGTTTGGACCCCCTCCTGTGCCTTGTCAAGAGTCACGAATTAACCAAAGTGGGGACATTTATCATTAAGGCAGCACGAAAATCTGCAGAAGAACTCGAATTTCACATCAGTCGAGAAGGCCGAATAGAGGGCCATCTCGAGTTTCGACCTCCTCGCCTGAAAGCCCGGATAAATGCCGCGGAGCAAGATCTTATGCTCAGGCGGCATGTTGACAAGCCGATACACGGTGTTTTCTACCGAAACATCGAAACGCTTGGCTTGTCAACCAGACTGACCTCCGGTTATCTAAGATCGGCCGGGCTTACATCCGGGACCGAGGGATTTATCGCAGCTTGCCAAGATGGCGTAATCAACACCTTGGTCTATCGCCGCAACGTGATGGATGTGCAGGTTCCTGATGTCAGCTGCAGGGCCTGTCGAAAGGCGCCTGAGACGCTTGTCCACCTGCTGTCGGCATGTCCGGCATAAGCGGCCTCGGCGTACACTCATCGCCATAATGCTGCCCTACGGATGCTGTATTACCATCTAAGGCACTTGACAGCACCAAGAGCCTTATATGCCTCGAGATATTGAGTCCGTTGTCGGAAACGAGAAATGCCAGTACTGGAAGTACCCGTTTCCGACCGTCAGGTCCATACAAGCAAATAGGCCTGACGTTGTCCTCCTCGATAAACAAAGCATGACTATGTATGTATGTGATCGAACTCTCTGCTCCGGCAGAGAAGAACATAGTCTTGGAAAGAGGAGAAAAAATGGACAAAGTATTAAGATCTTCTGTTCGAGCTCAGCACGCTATACCCGGGCCACAAGGTCGTATTAGTAGTTCTGATCATCGGTGTTTTGGACAGAATACGGCCTTCGCTGCGTTCGAACTTGAAGATCATTCCGGTCTGTAAGAACTGCAGATCTTGATACACTGGATGCAGAAGGCAGTCATTCTGGGTTCAATAAGACTACTTAGGGCACACGATTTGGGAACCTGACGCTACTTACCGACCGGGGGAAGGAGTAGCTTCTGAAAAACTGATTAGGTTATTCTGGCGCGATTGCTGCGATGTCGTCGGAGCGCGCAGCAGCCCCGACTAGGTGTTAGTGTAAAAAAAGTATAATTTAACATAGGATTATAAAGATGAATAAACGTAAAACATTGAACCATAGGCGGGATTCGAACCCACATTACTGGATGTCTAGTCCAGGGTGTTTACCAATTACACCACTTTGGTCCCATCAAATTTTTATATTTTTGTAAATATAAACCTCTGAAAGGATAGTAGATCATTGATAAACACAATGCGATTCGACACCATATCATAGATCAACTATTCACACACATTCATCTGAAGTTCAGTCGTTGTGAAGTAAGGATTGTAGGTTAGAGTATTACTATGATTGGCAATTACTCGACAATACTTATTCAATGACAGCATCCCGGTTCTTATATATTCCAATAGACTGAGAAATGTTCAAGTTTGAAGTTTCTTTCACAATTTCGTGTAGGTATATTGAATTAAATTTTCTGAATTATAAAGTAAAGTTAGATAATTTAACATGGACTAGACATCCAGTAATGTGGGTTCGAATCCCGCCTATGGTTCAATGTTTTACGTTCTTTCATCTTTATAATACCTGTTAATCATGGTGGGTCCCTTTACCACAGTATGACATTTTCTATACTGTGCTTCTACGTACAATTCCCATGACACTTCAGAAGATCAGAGTTTGGAATCCCTCTTATCTACATCTATTCAGTTATTTATTAGGTTATCGTAAAATTTCTTAATGATATCCCCCTGCAGTTCTAACTTATTTACAATATAATGCACATATGGCGAAATCAACAATAATTAATGTGGGTTCGAATCCCGCCTACGGTTCAATGTTTTACGTTTATTCATCTTTATAATACCTGTTAATCATGGTGGGTCCCTTTATCACAGTATGCCATTTTCTATACTGTGCTTCTGCGTACAATTCCCATGACACTTCAGAAGATCAGAGTTTGGAATCCCTCTTATCTACATCTATTTACAGTTATTTATTAGGTTATCGTAAAATTTCTCTTAATGATATCCCCCCTGCAGTTCTAAATTATTTACAATATAATGCACATGGCGGAATCAACATTACCAATGTTGGAAGGTCTCACCTTGCTCAAGAATTTATATAATACTCCCTACTACATCAGCAAGCTGTGAGAGGAGTTTCAGTAAATTGAAGATAATATTAAAACCTATCCCTGATCAATAATGATTCAAGACAGACTGAACAATCTTGAAGAACTTGCTCTCTATAGAGAGCCAAGAAACTAACTAATTCAATAAATTTTGGAGAATCTATCAACTCATTTAATGAAACAAAATCGAGGAAAGTAATTATGTAAACACCTTTGCTGATGTATATTGTTCGATTCACACCTATCAATGTTCGTCAATGTTGAACTAGAGGTGACTACTATATTAACTCGTTATGTTTCTTACTACATTTTTTATAAAAGAACATATGTATTTGCAATCCCTCGTATATAGGGATAGCTTCTCAGGCAGTTCAGGCAAAGATAATGTTACTTCACTAATTCGTGAATTAACTGTCAAATTGATAAATAAGCAACAATTATACAATGAATGAGAATCATGACACAATGAGCATTTTCCATGTTTTAAATTTTGATTATGATTCAAATAAACATGTTCTTTTCTGGGCTTGACCTCACTTTTCGATGATTGTTTCCAATAACCTAACTTATTGCTTGAAAAGGTGTTATCCGTATCCCGCATGTCGGGTAATTATGTTTAAATTGATAACCCTCCCAATCGCGACTTGTGTGTGCGATCGAATTTGTTAATTCAACTGTGAAAATCATTCTTTGAAGATTTTCAGGAAATCGAAAACTGCCTTAACATGATTATAAATTATTAATCTTTTATTCTCAAATCTTTCTGTGAGTGAACTCCAAGAAATGTTACAATTTAATGCAGATACCTCTTAATTTTGAATTACTTGAGCAGCCTCCATTTCTGAGAGGATCTAAAATAATAAAACTTGAATATCAGATATATTGCGGTTTTCACGTATTAATGCTTTGAAGGAGTTTCGAAACTCTAAACTGAACTACTCAAGTTAGGAAGATTAATCCTGAGAAGTCTTATGTCAAGCAAATTATTACTGTGTATGGAATTATTCGTGCTACGAGAACCATCAATGTCTTGATTATTAGAGCTGTTTTTTTATATTCCTTGATTAAAGTTTGAGCTGCAGCCCACAATTTGTAATACGATGATTCGAAAGCTTCAATTTCGTTTGAATCTATTTCTGGTTCTGGATGGAGACATTCCATTAAATTTTGAACTCTTCCAAATTCGACCAAAATCCAATCTACTTAATTAATGCACCATTTGGGGTTACACATTGACCTTTCACATGAAAATGTGAAATCTACTTAATTGTCCTTTAGGACCTCCTCAGAGAAAAGTAATTGTTAAAGCTCATCTGCCATAGTTATTGACTTAATTAACACAAATCAAAATATATCACAAAGGAAATGTGGAAGATAGCATATATTATTCATCACTAAAAGCAAACTTAACAAGAGATGAGACTACAGTTTGTGGTTAATAGTCCAGGCTGTGAACCGGGATTTTAGCTATAATAAAAAAAAACATGTAAGTTCGAATCAAAAATTTTTTGTTGCATTAGCTTCAGGAGGTTATCAGGATCATTCATACACCTTAAAACTGTTGAATTATGTATCTAAATAATGCAACCACCAATACATGCTACGCCAGCTATTGGAGTTCAACATATTCTTTACATTGTATGCTATGCTCATTCAATAAAGTTAGTCTCTTACAAAGTTTCACAGGAGAACTATCGTGTCATCTTTTGTTCCCAACACTTCCTTAAAAGTCAATATAAACCTCTTGGGAACCCCAACCCCACCCATTGGGGGCGAAAATGGCCCGGAATCTCCAAGTCTTGAATTGTATTTTCTACAAAAAAGGTATTTTGGCATTTCGAGTGCACCTAGGGGTTTTTTGGGTCGCTGAACACGAATCCTTAGCCAGATTTACTTGCAATCCATCATAGGGGTGGTCAAATCGACAAAATTGGCCAATTTCGCACCCCCAATATGTTATTTTGCAATTTACGTGTTTTTGGTATTTCGAATGCACCAAGGGTTTTTTTTGGGTCGCTGATCATGAATCCGTAGCCACATTTACTTGCAATTCATCGTAGGGGTGATAAAATCAACGAAATTGGCCAATTGTGCAATTTACGTGTTTTGGCATTTCGAATACACCAAGAGGGTTTGTTGGGTCGCTGAATACTATTCCGAAGCCAAATTTACTCCGAAGTAATTTTAAAATGCAAAAATAATAAAAATTTAGAAGCGTGTCAAATTAGCAATTTTTGTAAATTTTCCACCCCTACGATGATATTCGAGTAAATCTGGCTTAGGAATCTTATTCAGCGACCCAAAAAACCTCCTTGGTGCATTCGAAATGCCTAAAACACGTAAATTGCAAAATAACATATAGGGGTGCAAAATTGACCAATTTCGTCGATTTTACCACCCCTACGATGGATTGCAAGTAAATCTGGCTACGGATTCGTGTTCAGCGACCCAAAAAAAAACCTAGGTGCACTCGAAATGCCAAAATACCTTTTTTGTAGCAAATACAATTCAAGACTTGGAGATTTCGGGCCATTTTCGCCCCCAATGGGTGGGGTTGGGGTTCCCAAGAGGTTTTAAGGTGTATGAATGATCCTGAGAACATCCTGAAGCTAATGCAAAAAAAAATGTTTGATTGGAACTTACTTGTTTTTTTCCGGTTCATAGCCTGGACTATAAGTAAACAAGACAGCTCTTTGGATTAATTCAAATAGAGGCTGCATCAATGTAATAGAAACAAGTTTAAAAATCTGAGTAGTACAAGGTTTTCTTTTTTCTAAAAGTATGTTATCTCGTTTGTGCTAAATACTGTATGGTATCACGTTATAGATTACATCACCCCGATTTTACACTAAAATCTTCAGACAATTTTTCTTACCCAACATTGTAATCGAATAAATCTAGGAGTTTAGTCACTTTCTATTTTTTCCAAGTGTGCTATCTCGTATGTAACGTGTAATGTATAGTTTCATCAGAATAATGCTAGCCTGAATATTTCAATATTGTACGCACCGTGTGAAGCGTGATTATGGGACCTTGGTATGGTAAAAAAGTTGAAAAGAGAGTAGTCTGTTATTTTCTAAGTTTGGTGCATCGTATGTGCTTAAAAATTAACGAACCTTTTGAAGGTTCACTATCGAGTTTGAATTCTACCGTTATATCGGAGTTTTTGCACTGCATATACCGCCCCCTCACTTTTGTTAATGTAATATGAAAGCTCATTATTACCTCGCAAAAAACATCACTTTGGGGTTGCAGAAAAAAGTGTACAAATATTGTTGTAATCCCTGAACACAATAATTTTGTCAAGTTATTGCCGTTCTGACAATTCCATTCATAGCTAGAATTTTTGGTGGCAATTCAGAATTTCCATTCGGAAGGTCACAATACTAGCAAAAATTCTACATTTGTCAATAAAAACGACAAGGCAGGCGGCGGCGGACGAGTCCACAGCACTTAGACCGGTTGGTTACGAATCACAGTGATGTCACTGGCGGTTGTACTATTATATAATCTAAGATTATATTATTATATAATCTAAGATTATATATGACATTGAATTATTTTAGATGCACCCGGGGATGTGTGATTGTAACAGAAACCAAGTTATTCAACTTGGATAGTAACAACAGAATTGCAATAATAAACAATATTTTATTGCTAATATAAGTTATAAAAATACAAAATAACTATTTTGTTATATGCTTAAAATGGTTAATATACAGTTTGGTTACATCTGATGTAACCGTTTATTTACAATAACATTATGAACAAAACTTTGGTCTTCTCCAGCTATCACAAAATGAACTAAAACAATTTTTTTTATTGTTCACAATTTCCTGAGTAACCTAACTTTTCATGATGAAAAATAAAGGATATTCTCCTTACGCACGATTAGTACTGTATGTACAGGAAATTAAATTGCAAAACTATGATGGAAACAGTACTACATGACAATAAAATACAATCTTACTCTTTATTAAGAATTACCTACCAGTCTTAAACTGATCAACCTATGTTACAGGTTTTACAATATTTACAAAATGAGATCAAGTTTCACATAAGATTTTGCTATTTATACTGCAACAATTTTGCTTGGATCTACTTTGACTCTAATAAACATTGTATCGTCTTTCATAAAATGCCTCTTTTTGAGCATTTCATGTGATACGAATCTTGGAAATCCAAAACCTAGAGAATCAGGTTCTTTACTAGGACGCTGGAAATTTTTCCATGTTGGATCTGGGATGAAACTCTCCACTATATTACAAGCTTTTTCAGGACATGTAGATTGATCAAAAAGTGTAAACGAGACAGAATGTGCAAATGGCCAACGTAGGAGTGCATCATACTCCCCTGGTAGAATTTTGATGTATACTGAAATGTGGGTATTCTCTCCTGCTCCATTTCCGTTAGGAAAAAGTGAGGCCTACAACAAAAAAACCCAAATTTTATTAAAATAATAAAATAATAACATTGTAACAGAATTTTAGTTTTTCGACTATTGAGGCCATTTTGGATGGCTTAATTATTTCAATACGATACTAACTATTGACTGTTCCTGTACTATATAGCGACCAAGTTATGCCGTCAAGAGTTAAAACCAGTTGATAACATCTAGGCAGCCTATTATGTTGGTGATGAGCCCTTATTACTTCAAATCTATTATTTATATAATCTATATCTATCTATCTATACATAGTTATAAAAGGCAAATATCAATCACAACGTCACTAACTGACTCACTCGAAAATATAAAGCGGACCGACTTGAAACGTGGCAGATATGTTTCTTATACGATGTAGACACCCGTTAAGAAGTGATTTTTCGGAACTCAATCCCAAACGCGGTAAAAGGGATTCGAATATATTTTGATGTTTGTGATCGGTAATATAATCACGTAAAATTTATATGACAGACAGATCCATAAATTAATGATCATTATCACAGTTCAGACTGTCTAGAACACCACACCAGATAACGTTTTCATGACAGGCAACTGATTCATTGATAGTCACATAATGCCGTGACAGACAACTACATACAATTCGAATAAACTTTCACATGACAAGAGTTTAATTTTACGTCTTTCCACGTCATTAGCTATTTCTACTAATTAGAGATATATATTGAGTTTTGTACTGCCGGGGAGTCGACGTGTTATCTGTTTCGACGGGTATTGGCTGTTTCTGCGGGCGTAGCTTGCGGACAACAATCTCCGAAAATTTATATGACAGTGTACCCAAGAACGATAGGAAATTATCACAGTTCAGGATGTCTATTAAGACAGACATTACATGAACCTTCAACAAGACAGGCAACGTTTACATAACAGACATGATGATACATTGACAGTGACATAATTTCCGTGACCCTGTCAATTCAAATAAGCTTTCACATGACAGAGTATAATTTTGCGACTTTCCACGCTTTTAGCTGTTCCTAGTCATTTAAAGTATTATTAAGTATGAAAACGCGGCAGTGAGCCGGCGCCCTGTTTCTACGAATATTGGCTGTTTCTGCCAGCGAATCCCGCGGACAATAGCTAGTTTATAATATAAGAAATTGATGATTGTTTAATTTCATTGAAGTATATCTGAAACGTGAATTAGGAAATGAATCAACAAGTAAACTAGCTATTTTAGAATTGCGGATTGAGGGAGAACAAACATCAAAAGAGAAAATATCATAAAAAAAAGTCAGCGCACTCCGGGAGTGCAGGCAGAAGTGAAAACTTGAACTTATGGCGCGTTGGGCACTTTTTTGGGTGAGCATTTTTAGGTGCGCTCGCGACATGAGAAATTGTTCATAAAAAATCAAGTTTATCAAAGCAATGTGGGCACTTTTTGAATAGACATGAAGTATAATAATATAGAAACTATATTCGAAGGAAGTGGTTTTATTTAAATGAGTAAATATTAGTAAATAGTAAATACAAAATTTATCAATTCTCATTCATAATTTCAACAACTCTTACATCATCATTATCAGCATTTTCATCATTATTATCAGGATTTTCATCAAATTCTAAAACTGAAACAATAGGTCTATGGTAACTAAAGTATGAAATGAACAATTTTGATTTAAATCTATTTATATATCTTGTGAATACTGCATTATTGCACTACAACAATGTTTTTATTAATTCTATTTACACTTTAGATTTGTTTTTTTAACACAATACCATAGCAGCAACACAAGTCAAATGAAATATTTAAATAAATAAATTTTCCGTTTAATATTCATTTATAAAATAAATATAAAAAACTCTGAATCTCGTCTGTCGCGTGGCACGAACGAATGCCCATGCAAAGACTGCGTATAGCATGCAGCGTTCTCGCATACCTATACACTCTGAGTATACATATAGGTATGTAATCTCGTCTGTCGCGAGAGCACGAACGAATGCCCATGCAAAGAGCGCGTATAGTATACATATATTATAAGAATACACGCGGAGTGTATCTGTGTAAAATCTCATCTGTCGCGAGAACGGCTGAAAATGCTCTCCCATAAAAGTGCCCAACGCGCCATAAGAAGTTTTCGCTTCAAAAATTAGTCGCAGTACTTACTTATAAACAAGCAGACATCGTTAAGACAGAAAAATTTGTACAAATATCTGGAACAAGAGAACTCTCGTGGTTAAGATACTTTCGTTACCTTCCTTTGAATTTCATCAATAAGAGTAATTTTTTTTTATCAAGGGTACTTGTACAAAGGTAACTACAGTTTGGACAAATAAAGAATAGCGCGCTTTGTAATCAGTCAAAAGCCTATGAATTCTAACAGTTCCCACTCTTACCCATCCGTTCAACTTTATTTGGAGCACAGTAAAGATGACATTTTGCAAACCATTGTTTATTAGTATGTAAGTGGGAGGTGATCAAATTATCAAGAAAAGTGAGAGATAAATGAATTTCAAACAATAGCTTTTATCTTACCCCAGTATTCATTTCAAATTTAAAAGAACATAGTTCTTCTTTCAAGTGTATCGCTTAGATAGATGAAGAAAATTCAAAGTTTATATGAGAATTTTATTAACCAGGCCTCCTCTCAGATAATCGTAAATTCTGTTCAATAATGGTATCTTACCTGTAATTTGTACCCATATTGACTGGTATAGAAAGGCGGCGAAACCAACTCCATGCCTTCTTTATTCTTGGCTTCAACTAATTTAGCGGAAAAATCATTAATTTTCCAGATGAGCGTTCCAGAGAAATTCAAAGATAATCTCGAAATGGCGCCTTTTAATGATGTTATTTGGTGCTGCTGTTTTGTAACAATGCTGCACATCAAACTTAGATGTTGATGACAGTTTTCTTCCAAGTGTTTCTCCATAGAATAACGTGGACCCTGAAAAATTCAACCAATTGATTGTAGTCTATTGAATTCAGTTAGTGACAGATCGATGAATAATGAACATCATAAACTAAGAGTCTTTGGATTCAAATGACGCTCACAATCATATACAGGTTCGGAAATTATTTATCTTGGGTATGGTGGCTTCATGAGAGCGTAAAGAATAGCTTGCTATATGATAGAGAGAGCATTACAATTTCAGGCCGGTCAGCTCAGAACGTAGGACGTTAGTATCATACCAGCACCAGTCGGGCGAATGTGCGAGTAGCAGTTAACGCCTCGGGTGGGGTAAGGGGAGGGGCGCATAGCAGTGCGTCTCTCTTGTTTATGTGGTATTATCATATCATTGCGTTCCTTGTTGCATGTGTAGATTTATGTCTATACCCCAGAAGAATTATTACCGATACTGTATAATATAATATCTAATCTATGCTCACAATCATGATGCAATATCTATTTCGGATGATGTTCATAAAGCTATTTATTCTTGATTGTGTCTATTCATTTTGGGTGTACAGAAAATATCATTTCACACAAGACGCAGTAAAGGTCTTTTAATATAATATTTCATGTGAAATTTAATTCACTTTATTTTCGATTGCAAACGCATTTGCTTATTGATGAAGAACAAAACACCTGACCAAATAATTCGCATGTAAAATGGCCGTAGTGCACTATGTCTAATCAAGCGACTTACAAGTCGTCACCAATGTTTCGGGAAAATTATTTTTCTACCTAAATGGTTTCTTTCAGTCCTTGAATTTTCTAGACCTCACAATAATTGACTTATGGAAATATTTATGTTGAATACAATTTTCTATAATGAAGTAAATTGATGCACGTACATGCAGATGTTAAAGTTGACCGCTGAGCGAAATCATATGTTTTGTAGATCTAGAATAAACTGGAAATTGATGCATCTACCTGAACGTGTATCCAGAATTTGAAAAACTGGCAATTCACTGTTACTGATTTCCAAATATATAACAAATTTCTAGCTTTATTTATTCATCAAACAGTTCCAGAAGGGTTAAAAATTTGCATCTAGAACAATCTAGAACAATAAAGGTTTTTTCGACTTACTTTGAATCTGCAACCGGCATCCTTAAAAGTACAAGCCAAAACAGAAACGGTACATTCTTCTTTTAAATGAGTTTCCAATTCCTCTCGAGCCAACAGATTTATATCACATCTGTTTGGGCATATAACAGGTACTCTTCCGCATTTTATGTTATGTGCTGCTAAAGTGTCTGCTACAAATTCTTTGGAACAATATCTGCAGGGTAAGAGGCGCTTAGAACATTCCCCCATTTTGTGTTGACTTAGATGCCTCCTATGCACTTTTATGCCACATTTATTCTCACAATACAATGGTTCGTATCCGCATGTACCAATATGGTTCTGTAACAGAAATTAGATTTATTATATTTGATCTGGTTCGGAAATTGAGAATGACTGTCGGCTAGAAACACTATTTACAATCTAAGCTCCAGTTAATGCATTCTTTCAAATAATGTTAAAAATTATGATTGTCTATTATTCCTACATATTTAACAAAAATTAATTCATTATAGTGTATAGCAATAGAGATATGTATGAGTAATAACATAATATGAACAAATTCAGTCATCACTAATGGCAACAGAGAATTCCATAAGGATTAGTTCCTGTGCATGAATTATGAGTGTCATAGTGATATAAATAATTTGAATTTTGTTACTCTTACACTACATAAGTATAATAGAACTAAAAAATTAGAAGCAAATAAAAAAGAGAAGAGAAAAAAGATGGAGATTAAATATAAATCTACTTACAAAAGAAAAATTAATTCTAAATCATGGAAATTAAATATAAACCAACTTACAAAGAAAAATTAATGGTAAATTATGATAAAAATGATAGTAGAATCAAAATAAAAAGTTATGGAGACTAAGTGTAACCAACTAACATTAAGAAAATTTAATAAAATTCGTAATATAATGCATTCGTCAATTTAATTACTTCAAATAATGGTTCAACATCTCTATTAGAAAAATACATTTTAATTTGATTTGTAGATAAACTATATCCACATTTTTTTATTTCCTCTGGTAAATTGTTAAACATTTTTGGGCCAACAAATATAAAAGGTTTCAGCGCGTCAGTGTTTTGTTAATGAACGTGTAATATATAATATTTTACCATGTATATTTGTAAATTTAGTTAAGAATTGAGTCAAATTTATATATTGCTTTACAGATATTTATACAGCAGGTCTTAGCTTATTAAATAATGGTTTTGATGGTGTTATCTTATTTACCCTACATATCAGTCTCACAAAATCCCAATGTAGTCTTATAAGTACCTCCCCATATCGATATGCCATAATTTAATACAGATTGCCCGAGAGCATGATAAATAATTTTCAAAAGATGCACTGGAACATATCTATTAATTTTATAGAATAGCGGACGATTTTTGAAAGTTTGTTATTTATTATTGACATAAGCTGTTTCCAGCACATGTTTTCTTCAAAAGTCAGCCCCAAGTATGTTATTGTTTGAATTATAACACTACAAGATCAATTTTCATTTTGAGCTATGTTACATTTGGAACTGTGATAACCGATGAGTGTATTAAATTTGAATTCGCCCCGTACATAAAAATGTATGTATTTGGTCTTCTTAATTTTAATATGCATTTTAGTTCTATCAAACCAGTCCTTAGGTAGTTTTGAGTCATGTACACTAGATTCTTGTACATCCTCTTTTACTATATTTGAATATATAAATGCGGTATCGCCGGGGGAGGTAAAAACTTTCCCTCTTCGTTTAAGTACACAGAGACAAGTTTCATGTAGATAGACATTATTCTGGCCATAAATTCTTATCTATAAACAGAGACAATTTGGAATTTGCAAATTGAAAACGATCATGTGACATTGATAAGATATCTCTAGTCTAGATCGATCAGTAACATTATAAGATAATAGTTCTAGACAGCTGTTTCGTTCTTACGGTCCTTCTACCATTGTGGAAGGTGGTTATGTTTACCTTCAACAAGGATCCTTCAATAACGTTGCAAGTTCCTCGTTCTACTGATAAGCTCCATGAGAGCGAAACAGCAGTCTATAACTATTAGCTTGTAATGTTACTGATAGATATATCATTGTTATTTAGCAAAAGCCAATAAAAAATAAATGAATATATTCATTTATTTCTCTATTGCTACATTGATCATGTAACATGATTAGTCCTGTCCATTTGTAAGTAGCCAAATGTATGGAATCTAACCTAATTAAAAAAACAAATTCTACAAAAGCTTGAACTTTTGACAACTTTCTGGACGCTGAACATACAGAGGAAGAAGGGTATTTTCTTGTTAATTTTTATTTATGTTTCATCCAATATTTTGAGAAATATTTTTTCAACTCGCTATTGTTTATACATACCTATGATTTAAAATCGATGCTAGAAGCCGTTACTTTATGGTAATTTATCATTACGATTAAATCTTTGTTTTTATACCACTTTTAATAACAATACTTAATCACTTTTGGCTTATTTTACAATTTTTTTAAATCAGATTTGATTTGAGTTTTTCAGTGAATCGAGTACCATGAAATGACCCTGTACTCTTCATATTTTATTGAAACTAATAAGGGTTCTATTCTATTTGTAATTATTTTCTTTATGTACCATAAAGCAATTTCATTCAGTGAAAATAAAAAAGAAAAAGATAAATTTTCACTTCTTGTGAATATCATCCATTAATTAATTGCTTCCTCTAATTAATAAATAATTTCAATCGATTCGTTTTAATATGAGGAGAGTCTATTCTGAATTCACCAATCTGTAGTTTCTAGGTTTGTGAACAATCGAGTACCCTTTGATTGATTTTGATCGAGTGATTAGATTTTGAAACAGACAGGTATTATTACCACTTAGTGTGTTTATAATTTCAAATTATTGTTCATAATTCGAACTACTGATGTGGCCTTATATTATCAAGTACATATAAGAATATTTGGGAAGCCACCAATATGAAAGAACACACGTTATATAATATAACTCAAGACAAGTTTCATAATTTAAATAGGTATCCTTCTTACAATTATGCAGAAATCCGTCAGCCAACTGCACTGATGGCGGGTCGGATCGTAGCGGATTGCCGAATCGTAGAGGATTGCCGGATCGATGACCAGGCAAATTTTTCGCCGCACTCTGACCCTACCTAAAGCGCGATACATCATCTGTGATAGCAATCGGAGAAGTCAGACGTATTGTCCGCCATGGTAAGAATTGATTGTTCTGTATAAATTTAAAATTATAGTTTTTAATCATCTAATGATGAAAATTGACTGTGCTTTCCATGAAACCATCAATCATCAAATTAATAATGTGCTACAAACCCTATGACTGATATGCATCATTACAAATTAGCTGACTGACTTTTGAGAGTGATTTATGCATATATTAGTAATTTGTTTCTACCTTTTGAACAATAATATCTCCTCATCAGACGAATTCATTGTTTCATAGTTTCTCTGTCCATCGTACCGACTACCTAGTGTTCGGAATCGTGGAAAATTTCATGAGCTGGATCCGTCTACAGTGAGCGATGCGGCAATTT
Source organism: Endomychus coccineus (assembly GCA_958510875.1). Classification (NCBI taxonomy): domain Eukaryota; kingdom Metazoa; phylum Arthropoda; class Insecta; order Coleoptera; family Endomychidae; genus Endomychus; species Endomychus coccineus. The sequence goes on from OY294069.1 coordinate 108,702,591, forward strand.
TTCCGAGCCGATATGCTCAGTCTATAGTTTGCGCCCGTCTTTAGGTGTAGAATAGAATATTTATATTTCCAAATGGTTGAAAAAAAACACCATACCCGTTCCAGTCTTACGTTACGAGTGTAGAGCAGAGAATTCAATATTGTATCAATTATTATATCATGTTGCCCTACGCTTCACATGTTGATGAAAGTTTCGCATGTATTAAATTGAAAACATGTGCCAGTTCCGACTTCATGAAGCAATGTATACTACATTTTTTTAGTAAATATTTGAGTTCATTAACATTATATGTTTATATTTCTAGTTTGTACACATGGAACATATGCTGTACTTCACATACTATAAGAGTGTGAATTACATCAAACAAACTACCGTCGTGATATTCACCACCGGAAAAGATACCAGAGAATGTGCATCTATATGCGGTGAAAATCTAATTTAGATAGGTTCATATTTTTAACAGCAAATGAATGGATTGAAATGCTCTAAGCGACATTGATTTGATTGCATGGTTCCACATTTCAGCAATCTCAACAGGGTTCAACATTAATGAAAGATACAAAATGTAAAATAGGAACTATTATGATGAATGATAGAGTCGTGTTTCGTTATGAAATAGGATCGGTCCGCTACTGGCCTGCAAAAATGTGAGTGAAACTGAAACTAGAAAATATTTAGAACACAGTTGAACTTATCTTGTTAATTAGGAAAGGTAGCTGTTTCCGGTCTAGCTCTTCCTATGAAGTAGAAGGGGTGCCTTTTATTCATTTTCCCGCTATAATCTGTCAGATAATACAGTATCACTTTGAAATTAAGATAAAAAATTGATGTACTCTCATATGGAATACATAATTTACGGTATGAAAACCGCGAGCCCGCATGAATAATGAATAATTTGGTATTAGGTGAACTTCTGATGCAAAAAAAATGGAACCAAAGTTTAGAATTAAAATCAATGTAATCAGGAGATTTTTATATATTCGTATCATGTGTCTATGGCATGCTAATATACTCGAGTTTTCCAATCATTGCAATGTTAATGGCATGGTACCTCCAAGCCCCTAGCGGCGAGCGAATTAACATTGAATGAATTATCTTCATTATTTTTCATAAACCCAGCTAATTATCAGTTTTATATCTGAATTAAAAAATTTAATTTTTACTATGTAGTGGATGGTCCTATAGAAGTGATAACAACATAACAATAGCTTTGTTTTATTTCAAGAAATACTGGGTTGATAGCCACTTGTTTTAGATTTTAGGTAGGACCTGATCTATTAGTACGGAAGAGTACTAAGAGTAGTTTGAAATCGTTACTTTGAGTAGTCTTTGCATGAAACTGTTGTAGGCTGCTATTTTATGTAGAAATGGCACAGAGTAGGGAACTATACAGAGGCGAAGGCCTGTCAATATTGTTTATTGTGTGAATTGTGAATTATTTCAAGTTAAAGCATGTCTTTGAAAGGTGGAACTGTTTGATTCATTGGATATACCAACCTACTTCAATAAATTACACACCTAGTAAATTAGACTCTCCACATAAATTTATCTCAGTGTATAAAATTATACCAAATGAAGCGCACAATTTCTCAGTGTGAACTTAACTGGTATTTCAAGGTCACGAAAATTACGGAATGAAAGATCAAAGACACCGCCTAGTAGTGTCGCCTCTGTATAGTTCCCTACTCTGTGGAAATGGCTGGTCTGAAGTGTTGTGAATGTCAGATCAGGATAGGTTGGTTTACGAAATATTAAAAAATCAAATTAGTTATTCATTTCCTTTATGTTTAAATTGATGATTTCTGCTTCCATTCAATTGTGAATCTGATATTTGGATGAATTGTATTTACAAATTCTAGGAATGTATTAATTCTACGAATATATTGAGTTGCCTATTAGTTTTAAGAAAACACGATGTAATGTCGTTAAGGTATCTATATCAAAATATGAACCTCTTAATGAGGGGTGTTTTTGAATTTGAGTTGCCAAATTCTCCATAAATATTTCTGCTAATAAGGGGCTCAATTTCGTTTTAGACAAATTAGTAATTTTAGGACCAAATTTGCCAGAGGGCGTCATAAACCGATGCAAAAGTTAATAATTGAACAATTAATTACTTGTTAGAAATTAATCTAATTGAGAAAGGCAGTGTAGTTAGTTCTATCTAGATCGATGAGTGAGTGGGGCTACATAGCCCCAGATAGCTTTTTTGGCTCATCATTTCTAACACTTTCTGTTGTGTTATTTATACATCAGCAGAGATATCGATCGGTGGCGCTAGAACTCTAGTCGTTCTATTGATGAGCTAGAGAAGGCTAAACAGCTATTCTTTTTTGGCTCATCAATGGAACGACTAGAGTTCTAGTGCCACCGATCAATATCTCTGCTGATGTATACATAAAACAACAACAGAAAGTGTAATCCCTCTCCAACACTTTCTGTTGTTGTTTTATGTATACATCAGCAGAGATATTGATCGGTGGCACTAGAACTCTAGTCGTTCCATTGATGAGCCAGAAAAGAATATCTGTTTCGCCTTCTCTAGCTCATCAATGGAACGAGTAGAGTTCTAGTGCCACAGATCGATATCTCTGCTGATGTATACAAAAGCCAACAACAGAAAGTGCTAGAGTGATAGAACAACTAGCGCTATCTACCCGCGAGTAGACGTATCTTAGAAAAACCAAAGGAATTAGAACGTTGACTAAATGGATCTTCCGTACTTAATAAAAGTCACGACGGCTATGTTAATACCAAGTGTGCCAGAGGGCGACACAAACCGATGTAAAAGTCAATAATTGAACAAGTGTTAGAAATTAGCCTAATCCATAAAGGTAATATAGGTCTTTCAAAAACGATCAGACACTACTCGTTAGTTGTTCTAACCCATCTAGCACTTTTTTGTTGGTTTATGTAAACATCAGCGGAGATATCGATCAATATGATCCAGAGAAGGCGAAACAGTTGTATGGAGCTGGAACTGATCGGTCTGGACTCTGGAGAGACGTGTCTTACCTTTGTGGATTAGTTCAATTTCTAAGAAGTAATTGCTGAAATTGGTTATTTCTTGTTTAATGCAAAGGTTGGTAAATTTTTTCTAGATCAACTGTTAAATTCAAAGTGTCTCAGTCTAGTGTAGCACGTCGAATTTACAAATTTTACAGTTACTTGCATGTTCACGGAATACTTTGTTTCAGACAATTTAGGAATGAGCTAGAGTACGATTTATACAAAAGTATTGTATTGATAATCAGTTATCCAACAAAATATAAAACTCATCATGAGTTGTCATAATCAATATTAAAAAAAAAAAATAGTGGGGGTTTGTATAAATGTATAGTCTAAATTCAGGTGGAAAAAGAAAATACGTTCTTACTTCTAGTACGTGTCCCGTGAATTCTTTATTGCAAAATTCGCATCTTGCTCTTCGTTGTGGACAAGTGTATTTCAAATGATCCTCCATCAGAACACGAGGGATTTGTGCTCCACATTTACTAGTACATGGTAAAGCGTCGTGTTTACAAGTATTTAAGTGTCCCTGGAAAAGAAGTAAAAAATCAGTCATACATATGATAATAAAATACATATAATGAAAATTACATATATGAACGATACCAAACACGTATTAGGAAACTATTCAATAAGGAAGAACCACAAATTTTACCATTATCTGATGCACGAGTTTTGGGACAAGTTATACCGGTTATACCGGAAGACGATATCAACTTTGTTATTTTGAATAGAAGACTCCAATTTTTTTTGCATTAATGGTTTCGGTTGTTAACACTATTTTTTCAAAATTTTTCTTTCAGTTTCATACTTTATTCGAACATAAGATGGTAAAAAAATCATCATTGACTTTTATACTCTATTTTTGTAAATAATCGCAATAAAGTAAGACCCTGAGAACACAAAATTGTTTTTAGGTTGTAATAACTATAAAATAGTTGAGAATCGAGGGTTGTATCATCATACTCACTCTTTATTTTGATAAAGAAACCAAAAATAGAAAATAATGTTCTATTTAAAATAACAAGTTGATATCTACTTCTGGTATAATCGGAAGTGACTTGAAAATATACGTTTCCGAGAAAAGACATACCGGTGTACCTAGTTTGAAAACTAACAAACTGTGTATGACGTCGACGTATATGAAATGGGAGTGAGAGTTAAGATAACGTATGGGATGGCTTACTGAAAACAATCTCCGCTATTTATTTTGGCAGTAGGAAACCCTCGAGCCTGCTGTTTGGTTTTCGAAAATGATATGATAATTCACTAGTTTCGACTCTGTAGTCTCCATCACCTATATGTGTGTCTATCAGTCAGTTTTTGAGTTATGCTAATTCTAAAGTTTAGATTATTACGACTCAATTAGTTTAAGACAAACAACGAACTCTCGATAATGGTAAGCCAAAATGAAATTGATGACATTTCTCAATAAAGACATTAATTTGAAAGCCAGTGTTTATTCAACTCGAACATTTTTTTGTACTCCTTTATTTAGGAAAGTTTAGAAAATGAAACCCGGGGCAACACACTAATTTTCATAAAATGGTGAAGATTATGTTGTACAGCTCTCTTTGCAGATAGTAGTAATTATAGATATTACGCATACTATTCTTCCTCCCCCAAAATTTGTATACTGCATAACAAAAAATTCAATTGTCAAAAACTAAATCTGATCGTTTCGTTGAAAAAACTGCTCAACAAAATTTTATCGGATTTTGTTCAATGCATAATATTACGGGACATCTAAGATCGATGGGGCATGCTCGACTCATCTCAATCATATATAGACAACAAATATCGGCAGTAGTTGGTTTTAGAAGTAATGCAATAACTACACCACCTAGTTTGGAATAATTATTGACTATTGACAACTATTTTCTAGATGATATTGCATCCAAATATTAGTCATTGTGTTATGAGAATAATAACAATGGAAGTCACAATTGATTTTACACATTTACTTTCAAACCAAACTTTGTCAAACAGTTTCACTACAGGGGTCCAGAGGTGAATATTAGATTTACTCTTATACTGACCTTCAATTTCCTAAGCTCGTCGGACCATTTACAACCTTCCTTATGATGAATACAGTATACCACTGAGCTCATAATAGCCTTCTCTGATTCGGGGTCGGGGTATATCTGCAATGAAAGAAAATTAAATAATTAACCTTCTACATACACAATTAGTGTTGTCACACCTCTACCGCTCACTGTCATAGGAATTTCAGTTAATTTGAAAGCTCTCATATTGACCTTTATACAGTATACAGTAAGGAAAAAGGGTTATAATAAACTAATTTTTTCCCTTTATAAGTTTATTCAATATCTCTCTTATAACAGATTTAAGAACTTCCAATTTAAAGGTGGTATACTTGGAACATCTAGAAATGTGAATGAGATAGGTTTGCCTCATTATTTATCAAAGATTGGAAATAAATTTAAATTATAAAACTCAAGCTCAACATGTTTTATGTCCAAATAAGAGCAAATTATTCAGATTACAGTAATCTTAGTCCTCAAATATATATATATATATATATATATATATATATATATATATATATATATATATATATATATATATATATATATATATATATATATATATCTACGTAGACTTACGTACGAATCAATGTACCTATATTTTGCAGTATTCTATTGTGATCTTTATGAACATAGAAATAGATACCAATTTATTAGATTTAAAATAGGAATTAATTAGGGGGTAGTTAGAATTTCCTCCAAATCTTCATCACTTGAACGTAAAATCAGATCTACTATCAAATTCTAGCTTCAAAAACACGTAACAACTTTATTTATTGTATTGGTGTCTAAAATCTATCATTGAAGTGAGCACTTGAACAGTTGAACTTGTCCAGCCGATCCGCGAACGCAAAATAATTTGGCATAATTCATAATTATGTGCCCCGCGAACTAACCTATTGTTAGTGTTCGCGGATAGGCTGGACAACCGATTCTGAAATCTGAACGAATGCGAACGATCCTAGAATGAGAACTTTTTGTCCCCATAGGTCGAAGTATGCGAAGGTATATTTCGTGAAATTCAGTGTGTTTGAGTTTGGTATTTTATAATTAATCCGAATTTTAGAAAAATATTTCAAGCATGAGTGACTACTTCAATTCAAGTGATGCAGATTTGGAGGAAATTTCAACCATCCTATAATTAATAATCCTATAACTATTGATGAGCGGATTTCTAATAATAATTCTAGTGTAAAGTTAACACTAAACAAAATGATTTCCATTATTTTTCAATGAATTATTCAACAATATTATATTGCCACAGCCTTCTTTCTGATCTTTTATGAGTTAAAAATCAAAACACGAACATATAGTGAAGTAAACTAAAATTCTTGACGAGTAGTGGTGAAACCCTGTTTTTCGACAAAAAAGCGTTTTTGAACATTTTTAGGTTTAACCTTTTCAATAAAATTTGTTTGGGCCACTTAAATTACTAGTTACGGTACGAAATTGGTACCCTTTCTCCAAATATGAAGGGAGGTTCCTTGAAGTGGTTCAAAAAAATTAAAGCTGAAAAATTAACTATAACTTTTTTGGCAAAAAAAAACAGGGTTTGACCCCCTACTCGAAATTGAAAACTCAGATATATATCAAATTATAATATTTGCACCAAAACAAACCTATTTTTCCAAGGTCGCGTGTGCTTGCCAGACATTTTCGCTAACGGCTTTTTTCAAATAATTTACCCCACTAATATTGCAGACACGGTTATTTGCGTTCGAGTACTTATTTTACGACAAATTATGATAAATGTCAATATGAACATTTCTCACGGTATTCGTATTTTAGAAACACATGGAAATTGAAGCAATGAAAAACTACTACTTTACTCTGCCACTATATTTTGCCTTATGTAACTCTCAGTCTAACTTAAAATCTGGGTCAACGTAGGATAATGAATTCAAGATGCTTACGTTGCATCTCGTACTACAGTACTACACATGTTCTAGATTCTAGAATCTATCATAAAATTAAGAATAAATGAATGGAGGAATAATTTTCAACTTCTTATCGTACAATACTATGAACTTTATTACAGAATATGCTGCTATAAAGAAATACGAGTAAATAGCGGTACTTTTGTCAAACGATCGCACTAAGAATGGATAACGTTTTGCACATATATGGCGCAATGTGAACAACAAACAAATAGAAGTATATGAATACACACATATGTTCGTGCGAGAAATCATGAGGAACGAAAATGTACGCAAAAAAAAGTTTCTAAATCTCTCTATTCCGCCTGTATATTTCTTTCTGAGCAAGATGATTTTGTTTTAAACCTTTTGTTTTCACACGAAATTAAGTTCAAAAGAAGAACATTTCAATCTCCATTTGCATGTGGAACTATTGAAGAAATAGAATTTATTAACAGTTGTTTCTCCATACTGTGACATCATCAAAATCATGCGAAATAAATTATAAATATCTATTCGATTTTTCAAAATTACATTACATACTAGGTATTCTGTGAATTTCACAGAGTATTGCTGCGTATTGCTACCTTGTAGATACATACATTAACCATAATAGTTAAGGGATTATATCTTCGTTCTATTCAGTTCATAACTCACCCTATGGATACCACTGCAGGGTGAAACAATTATTGATAGCTTATTATTACAGTGAAAATTTGCGTTTTATACATATTTAGAAACAATTTGAAAGGTTAATTATTCGGATGAAAAAAATCGGATCAAATAAAAAGAGTTGAACATATAAAACATAATTATTCCCAAACCTCTCGTTTGTAAGTTCAGAAATAATTTCCCCTGCGCATCCGATTTTTGTTTGTTTCTAGAAGGAGGCTCCTTTTGATGATTTTACGTGGAACACTTATCAATATATTAGTATTAGCGAAGTGTAAAATTATGTTTTATGAACAATTTATAATTATTCAAATCACTGATTATATTTCGCATAGATTTCATCACTACGATTCCATAAGAATATGAAAAATCCTCGATCATATTCATACGTTTGTCTGAGCAATACCAATTTAGATGCATTAATTAACTTATATTTGCTTGGAGTTTCTGGAAACATACTCAGAAATAAATTATTCAAGAGTATTGTCCATTTCAGATCACTCATTATCAGAAATTAAGTTAAAATTAACACAATTAATATACTTTACTTATAACGGTTTGGTGACAAATGCAAATGTCATTTGATAAATGACTCAACTCACAATTTATTATTCTTCGAAATAAAGTTGGAAAATAAACGTTTTGAATGTTAGCAATGTTAGCAAACTGAATGAGCCAATAAATTTCCAGCTACTGTCAAGGATTGGTCGCAGTTGACTTAACGTACGGTTGTCCCTAAAGCAAAGGTATTTAGTAATTCGATAAGGTTGCCATTTTCAGGGCGATATTTCTCTTTCATGGTATCTTTTTTAGATGCAAGAATCTACACTTTTGTCGTCTGAGCTTTCATCTTCTGCCAACAAAATACCGACGAATTGTTAAATTCATATCTATTGCGTGGACAGTTTTATTACTCCTCTAATAGCTTGTCCATTTGTTGGATGTTGTTTTCCTACCTGGGAATTGATTATATAATCCTTATTTATCCATTCTTATTAGAAAATAATACATATTTAAATATGTATGTGATTTATCTCATTTAAAAGTAGATATATACGATATGCATAAAATAATTATATTACAAATTTTGTGGAATATTCACTGAATCATAACGAATTCGAAAACAATCTAAGTGAGATTATTAGTTATCAGACGAGTTAGTAGATTAGTTACTTAATTTGATCTGTAATAAGATAATGTTGTCTCCTCTCCTCTTACTGATTAATTATCGAATATCAACTCAGTGAAGCCAGTTATTATTCTCGAATCAGTACAAACGTTATATTTCTAAAAAAGAATCTAGTATTACATCATTGGCGTAACTAGAGCATTTTCGTATGGGAGACCACGGCCCCCATATTCCTAACATTTATATTTTATGAACAGGACCATACATTTTGGAATAGTTTAGTATAATTTTAACCTATAAATAATATAGGCACAAAAAAATTGGTATTTAATTAAAACACAATGTGTTGTTTTTTCTAACTGAGCTTTAATTTTATATTGTTTTGAAAATGTGTAGAATTGTTTGCGGTGTTACAAATTGCTTTATAGAAAGACTTTCTATATTTAATAATGCAATACATGAAAATCTTGGTTCATTGTGCTTCTTAGCCAAGTTCTAACACGTCGCATAGCAGAAAAACTTATTTCACAACCAGCTGAACTTACTGATGAACCAACAGCTATTTGTTACAAACTTTACAAATTAGGGTTAAAATCTTTTTTATTTCATTCCGAAAACTTTCTTAAGAAATTTCAAGATTTTTATCTTTGAAAATGTTTTTCTTTATAATCACTTCAGCATGTAGCACAGTGGTGTCAATTTTCATAACCTCTTTATAATTATCTATAAACTCTACTGCTTATTCTATTTCTAATTTATAAAAAGAATCAACAGACTTTTCCTGAAGGAAAATTAGCAAATCTACAGTTTGAATGTTGATAATATTGTCTAAAATATGGTTGTACATTTGTATCTTCCAATAATCAGCTGCGTTTGTATTTTCAGGAAGCTCTATATCACTACCCTTTCTGGTGAAATAATAATAATTTTATTTTCCTAAGCTACACATGTGCTTGTAAACTAAAATAAAAATAGTAATTTTTTTTGCTTATAAACATGAAAAATAACCAATAACATTAAATTTTATCTCTCTGGGGTGCGTCAGTGCCGCTTGTTGTTGTTGCTAACAAGTGCAACAAACGATTAATCAGCAGGGTATTTTACCCTTTAGAATAAAGAACTATTCTACAAACTGATTTCAGTCTGAATTTCAAAGCAAAGATGAGTGTATGCTCCCTTAACAATAGCTCACGTAAGTAAATTAAACATACGTCACAAACATTGTTTAAATTAATGTAACAAAACATTATGAAAATTCTTGGCTTCCGGATGGATTCCGTGTCACAATAGCATGACTCGATGCCCACGTTTCGCCAACCATTGCAGGTGGCATCTTCAGGGCAGGCTTATTATATTTTCCAGGTATATCTTGTCGGTCATAATATTGTACTGCGAAAGTTGAGCCGAAATTTAGAATATTAACCACGTTGCCTGAGATTTTGGTATCAGTTTTCTACCCATTTATTTTGACTGTTTCCATTCATGGTCGTGTTATTTTTACAGCTTAATTTCATTTATTTGCCTTTGTGAACAATTTTTCATTTATTTGGCAGACATAATTCATAAGGGATGTAAATGTTGTTCATTAGTATTGTTTTTCAAGTATAATTTAATGTTCCGGATTTCCTTCTCTATTCTGAAAATTGTTTTAGTCTTATCGGTGGTGAGCAAATTTAAAGTTTTAATTTGAAGTTTTTCGGTATAGTTTGTAAAGCTGTCCTGTAATTTTTTTTTCTACAAATTGAATGTACGTTGTTTTAAATTGGATACATTTAGGTTCGAAATGTTGATTGCATTATAATAGGTATATTCTATTTTTGTTTGATTAATTTATTTAGTAATTTACTCATATGTGATATTTGTTGATGTATATCATTGCCAAATTTGTGATTAGTTTCTTCGATAGTTTGTTGGTATGAAGAAAATTGGTAATTGAGATGTGTTCCTTTCATTTTCACCTGGTAAGTATAAATTCGTAGTGGTTTTCTTTTGCTGGTTTATCTAGAGTAAGTTGTTTTTCTTTGGGTTTTCGGAATATTAAATGATGTATATTAATTAAGCAACCTTCTCATTTGACAGGTTTCGGCTTTTGCTTTCTGCAGAAATTAATTATTTGTTTACATTTGAACTGTAATTTTCATCAAGATACATCGTTTAAATTGCTGAAAATCTAAGAAAATCCACAACTTATTTATATATTCGGATGATGTCGAGTTTGAAGGAGGTAACATTAACCACTAAGGCATATTCTCATTTCAGACAGAAATTTTAATGCTTTACGATCAATGGTTTGTATTTGGTAGAACATTTCAACGGTAATTGATAATAATTGCTAGACTTCCTCATTACTTTAAGAGGTTAGAAGAAATCTGAATCCGCTAATTGGTTGAATTCTTGGAAAATACATGTGCCAAACTATCAACTTCCGTTAGGCGCATTCCGAGTATGTGTAAAGAGCCTGATGAGATCTTCTCCAGGGCGCCATATAGTCTTAAAAATTACCAGGCGCCACCGAGATGAAGGTTATTAATTTATTATTATAGTAAGTAAATGTGATTACTTCAAATAGACGTACGAGTGAACCAACCATACTCAGTTTGCATCAGACATGGAAATAACAGTTGATATAACTAATCTCTAGACTAGATTATAAAGTAACACAGGATACACTCTGAACGCTGTTCATTTTGTCACACTTTTCAGAGTATACCGATCAGTGAAGTACATGTTAACTTAAAAAAATTAGCAACTGTTTCGCTTTTCTCATAGAGCTCATCAGTGGAACAAGTAAGTTTGCAACGTTACTGAACGATCTCTGTTCTGTTGTAGGTAGTCACAATCTATGAATAGATGTCCCACTAGATGACGTGCTATACTTCTGGTCTTTTTACCATGTTATTGACTGGTTCTGACTACCTACAACAGAGATCGTTGCTCGTTCCACTGATGAGCTCTTTGAGAAGACCAAAACTGTCTGAAACTATAAGTATGTGACGTTACTGTTCGATCTGGACTAGAAAGACCTTATCATTGTTATCTGCAAAAAGCCAACATGAGATAAATGAGCATGTTCATATATTCATTTATTTCTTATTCGCTTACGTGAATCACTAAGTAATTCGTAATTAATGCAATAACAGTGAGTCAATAACAGTAATGCATAGAAATGACTACGAAAACAAAGTAGGAAATCTATTAAATGATGAAACAACTTACAAAAAAATACAATCTGACTCTACATTATTAGTACAAAATGACATGAATGAATTAATAAATAAATGGTACAAAAATAAGATAATTCCTATTGAATTGAAAAATAAATTAATTTGCCATAATGGGCAAGCACCTTATATCTATGGGCTTCCTAAATTGCATAAAAATGACATACTGTTAACTGTTAAGACCCATTGTAAGTAATATTGGAGCGCCTACCTACAATTTATCAAAGTTTTTATCAAAATCTGTCAACAATATAATAAGAAAAAATGAATTTTATGTGAAAATGATATATGTACCTTTAAGACTCATTGTAAGTAATATTGGAGCGCCTACCTACAATTTATTAAAGTTTTTATCAAAATCTGTCAACAATGTAATAGGAAAAAATGAATTTTATGTGAAAGACTCATGGCATTTTAATGAATTTATAAAAATTCAATCCGTACCCATAGATCATCAATTAATTTCCTTGGAAGTTGTTTCTTTATTTACAGTCGTTTTATCATTGATTAGCATCAAAAAACGTTAGGCACAGATTAAAAACCACACACCTCTAGATCAATCTGAATTCATAAATGCAGTACAGTTTTGTTTAGAATGCACTTATTTTCAATACGGTGAGCAATATTTTGGAAAAATATTCGGCACAGCAATGGTCTCTTATTTCAGCAGTTATTGCTGAAATAGTCATGGCATGCCTAGAAGAATCTGTAATAAATTTATTAGATTTTCAACCCGTATTCTTTAAGCGGTATATAGATGATTGCCAATAAAACTTTTTCTATTACCTCATAAATCTCAACATCTGGTTCGAAAGTAAATACTTGAACGTGATGTTCTTGTTTTTAGTCGTTCATAGACTTTGTTGACATGAGTACCCATTTTATAAGAATAATACTAAACAGTGGTTCCTTGATATATTAACATGTAACATTGATGTGTTACAATTTCGATTATTCGTGTTTCTGTTCGTTTCGGCGACTTGAGCATTTTAAATTGAAATTGGTGCGATAAGGACGCTTTGTGTTAAGGCAATTAGTTTTAAGTAATTCCGTTTTAGACATAATAAGTCTTTTGATGATGGTCGTGAGAACCGAAACGTACGTAAAGACGAAAATAATAAACATATGTGTTAGTGTGACCTATTTTCCGAGAATTTATATATAATTCATACCTAGGTCAAGAATCTTTATTAAAATAGCAGTAAATATAGGAAAAGCAGAATATTTTGATTGACAAATATTATTAGGTGAGCATCATTAGTATTATACAGTGGAAGAAGAATAAGTTATTTCATCATTCTTGAACAAGGAGTTATTCAATCAGACCCCTTGACCCTCTCCACCTGAACAATTTCCTTTGCAGCTGACAGATATAATGTAAAGAAATACAAACAATGAGGAATTTGTACGTCGGGTACAGATAAGTAGAGGTAAACATTAGTGAATCAGAAAAGTTCGTAAAATGTGAATAACTTTATTGATCAACAACTTATGAAACATATTGTACACTGTTCAATAAATCTACTAGCACATTCTATATGATATTATTCTTATACAGATTGAGATAGGCACGCGTTCCATAATCTATTACCCTGATTGAATGGGATTGATCACTCATTCATCCTTTAATTTTCCATCTCGCAAACTTATTAAATGCAGTGGATTTCATAGAAACTCCTGAAATTATTTCTACCATATTAATTACTACTCGATCTGGTGAAAACAACGACGAAAATAATTCACATGAAGAAGCATGTTTTATATTTTATGATGATTTGCACTCGGAGTAGAAAATTGTATACTGACTAGATGGCTTTCAGGCAAATGAATGATATTAGGAACCTTCAAGTATTTAAGAAAATGCAAATTGTCATTACGGTAAGGAATAAAAATTGTCAAACAAATAGGTATTCGAAAAAAAGTAATTGTTTAATATTCCATTATACTATAAAATTTGGATTAGATAAAATACATATCAACACACCAAAAGGAACGGTACGGTATTCTCACAGGTACATTATAGGTACGAAAGGACATAATGATGTATATAAGAGTTCAGATTCAAAAATATTCTCCTTTATTGGCGTATTGGGCAAATTAAAACGATATACTCTAATTCTCTAGATTTTGAGATTAGAAATCGTGAATTCTAGAGCTAATCACAAATTAATATTACCTCTTGTCAAGACAAAACTAAAAAATGGGTTTCCTTAGATATTTCACCAACTAAATATTAGTTAAACTATCATCATTCTAATTGTCAATTTTGTAAATATAGAAAAAGAAAAAAGCGAGGAAAAAGGCGTTCGTTTTGGGCTAAGATAAGTATAATGTAATTAGTACGAAATAATCACCCTTGTCCACTAAAATAATATTAACGAACTGAGGATCTTTCACCTACCAAGTAGACATCATTAGAGAAAAGAGGTTACTCTGATGATGGTTAATTGGTAGCTGAAAGGTCCTTAGTGCTTCAATAGTATTTTTAGTGTATAAGAGTGATTATTCCGTACTTATTAGTGTTATAGTGTATCCACAGATACATCCTTTTAGTATATTAAGAAATAGCTGTAGCTGACAAGAAAAATATTTTCATATGTTAATTTATTAACGGTATTGAAGCTTGAACCCGTAGATTTTTAACTTCTTTAGTAAAACCACGAGTAGACTAGAAATGTTTTCTCGAGGTGTCTCCTTACCCATGATCGCTGAGTTTTATTAATTTCCTTTCTAAGGATCCCTGTAAAGAATAGATTATTGCCTATCTAAACTATCTGAAGGATAACAGCGCTGCCTTGTGTTTTGTATTAGTTTAGTATTTTTTCATAAGCAATATTTCTTAATTTCCGTCCTTGTATTCACTGAATTTTATGCGCCCCAGACAAGGAAATTTACTCTAGGCCCCAATTAATTTATCTAGATTTTTATTAATAATGTCAACGTTTAGAAGAATTTGTGTTTCACTTTTACACGCAAGGAAACTAACTGACACGTTGGAAGAAAATCTCCACACACGTCCGTTTTATCACAAGACACGGCTTTAACTTTAACACAAGACGTATCGTAGCGAAGAAAATCAAACATCGGCACATCAGCAGATATATATCGTGCTGATGACGGTATATCGTGACAATTTTCGTCCCACACTTCGGGTTTTGTCGCGATCACTTGAAATGATCATCGGTGACTGATGAAGACTTAAACTATGTAATATCCAGTTACTTATAATATAGAATAATTGAGTTACGGGATATTTTCATATGTAATGAATTTTAGAATTATGGCATGATTTTTCAACGACTTTCACATAATCGAGCACTACATATACATCGCTTATATGTTATCGAAATTATCTCATCGCTATTGCCTATATTGTTGGAATTTGATAAAATCAATGAATTATCATCAAGTTTCTTTTAAATCGACGGATTATTGAGTGTTTTCCGAAGTCGACATTGTTCTTCCCCTTAGATAACGTTGAAATATTTGCCTGTGTACAACTATACGATGTTTCGCTTATCTCTATTTACTTTATAATGAGTAGGTACTACGAAATGATTCGACATTCTCAGCGTGCTGATACTACAGCCAAAATAGCAATCTTTAAAATGTAGAGACTAGTAGGTAATGTAGCATTTTATCAGAGATTTTATTATTATTACAATAAAAATGTCCAAAATAATTGGATGATATAATTGTGATAGCCGATATCGTTCACGATATATTTCACCAAGTGGTAATGATATGGTCAAAAATATGACTTGAACACTTGCAGAAAAATGTTTCATCACAGATTTTAACTTAAACGTACACTGGACGTACACCGCAAAATGTTGTTTGACCCAGTTAACAACAAATTTCTAATAGAATCTGCAATAACTTCATGGTAATGATTCGATGAGTTCCACTTGGAATACAGGTTTCAAACAAAATACATACGTTCTTCGTAGGTACATCACAAAATACGAAAGTAAGGATATTGGAAATCGCTATTACCTACTTCATCAGACCCAATAGTTGTACGTATTTCAAGTAAACATTAAATAATGTAAGTACTTACTTGATTTACCTCGTTCATAGATTTATTGTTCATCTTGTTGTTTATCTCATTTTTCTCGAAACACGGTGGAGAAACGGAGAGAGAGTTATTACTAGGTGTTGGTGTTATTGTAGGACTGATAGCGTGAACATTTTCTTTTTTATGAGGTGAAATTCTCGCTGGAAAACTCAATGTTTTGGTCCACTGTGATAAACTTCGAACCATTATAAAACCAATAACCCGTCAACTATGTATATAGCGCACACATACACACCGAACAAGCTTTCGAATCGAAAATCGAACTGTACAAACATAAATTGACAAGTTCCTGCTATTGTTTGTATTTAAATGCGTCTTACAGGATCGTCGTATAAGTTCAAACTGGCTGTGCGGTACGTTGTGAGGAGTCAAGCATGAGCTGAGATGTTCTCAATCGGCCTTTCAATGGCCTTTCCCCTACCATATTCAGAAACAGCTGTTGATAGCAACTGTATACAAGTGGGAGTGTTTTTAACGTACTTTTCATGTTTCATCTTGTGTTGACCAAGCAGAATCCCGTTCCCATTCAATTTGCTATTTATTGAATTTAACTTTAATTTGTTTATTTGCTCTTTGGCTAGTTGAGGTTTTTACTGAACAAGAATGAACTCATATTTCAAAATATATTTTAGATTCTAATTCATCAATATTTAATCAATGGTCACTGATCTGTCAACATGTATCGAAAGTTAGAGGAATACTATAACTTGAAAAGAAATTGGATTCAGTTGAATGTTGTACGTTTGGAATATTTAATCAATGGTCACTGATCTGTCAACATGTATCGAAAGTTAGAGGAATACTCTAACTTGAAAAGAAATTGGATTCAGTTGAACGTTGTACGTTTGGAAAATGAACTGTTCGAAATTGCAATCATCAGCCAAAGAAATGATATTTGAGTAATTGTATTTTTGTGATTTTGATATGGATAAAATAGTATATGCAATATACTTGATTAAGTTTACACTAACACTACCCTTTTCCACTTATTGGAATTGTGTGGATAACTGGTGTTACTGCTAATTAAATTAAATTATATAACATTCCACAATGGTTCTTCATATCACATAGTATTAGTATTTGCAAACTCTATTAATATTATTAATATTAATTATTGTCAGTGAAATTGTGCAGTCAATATATTAGATGCACACCTCAATTAAGAAACAATTTTGAAATGTAGTAAGCTAGTGAACATATATTGGTCTAAGATTTATTTGTACCTGCAGCTACTACAAAATAGCACATTGTTCTATATTTATTGTTCTATTTGAACTATTGAGAACTTCCAGAGAGTAATAACCTTATCTTTGGTTGGAAAATATCGACAATAGCATTTGAATAGATATTTGGTTGGTTCTGAATATGTTTCGTGTCAAAGGTAGACCATTAATATTTTAAACAAACAAAGCTTTTTTCTGATCATGTGGACAACCCCAGTGGTCAAACACTACTTGCAAAATGAACGTTGATTTCCAAAACTGGAAATACTTCGAAAATAAGTTTCGGGTGGTTTCACAATGTGGTCTGTTTTTTTATTTTCCATTATGATATGTACTTTCTAGAGAAACGTGCTTAGCTTGTTGCTGAAATGTTTGCAGGAAAGTCCAAATTGTATTCTTAAGGGAAGGAGTCCTTCCTATCTAACAAATATAGCAGACATCTATTTTAACACATGGAGAGTCTTCAGCTGTCACATCGAATTTCTCCAAAGCAATTGACCAAGTTTGGCACCAATCCCTTCTTGCGAAACTTCCACGTACGGTTTGCCACCTCAATTTCATCGTTTAGAATCGAGTTACTCTCAGATACATCATCCCATGCGATGATTGATGGCGTCTCCTCTGATACAATGACCATCAACGCTGGTGTCCCACAGGGACATACTTTGGCACCAACTTTGTCTCTACTCCATATCAACGTTTTGTTGATTGATTGAGCTATTCGTCTGATTGGTGATGTCACAATTACGAACACATATTGACTTCTTTAGAACATCGAAGTTCTGGTTTTATGAAGTTTTCCATAAATTGATTTAATTTATTTAATCAATCACATATTTTTCTTTTTCTTACACCTGGGAATTTCAACGATGAACATTTTGCCCAGATTCACAAATACTTAAGGACTAATAGTACACGAAAATTCATATTATATTTTCAATAATATTTATACAATGGTCTGACACAGCAAACTGCCATTAAGCCAATTGACGCAAATATTACAGAATAATCTCATTATTATAAGTAATAAATCTTTAAGATTGTAAGTAATGGGAATTATTCAGGTAATAATAGAATGTTATGTACCTGTGATGATCAGTGTGGATTGGGGTTGTATTCTGTACCTCTATACCTAAGATAAGAAATCAGGTTTGAAGTGATTAAAGTTGGTAAACTAGTAAACAATAATAATCTAAACATAATAAAATGTAAAGTTATATAAACTGGAGGTTCAGGCCTTTTAAAAATTAGATTTCAATACTATTTGTGTTGAAGGCAAACTACATTGAATAGGAATTTGCAACAATGTACATTTGATATCAAAACTCATGCACTAATAAACTGTAACTTCAACAATCTTCTCAAATTGTGCAGAGCCCAATACCTGCAATCGGTTTCGGATTCAATTCTACTGTTTAGTCACTGCTCTAAGAACTTTTGCCTTAGGATCTGCCATATCGATGAATGAAAAATGTGCTTTTGAAAACTATGAAAATGAAAGGAAATTATTTTGCAAAAGATATTTCACTACTTGATTATTACAATACATTGTTATTACAGTTGAATTTTGACTAACACTCTAAAAATATTCATGGGTTCCTCCAATTAGTTACTGTATGGAGTGAAATGTTGCTTAAATATATTATCATTCATAATTGGAAGTAGTTTCTAGATAATTTCGGTTAGTCAAGTATGAAAATCAAAAACGAATACATCAACTTTAACTTAGTTTGACATAATTAATTATTATTGGATCCACAAGCTAACCCAGTTTCTGAAATTTCCAAATAGTTTAAAACATTAAATATCCTGAAATACAGAGAATTATTCTCATATAACAAGATAAACAGAAAATTGAATATTTGAATAGGCTACTCCTCCGTTTTTGATAATGAATAAAATCCACTCCTTTTCAGAGAATTGAATTCGCAATTATTATAATGTGTAATTATTATAATGTGTAATAATTGAGAAGTGTGAGTATATTTATTTATTGAATATGGAGATTGAAACATCTACAATTTTTCTATAGAACCTAGGAAATTATTCATTTTAGTTTACATCATTGACCATGAATTGATCATTACATCGTCGCATTGTCAGTAAACGATGAGGATTAGCGAGTTTGAAGATGATAAATTGTAAATCTTGAGATACAGGTAAAATGTGTATGCTTGCTCATTACTATAATTGAATTATGTAATCAAATTTAATTTCAAAGAAGCATTAATATATCCATACGGAGGAACTAAATCGTTTTCCAACAAACTTATTGTTTTAACGATATAGGTATCAGTTTTATTGGAATTATTCCATCATTCTGATATTCCACTTCTGTGACATATTGCATTCATTACGAACAAAACGTATTGTCACATTGAACCATAATTGTGTACGTTAAGAGGACTATCTATTTTTGTCTAAGTTTACTGAGATCAGATGGTGACTTCAATGATTTCTAGGGCCAAATTAAAGTTACAACTTATTTTAAAAGAAGACATAACACTTAATTTGAATAATAATATTGATGTAAGTAGTACAGTCAATGCTGATTTATTTTAGTAGTCCGTCATAAATCAAATAATAATTTAAAGATTCAAAACACAATGATAAAAACTACACAAAATTAGAATTGAGATTAAAACAGTAAAGGTAAATTCAAAGTTTGTGTGGTTTTATAAAAGTTTAACATCGTGCTTTGAGTCTCTTAATTTTTATTTGATTGATGTCGTACTTTGTAAAATAACTAGTTACCCTTAATATTATTATTCAAATTAAGTGTTTTGTTTATCGAGAAAGTGTACTCAGTTAATTTTAGAAAATAGAAGTGCAGTAAATATTGTAAAAAAAGATATGCCAGGCTGCTAGAAACCTGGAATTAAAATACCAGAAGGAATGATAAATTACATTCACTAACATATCAACTCTTTTCCGGTAATGCCTTCCCATCACTGCAGACAGGACAGTGGCAAAGAATATCTCCAATCGGACGTAAACTTAAAAAAAATTAGCATTATTCACAAAATGACTTTAATTCATCTTTTCATACTCCTAAAAAAGATTTGTTATTTTTGTTTCAAGCATAAACACGTGACGTCAGGTGAGACATTGGGAAGTCAAATACCATAAGAAAATCACACTTACAGAAAAAATACAGCAAGGCAGTTGAAAAATGACGTATACTGAACTTAGATAACATATCTATTAAATGGTCGATTTTCATTGATTTAATAAATAAATGTAATTGTAGTTTCACCAGCTTACTACAATATAGCTAACCTAATGATATTGTTAGGATAGAAAGCTATTGGAATTTTACCTAATTGAGCTTAACATATTGAGGGATTAATTGATGAACTGGTAGTAAATGGAACATCTAATTAAACAAATTCAACAAAGGAGAAATATTAAGCATCATTGATAGGATATCGGACTACTAAAATTTATTAATCTCTAGGGATCCTAACAAATTTAGTTTATTATTTTATTCTGAATGACTAAAATTCAAAAATTGTCATTAAAGTTGTGGTTTTCCATGATTAAATGATCTGCAAAGGTTGAATCAGATTTATTATCAATGAACTAAGCTTGTTCTTTGATCCGTTTTTTGAAGGTTCTTCCTGTCTGACTTTAACGAATGTATATCTTAGGACAAGACCGACATGTCAGCTTGTATGCTGCCCGAAAAGTTCACCAAAAGCTGCATTCTATAAAAATAAATTAGCTGTTTACACTTTCATTTTGATAATCGTGGAAAACAAATTATAAACTCCTTCATGTGGCATTAAGGAATAGGTGGTCTACGTTCTATCTAAATAGCGTCTTGTGTATACAAATTTCTAAATAATCAAGCTGATGGAAAATATTTTAATTTTTATTAGATACTGCTGGTTGACAGAATCGAAATGTCAATATGAAACCGATGTTTTTATATGCCATCCAGAAACTGGATATTCCTGAAATAAATCAACTATATTCTGAATCTGGTCATTCCCAAATAGAATGCGATAGCGTCCATAGCCAAATTGTGCAAAAAAAACAGCCTAGAAGTATTATAATCCTCTGGATAGTACACTTCTGCAAGAGTGATAAACCCGAAACCCATTAGAAAGAAATCTGCCAAACAAAAAACTGTCTGAAGTAATTGAGGTGGGGTGGGACAAAACGACTTTCTGAATTTTGATAAACTTTAAAGATAAAACTGTAAAAATTGTAAAATTGACACCACTGGGCAATCTATGAAATGATCACTAATAAAATGACTACAGTTCATGTTTCATTCAAAAAAAATATAGTCATCCACTAGGCATTAAAGAAAAGGAACTGAAGGATCTTTGTAAAATGGAGAATATTTGAGACCCGTATGACCAAGGCCTTACTTGCAAAAATGATACTTCTGAAAACCATAGTGACGAAGAAATGTATTTGTTTTGAAAGTTTTGCTACATTTTTCTGGTAGCATCTCATTTTTTGCAGTAATATCTTATTATCCCAAATATAAAATTAATAATATAATAAGTTTTATTATAATTTATCCATCGTATGGTTACAATAAATGTATAATTGCATTACACACAGCTAACGATGAAAGGGGGTACATTTAATTTGAAATGATGCAATTTTATTCTTATAAATATAACTTTTCTCTCGTTTTTTGCGAAATCATTGGTCAAACTTTTGAATTTACATAATCCAAACGTTTGGATAAACCAATAAGCTTCTTTTTTTATTTGGGCAAATTTCATTTAATTTACCTAAAATTTCAATATCTAGAACATTGTTACTTTCTTACACTATACCCTCAAAGTGTAAAATATATTTTTGTGTTAATTAGACATTTTTATTTTTAAATCATAATTCAAATACAACAAACATTATCTTTTCATTACATTCTTGACATGCATCCTAGAAAATTTGAAATATTACTAATGAATAATTATTAAGCGAATGTTAAAAAAATAAATTTGTTGAAAATAGTCTTTGTATTTGATATTATTCAAACAACAATCACTAAGTGTAAAAAATAGCTGGGTTTTACAATTGATTATTCATTATACATTCGTATTGTACTAAATTTAGATAAATTACTTAAACGAAGGGTAAAAGCAGGTTTAACTTTCATATTCTAAATATTCAATAACGTAAGAGATTGCCGGTCCATCGTTCAACGCTTATATTTTCACATTCTTTTTCGTCAAAAAATACAAAATTTGTTATATGAAGAGGTTTATCGTGAAAATTAATCAATTGATTGTTAATAGATTAATATTTCTTACAAACCATGTTCGTGATGACAAAGATTTCTTCACTACTTCATTAATTTTAACTACCAATTTCCGTCAAATGTTCATCTAATACATTCACTTACATGATAGTTTGTCATAAGCAACTGAATATCAAACATGATTTCTTTTTATCAACTTTTCAATCCCTATCAATTAGTGGGGTTGGATCTACATCTCTTTGAGAAAAGAGATAGAGAGAGATTAGATAACAATCTAAATTAGTTTCCCAAAAACGAGAAAGTCTACTAGGCTATTTTGACGGTCTAGGACTGATCGAAAACAATTTGTGAAATAACAATTCTCCTTTGTGTGTTTATCTCACAAAAAAACCATTGGAATATTGATGTCAATGAATTCGAGTCTGTAGATGAGTTAAATTAATGGCAGGAGTCCAGGAGTTACATACAGTATCAACCATTTGTAGGTACAGTTATATTTCTCAATATATAAAAATTAGGTCATTACTTAACAATTTGAATCCAATCCCATCACATTATTTACACAACAGGTCACCTTTTCTGTTGGAATTGAATGCTCAATCTTCAGATATGAGAAATCTCATTTTAAATAATGAAGTAAACATAAAGTATTTACAAACTTCCCTTGTGGTTACTGAAAGAAAATTATACGCAACACTCAAACTTGATGTTTAATTATGAAACAATCTACTGTTAAGACAAGGTATAATAATTTTCGTGCTCTACTTAGTACATTTTTATAATGAAGTGATGTAAATGTAGATAAGAAAAGCAAAATTATGAATTCATCGATTCACTTAAAATGGATTACTTTTATCAGATCAATATCTTTTCAACTTGTGAGTGTATTATTCGAAGAAATACTTACATTGCCATGAAAATAGAAAACATGTTCACGCCAAAACTCAACTAAACGTTGCGGAACAATTTGATCTTTGTGAATTTAAGCTAATTTTATTGACTAAACGATATAATCGTTCTTTAGTTTCTGTTTGAAAACATGTAGAGACTAGAGAAATGATAGCTGTCTAAACTATAACGTTAAGATTGTACTTTAGTTGTTTACAGGTTATTCCACATTAACTTCCGTTATAATTATTATTAAGTGATGTAATTTTTCTTTCTACACAAGAAAGTTTGTCTAGTTACATCAAATTTACCATTAAGATAAACATTAATGCACTAGAAGTGTAAGAAGTCGTAAAAATAGATTTGAATAATACTTTTACCTACCTAATAGTATCTACTTACGGAATTTTTTATGGATCTGATATGATTCATTCTTATAAACGATTTTATGTGCTACGACTAATAGTTCAGCAAGACAAGATTTTATGTAGGCTTATTGGATAATAATTGCTGAATGACGCATAAGGGTCGATAGTATCGACGCTGTGGATACCCCTGGGACAAAGGATATGCTATTTGAGAGCAGATCTGGTTTTATTTGCGTAGTTACTGAAAGCTTAGTGACTTTCTATTGTAAGAAAATTTTAATTAGGTACTAACTAAACGTACTACAGTCCCCATCAGATTTGATTCGGAAAATTGTACGTGGTAGATTTATTGAGGAAGACTTATTCAACATTCGAATGTATAAATATTCGGAGGATATTATTGTAGCGAGTGACACATTTGACAGTTTGAAGAGGGAAACTACTCGAGATTATCAAATGGAACACCTCATATTTTGATGTGCTATTATATAGTAGGTACATTCCAAGTACTCCAACTGGCTGCTTTTCCCATTATTTTATATTTTAATTGAAAATCATGTAATTAGAATTAGGCCATCATTATTTTTTCACTGTACAGTTCACAATATTTTTTCTTTTTTTTTATCTTTCCAATTATACCACCCAAGTTTTCTAATATAAACTAATATATTACAAATTGGCGGGGAAATCGGAAATTGGGGCAAGGTGTTTCGTCAGAGACAATAATTGAAATAAAATAAAAACTAGATGCCAGTTTTACAAGGAACCATATGTTCCCATGCTGAATACAAAATGGGTACAAATTGGAGCACATATGAGGGGTGTATGGAAAAGTGATTTTTGTCAAATTATTTTGTAACCATGAAGATTCCAGTATTGCTAACATTGATTGGCGAACAAGCATATCGAGTTTTGCGAGTTTTTTGCGTTCCGAAAATCAAGAGCTATGATGAGGATAACGGTTCATCGTTAGTTTCTGCAGAATTTGAAAAGTTTTGTACGGAGATAGCATACATCATAACTTGACCACCATATCACCCGGCAACCAATGAAGCTGCTGCCGTCATTTAAGATTGTTTTGAATAAATTATTAACTGATAGTAGTAACTCTCATTGCATGTCCACGGTGGTAAGCAGGTATTTATTTTCATATAGAAATACATCACATACACAAACTGATGAAACACCATCGAAATTATTGTTTTCACGAAAAATAAAAACCCGTTTAGATTTTCTAACTCGTGCTTCATCTGATAAAGCTAAATAACGTCAGGTTGGGTATCATCATGGTGGAAGAACGATTTTTTTTTTAATAAGGAGATATAACATATGTAAAAGATAATAGGTATCTACAGAAGCTCTTATGGACAAAAGTGGTCACTGTTTCAAAATTGTGTTTGGAAAATTGCCTTTGTAGCTTTGTACGCCAGTAGATTTTGAAAAATTAGAGTGAAGAAGACATCTTGATCAGATAGTCAAAGTTGGTAGTTTCTATAAAGAAAATTCATAAATCTTGAAACAAGGCTTTTCAGAGAATGTATCACTATACAGTAAATACGAACATCTTAAGTATCTCACAGACTTATTAAAATACTCGACTTGCGGAACCTATAAGTTGATATTATTAGAAGAAGTCTTAAGAGCGGAGGAGTGTAACATCTGTGGACATAGCTCAATATAGTTATTATTATGAAGTCACCTGTATGTAAATATAAGTAAGCTTTGTCAAATGGTTTTCAATATATAATAAAATCTTTCCAAGTATACCATCCTAGTTTTCTTATATAAACAAATATATTACAGTTCCCCCATGAAATTCCATTTTTTTAAATTGAAATATATCTTTTCTTAAAGCTGATTTTGGTATTTCCTCTAATGAACCAGGCTGTTTGCATATAATGTTTATTGAATTTGAACCATCTTGGGAAATTATCTTCCACTAATCTCATTTTTAATATCTTCAGTATAGGTATAAGAGGAAGTATTGTAATCAGGGAAGAATTTTGTTCTGGATTTTCGCGAAAATAGCCGTTTTGAGTCCTTCTAAATCGATCTAGACTATTTTTGAGATGATGTCTGAGTGAGCGAATGTGCGTATGTATATAACCCACTGTGTGGGAACGGTGGTGCCATTCCTATTGATCATAGGGATTTGATATTTCAGAAATAGCTTTAAAGTGGTGAAAATAGGAACTGCATTGTTTTGTGGTACTTCATATATTCAACTTTTGTTTTCCAGATGGAACTATAGGATTTTATCAAATCATTATAATAGCAGTGTTTTTCTGGTTATGAATATATATCACACGCATACATTTAAGCCGCAGAAGTGTCCAAAATTGTTATTTTATATTTGATATCAATTAATGAACCTCTTCTCGAAAATATAGTTCACTGGGTTTTCGTTCATCTGACGAGTGAATTCAATGACATAAGTAATCTGTTTTTTGGTGCTATTGAGTAGACTTCAATATTTTTTCAAATATTGTATTCATCTTACTATAATAGTGATACTGATATGAGTGAGATGATCGAAAGTAGGTTTGAAAAGAGTTTGAAGACAGAGATTTGTATATTTATAAAATTTATAAAAATAACGCTCACTTTAACCCCACAATACGAAAAATAAAATAATATGAATTAATAATATAGACTTGACGCTAAATCTTGCTGGTTAGGAGTAGGATTAGTTTTTTTTTAAATAATCGATCAAGCTTATCAGCTATTGCAAAAATGAAGCATTTCGTAAAGGGAATATTCTGAAAAATTAATTCTTTTGCCATTTCCTTGTATTTTTTAATTTTATTTAGGGAATCCCGATATAACATAATTTCACAGAAATTTCAGTATTTAATTTGAATTTGAGATTTGTTGTGATGCTATCATCCTACATTTATATTGTTTCTGGGGTTGTGAAAATCAACAGTTTTAATAAGTAAGTAGGTACTGTTTATGCAAGTAGAAACTGTAAGTAGGTACCCCATTTTCCTCATTTCAAATAATTACATTACATGCAATTACTTTTTTCCTTCAAACATTTGGTAAACTTTACAACTGCTTGTAAATCACATTTAAGATTAAAAATAATTTTTATTATCTGATAATAATCAGTAAATAACACCCAATTTTGAAAACTGTTTATTGAATCAAATCATTAGTTCTATTTAAAAACATTGAAAACTTGTGAACCTCACAATATTGTAGCATCTTCACTTATGATGTCATTTCTTTCTTACTGCGGACTGCCATAGTAGAAAATTCATTCGTACCCAAAGTATTATGGATGTTCTACTGTCAATCATTGTGCTTTAGTCAGTTCGAGTGAAGTATTGGTATTTAATAAGTGCGATAGAGAACCGACGCAGATGAGAATAGCATGTATCCCCAACCTGAAACAAAATGGGCCTGATTTATTAGGTACATGTCAGTAGGAACCCGGTAACTAACGACAAAGACCAGTATTCTTACAGAGATGGGCAAAACTTTTATTTCTAAATAGAAATACCATAAGCATAGAAAAGGTAACTGTTTCAAATAAGAGATACAAAATAGCAGTTGCTATTTGTTATTAGACAAAATATGCTACAGTCACGAAGTTGTTTTTATGAAACAACAGGGATGGGATCTTTTGATTGACTTGGTCTACAGAGCTGTCAACTTATCCTAACCCCAATCTTTAAAATTGAAATTGAAACACCTTTCGTCTGTGTTATTATCAAATAATTTCTCCCATTATTACATTCAAAAAGTCATGAACAAATACATTTCACCTAAGATTTCTAATCAAACTTAGTCACAAACCCCCTTATCCACTGCATATCTTCTGAATATTGAAAATATAACAGATCGAATTTCCAAAATCCTTAAGATTCATAATATTTCTACCCGTTTTTCCACACTTCCAAAACTATCTCAGACTTATTAATCTGTCAAAGATCCCCTTCCTCCTTTTCGTTGAGTATGTGTCTATGTGGCGTGCTCAGGGTTGTTTTATTTATTGAATCATGTTAATCAGTGTCATCTTAATCATAACTTAATCTGTGATTGCTCAATATTTGTGATTGTTTTATGTCTTATATTGTTTTATATGTACCATTTTTAGTTAGCATTGTCTGTGAAATTGTGTATATTTTGAATTGTCTTAATAACAACAACAACATTATTATAATTTATCAAATGTTTCACAACACATGTCAACTCCACTCTATAATTATTTTCAATAAGACTTATATTAGATACAATCTAATTTATTACCGGAAACTTACGACATTCAATATTTAAAGCATTCCCTGTTCTTGCGGTAAAGTCTTCTTTGGTGAAATGAGTCGTACAATAGCAACCCATGTGAAAGAACATGAGTGGTGTATCAGGCTTCGTGACACTAGATCTGCACTTGCGGAACATAAGTTTGACACTTATCATCAAATCGTTTACGAAAATACTAAAATACTAAAGTACTAGCCCGAGCCCCAAATCTATCAGGGAAAAATTCTTGAATCCTAAAACATCCAAATAATGTAAGCCGCGACTGAGGATATTACGTTGTCAACATTTGCTCACATAATCACACATGAAGATTTTTTCTCACAATAAATATCGCTACAGAAACCAGAAGAATCGATTTCAGTTCTAACCTTAAGCCTGCCCTGAAGATTACACCTATAATGGTTGGCGAAACGTCGGCATAAAGTAATGCTATTGTTACGCGGAATACTTCCGGTAGGCAGGGATTTTCATGTCATTCAAATCACATGAAATATTTAATTTTTAATATGTACTATATAAAGCTTTGTTATATTTCTAATATTTTACGTTGATATAGATTTCTAATTTAAGGTTCATGAAATATTTCTTTTTTTTAATATTATTACTTGTCATATTTTATAAATTGTACGATTATTTGATTTAAAAATAATAATGAATAATAATTTTTTGTCGAAATATGTTTGGTTTTTGTTATTCATAACTCATAAAAAGAAATAGCTGAGCGAAGATTTGGGAAATAAAGCTAGTGTGCGTTACCCCTCTCTATGTTTATATCTTGAGCCGATTTATAAATTTTGCCCAGCTGACCCTATTTGAAAATGAACAGTTTATCGTTTTGCCCAGCTGACTCATACATTTTCTAATGAGTTATGATATGGTATTAAGACTAAGGGGTGGTACTTGAAATAACCATGACCTAATCTAATTAATATAAAATCTTTTCATATCATATATTTGTTACCTAGGGAAAATTCACATGAACAACTGAAGCCAAATGATACGTATTGAGTTTTGAGAAATATAGATCTCTATAGGGGTAATAAGGGAATAATAAACTATATTATGATCAGAATTTATAAAATCGAAACTTTTTGGAATGAAATGAAAATTGAGGGGGCAGTAATGTAGATACTAATGATTTCGAGTTGCAAGAATATATGCTTATCAATGAAATTGTTATTTGTTGATTCTTTGAAATTAAGTTATATCTCTTTAAAGGAAGAAAGCGCCACGAGCCATTGTAAGTTCACAATAGATTGTTAGAAATGTTTCCAAACTGAACATCATAAAAGTGAATAAACACTTGAACGTTTCTAGTGATGTCATTGTTACTAAATGTAACAATGATACTTGATGAGAATTATAATAGATTTCTTAGAATTTGATATGAATTATTCGTGAAACTTTTAAAGTGTTTAAGACACAAGCTATACCAATATTAAGGAACCTTTATAAGAAATTTTAGAACTTGATACATACATTATTTTGAATTATTATTACTTGGAAGAACGAAGTACACAATACTTGTTGTACAAACAAAATGAAAAAAAAAATTAAATTAAGTATATTCTTCTAACTTATGTTAAATCCTAAATTTGTACGCTAAGTGATAATTGTGGATGTAACCGTATGTTTAACTGAATAACAGATTCCTCTGCAGTAGAGAATAATTTATTTGAAAATTTAATTCAAATATAAATATCGGTGCCATCAACTAATTTCTGAATCCTGCTTCTAGGTAAATGTAATAACCAAAACTCCACCAAAACCAACTAACCTCAAAACCATCAAATTCGATGGCAGCGTTATTGAGTGGAAGTCAAAGGCAAAATATCTGGGAATTATACTAGATAAAAAACTCCCCCGGAGTAAACATGAAGAAGAGATAACTACCAAAGCTACAAAATCTCTAATGGTGTGCAGAAACTTTGAAGGAAAAAAATGGGGATGTGACACCAATCATCACATATGAGTCATTGGTCAGGGGTAGTAGAACTAGTCAAGCAAGTTCGAGGACAAATCTATCTAAAATCCAAAGACTAGCCTGTGTATGCATAACAGGTGCTACGAGAATATGCTCAACGGCTGCCTATCGAAGTAATACGAAATCTCACACATATGGTTGTGGAGAATATGGCGATAAGAACAACCTATAAAATGACTGGAGAGGGAACCAACAAGAGTAAATGTGAACCCCTCTCTGTAAATCAGCAAACCAGGGATATGCCCCAAGATGTGATGGAAAAAAGGTAAAGCTTCGTAAAAGAATTTCTAACGAAACTAAGACACAAAAACGAATGAGACGAAAACATCATCCCTAGACTCATTATTAGAGAGAAGAAAAATGGTACACTGATGGCCCCAAAACAATAGAAGGAACTGGAATAGGAGTATAAAAGCCTAGAACCAAATACTCTGACCGCTGAGACAAATCCTCAGGCATTTTCCAAGCGGAGATTTTCGCAACAGTTCAATATAGAGAAAGACCTCCGTAGACAGGAATTACTCTCATGTCGGTTAGCCATTATCGCGCTGAGCCCCGACGTAATATGCTGAAAGATAATCCGAAAATGATTACAAAAACTAGATAATCTAGGCAACAACAACCCAGTTGCCCTCCTATGGGTTCCGGAACACACACACGGGAGGGGGGGGTGTTAAGGTAACAAAAAAGCACGATCTCGTGAAAAAAGGGGCCGAAACACCATTTATTGAAGTTTGAAAAAGTATGATATAAATGTTGCGCATAAACCTACTAACTGTGTTGGGAAATATTTCTCAAATCTAAAACCTTTAATACCCAAAGATATACAAACCCACACAGTGTATAAATTGAATTGTTTAGATTGTGATGGAACCTATACTGGAATCTCTAAACAATATTTACAAAAAAGAATGTACGGCCATAAATATAGCACAAGAAATAACAACTTTGATTATAACCATCAATTTGATTACAAAAATGTTAATATCTTAACTAAGGAGACCAATTATTATAAAAGATCTATCCTGGAGATGATTCACATAAAACGGGACCCCTAATCTGTAAATCATAGGGTAGACACATAAAATCTAAGTCATATTTATACTAATTTGATTAAATAATCTCTTGCAAATTCTTACATACGTCTTTATAATTGTTGAAAATGTTTTTAGAAAGAATGCGTAATAGTAATTTTCCAGTACAGGTCTGAAACCTTTCTTGAGTACCTACTCATAAATCCTACACATCTGGTTTCGAAAGTAGATACTTGACAAATAACTTCGTTCTTCTCAGTTGTTGTGAGAATACCAATCAAAATGCACTCATATATTTTAATAATATTACTGAATAGCGGATTCTTACTACAAAAAAAAAATTTTATACTTTAATACTGACGATACAATTTCGATTATTCGTAGTTCTGTTCGTTTCGACGGCGTGGGCTCTTTTGATTGAAGTTAAAGTGTGCGATTTGGACGCTTGTGCTATAATTAGTTTTAATAAACCCCCTTTTTAGACATAGTGAGTCTTTTGATGATGGTCGTGAGACCGAAACGTACGTAAAGACGAATATTTAAAACAAAGTGTTAATGTGACCTATTTCCCGAGAATTTTTATATATAATTCATACTGGGTCAAGAATCTTATTAGTTCTTTTATGCGGGAGCTACCAATTCCCCCAATCACTCAACACTATACCTATGTACAGATATAGGAAGAACATATGGCGGAGCCATTGTTCTACAAAACAGAAGAAACCTCATTCCATTACATTAGTAGTGTATGTTAAGGTACATCAAGATGTTTGTTATTTCTTAGGAAACACCAAGCTCAGAAGAAATATATTTAATCTGAGACACCAGTATAGGAACATCGCAGGATGCAGATTGGTGGTATTGCTCACATCCCGAAACTTTTAGGTAGTTGGCATTTTCGAAAGTTTGTTGATTATATTCGAACAGTCTACAAAAAAGATCCAATAATAGCGGAAACAATCATTATTTGACAGAAATTTATTTACGAATAATGTTCGTAGATTGATAAGCAATTCCGAACCATTATTAAAACATATTACGCCAAGTGTTACGAAAACAGTCTTTCCTCTGTAAATTCATCATTCAAAATTTTCGGAAGTTATATATTCCAGAAATGCCGACTAACTAATTGATTGATCCAAATAGATATATAAGACAAAAGAGATTTGCCGAATCAAATTTTATCGATATTTCTTAATTAGCATTGTAGTTCGGAAATGTGATATCCTTGGCATGTAAACTTATTTCTGGCAAGCGTTCATCTAGTAAAATGAAACTAGTAGGTATATAATTATTTGCTTACAAAGATGGGAGATGATCCTTTGAATTTGAAAAATGGTGTATATGGAAACAAAGCAAAGTAATAATGTGATTTAGAAATACCTATCCTTTAAAGGAATATTATGGTTAATGATTTTTTGTCTGCATACCGTGCTATTTTCGTAAATGTACATATGTTATTCATCCATTAATAACAACATTTATTTAAGAATAATTGTTTTTACAACAATGAAATATTAAAGGCCCTTAAGTTTTTAATTTATGCTTCTTTAATGCTTATTTGCGGACAGTACGATTTTTTAATGTTGCACCTCGATATTATATTATATGAGAAACGTAAAAGCGAATGCTGTCGGTAACTTTTTAATAGCAGATTAATAAAAACACCCTCCCTATATCGGAATGTTCGCGACCTCCATGACTGAGTAGAATGAAATTGAATGATGGCTAAGTACATGAATTGTCAGGTTTATGCATGAACGATCACGAATGCTCATGTCGATTCAAGTAGTTAGTGAAAACAAATATTCATTTTACAACAAAATAAATCATTATTGGGATAATAACAAAGCGATATCGATATCTCAATTCTGGTACCTGTCTCGTTCATTCTTTATTTGTGAGAAAGCGTGACCTCGCCCCGAGCAAGAGAGACATGTTGCATTAAACGAATAACCTAAAGACCTAGAAGTTTTTATTACTGCTCTACGCTGTTGTAGACCACAATAATTTAAAATGACCCATTAGGATTTCACAATAGTTTGTAATTATACTGTAGGAAACATTCAGGTATATCGTATTTACCTTGTTTTTATTATCATGAGTAGAATCATAATAAAATCAACTATAATCCTAGGCCTCCAATTTGTGCTGAAGTAAGTTGAATGGCAATCAGCAATTCCTATAATTATAATGCTTCTATAAAATAATGGTGTAAGTAAATTGACATTTGAATATCTAGAAAATCTAATACTTTATTAACTTCAACTTCTAATGAAAATTGTAATTTAAGATGATTGATTGAATTTTTTTCATAGTCATCAAAATAATTTTCGGAACAACATGTGCTACAATCATCAACAAAATGTTTGGAAATGAGAAGGGAGTAGCTTGAATACTTTATAACCTAGGTTTCAAGGCCCCCGTTGCGTAGCCATTTATTTGTGGTTAAAACTCATTGTGGAACTGGAAATACGATTAATTTGGAGTGAGATCCAAATCTTTTTTTTCTTGAGGTAAATCAGTGTGATTTTTACACCTGTACATTTCAAGAAGGTTCATTGAGTGTACTTAATGCCTCTCTTCTCCCAACATTCCACCGCTGGCTCACACGGTGTTCTTATAACATTTTTTTTCCTCAAAATCTTTCATCGGATGGATTTGGGCGCGGTTTTCAAAATGAATCAAACTGTTACTTTCATGGACCAGGCCTGGCAGGGCTCGTAGCCCTGTACATGTTACTTTACGGTTGACGATGGCCTGAGACTCCATAATTAATCAATTTTTTTTTCGATAATTTCTTCCATTATGCTATATGGTATGCGGTCATAATATGTCAAAACAAACACAGCTGACGCCCCCGTCCCATGTGCAAGGGTCGCAGTTCTAGAAAGACGTTAAATTGAATTAAAATTGGATATTACAGGATTAATGACGATGTTAGCAACGCGATATGACTTGTTATGTGTCCTTCTTCCTCCTGTTGATAACCGAACTAACTGTATAGGATCAATTAAAACGAACGCTAGCCTGCTTTAGCATGAAAAATTAAACAGCAATGGTAACAACAAAGTAAAAATAAAAATGTACTCTAATCGTTCATTCATAGATCCAGCTAGCATTTCATTCATGCTTTCATTAATCGACTGATGTTTCTGATAGGTAAATAGTCGCATTAAAATCAAAATCGATTGAGTTGTGCTTTTTGTTACCCTTGCGGACCCACACTGAAAGTCAGTAATTCCGACTAACGATCGGAAGTAATCGATTAACCTTGGACTCTTGGTCCTTCCAAAAACTCCTGCCTGCTCTTGAATTTAGGACCCAAAACTGAGAGTCAAATATCAGACGAACCGTAGTTCTGACCTACGATGGAAATACACCTTGACCTTAGACACCTAAAACTCTCGGTCTCAAACTTGAGATTCAAAACTGAAAATCAAATATCAGGTGAACCTCTAATGATCTGAAGTGGTTTTTGAAATCAACTGTAAAATTGGCCCGACCTTTACATGGGTTTTACAGTTTAACAACATCCATAGAACCTTTGGCAAATTTGGATTTACATTCAGTTCAGAAATATTTATTTTCATTTTGAAGGTAAAAAAATGGAGCTTCGATGATTTGTTTAGATAGGTTCCCTCTATGAAAGTTTGTATGCTCTTATATTCATTCTGATAAATGTATATTTTTTTATTCCACACTTGATGGATGGAAAACATATTTCATTACCACATGATATAATTATGTTCTCCCTTCCTGATTCTGTGGAATATTAGAACCTTCTCGAATACGGAACATTGTGCCTAATTTCTTTTCCTGTCTAATTGTCAACAGATAAATGCAAAAATTTCTCCCATAATGGCAAGAAATTGTTTATGTTTCTCAAAGGGTATGGGTAGAAAGGGATAACAATTCATATGTTGTGGTGAAGAGATGATTTATAATCAATCACGTGGCGATATCGAATTTGAATATTTTATTTGATTATAGCTCTTGTTTCTAGATGCTCAATGTTTTTTAAATAACACATTTGTATAAAAACTATGTACTATTCATAATTGAAATAATTAAATACGAGAAATTATGTAAACATGTTATTGTCAAAATTTAATTTCTCTAAATTTGAAATGATTGGAACTAATATTTTGAAATAAAATATAACTCGAACACGTAGTAAATATTCTCACTGATTAAAAACAAGAAGACCTGTACGGTTCCAGATCATAACCGACTTGTAAGCAATAAATAGCGGCTCTCAAGATTCTAGGTGATCGAAATAAGCAAAACTTGGGCTGTTAAAACTGTATCCGCTAAATTAACACAGTAACTTTCAATGGTTTACTTGGTTAATAGCACAGGGGCGTCTTCGACATCTTGATAACAATAGGTATTAGAAGAAGTTTTTGTTTATCGTGTTACAATCTATACATGGATTGCTTCCAGATTGCTTGTTCGCAACGTAAGAAGAAAATTTACATCAAGTTATACTTAAGTTATATATATAAGTTCTCGGAAAATAGGTCACACTAACACATATATGCTTATAATTTTTGCCTTTACGTACGTTTCGGTCTCACGACCACCATTCTTATGTCTAAAACGGGATTTCTTAAAACTAATTGTATTAGCACAACACGTCCTTATTACACCAATTTCAATGAAAAATGCCCAAGTTGCCGAAACGAACAGAAACACGAATAATCGAAATTGTAACACATCAATGTTATAAGTATAATATATCAAGAATTGACTTTTTAGTAGTATTCTCATAAAGTAGGTACTCATGTCAACAAAGTCTGTATACGACTCTTTAAGAAATCCCATTTTAGACGTAAAACGTCTTCTGATGATGGTCGTGAAACCGAAACGTACGTAAAGACGAAAATAATAACCATATGTGTTAGTGTGACCTATTTTCCCAGAATTTATATATATTATATATATAATTCATACCTGGGTCAAGTTGCACTTAAGGATAAGCTGCATAACATGAAAATTATATAAGAATGCAAGGTATTTCCATTCAGGTGGAGAATATCATATTCTGTCATCTCCATAAAATATCTCATATTCAGATTCATATTTCCTTTCTTATTGTACACGATACCACTCATACCTGGAAAAAACATTTCATAGAAATTAACTTTTCCTGGTAATGTTGAAGAGCTTTGAGAAGAAATGGCAATAGCCTACAGAATTTTTTGAGATCTGGTTCAACATCGAACAGCTGAATTTTGAGTAATCTGAACAAAGTCATTGCTTCCAAGGATAATCATTAAACATTTCATTTTATCCCTTGCAATTTCCGGATCAGTTTATTGCTGTTTCTCACTCTAAAGAATTCAATAATGTTTACGTTTTATTTAATATAACATTCGAGTTAAGGGTGTTTGTAGTGGTTCCAATCACTTAAAATAAATTAACGTATTCATGATGAAAAAATCTAGAACAAAATTGATATGTCTATTGAACATTTTGGAAAAATGTAAATTTATTGGCAGTGCATAAAGCTCATTGAACTGAACAAATCAAAGGAAAGAATAGAATGATGATGATTTTTTTCTGAAGTATTGAATGGCAAAACTGTTTCACGAAAATGTAAATATTTCTTAAACCGAAACCGAAAAATAGTTTCCAGTTCTTGGTTTCTTGTAAACGACATGTTCTTTCGAATATGTCATTTTAATCCAAAACCATCAGGTGTTTGGTTATGTGGAATGTTGCGTCATATGCAGATGCTATGCAAAGCATTATATTAGTTTATTTAAAATGTAGGTAGATACAACCAGGAGGGACGTAATAATTATTCATATTTTTTTCGCTTTTTAATAATAAATAGCTCTTTATATAAATATTATGTAGTTTTTAAATGGTAAATCTAAATAAACACCAAAACGATATGTGTTTTGTTTTAAATCAAAAGTCTACTTCCATTTCTATCGAAATAAATAATAACAAATAATTGATTCCGATCCTGTAGTATCAAAAGAGCTCGAAGGAAGGAACAAGGAAAGGAAACCTAATTCATCTCAATTCATTCGTTTACATGGTTAAGAACGTAGGCGAATCCTACGCAAGTATAGACTTGAGTAAACAGGTATTGACCTGTTCGAAGACCACATACAAGAACGCTAAATAAAACGAAGAGCAAAAGCCGCGGCATAATATAGAATGGGTATGAAACGGATTCCATAGCGATGACGTCTTTCTAGTGTCCGTGTCCGTGGATATCTACCTCGCTGTCTGGTGGTAATGTACCGATGCCAACCGTCGGTTATCTCTCTACACTTCTTTGTTTGTGAATGTCTTTTGTCTTTCAAAGGTCAAACGATTGCATCACAATAGTTTACGCCCTCTTCTATTTGGAAGAGAATGCATGCTTATCTACCGCAAGTTGACAGTGTTGACACAGTCAGGCAGATTTCATTAAATGTCCACCTACACTTGCTTATTATAAGAATAATTAACGTAGGTAATTATTATAATTTGAGATTCCATGGACCTAACTATGCCCTAGTTTACTATGCGACAGACATGGAATTCTTATATAACTGAATTACTTCAAATTTATATTACAAAAAAATACTTGCTGTCCTCTTTCATCTTACCCACGCAGTAGGTAAATGTCACGCGTGCGTTAAATGAATTATGAACAGTACTTCGTTCAGGAAAGATAATTAGGAGTTAGTTTTATGTTTATCTCATCTCATACCTGATGATGCCTCAATACATATATAATTTCCCTGACGTATTCTTTTGAGATGTAATCAAGGGAACGTTTACGTAGTGTAAAATCATTTGAGTTTAATTCTTCCGAAAGTTAAAATAAAGAATTTACTCTATACTCTGTTCCTCATCTACTAATTTAATCATATTAGGCTTTAAGTCTTTCGCGTGTTATATTCTTTTTAACGTTCTCTTTTATTCTGCGAGCTCATAAGTCCTGGGTGATACCTTCCTGGTTGTGATGAATTTGACTATACATTTCTTTGCTAAATTAGCGGAAAAGAAATTTTCCAAATTAGTTTGGACGCAGTTCCGTCGCCAAACTAATTCATTTGGCATATATTCAACATATCGCCTCCTTAGATCATACATTCCTTTGGTTTTAGTAGACGCTTGTTCTATTCTTCTACGGGCGTCTGAGTACAGTTCTTCAAAATCTTTCGTACGATCGCTGCGACTTCAAAAGATTCAGGTTGATTTTCAACGGTAGCCCAACCACATAGACTAGCTTCTGTCCCGGAAGCTGCTTCATGTACGTGAGTTCGAAGTGCTGATTTTAGAAAGATCTTTACACCACACGCGATGATTTTCCGATACGAAACACCGTAGCCTAGTTCCCAGTGTTCGATTGACCATTTCTGTCGTATTAGCTCGTGGATGATAGGAAGCCGCATACGAGGTCTTTATGTAACGAGGGCAAAATGTCCCTGAAAAATGAAACAAGAAATGATTTATTTGGTAAAAACTTGGTTCATTTCTCAACATAATCTTGTAGCCCGTTACACTTCGTCCAACGTTCTTCTAATTTTTCGATCCCTTCCAAATAATACGATTATGGCAATTCTTCAAAATAAGCGTTTGTTTCAACGATGACCTCATAGTTGAAGCCAACGGCAAAAGACTCCTCCTTATCGCGCTTGAACATCACCAAACACTTCTTTGAAGTTGTCCCAGGTCGCGCTTGTTGTCAACAGAAATCAAATTCGGCTTCATCTGGCAGATAGCTTTCTCATATTTAAAAATTTATGAAAAATGTTCCGTGCCCGTTCGGTTTAGATGCCCAAAGCCTCAGCAATCTCGTGCACTTTAACTCGCCGATCGTCCAATATCATATGAATTTTATCCTCATAATGCTCAACAAACGATGCTTTGGTTTGCGTAATGTTTTTTCCATGAAAAAAATAATGTTTAATCAAGACGAGAAATTAAGTTTTTTCCATGTTTACAAAAATCTTCAAGGTTGCTTGTTCTCGATGGTTGTCAAAACAGAACTAAAGGACATATCAGTATGAAAATTTTAATGCGTTCTACCTAAAGATGGTAATCACAAAAGTCACATGGGATTTTTGTTTGGCGCTATCTGTCTTATTTTTCAGGGGCTGTTACAACTTGCCCTCGTTTAATGATACATAAGATCATGAAATTCGCAACCTTCACCGAAATAGAATAAAGTCGCCGACTACACAATAATCGGGAGGTTCAAACAAAAGCATTACGTGCTCCTGCAAAACCGCGACCTACAGCATTGGCGGTAGCTGTTCGAAGGGAAAGCTCAACGGAAATTTTTTGAATAAATCTACGACAACCAAAATGTGTAACCTTTGGCCGACCTAGCTAGAGGGCGCACTAAATCATATGAAATAACCTGCCATGGCTTTGAATTTACAATAAATCCAGCCCATTGTTTTTGTTCAGGTTTGGCACTTTGACAAACTGTGCATAAGCTGCGATATCCCATCTTATTTTAGTCAAATAGAATTTTGGAGAAACGCAGTGAAAACTTTCAGAAATTACCTTCATAACCAGCTATCGGATTATCATGATTCTAGCGGATTATTTCCGTTCTTCAAACTTTAGGCATAACTTGTTTCCAATTCTCGAGATTCTCAGCGAAAACCTGTTAGTGTGCTTCGATATATTTATACAACAAGTCATTCTCCAATTTCCAACAAAGGAATTTCAGGGGGATTTCAAAATTGATTCGATCTTGTAACTATAACACCATGATCCTCATTTGTACTCCTCATCTTGTCCACTTTATTTATGAGGATTTTGTTCCCAAGCCTCTAGGTCTTACCATTGTCGAGATACAGCCACTCCGTACCCTTATCCGGACAGCCTGTACAGTTCATAATTTTATCCTCTAGATCATGTCTTATTTTGAAGCTAGAAAAGATATTCCTTGTTGCTTCAAATATGTAGATGATGTTTTATCCTTCTTCATAGGTACATCAGGACAATTGAATGTTTTATTATCCTTCATTAATAATATCCATCCATTAAATTCACTTTAGAAACTGAGGAAGATAACAAAATAAATTTCCTAGACCTTGAAAAATTTTGGCTTCCGGATGGATTCCTCGTCACAATAGCTCGACTTGATGGCCGACGTTTCGCCAACCATTGCAGGTGGCATCTTCAGGGCAGACTTGAGGCTTGAACTGAAACTAGACCTTACCCTCACGCATTATAATAATACTTTCAAAATTTATAGTAAACCTACATTCACAGATACAACTATTGCCATTTCATCCTTTAGTCTTCGTAGTCACAAATTAGCAGCTTACAACTCTATGATACATAGAGCCTTTTTACTTTCTCCTTCTCCTGAAAACCTGAATGAAGAATTGAATATAATCAAGGTTATAGCCATTAACAGTGGTTTTCAATCTCAAATTATATCCAAATTAATAATAATAACAGAAAAAAGCAGAAATTAACTTACGCAAGTATCTATCCTTTCACAAAAAATTCTGATTCTTCATCAAAATACGTTTCCCTCACATATTTAGGTACCGTAAGTAAAAGAATTGCAGACATTTTATCTACATGTTAGCTTCAAACCTCAAAATAAATTGTCCTTTTTTTGTTCAATGCTAAAGATATTACAAATGAGTTTGATAAACCTGAAGTATATAAGTTAACCTGTTCAGAGTGTGATAAATTTTACATCGGTAGATCTAGTCGTAATATGAAATTAGATATAAGAAACATTATCGATCTTTTAGACTTTATAAAACAGATTCATCTTTCTCTAACCATATTTTAGAAACGGCACAATTTTCCAAATTCAGATGAAGTTAAAATTTCACATAACCAGAGTAAAAGTTCCAAATTAAACACACTAGAAGTAATTGAAATTTTCAAAGGTATTAAATATAATGACAATAACATTTTAAACGATCAATTAGATGTGTATTACAGCATTCTGTTTGATGTGTTGATAATGTAAAATTTCCCATAATCCTCTTGTGTCTTCCTAGTATACCTCCACATTAATATTTCCTTATCACAGTATTAACTCTACCTCATTATCCAATTTCAATTATACTATTCTAATAAATCTATTTCCCCAACCGGCACCCCACTTGTTACCTGGTGTCTTATATTGTACCATAAATAGCCAAGATTATTAATATTTTCATACATTAGTATTGTTTGAAGATGGCACGCTGGTATGGAAACTATAGTCAGGATTTGCTTCTACAATATATGAGATAAAAAACAAAGTAAAAGTGTTTTATTTTATTATATAAAATTTATTATTAAGCTGACAAAAGTTTTCACTTAAGCATTAGGTCAAAAGCAAGTCTTATTTCATTATGAATCAGAAGGGCTAATATGTAATATATCTAAAATGTTTTTGAATAGAGACTTACATCCTATAGTTGGAATATCTGAAAATATGTTGGAAACATCAAAAGTAACTAGAAGCCT
Organism: Endomychus coccineus; assembly: GCA_958510875.1. NCBI lineage: Eukaryota > Metazoa > Arthropoda > Insecta > Coleoptera > Endomychidae > Endomychus > Endomychus coccineus. The sequence goes on from OY294069.1 coordinate 108,744,097, forward strand.
ATTAGTTGGTATATGGTGATTTTGATTAGTTCAGACAATTCGAGTGACTTTTTAACAGTAAATTTGAGAAGCGAATTTTTTGAATTTTTGATTTAATTTGACTGCAAGGTCTCATGTTGGACTATTGATGTGAGATACTACAGGTCTCTACGATTTCTAATAAGTCCGTATCAGGGGAACAAGGATTACTGTTCATTTTATATTTGTCGAAACCAGTGTCAAATAGAGCTTCACTATTTTGTCAGAATTGTTTTGTTTTTGATAGTAAAAGGTCAGTTAGATCTTTATGTATTTCCCTCAATCCAGATTGAATAAAAACTGACATTTTATCCCTAAACAATATTATTTCGAGTATTGCATTCGATTGGTCTGCTTATGTGAGTGTTATAATTTTTTATTTCTGATCAATAGATTTTACTTTAGATGCAACTCTATTACTTAATTGTTTTTTATTAGACCAAGATAGTGATTTACCTTATAATTTTGTTAATTTAGAATTATTCACATCAATATTTTTTAAAGCTAATTCTACTTCAGCAATACAAGTTTCTGGGAAAGTGTTATTTTTAATATGTGAAGAATTATTTAGTAAGTAAAGTTCTTCCTCCGAGGATTTGATTTTAGAGTAATTAATGATTCTCTCACTAAAATTGAAATTAGTTATTTTAGATAGATCATATATTAGGTCGTTGATTCATAATGAAATAGAACTTACGTCAAACCTATAGTCAGTTTGATAATAATAGAACTCAGGTATGGGAAACCCGTTGAATCCACTATTAGCAGACATTTTCATGCCTGACCTAGAGGACAAAATTTTGAACTGTACATTAGTAAAGAATCACATTAAATTTTCGTATAGATACGTAGATGATACACCTTCCCTTTTTAAATGTACACCTAGACAATTAAATTCGTTCCTTCCATTTATTAACCAGCTTCATCCAAAAATTAAATTTACGTCGGAAACAGAAAAAGACGGAGAATGGGAGAATCAACTTTTTAGACTTTTAACAGTAATACGTGACCATAATAGAATAAACTTCATCATTCTCAAAAAACTCACGTTTATAGACACTATTCCTAATTCATCGTTCAATTTCCGTAGCCATAAATTAGCTCACTCAATCATACATAGAACATTTTCAACACCAATGTCAAAAGAACACTAACTATTGAATTGGACACAATAAAACGAATAGCTATTAATAACGGTTTTACGGTAGATCAAATAACAAAATTAATTAACAGCAACAATTAATTTATTACAATATTTAAAAAAAATACGAAGATGTATCAACAAAATTCATTTCTCTGATGTATTTTGGTACCGTAGGCGCAAAAATTGTTAACATTTTATCACGTCATAATCTTAAAATCAATTTCAGACTAAACTCTATCTTATTATGTAATGCTACAAACAAAACCAATAAATATAGTAAACCAGGAGTTTATAAGCTAATTTGCCCAGACTGTGATAAGTGTTATATAGGTAGAACGTTTTCGTTCTTTATATATATATATATATATATATATAAACAAGTTTAAAGTTTCTTTGCCTAATTGGCCACTATCGTGTATGTAACTTAAGAGATATAGAATTAAATTTTCTGAATTAAGATAACTTAGATAATTTAACATAGGATTATAAAGATGAATAAACGTAAAAGATTGAACCATAGGCGGGATTCGAACCCACATTTCTGGATTTCTAGTCCAGGGTGTTTACCAATTACACCACTTCGGTCCTGTTAGATTTTTATATTTTTGTAAATATAAACCTCTGAAAGGATAGTAGATCATTGATGAACACAATGCGATTCGATGCCCTACCATAGATCAACTATTCACGCACATTCATCTGAAGTTCAGTCGTTTTTTGAAGTAAGGATTGTAGGTTAGTACTGCTATGGTTGGCAGTTACTTGACAGTTCTTATTCAAATGACAGCATCCCGGTTCTTATATATTTCAATAGAACTGACTGAGAATTGTTCTGGTTAATTATAAACAAGTTTAAAGTTTCTTTGCCTAATTGGCCACTATCGTGTATGTAACTTAAGAGATACAGAATTAAATTTTCTGAATTATGAAGATAACTTAGATAATTTAACATAGGATTATAAAGATGAATAAACGTAAAAGATTGAACCATAGGCGGGATTCGAACCCACATTTCTGGATTTCTAGTCCAGGGTGTTTACCAATTACACCACTTCGGTCCTGTTAGATTTTTATATTTTTGTAAATATAAACCTCTGAAAGGATAGTAGATCATTGATGAACACAATGCGATTCGATGCCCTACCATAGATCAACTATTCACGCACATTCATCTGAAGTTCAGTCGTTTTTTGAAGTAAGGATTGTAGGTTAGTACTGCTATGGTTGGCAGTTACTTGACAGTTCTTATTCAAATGACAGCATCCCGGTTCTTATATATTTCAATAGAACTGACTGAGAATTGTTCTGGTTAATTATAAACAAGTTTAAAGTTTCTTTGCCTAATTGGCCGCTATCGTGTATGTAACTTAAGAGATATAGAATTAAATTTTCTGAATTATGAAGATAACTTAGATAATTTAACATAGGATTATAAAGATGAATAAACGTAAAAGATTGAACCATAGGCTAAGTTATCTTCATAATTCAGAAAATTTAATTCTATATCTCTTAAGTTACATACACGATAGTGGCCAATTAGGCAAAGAAACTTTAAACTTGTTTATAATTAACCAGAACAATTCTCAGTCAGTTCTATTGAAATATATAAGAACCGGGATGCTGTCATTTGAATAAGAACTGTCAAGTAACTGCCAACCATAGCAGTACTAACCTACAATCCTTACTTCAAAAAACGACTGAACTTCAGATGAATGTGCGTGAATAGTTGATCTATGGTAGGGCATCGAATCGCATTGTGTTCATCAATGATCTACTATCCTTTCAGAGGTTTATATTTACAAAAATATAAAAATCTAACAGGACCGAAGTGGTGTAATTGGTAAACACCCTGGACTAGAAGTCCAGAAATGTGGGTTCGAATCCCGCCTATGGTTCAATCTTTTACGTTTATTCATCTTTATAATCCTATGTTAAATTATCTAAGTTATCTTCATAATTCAGAAAATTTAATTCTATATCTCTTAAGTTACATACACGATAGTGGCCAATTAGGCAAAGAAACTTTAAACTTGTTTATAATTAACCAGAACAATTCTCAGTCAGTTCTATTGAAATATATAAGAACCGGGATGCTGTCATTTGAATAAGAACTGTCAAGTAACTGCCAACCATAGCAGTACTAACCTACAATCCTTACTTCAAAAAAACGACTGAACTTCAGATGAATGTGCGTGAATAGTTGATCTATGGTAGGGCATCGAATCGCATTGTGTTCATCAATGATCTACTATCCTTTCAGAGGTTTATATTTACAAAAATATAAAAATCTAACAGGACCGAAGTGGTGTAATTGGTAAACACCCTGGACTAGAAATCCAGAAATGTGGGTTCGAATCCCGCCTATGGTTCAATCTTTTACGTTTATTCATCTTTATAATCCTATGTTAAATTATCTAAGTTATCTTCATAATTCAGAAAATTTAATTCTATATCTCTTAAGTTACATACACGATAGTGGCCAATTAGGCAAAGAAACTTTAAACTTGTTTATAATTAACCAGAACAATTCTCAGTCAGTTCTATTGAAATATATAAGAACCGGGATGCTGTCATTTGAATAAGAACTGTCAAGTAACTGCCAACCATAGCAGTACTAACCTACAATCCTTACTTCAAAAAACGACTGAACTTCAGATGAATGTGCGTGAATAGTTGATCTATGGTAGGGCATCGAATCGCATTGTGTTCATCAATGATCTACTATCCTTTCAGAGGTTTATATTTACAAAAATATAAAAATCTAACAGGACCGAAGTGGTGTAATTGGTAAACACCCTGGACTAGAAATCCAGAAATGTGGGTTCGAATCCCGCCTATGGTTCAATCTTTTACGTTTATTCATCTTTATAATCCTATGTTAAATTATCTAAGTTATCTTCATAATTCAGAAAATTTAATTCTATATCTCTTAAGTTACATACACGATAGTGGCCAATTAGGCAAAGAAACTTTAAACTTGTTTATAATTAACCAGAACAATTCTCAGTCAGTTCTATTGAAATATATAAGAACCGGGATGCTGTCATTTGAATAAGAACTGTCAAGTAACTGCCAACCATAGCAGTACTAACCTACAATCCTTACTTCAAAAAACGACTGAACTTCAGATGAATGTGCGTGAATAGTTGATCTATGGTAGGGCATCGAATCGCATTGTGTTCATCAATGATCTACTATCCTTTCAGAGGTTTATATTTACAAAAATATAAAAATCTAACAGGACCGAAGTGGTGTAATTGGTAAACACCCTGGACTAGAAATCCAGAAATGTGGGTTCGAATCCCGCCTATGGTTCAATCTTTTACGTTTATTCATCTTTATAATCCTATGTTAAATTATCTAAGTTATCTTCATAATTCAGAAAATTTAATTCTATATCTCTTAAGTTATATATATATATATATATATATATATATATATATATATATATATTTTTAACAAACATGTCATACCTTTCCTAATTTGGATAGCCTGAGCATTTCACATAATCAAACCAAAGTTTCAAATTGAATACATTAGAATTAATAGAGATTGATGAAGGTGTCAAAAACACCTATAACAATCAGTAGCGTAGCTAATTCCCGCTTCCGCCCCTCCGCATATAAACTATAACAAATATACTTTGAATTTTAGATAAAAATAATCAACATATTTTGATTATCAAAAATAATTTGTTATTTACACGTAATTAATAGTATATCTTATAACATATTATATACCAATAAGTATTTTTGCAACACTCGAAATTAACATTTTGATTTTCTCGTGCGGCCCCCTCCCCCGCGGGCGTTATCTACGCCACTGATAACAATATCTTAAATGATCAGTTAGACCTAATACCAAAGTGATCTTTTCCTTTTGTCTTTTTCGTTTGAACTGTTTATTGTTTACTTCATAATTTTGTATGTATTTGATAATGACACTTCGGGTATATAGTATTGTTTTCATGTTATTATTAAATTGCAATTACTGTTTGTATCTCCCCTGGGGGAGTTTCTGAACCTGCCCGCTTTATAATTGTTTCATTTAGGTTGCTTTCCCCGCTTTGGTTGACAAGTTTTCTTTGAGCTTCCTTACACTTATTTTGTAGGTTTGTTCAAATACTTATATTCGAATGGTTTCATGAATAATAGTTATCCGTTTTTTATGAATAAATTCATTATTGGTGGGTTCCGTGTTTATTTACGAGGAAGTTTAAATTTATGCGACATCATTAAATCGGTCTAGAAATAATCTAATATTATTTTCTATCATAGCCTACAATTCTGACATTTTTCATTATGCCGTAATGGGCCTTGTATACTTAATCCACTGGAAGTGTCTGAGACAAGGCTATCTATAGATAGCACTGTGATACGTTTTGTGGTGAGGATCCTAGGAGGAGTTCTCCTTTAGGATTGAACCTCATAAATAATCTGGCCCGAAATATCAAAACAAGTATATTGGATTCAGATCCGGCTAACTTATAGGAATATTTGAACTGTAGTAAGGACAAAACGCCGACAAGTGACAAAGCACGTCACAAATGACGTTAAAGAGCAAGGACGGTTGAAAACTCAGTAAACCGAGGAGGGGGAGTTTCTTATGTGATTCTTTTGCTTAACCGGGATACTGATAAGTTAAAAGTTGAATTATTCATTGCAATAAAACCGGTGGTCCGATTTCAACCAAATTTGAGATATGGCTAGACAAGAAGGCAAGCTTCGCGATTCAGAACACCTAGGGGTTTGGTGGAGAACATTGGAAATTTGCAAACGTTTCAACGGGAACATACACAGCGTAATCCCCTAGTTGGTTTAGTGGAAAATCTTTGGAGTCTGATACCGTAAATACGTTTTAAAAATTGGCTGTTCAGTGAGGTGTGTTTTTGCCCTATGATTTTTCCAGTCAACCGTAGCTCTGACTAGTCGAGTCACAGTTCCTTTCCGATCAAATCGACGCTGAGGAGGCCGTTGATGACACATCTGGGCAGAATGGGTCAACCGAGTTGATTCACCAAATTGGAATGACGTTGCCCAAAGTGGGGAAATTGGTGTCATTGTTTCTGGCATACTGGGAAGAAGTGTCTACCAATTTTCAATATAGCACCCTTATCCATTACCTACCTCAATTTATATAAACATTTAGTTTTGGGTTTGAAAAGTTTTCGATCGAGTTAGATTGAACCATATGGAGTTCCCGGGGTATACAGGTACTAAACCAAAATCACCAAAACCAAACCCTACCAATATTAAAGATCGATTGAATCAATTCGAAGGAATGGCACAATCATGGTCAACGGGAGGAAAGTCAAACAGAAGCAATTGAAGTAGAGTTCAAAGTTAGTTGGGTATATTTGCTTAAGAGGGAGCAGCTTCAAGAAATATTGAAAAATTATATTGTCGACACTCAAGGAACCTTTGAGGACTTTCGCGGGAGGTGAGTAACAGGAATTCGAAAGGAGATAATACTCTCACCACATGGTACGCTAGAGGTGATAGCTAGAACTATAGCATCATTAAATAAAGCAATGACTACGGAAGCTGCATCGAACGCAACGTTTTGTCCTGCAGGTGTTGATTCAAGACCGCCGACACATAGCATACCGATTGTACAGTCATCCCACTGGGCAAGGACAGCTACTATCAATACGGTGAAAATTACAAGCACAGTAGTGAAATCATCACCGCCGACGAACGCTATGAATTATTCACGTTATAGGACCCCGACATCAAATATCAGACGCCGTTGATGCAAGTACCTACCATTCCGCAGATACCTGTAGAATATTCCGGTTCCCCTGTTCAGCAAGTAGCCGGATATAATTTTCCAGCTCCAAGATTGCATCAGTACCGGATACAATCTAATGGAATGCCAGATTCCCACTTCTCTGGAGGAATTAGACGAGGTAGCCCTGCAATTGGATACACCGAAGGATGTGCTGTTACCAGAAATTTTAGTAGGGACAGCACCATTGTGGTATCGGAATAACTGCGTTTGCCGATTTCCAGAGGAACTTTACCCATACTTTTCATGGATGTTAAATACCATATTGATTTGGATGTACAAATCAGTCGCGGGCATCAGAGAGTAAATGGACCCGCCGCTGCATATATGGTTTATATGCAGGCGTTGATGAGGATACATGGTGCAATTTCAGCCGAACGAAAATTATTCTGATTGCACCGAAACATCATGTTAGCGAAGTACAGACAATTTATAACATAAGGGGCCATTTACGACGTTTTGTCGTTGATGCTACATGTCAGGGAATTTGAAAATTTATAGGCTGAGCAAAGGCTCATGCAGAGGAGGGCATTTCTTGTGCCAGTAAGAACTGTGGGGGCCACAGGGTAGGCAACCTGTGTTTGAACAAAAATCGCTAGTCATGTTCGGGATACTGATCATCCCTGAGCCGACTTGTTGGTATTGTAGTCTCCGGGATCACTATAAGGCAAAGTGCCCACCAGGCCTAAACCAACCGCAGCGCAGCCTATCTCCTGTTGGAGTTGCGGAGAGTCGGGACATAGCAGAAGCAATAATTGTCGGAACCCGCCGAAGTTGTTCTTCTCGAGACGTCACTGCCCGTGGTGTTGTCGCGCGGTTGTCCGTGTAATGTAGCGGGAAACGCGCTCGCTACTGTGTAGTGTCGAGGCCGTCGCAGTTCCCTGTTGAGGACGCCTTGAAGGGAGATGTAAATAAAATTGACATCATAGTTGTAGATACCGGAGACAATTCGAAACTACCGAATACTTGTAAAAGTTTGGGGGAAGACCCATCCGCTCTTTCGAAAGCTTTCCCACATGTGTCCAGTTCAAGTAAGGTAGAAGCCCCTAAGACGACCGAGATCCGAAAAGTGAAAAAAAAAAGTTGTAGCAGTCCCTTACATAGAGTCAGTTAAAATTATTTTCAAAGGCACAGTGGACGAAAAATTGGCTGAAAACCGCCCTATCATAAAATAACGAGTATTGGGAAGGAATCTCTCGACTCTCGTTGGTTGGTGTCAGGATTACGCGCTACAGCCAGTTCCTATTAAGGCAGTAGCTACTAGGAGGGCCAATGGTGATTTGGCACCTAGTACTACCGGCCACTGAATCTCATTTCACTTGGGACTGAAGCTGAATATTTGCATTTACCGTCTTTATTACCGGATATGGTGTATTTTAAGAACCATTTGATACCGCATAATATTGAGAAATTTCTCAATGAAATGATTGAAAACCCAAAGATAGTGAAATGTATATGCTTCTGGGATAAAGTGATCACGCACCTAGCAACGTTGTCAGATACCAATACTTTCGTGTTACCGCCGTTTTATAACGTCGTTTGCAAAACTAATTAGTCCGTTGACCGGTTTATTAAAGAAGCATCGCCGTTGCAGTTGGGGAGAAGAACAACAAGTCACGTTCAACAAATTGAAAGATATGTTGACAAGTACTCCGGTGTTGGCTTGCCCTGATTTCAACAGGCCGTTCGTACATACTACAGACCGATGCTTCGGTTGTGAGAATTTCGGCTCCATTAACCAAGAATATAGACGGACCCGATAGGATTCTACGTAAACATGTAGACAAAGTAATCTGTTATATCACGGGTATCCAACTGTATATAGAAGGATACAGATTTACCTGTTATGTGACCACCAGTCATTGAGTTGGCTGCATTCGATAAAGAGTCCGAGTGGAAGATTGGCTCATTGGAGCATCTTCAACAGTATGATTTCGAGATTAAATACCGGAAAGGAGTATCAAACTGATTGCTTGACGCCCTGGGGCGAGATATGTTGCCTTACAATGTTGTTGTTACAATGCGAAGGAAGTCGAAATCGAGAAGAATTCAGAAGTGTACCCAGATTATTGTATATGAGATAATCGGTTGCATCGCCATTTTTGGGACTCCAATGATTTGTCCGAGGATGAGATGAGAGATACATGGAATTTGTGACCTGAAACTGCTTCGTTTGAAGATTCTCAAAGAGAACCATGACGAGCCGACTGCAGGATATTTGGGAATTGCTAAGACGATTGCGCAAATATCATACAAATATTATTGACCGGGGTTGTTCCGCAAAATAGCTAAGTATGTGAGTGGAAGTACGCATTGTCAGATTTAAAAGGTGTACCAACAGCACATGCCCGGATTGATGCAGATGCCTGATTTTCACCTGCATTTCTCAATTTTCGCTAATTCAATAACGCGTTGAACTTATGAAAATATTCCAGCAGATTTAAACCCTGCACAAGTATTAGCTCACCGTTAAAGACTAGATGAATGAAATTTTGCAATGGGTACGAATTAGCTAGGAAATTTACCGGTCCGTTTACCGAAGTTGAAGTAATTTGGCCAGTCATTGATGGCTTGAAGGTGAAGATGATAAGATAAGCTGAGATTTATTGATGCTAATATACAATGGAGTAATTGCATAAGTCATTAAATAAATATAATACATTATTCATACATAGAGGATGAAATCAATATGCATAAAAAAATTTCAAAGAGTTATAAGTAGGTTCATTTTGTGACTATATTTTGGTAATCTTTGTAAAGTGGGAATTAATAACAGTATTTATCTAGGCCTTTCTGTGATTTTTTTGTGTGAGAATATTAAAGCGTTCAAGATAAAAAGAGATGGTAGTGTAAGAATCTTCAGTTCTTTGGATAATTTCTTACAACATTCTCTTTATTTAATATTACCTAAAATACGAATTGCCCTGCATTGCATGCGTTTAAATTCACTACAATTACCCCAGAAATATGATCCCATATTTCAAATACGATTCACAGAGAGGGAAATAAGCTGTTTTCAGAACTTTTTGTGATACCTGGTTAGATAGGTGCCTTGGTGCATAAATGTTTCTGCTCAATTTTTGTGCCAGCTGGTTCTTATGAACACTTCAGACAATCCTCGAGTTTCACGTCGGCTCTATCTACCTAAAGATTAACGATTATGTTTCTCTGTTTTTTTTTCATGGCAAATCAAGCCCGTTACGAAAGAATCATCTCCCTGCCTCGCTCATAGAAATTTCCCATGTTTCGGCAGGTGTATTGGTATCAGAAGACTCAAAAGAAACATTATCGTCATCTGCAAAAAGCAGTGTTAGGAATTATTCCATGAATGATGAAAAATTGTTTACTTAAATCAATAATAGTAACGGACCTAGTTCTGGATCCTGAGGTACCCCTATATCAACAAGTTCCAGGTCAGAACAATTTCCATTCGTTTGACAGCTTGGTATTTGTTGTTAAGATATGAGCGAATCATAGCTAAGCTAACATCATCAAAATAATATTTTCCACGTTTTCAATGAGGAGAGAATTTTGAACGCTATTAAAAACCTTTGACAAATCAAGAAAATGAGTCCCTAAGTTCGCTTTCGATTCAAATGAAAGAGTCTCGCTTTCGACAAGTTCAATAATGGCCTCTATCGTACTTCGGTTCTTTCTAAAACAATACTGCTGTTCTGGAAAAAATTTGTTATCTTCAAAATATGTTATATTCAAAATTGATTTGAAATATAATTTTCTCAAGAATTTTTGCAAAGGTCGGTATAAGTGATATCAGTCTGAAGTTATCCACTATAAGTTCATAACGTCATCAAAATTATATTTTTTTACCTTTTCAATAAGGATAAAATAGAATGTGGAACGTTTTTGCATCGATCATCATACTTGCCTTACTCTATATACTATGTATAGGGAGGAAAGTAACAACAGAGCATTATTTTTGCAATAACGGTAACTGAACTCATAAGAAAACATTATTTTATCTGAAAGCAGCAAGCATCTTCAAAAACAAGTCAGCGCAGAAAAAAATTGCATAAAAAGCAACCGGTAATCAAAAAAAAATTGGTACTTTAATATATAGCCCTAAATCCACGGATTAAAAAAGAAACCTAGACTTTCGTTTGAAAATTCTTTTTTTATAGATTGATTAGATTAATAACAAGTATCATCTTACATTATCAATTCGAATATTTGCAATAACAAACACTTGATTTAGCGTTCTGATGTAATGAGTTAAAAATTGTAATCGTTTATATCTTTATAGCAATTCAAATTTCAACATAATGTAATAAATAACGTTATGTGTAAATATTTCCGTATTTGAAAAATGCAGTTGTACAAGATTCCCAGTATTCTTACATTCCTTTTAAAAATCTCACGAAACTATACCTTATTTCCCACTTGGAACGTACATTTCACCTTGTGTACAATAAAACACCTTGGAGTTTATGATCTTTGTACAACTGTTACAATATTATCATAAAGTATTTTTTGCATCTCATGTTCCCATTTTATGGTATACAAAAGATGTAATTTCTTGTTATACTATTATTACTATAGTTGTTGAATTCGGAGCGTTTGTAAAATATAATATTTTGTGGTTTTTAATAGCTATTAAGCTAAAAAATTGATACATACTCTACTTAATAGTTCACCGGAATTATACAAAAGAAAGGCCTTTGGTCGAAGTAAATTGTACAGTAATGTGATCTATACCAAATTGAAGGTAATAAATAATATGCGAAATAAACGTATGAAAACCGGAAGTAAATAAAAGGTGATTTCCGAGAAATAGATGTTTGTATATCAAAATTAACGTGTTTTTGTTGTTTTTCGCATTTTTTTCTGAAAATAAAAGAATGAAGTGAAAAAATACAAGAGTTGAAATTTATATAGCGGAAAATTTCCTCCAATCGATGTAGGTCTTTCACATTTTCATTCAGTTTTCTCGCTAGAACGCACCAGTGCGGATATGTTTATATGTATAAGTATCCTTTTTTTTTAATTTCAACCAAAAAATTTGCAATTTAAGAAAAAAATCTCGTGTGAAGTATACCAAATTGAAAATTGTTCCCACTGATTATGGGTGGAAAAAAGATGACGACATTTTGGTTCGAATATTTTCTGATGAACCTTTGGTTCCAGAAATTTTTGAAGTTATTCCTGGAATAGTTTTTTTTGATCATCATGAGGATGTAGAAGAAGTTATCGAAGTTGTTCCTGGAATAGATATTGATGAAATTTATAGCGAAGAACACCATTCTGAAAGTGAAGAATTTTTCACAAATGGAAGTGATGTAGAAACTAGATTGAAAAAAATCAAGAACATCTAGTAATTAGTTAATTTTTATTATTGTTATTACATATGTAAATATTTGAAACTGAAAAAAAATTGTTATATTATTTTTATACCATTAAAAAATATTTTTAAAAAATCTTGGTTTTCAATTATCTACCTGCATTCCATGCTCCAATTTTCAATCAATACATTTATTTATAAACCATTTGTTTAGTTTCTTATGGATTCAAAATAATGCAACCTTGCAAAATAAATTCGTGAAAGATGATACACACATATAATATATACATATATATATATATATATATATATATATATATATATATGTAGAACTGGATTCTCGGGTATTGATCCGCGTTGTGTGGTTTCGGTCCTCAAAAGGACCAATTTCACGACGTTTCGGCAAAGTCGCATTTGCCATCTTCAGGTGATTCGACCGTAGAGTCTGGAAAATCTAGGCGAACTGACGCTTACTTGGAGGGACAGGTATTTATATCCCCCGTTATGTTTGACCTTTGGACTTCCGAACTATTTCACGCTTGGTTGATTTCTACGTGTTTGGCTCCGAGTGACACGTTTGGATGACGTCATTGCGACGCTGGAATCAGCCGGAAAGTTTCCGTGACCTGTTGCACGTGCACTGGATATCACGTTCTCTCTTGTTTTTGGTTTTATCTTCCGACTTTCTAAAGCGGGTTTCCATGTTGCTGGTAATCTTAGTCCGTCATCTCGTTTGTTAAGACTATGTGGACGTTTCTCGATCTCTATTGCCTCCCTGGTTATTCTGGTGTAGAAGTGTTCAATGTTGGCTAGAGTCTTTGTGCCGCTAAAGTTGATCATATGGCCAGTACTTCTTACATGTTCAGCTAGTGAAGACGTGGTTTCGTTTTTCGACACAGCGTTTGCATGTTCAGTCTTTCGCACATCAATGCGTCTGTTGGTCTGCCCGATGTATGTCTTTTCACAATTACCACATGGCACCTCGTACACTCCTTGGCATTCTAGAGGAATTCTGTCTTTTGGATTCCGAAGAACATTTTTGATTTTCCTATCTGTTGTGAAGGTTGTTTTGATATCATGACGGCTCAGTATTTTGCAGATTTTGTCAGTTGTGCCTTTTATGTAAGGTAGAAAAGCGTTTCCCACTGGTTGATCTTCATTGTTGACATCCTTTTCATTTTTGCGTTGAGAGTTATGAATCTGTTTTCTTGAATAGCCATTCATCCTAAGGGCTGTTCGGATGGTTTCCATTTCTCCATCGAAGTTCTCCGCATCAGCGAGACGTTTTGACCTTGTCATGAGGGTATTTACGACTGATTGTAGCTGGGATGGATGGTGATGCGAGTTACTATTCAAATATCGGTTCGTGTGGGTCTTTTTTCTGAATACTGTATGTCCCAAACTGCCGTCAGTTTTCTTTGTTACCAAAACATCTAGAAATGGTAATTGGTTGTTCTCTTCGGCTTCTATTGTGAATTTTATCCGATCATGGATTCCATTCAGGTGATCGAGAAACCCTCTTAGTTGTCCTTCTCCATGTGGCCAAATAACAAAAATATCATCTACATATCTGAGCCAAAGTTTGGGTTTTAGTTGCGCTGTGTTAAGAGCTTTAATTTCAAAATCCTCCATGAAAAGATTTGCGATCACTGGTGAGATTGGTGATCCCATCGGTGCTCCTTCGATTTGCCTATATCGCTGTCCCTCGTACATAAAGTAAGTATTGGCTACACAGTGTTTGGCCAAGTCAATAATGTATCCTTCCGGTTTGTATTTATGTTGGATGATCTCTAGGGCTTCGTTTATGGGTACTTGTGTGAACAAGGATGCTACGTCGAAGCTTACTAATATGTCGTCAGGTCCTACTATTTGCATATCTAGAAGTTCGATAAAGTGTTCCGCGTTCCTCACGTACGATGATGCTGTCTCAACGTGCGGTTGTAACTTCTTGGCTAGGAATCTTGCTAATGCATGTGATGGTGAGCCGATAGAGCTTACTATTGGTCTCAGAGGTACTGCTGCCTTGTGTATTTTTGGGAGACCATACAGTTTCGGACATCTGGATGATTTTTCTCTTGGAATGAGATGTAACTGTAACTTAGGGTCGATAGATTACAAGAAGATTAGGTCTGATCCCACTACATATCTAGAGAAAACAACGAAAGCGAAAATCAAGGCATCTCCTATCGACCCTAAGTTACAGTTACATCTCATTCCAAGAGAAAAATCATCCAGATGTCCGAAACTGTATGGTCTCCCAAAAATACACAAGGCAGCAGTACCTCTGAGACCAATAGTAAGCTCTATCGGCTCACCATCACATGCATTAGCAAGATTCCTAGCCAAGAAGTTACAACCGCACGTTGAGACAGCATCATCGTACGTGAGGAACGCGGAACACTTTATCGAACTTCTAGATATGCAAATAGTAGGACCTGACGACATATTAGTAAGCTTCGACGTAGCATCCTTGTTCACACAAGTACCCATAAACGAAGCCCTAGAGATCATCCAACATAAATACAAACCGGAAGGATACATTATTGACTTGGCCAAACACTGTGTAGCCAATACTTACTTTATGTACGAGGGACAGCGATATAGGCAAATCGAAGGAGCACCGATGGGATCACCAATCTCACCAGTGATCGCAAATCTTTTCATGGAGGATTTTGAAATTAAAGCTCTTAACACAGCGCAACTAAAACCCAAACTTTGGCTCAGATATGTAGATGATATTTTTGTTATTTGGCCACATGGAGAAGGACAACTAAGAGGGTTTCTCGATCACCTGAATGGAATCCATGATCGGATAAAATTCACAATAGAAGCCGAAGAGAACAACCAATTACCATTTCTAGATGTTTTGGTAACAAAGAAAACTGACGGCAGTTTGGGACATACAGTATTCAGAAAAAAGACCCACACGAACCGATATTTGAATAGTAACTCGCATCACCATCCATCCCAGCTACAATCAGTCGTAAATACCCTCATGACAAGGTCAAAACGTCTCGCTGATGCGGAGAACTTCGATGGAGAAATGGAAACCATCCGAACAGCCCTTAGGATGAATGGCTATTCAAGAAAACAGATTCATAACTCTCAACGCAAAAATGAAAAGGATGTCAACAATGAAGATCAACCAGTGGGAAACGCTTTTCTACCTTACATAAAAGGCACAACTGACAAAATCTGCAAAATACTGAGCCGTCATGATATCAAAACAACCTTCACAACAGATAGGAAAATCAAAAATGTTCTTCGGAATCCAAAAGACAGAATTCCTCTAGAATGCCAAGGAGTGTACGAGGTGCCATGTGGTAATTGTGAAAAGACATACATCGGGCAGACCAACAGACGCATTGATGTGCGAAAGACTGAACATGCAAACGCTGTGTCGAAAAACGAAACCACGTCTTCACTAGCTGAACATGTAAGAAGTACTGGCCATATGATCAACTTTAGCGGCACAAAGACTCTAGCCAACATTGAACACTTCTACACCAGAATAACCAGGGAGGCAATAGAGATCGAGAAACGTCCACATAGTCTTAACAAACGAGATGACGGACTAAGATTACCAGCAACATGGAAACCCGCTTTAGAAAGTCGGAAGATAAAACCAAAAACAAGAGAGAACGTGATATCCAGTGCACGTGCAACAGGTCACGGAAACTTTCCGGCTGATTCCAGCGTCGCAATGACGTCATCCAAACGTGTCACTCGGAGCCAAACACGTAGAAATCAACCAAGCGTGAAATAGTTCGGAAGTCCAAAGGTCAAACATAACGGGGGATATAAATACCTGTCCCTCCAAGTAAGCGTCAGTTCGCCTAGATTTTCCAGACTCTACGGTCGAATCACCTGAAGATGGCAAATGCGACTTTGCCGAAACGTCGTGAAATTGGTCCTTTTGAGGACCGAAACCACACAACGCGGATCAATACCCGAGAATCCAGTTCTACACATTACGTCCGCGAGAACCTAAGAAGAAACATATATATATATATATATATATATATATATATATATATATATATATATATATATAAACAAGTTTAAAGTTTCTTTGCCTAATTGGCCACTATCGTGTATGTAACTTAAGAGATATAGAATTAAATTTTCTGAATTATGAATATAACTTAGATAATTTAACATAGGATTATAAAGATGAATAAACGTAAAAGATTGAACCATAGGCGGGATTCGAACCCACATTTCTGGATTTCTAGTCCAGGGTGTTAACCAATTACACCACTTCGGTCCTGTTAGATTTTTATATTTTTGTAAATATAAACCTCTGAAAGGATAGTAGATCATTGATGAACACAATGCGATTCGATGCCCTACCATAGATCAACTATTCACGCACATTCATCTGAAGTTCAGTCGTTTTTTGAAGTAAGGATTGTAGGTTAGTACTGCTATGGTTGGCAGTTACTTGACAGTTCTTATTCAAATGACAGCATCCCGGTTCTTATATATTTCAATAGAACTGACTGAGAATTGTTCTGGTTAATTATAAACAAGTTTAAAGTTTCTTTGCCTAATTGGCCACTATCGTGTATGTAACTTAAGAGATATAGAATTAAATTTTCTGAATTATGAATATAACTTAGATAATTTAACATAGGATTATAAAGATGAATAAACGTAAAAGATTGAACCATAGGCGGGATTCGAACCCACATTTCTGGATTTCTAGTCCAGGGTGTTAACCAATTACACCACTTCGGTCCTGTTAGATTTTTATATTTTTGTAAATATAAACCTCTGAAAGGATAGTAGATCATTGATGAACACAATGCGATTCGATGCCCTACCATAGATCAACTATTCACGCACATTCATCTGAAGTTCAGTCGTTTTTTGAAGTAAGGATTGTAGGTTAGTACTGCTATGGTTGGCAGTTACTTGACAGTTCTTATTCAAATGACAGCATCCCGGTTCTTATATATTTCAATAGAACTGACTGAGAATTGTTCTGGTTAATTATAAACAAGTTTAAAGTTTCTTTGCCTAATTGGCCACTATCGTGTATGTAACTTAAGAGATATAGAATTAAATTTTCTGAATTATGAATATAACTTAGATAATTTAACATAGGATTATAAAGATGAATAAACGTAAAAGATTGAACCATAGGCGGGATTCGAACCCACATTTCTGGATTTCTAGTCCAGGGTGTTAACCAATTACACCACTTCGGTCCTGTTAGATTTTTATATTTTTGTAAATATAAACCTCTGAAAGGATAGTAGATCATTGATGAACACAATGCGATTCGATGCCCTACCATAGATCAACTATTCACGCACATTCATCTGAAGTTCAGTCGTTTTTAGAAGTAAGGATTGTAGGTTAGTACTGCTATGGTTGGCAGTTACTTGACAGTTCTTATTCAAATGACAGCATCCCGGTTCTTATATATTTCAATAGAACTGACTGAGAATTGTTCTGGTTAATTATAAACAAGTTTAAAGTTTCTTTGCCTAATTGGCCACTATCGAATCCCGCCTATGGTTCAATCTTTTACGTTTATTCATCTTCATAATCCTATGTTAAATTATCTAAGTTATATTCATAATTCAGAAAATTTAATTCTATATCTCTTAAGTTACATACACGATAGTGGCCAATTAGGCAAAGAAACTTTAAACTTGTTTATAATTAACCAGAACAATTCTCAGTCAGTTCTATTGAAATATATAAGAACCGGGATGCTGTCATTTGAATAAGAACTGTCAAGTAACTGCCAACCATAGCAGTACTAACCTACAATCCTTACTTCAAAAAACGACTGAACTTCAGATGAATGTGCGTGAATAGTTAATCTATGGTAGGGCATCGAATCGCATTGTGTTCATCAATGATCTACTATCCTTTCAGAGGTTTATATTTACAAAAATATAAAAATCTAACAGGACCGAAGTGGTGTAATTGGTTAACACCCTGGACTAGAAATCCAGAAATGTGGGTTCGAATCACGCCTATGGTTCAATCTTTTACGTTTATTCATCTTTATAATCCTATGTTAAATTATCTAAGTTATATTCATAATTCAGAAAATTTAATTCTATATCTCTTAAGTTATATATACACACTTTTTTTTTTTTTACATTCAAACCTGGTCGGGGCTGCTGCGAGCTCCGACGACATCGCAGCAGTCGCGCCAGAAAAACCTAAAAGGCGGTTAACCGAAGCTACTCCTCCCCACCGGTCGGTAAGTAGCTTCAGGTTCCTAAATCGTGTGCCCTAAGTATTCTAATTGAACCCAGAATGACTGCCTTTTGCATCCGGTCTATCAAGATCTGCGCCGAGTTCCTACAGGCCGGAATGATCTTCAAGTTTGAACGCAGCGAAGACCGAATTCCGCCCAAAACACCGATGATCAGAACCACTAATACGACCTTGTGGCCTGGGTATAGCGTGCGGAGCTCGAACAGGAGATCTTGATATTTTGTCCATTTTTCCTCCTCTTTCAAGACTATGTTCTTCTCTGCCGGAGCGGAGAATTCGATGACATACATAGTCTTGATTAGTTTATCGAGGAGGACAACGTCAGGCCTATTTGCTTGTATGGACCTGACGGTCGGAAACGGATAATTCCAGAAGATCTGGCATTTTTCGTTTCCGACAACGGACTCAATATCTCCTGGCATGTAAGGCAGCACCGGCTCTTGGTCTATTCCGTACGAGTGCCTTAGATGGTAATACAGCACCCGTAGGGCCGCATTATGGCGATGGGTGTACGCCGAGGCCGCTTTTGCCGGACATGCCGACAGAAGGTGGAAAAGCGTCTCAGGCACCTTTCGACAGGCCCTGCAGCTGACATCAGGGACCTGCACACCCATCACATTGCGGCGATAGACCAAGGTGTTAATTACGCCATCTTGGCAAGCTGCGGTAAATCCCTCAGTCTCGGATGTAAGCCCGGCTGACCTTAGGTAGCCGAAGGTCAGCCTAGTATATATATATATATATATATATATATATATATATATATATATATATATATATATATATATATATATATATATATATATATATATATATATATATATATATATGTATATATAGATATATACGCATTACTCGGAAATTTTCTTTTTTTTTAACTTTGAGTTGTGTCAGACTTACTTTTTTTATAACAATTGTCAATTTGGTATACTTGACAAGAGATTTTTTCTCAAATTGCAAATTTTTTGGTTGAAATTTAAAAGAAGTATATATATATATATATATATGTTTCTTCTTAGGTTCTCGCGGACGTAATGTGTAGAACTGGATTCTCGGGTATTGATCCGCGTTGTGTGGTTTCGGTCCTCAAAAGGACCAATTTCACTACGTTTCGGCAAAGTCGCATTTGCCATCTTCAGGTGATTCCACCGTAGAGTCTGGAAAATCTAGGCGAACATATAAGCATATCCGCATTGGAGCGCTCTGCTAGAGAACTAAATGAAAATGCGAAAGACCTATATCGATTGGAAAATTTCCGCTCTATAATATTTGACTCCTACATTTTTTCTCTAAAACGCATATTACCCGAGGAAAATGCGAAAAACGTAAAAAGTGAGATATATGTACATCTATAGTTCAGGAATAACCCTTATATAAGGGTGCGGGTTTTGACAGATTATTCTGTTATTTGGTATAAATCACAACACATTTTCCGAGGAAATCACAAAATTTTCCCATAAAATGTCGGAAAATTGTCCAAAATAATCTATATATACACGATTTGGCGCACTGTAGCGGGAATATTTCGTACTAAAGGAAAATGTAAAAGCACAATATCGATCGAAAATTTTTTACTCTTGTTGTTTTTC
The DNA here is from genome assembly GCA_958510875.1 of Endomychus coccineus. Taxonomy (NCBI): domain Eukaryota; kingdom Metazoa; phylum Arthropoda; class Insecta; order Coleoptera; family Endomychidae; genus Endomychus; species Endomychus coccineus. Next base: position 108,764,174 of record OY294069.1, read on the forward strand.
TAGAAAATGCGTATTTTCCGAGTTAAATGAGAAGAAAGACGAAACCACGCGAAAAAACGTATATGCATAATTATTTCTCAAAAATAACCTTTTCTTTGAACTTTGGATTACCACAGACTTATCTCTTTCATCGAAACCTTCAATTTGGTATGACTTATAATGTATTTTTTTTTCAACGAGGAGAATTATTAATTTTCATATCGTGAAAAAATGCAAAAAACATATACAGGGTCTCCGGAAAAGGGGACGGAGTAGCTGTATCTCGGCAATGGTGAGGCCTAAAGGTTGAAAAATACTTAAATACCTATTTATTGGTAGCGATGAAAAATAATTCATAATAAATGCTCGAAATGATCTACTTACTTTTCAACACAATAGATTTCTCAACGACCATCTTGTTCGAATTAACATTTTATTATTTATTTCACCACAAGCTCTTTGAATACGATTCAGTAGATCTCTATTATGAACCGGGGAGGCATAAGCTTTATCTTCCAAATAACCGCAAGCAAAAATGTCCAGAGAATTAAGGTCAGGTGATCGAGGAGGTTATGCAACTGGACCACCTCTACCAATCCATCTTACACCGTACTTCCTATTTAGCCATTCTCAAACTTGTCTTCTAAAATGGGCTGGGCAGCCATCCAGTTGTATCCATATATTTGTTCTCTTATTGAGTGGTATTTCCTCTCACATGTCTTCATGATTAGTTTCCAAAAATTCGAAAAATGCAGCGACCGTTAGTATGTATGCTAAAACGTATTGGTCAAAAACATTGTTTTTGTAAGTGTCAAGCTAGACATTTCTTAGAAATTCCTAGATCTTGTACCATGAGTGCTTTCATTTGCCCATAAGCCCCTATTATTTTCAGAAGTTCTATCGTTTACCAAAGTAATGAACGAAGAAACTGAAACGCCTTGTATATACATCTATTTCTCGAAAATCACCTCTTTTTTTACTTCCGGTTTTCACAGATTTATTTTGCATGTAATTACCTCCAATTTGGTATATGTTACATTGCTGTACTATTCACTTCGACCTCAAATGCTAATTCCGTTGGACTATAATGGAAACGCAAACTGATCATGACACTACATGTTAAGTCAAAGGTCTTAAGAAACTCGTCGGTTTTTTAGGTAAAGTTCTCTCTGGAATTATCATCAAATTTCTCAGTACTCAGTAGTACGAACTAAATCACTCTAAACGTGTATGTTCTCTTGGGCATTTTTTGATTTTAGAAGTAATCTAATGAATGAAGGATAAAATTTACGAAAAAGTTATAGTAGCAGCCAAATATGTGCGTAGCGAAAAATAGTTTTTGGTACAATACTGTAAAACGAATTTTGGGCCCTCGCGCTACCCTGTTTGTAATGATTAATGTGGCCCATTATATTTCTTCAAACTATGTATAACCATTTCCATACCATATTTGTACTTCGATTTTGTCAATATTTTCTTATAAATACATAAAATATTGCTAATTAACTCACAATATTAAATCTATTACCAATATACGCATTTTTTAAATGCTTAATAGCCATTTAACCCCCGCAATAACGAGTTACTGAAAAGTCTGAATGAATTCACCGTTCAAATATAAAGACCCCAGCGATACACTCGCTTCTGTTTCCCAAGGGAAGTTATTTTAGAATGACAGTAATTAATGAGGGCCGTTTGATTCAAATGTTGAGACAGCATTTTGATGAAGGCTGTATACAAGTGCCACTAGTAATATGGCACGCGAATCTTCTCATTGTCAATGCAGCTCTGTGAAAAGTTGGAAGTTTCGATAGCATTGTTGTAGTCGGTGATGATGCTGACGCGCTTGTTTTGCTGTCAGAGCTATCAATTTACATGCAAAAATATATACCCCCAAACCTGGAAAGGAGTATCACAGTTCAGTATCGTGTGCTTCAAAAGTTATGGACATTTTTATGTGCAAAATGTCAATTTTTTCAGTTTTCCGCGTTTATAAAAAATATATATTATATATCAAAAAAGTTGTAGAAAAAATGGAAACGCAAATTTTTTTAGACGACTTAGAAAACTGTCATTAAAACCAATTTCTAGACTTATTAGAGCTCGTTGAGACAATCAATTTGAGCTCAAGTAGATTATTTTCCCGTCACCAGAATTTGAGATATGTCGATAAGCGTGTGGTTCGATCCCTGGGGTTTCAAATTTTGAAATTCATACCGAAAATCTCGTTTTCAAAAAATTGCCGTTCCGCGATAAACAGTGTTTTGTGTCGGTAAAGTAAATACCACCAATGGCGCTCAAAATTGAATATTTTTCTTTCAACTTATCATACATTTATGCGAAATAAATGTCCGAGTTATAAATCTAAACATCCAAAAAGATATATTTTCAATTCTCTTTTTGACGTCTACCCCAGCTCAAAATATGCGTTTTCATTTCTTTTGTTAGAACACATTTTTAAATTTTTTTTAAAAAAGCGGAAAACTGAATAAATTGACATTTTGGACAAAAAAAGGTCGTAACTTTCGAAGCACAGGGTTTAGGAGCGCATCAAAATGCATGTAAATCAAGAAAAAGGGAGTTGTGAAAAAAAATAAAGAAATTTTGAGTTACTGGACTATCATACCAGCACATCATAGATATCATATCTATACTGTGATACCAGAATTATATTGCGTACATGCAATTAGTGATTATAATATGCTTTCATTTCCATTGTGCCATGGAAAAAGAGCACTGTTTACCCTTATTTGGATTAAACCCGATATAAATAAACACCCTTTAGTCTCCCACAAGTCTGATGACACTAAGATGAAATCTGCCATACAGGATGGAATAAGCTTTACATGCCGTTGAACAACACTGGAGTGAGCACTAACCACGGAATCAATGACCTCATATAACAAATGTTTGCGAAAACAACTAGAACGAAGTTCAGCCTGTCGGTTGCGACCGACACAACTGGATTTTGTAACTATAATGCTGCAACTGCAGAAAAGGTGCAGTACTGTATACATCTGCAGAAAATCCGTGTTACACTGCATCGCATTTTGGAAGAGTTGTTCAGAGATTTCATGCACTAACACCCTTCCTACCGAGATTGGGAGAGAATGTGATGAAAAAGATGACTTGAAGTTGTAGAGATAATCCAAATAGACTATACAGAGAACGAATATAGTCATGAGACATTTCATCAGGCACCGGGAACCATTCATCAACTATGACCACCAAAATGGATAACATTCTGTAACTTATGTCATAATACGTCTATGCATATCTCCATCTGAATGTTTGAATCTTGATTTTTTCCCCATATAAGCTTTCATCAAGTCACCCTCCCCCTCTTATTAGTCCAAGTTTACATAGGTAGGCACTGCAAAAGAACTTTTTCCTCTATATTGGTATTGCAGTTCCAACTTATCGCTAAATATATGTAAATTTTCGATGAATTTCAAATTACTTGTAGTACCCGTAATACTCCATGTAGGTAGAAGAAAGTTGTAGAAAATGTTCTACTCGTTCAAATTAGTGATGAACACATTTGAGTTGTGATTCAGCATATGTTTCCGATAAACAGAAAAAAGTGGAAAAATTTAGTTGTTTCCCATAGAAGGTTCTCCCAGGTCGCAAGAGGTCGCAAACTTGGTGTTACAATACCCTCGCTATACCAAACAATAGTTTCGGATAGTGATGAAAATAGGAAGAGGTGTGACAGTCCCCTTGTATAATAAATGTATTTCACCAGTATACCTTCAACTTACCTGGAATAAAATTTCAAAAATGTTTTAAGTTGTGACGTAACTTTTTGTGTTCCTCGTCATACAAATAGATGAAACTATTGGTCATAAACTATAGTTACCTTATAATAAGGTTACATTAAACTAATTACTCTGTGGTATCTCTGATCTGACGTTTATTATTATTATTATTTACTTACGAGGTCTGTCCCAAAAAAAGTATCCGACTTGCATTTATATCTTCGCGCCACACTCAGGCGACCTCTGTAGGGTACGAACGTCACCAGTAACTCCTAACCTTCTCCACAGGTGCCTTAGTTACCAATGAGCTCCTTAGTTCTCTCGCAGCGTGTATTTGTTTACTACGTCTTTTTTGAGTTCGTCGGTTTTTGTTTATTGCTAAAAATGACGGAAAGAACTGAACAGCGAATTTGCATAAAATTTTGTTTTAATCTTAGTAAAAGTTATGCGTAAACTATTGAAATGTTACAAAAGGTCCTTGGACACCAGTGTATGGACGAAACTAAAATAAAAGAGTGGTATAAGCGGTTTAAAAGTGGCCGCACATCTGTTGACAGTGATCCTCGTTCTGGTCGACCTCTGTAACAATATCGGATAATCGTGCATGTGCGAGTTGCGATTGAACAAGATTGTCGTTTGACTGTGAGGGAACTAGAAGATGACCTTGAAATACCAAAAAGTACTGTTCGGCAAATTTTAACCGAGAATTTGGGAATGACTCGTGCGTGTGTGTGTGTGCAAAATTTCTCCCAAAACTGCTCTCAGAACAGCAAAAAAACCTTCGATCAGAAATTGCTCGTGACAATCTGGAAATGATCAATGGTGATGAAAATTTTCTCAAAACGGTTATAACTGGTGATGAATCATGAAAATGCCGCTTGAAGGACACCGATTCGACGACAAAGAGACTGTTGAAACTAATTCGACGAATGCACTAAATGCGATTCCAAGAACTGATTTTCAAGACTTTAGAAAGTGGAAGCATCGATATAAGCGTGTTGTTCAATCAAATGGGGATTACTTTGAAGGGTGCCACCAACCGGATGACGAAGAATAAGTCAAGCACCGAGAAATTGAGGTAGTCGGATACTTTTGGGACAGACCTCGCTTTCGATACATTACACATAATCGACAGAAACATTTGAACACCTAAACATACCTTGTGTGTGCTTTGATATTAATGAGTGAATGAGTTGCAGCATGAAGTGACTAGTGAGTTGTGTGTGAGTGGATGTTTAGAATAATTGTGTTTGTGTTCTAGGGGTAAAACTATTAATATTAGCTCTGTGGAATTGAAAGCTGACTTAATATATAATTTCATAATCATGAAAAATAAGCGAACAGAAATCCAAACTTATAACCTTGTTGTTAGTTGAATTTATAATATGTTTATAAAATTGTATGGGATATTGCTTAGATAAATGTAGTTTTGTATTTCTATATAAAACTTTTGCAGTATTTATTTTTTTCCAATGGAATTAAGTTGTACAATTTATGGCCTTGATATAGCAAGGATCTTTTAACTAAAGGTAATGAGGGTTTAATGACTTGTGTACATTCGTTTGAAAAGGCTCTTGTGTGATATTTGTGTGTGTAGATTTTTTGTTTTATACATATAGTTTATTTCAGCTTGGTAATATAAAAACCGTATATCAAATACTTTAATTTCCTTATACAGCAGTTTTGTCGAACATAGTTTTTTTTATTGAGCAATATTTTTAGAAAAGCATTTTGACTAACTTTTAACGGGTAAATTACATTTTCATAAGCACCACCCCAGGTCAATAATTTATTATTGATTGCATGAGAGATTTATAAACCAATATTTTATAATTTATACATTTTTCCGCGTTCTTTTAACCAGGTTATTTACATTAACATATCATCTTAAATGTTGGTCAAGTTCAACCTCAAGGTATGTTATGTATGCAATTTTTTCTATCTGTATAATACAGTTGCATGTATCGTCGTTGGAGCATTCATGATGTTCATGAATTCTTATTTTATTTTTGCTGGTAGGTCCACAGTTGTTGAAGAAAATGTAAGGAATTTCTTTTTATAAGCCTCAGTCTGTTTATCCGTAAAGAACAATAGCACCGGGTCATCCGCATAGCAAACAATTTTCAGCATTTTTACCTACAGAACAGAATTCATTTACGTATATAGTAAATAGGGTTGGACCTAATACCGTTCCTTACGGTATACCTCTATTACGTTTAAGAGAATCACTGATAGTATCATTAACTTAGAGTACTCTGATATCTATTTGACAAGTAGTTCTTGAATGGAGTTCAAATTTTTCCAGTAGTTTGCCATGCGGAACTTCATCGAATGCCTTCGCGAGATCCAAAAACACAGCCAGACACTTTTTCTTTTCATTTAAACCTGTAGTTAATGTGTTAACAACTTCTGAGATAGCAGCTTCTATGCTAAGTTCTTCTGGGAAGCCATACTACTGATTAGGACATAATAATTTATATTTCACTAGAAATTGTTTTAATCGGTTGTTTAAACATTTTTAAAACATTTTTCCAATATCGTTTATTGAAGATATTGGTCGATAATTATTCGTTTTGTCACCATCCTTGTGTATGGGTATAACTGTAGATTCTTAAATTCTTCAGAAATTTCACCCGACACAAATATAAGATTTATTATATATACCAGGGGAAGGACAATATGTGCATGTAGTAACTTTATAGTATTATATCCAATTTGATTAGAACCTGCAGAGCTTTTATTTTCAAACGAAGATATAATTTGAATAATTTCATTATTTTCCACCAGAGATAAATAAAAATTACTAGTAGTTCTATTTGTGAAAAATTACTTAAGTTTTAAAGCTATAATATTTTGTGTAAGCTCATTGCCTATTTGTGTGAAATGTTTGTTAAATTTATTCGAAATTAATTTATTTATCGTAGTATTAATGTTATTCCTATTTTTTAAAATTACAGGTTTTTCAAAATTCAAGTAGTTTTTGTTAGTAGCATTATTCATTATATTCCACAGTTTTTTTAAAATTATTATTATTATTTTAATTATTTTAATTATTTTATTTTTGTAATAATTATCTTTATAACTTTTAATGAGTGTCGGTTGCAAGTTTCTATAGTGTTTATATTCTATTTTTAAATATAGCTTGTAAACTTATCAATGAAGCGTTTGTAGGCATTCATGCCAGGTTTCAGATGTTATTAAATAGAGATTCCTCATCAATTTCTTAATATTATTTATTTCAGGTGTATTACTATTTTTAATGAATTTGATGAATTTTATACTCAGAAAGATTGGATCATGATCTGTTATGCTAGATTCTAAAATAATTGGCTCCGTTGAATCTGTTATATTAATGATCCTAACAGATAACCTGATAACAAAATATTATAATAATGCATAGAGAATAAAACACATAAAAGACTACGTCAACCTCACCATAGAGATACTACAGTACTAGAAGCAATTGTAACAAACGAGCTATTTTTTATGGTAAAACATCATAATATAAGCATCAACATGTTTTTTTCAAGGCAGATGTTTTCACCAATTTGTTGCCGTTTGGTCAAAATGTTTTTGAGACAAAGGGTGAAGGAAATCAAGTTGTAACCATGTATACAGATTTTTCAAAGGCATTTGATAAGGTACATCACCAAACCTTGTTTGTTAAGCTAGATAACATCGGCATACACGGTAATCTGCTCCGATAGATTAATTCGTATTTAAGCCATACATCTCAGTGTATGAAAATAAGCAACTGTACATATGGTCTTATCAAAATCACATCGGGTATTCCTCATGGATTGGATTTAGATCCTCTCCTCTTTTCACTGTTTATCAATGATATTGGGCGCTGTTTCCTGAACTCAGAGTTTCGTCTCTATGCAGATGATCTTAGAATTTATAAATCTGTTACTTCTATCAATGATGGCTTCTCTCTTCAACGTGACCTCAATAGGTTACACGAATATTGTACTATAAAGAGACTATTTTCGAACATAGATAAATGTCATGAAATCACGTTTTCCAAAATATTTAATGTGTTTGGAAACAGATACCATATTAATAGTATGTCGCTGGTTCGGATACCCTTTGAGATCTGTTTACTAATGTTTTCACCACCGAATTGAGTTGCGCAGGATGATGATGAGAACTAGAGTCCAAATATCGGTCCCTGTGAGTGGGTTTTCTATTTACAGTGTTTCTTAAAGTATCATCTTCCTTCTTCTTCACTAGAAGTGTTGTGTTCATTTTGATGATAGATGAATCTACTCCTCCTATTATGTTATCCGTAGGGATACGCGCCGGTGCTACTCAAAAGTTAAAGCATTTCGCCAAGACTTTCATAAAGAATTTCTCTAGTGGTTGGTGAGATAGGTTATGTACAACTTATGTAGCTTCGATTGGTTTCACACTATCCTTGTTTTTGTTTCTGTTGTAGACTACTGAATTTTTTTCTCAGCTGTTTGGTGGTTAGGAGAGTGTCGTTTCCGGTTCTGATTTCATCAAGTGTTCCATGTTATTCCATAAAGATGAATCTATGTACTGGTTCAGATTGAGATGAAGATTTAGAAGGTCTTTGATTATTATCTCGCCAACCACTAGATGGATTCCCCATGAGTGTCTTGGCAAAACGCTTCAACTTTGCAGCAGCCCCGGCTCGCATCCCGACGGAAGAGAATCCTACATTTAACTCTGAATCGAACCATTGTGCTAACTAATGAAAAGTGAGAGAAGTTAGTGATCTACGTGATATTTTTGACAACATGTCTTTGAATATCAGACATTATCTATGGCGCACGAGTAGATCAAATGTTGGCAATAAAATAGGTTCTCAATGAAACGTTCATAGGAAAATTATAGGACATGATTGGGTATACGCCCGCAGACGTGTCTGAAAGAAAAATATTGTGCCTCTGTGGGATATTAGTAATCTACGGATGAAAGTTAATATTTATTGGTTTCTAAAGTTCTCAATTAAAATCATTGAAAACCATGCATATGATACTGTGGTCAGTGTGAAATTGAGCTGATATTGTAATAATGTAATAATAAGTTTTTTTGATTTGATTGCGAGAGAAGTTTCTGATAAAGTAACTATTGAATGGAAGAAATGAATGCTTTGGTAATCTTAAGAGTGCATGTATCGTTTCCTTCCGAAGAGGAAGCCATAACAACATTAATACCTTGTTTGAATATTTAAATAGACAAGTGTATATACAATATCTACAGACAGATGCATGCTTTTTTGAAGGGAATATCCAATTTACAAAATAATTTTCATTAGCTGTGAGAAGACAAATATTCCAATAAAATAAGCCAATAAATATAGATATCCTGTTGATGCTGTTTTTATTTGGAGGAATTTAACGACTTTTATGAGCGTCAAGTAGCCTTGAATTTAAGAGGTAACGGATCATGTTTCAAACGTGATAAAGATATTTCTTCATTGTAACGAATGAACTTCATATTCTAACGGTTTTCTGCGGATCCTTAACTTGCGCTGTTAACTAATCCACTTGAGAATAAATCTACCAATGTGTGAATCATAGTTATTCTAATAAGAATCCAAAGAATTCTGAATTATAAAAAGAAACTTATCCACTAAAATATTGTTAAAATATTGAGGACCTTTCAGCTACCAAGCAGCTATCATCCGAGTGAAATTTGGTTACGTCTAGTTGGAAGCTGGTAGCTGAAATGTTTTCAGTACTTTAACAGTATTTTTATTGGATAAGGAGGATTGTTTCTTTTTAAAGTGTTATTGTGTAACCGCAGTCTGAACTCTTTTATAGTTGATTGTAATTCTGGATTGTTTAAAAGCGTTGACAGTACCAAACGAAATATCAGAAATTGAAAAGAAGCAAAAGTAATAAGGTAGGTATATGTTCTTGCTGAAATTGTAATATACATTGCCAAGATAATAAATATTCCACCATCAAAATATTGAATATACATCAGTTCCAAAACGAGCAGTCATTTCGAAAAGCAAGATTCAATAATGTATTATAGAATTAGAATTCCACCAAATATGTCACCTCATCCTTAACCCATCGCCACGATATGAACTTAAATGATTGTAGACCCACTAACTTTTGTAGATAGCTTCATATTCGAATGAAAGGAAGTACCTAAGAGAAATGTTTTTATACGAAATCATCGCATAGAATGCATGAAGACCCAACACTCCCAACAGTACAATAATAGGAACATACTTACTTTCTAAGTTCGTGTTATTTTTTATGTTCAACTGATTATGAGATATATGAGACAGTTCAGAATACTAGCAGAAACGCAAAGCAATAATTATCTGTATGAAATGACTTTTCTGATTGTATATTTTTTATATAACTGCAATAGTTTCAAACATTAAATTTTTTCTTCCGTGGATTAAACAATATAAGCAATCACTATCCTAAATGTTGGTATTTCAATGCCGATTTTGTTGGAACCCTGACATAATTTTTACATTGGAAAAAATTAAACAACTGTGTAACAATGAAACGAACACATGAATGATAATGCAAATATCAGGGTTTGGAAAATCTTCTAGTTATCTATTGATTGATTTATATCTGCTAAAGTTGCTATTGACTTGTTATGTGAAGTATTTTTGTTCACAAGTGAATAAATACAAATAGAATGAATTAAGTGATGAATTTATTCAATGATAATTTAAAAATTACACGTAAGTTGTGTCAAATCATTCAATTAATAGAAGTCCATCTCTCTGCGATAATAAATTGTTTGTGAAACTTGTTTCATTGAATGACTAATTAACTGAAGTCGTTAAGAAGGAGCGGCAATTTTTATCCAACATTATATCCGGTTGAATTTTTTCGTGCAACATAGTTATGTTTACCGCACAAATTTTCAACAATTACTTGATTTATCTATTTCATCAACGTCACTGTTTAATAAACCTTAGGATAAACTAGGTGGTGGTGGGGTCTCCACAAGACCATGGATACCTTTGAAATAATAATTGTCTTTTTTTTTATTTTTTGTGATTATTAAGGAAACTGATCAAGTTATATAGGTGATTTTATCTCAAACGGTAGTTCTTCGAACTAAACATGGCAACGTATGTAGTTACTGAATTTTAGAGTAATCTTGTAGTTTTACAGGACAATACTGTAAAATTATGAAACATTACTTTACTCAGAAAATGAACCAGAAATTATTAGATGTAGCTTCATAGGGGGAAGAATTATAGTAGTTGAGTTTCAGATCTTTAGAAACTATTATTTTGATATCAAATGCCAGAATTTGACTATAAGAAAAAAAAAGTTAATATATTAATAACAGCACATTCCATTTTTCTCTAACATCTCAGTTATATTAATTCCCATTATATTCCTCAGAGATAAATATTTAGGTTGTTCCAGACTGAACAAAGCTATCAATAAATGTAAAGATTATCATTTAATTTAAATAGGAGATCTTATATAAGCAAGCAATGTTAGAAGACTTCGTAGCTTTCGGACATTCTTGTGGTTATGATGTACCTTTGATTAGCAGTTAAGCATTTTACAATACTTTTCTATACCAGGGAGTTATTGGAATGAGTTAATATTTCGAAAAAAAAATTCCTAATTGTGAGGATATGTTTCAAAGATCCATCCCTTAATCTGGAGAGCAATCTTGTTAAAATACTCCAATTTTTAAACCATTGGACTATAACATTACCCTTTATTTCATGACATTTTTCTCTTTGAAAGAAATGTCGATAAATGCGAAACGTACCTTTCTTATTGAAGACACTTCCTTTCTAGGTAATTTCACAATATTGCAGTTTATGAATTATATTATGTACGACTTGTTTGCTGCCATGTTTCACAACAATATCTATTATATCGTGAGCCCCTCCTTCATATTTTTAATATTTGTCAAACACCCTTTGAATTTTGATGAAGATGAACCTTATACGGTCTACCTTTCCGGAAAATGTTACTAGGGTACCATGACGATGAACAAATTAAAGAAATAATAATTACTACTGATTATTACTTACGACTAAGAATACGACAAATGAAACAGCTAGATTTATATGTTGTGAAATTGTTCTTAATAATTGATCCTGTTACACTTCTGTCTCATTAACATGCTTATAATTATTAAGTTGTATATAGGTAAAGTGATTAACTCGAACCTTAAGAAATTCCTAGTAATTTTAATAAGAACAAAAGGATTATTATACAAATTGTAGAGAACGTAATTTCGCAATTTGCATCGAGCGTAAGTGTCGTCCTGTCTTCGTGAGAATTCGCAATAGGAAGGAGAAAATTGAAGTAAGGTTAGTGACATTTTGTTATTGTCGATCCAGGTTGGTATTGGAAAGGTGAGCTCACGCGACGAACGATTCACAGATAAAATAATTGTAGAGTTTCTTCATAATGAGACTTCTTTGAGGTTAAACTGGCGTGTATGTTGGGTTTGATGAAAACTATAGCCGTAGAGTATTAGTGAAATTTAGGAACATGAAAAAGGTTCATCGCTGAACTGAATGAATGTAGATCTTTTGAGAAAAAAATTAATCTTGTCCAAAACCGTATGTTAAACTCCTAGGAATGTCTTCAAATTGCATTCTGCAATTGCATACATTACTAAGATTATATTATATAGATTACGCGAGAGCCTAAGATTTAGAGGTACCCAAAATATGCGGGATAGTTTTTCAGTATCTCACATTATTCCCCCAATCAATTTCAAACGGTGGCGAGTTATTTAGCTCCCTGCTACTCACAAGTTGTTCACTACCCCTTGAATCGAATGTTCTTATTGTACTGCTTTTTCAATTAGAGTATTTTGACACATTACCTTTCAATTTTCTTTCAAAGATCAATCATCACATTCTACTCTACCAGTAACATGTAAGCCATGAGTAATTTTCTTTATATCGAAGGTTTTTTGGCTATTAAATACGAATATTTAATCGTTTCTAGCCTAAACTTACAGGACTTTCTGCGTCCCTGTGTCCACTGTCTTATTCACTGTTATTTGAAGTTAGTGATTTATGAAAAATGGTTTATTGGAAAGAAATGTTAAGTTCATCATTTTAGACGAAACTGGTCTGTAAGTTAGTGCTGCAAATGTATGAACTAATACTACTATAATTTCTCATTTTTAGAATTAATCTAGTAAGTAGTTGTCTAAAATTTAGTGACAATTCCAGCATTACTTTGACATAAAAGCATAAGATTCTTGATTATAAAATTCGGTGTTCTTGTTCAATGCCGAGCCGCGACATATTTTATTTTCAAAGGGTGAAATGACCGATATCCGCCGTAGATCTGCCAATGTTGGATTAAGTCAAGGTTGACCCATATCACTCGTATCTAGCCAATTTAGTCCAAAACTTTCTGCCAGGAAATCTTTTAGTGAGACCAAATTTTTGTGAATTTATTTCGAACAAAAATAGACAGCATACATCAATTTATGTAAAATTGAATTTACTGATAAGGCGACATTGCATGAAAAGAAATTTTCAACTATCTGCAATTGTCGCACATAATTATGTGGGACTTATACTTATACAAGATGGTGCCCATGCTCATTATCCCGTAGCGGTACAAACTCATTTGAATAACATATTTCCCATTGGTGGTTCGTACGAGGAAATGACCAGGAAGTCCTGATTTAAGTCCTATAGATTTATATTTCTAGGGATATATTAAATCTATAGTCTATTCTGACCTTCGTGCTAATTCCAGAGATGAATTGTGAAGGAAAATAGTGGCAGCGGAAAATGATATAATGCATAACCATCGGACATTCTTCGCTGTTTGGAAGAATTTCATGAAGAGATGTCGTAAAGGTATTGAAGTAATTTGAAATAATTATTTTATTTTTAATATTGGTCTCAAGTTTGAATTGTCAATGTATATGTTTTGTTTGTTTCTTTCAAATGTTGTCCATCTTCCATGTCATTTCCATATTTTCTATGTTAGTTTCATGCTGTTTTCGTTTTGTGTTATCATAAACACGTTATTTAACTTTTTGTATTAATCATTCAACATATAATATTGGGTGTATTAATTTTAACAAATCCTTTGAACTTATTTTTTTCTAAAATGATGCAATCTAGCGACATGCGTCAAATATACATTTTTTAAGCAAATCGATTGTTGTTTCAAAAACTTGAAAAACCCAAAATTTTAGTACAATTACCCAAAGAATAAATAAATTATATTAAAAAAAAGCCTATAGGCCTATAACTTCTTAAGGAAGGGAAATTATACTGAGGTATGTTAAGTTCAATTATACCTCAATTTCGCATAAGAAAGCTGTTCCTGAAATGTTCCTCATTCGTTTCTGTACGACCTGTGTATACACTTCAAGAAAGAAATTAGTCGCTTGCTCGATTACAGCAATAATTTTATGCAAAGATCTGGAGATAATAATACAATTTAACAATTATTTATTGAAATATTGAATGTTCATGAACTGAAATGGAAAATTAAATTTTCTATTGGTTGTATCGTTTTTCTGACTTTTGTGGTAAAATTGTAGTGTTTTGAAGATTCTATTTTTAACGTGGCAAAAACCAGAATAAAACGTTGTTTAAGTTTATTTTTGTTGATAATAGAACTACTACTTGGTGCAATAAGTACTTTTTAATGTCATGTTTCCGACACCATTTCCGAAGATGATTGTCGGAAAGGTTGTAAGGTTTTGCATAAGTGATCACAATAATTGAAACGCTATACCTCATTTCAGCCTAGCCTATCTCCTCTCCTAACATTTCACAGCTGGCTTACACGATGTTCTTCGAACATTATAGGTCTTCCTCTCGTGTGGTCAAAGTATTAACAACTCCTCTGTCTAGCAGTGGTATTACCTTTTGCGTGCGAGATACCTTGGGTAACCTAGAAATAACCGATCAACTTACGCGGAACAGGTATGGATGGCGGTTTTCATTTAATCTTATGAATGCATTTCATTCCAACTTGCTTTGCTAGACCAACGTCCTTGCGCCTCGTAGAGAACGAGTTTATGCCGAGTCATATGACCTTATAGTTGCAACTTCACATCAGGATAATAACATCCAACATTAAAGCACCTAGCTACGATAATTACATTAGCACTTGTTATTTACACGATCCATTTGCTTCAATTTCTAAACAAAAAATTTATTCATTGGATGTCAAACGTTGAGAATTGAAAAGGGCAAAGGACAATTAGACATCAACTTTCATTGCCTTGAAAAAATCTACTGATGTAATTTTTTCTCAAGGAAATAATAAGCTGGAGCCCAACAAATGCTTAAAATGTCTTCGACTATCGGTTTCCTACTTTACCTTTATGAACGATTACAAACGTTATCCAGTTTGATTGGCAAAACCAGTATGATTTCGATCTACAAGAATTTCTATTCATTTCATATTAAAGGGCTGCTCTTAGGTGATCGATATTCTGACATGTATATGAATAAAGCTCAAAATAAAAGGTAAATGATACAATATGTTCAATGTGCATCAATCCATAAGAGCGAGAGCTAATACATATCAAGGCTATAATAATAAGAGTATGATACTGTAAGAGTTTAAATTCCTCTTACTTAATAACTCTATTTTATCGCTTAGTTGACAACTACAGGGGAGACAGGTCGTGAGATGTTAGATTTTGAGCGCCAGGGTATTTATAACCAAACAATATACCGATCATGACTTCAGACACCCAAATTTCCAAGGTTAAAATAACCTAAATAAAAGAAATGAAAGACTCATACCAAATGTGATTGAAATTTAATGTTACTTATAATTTACACTGGAAAAATACTACAATTAGAATGAATGAAAAAAGTCAATGATACTCACAATGAATGAAAAATGATAGCCTTAAATTAATACAAACGAGGGGGGGGGGGGGGGTTAATGAGATAAATCTGAAAATTACGATAAATAAATTTTGAATATGGAATACCAAAATTACTATATGAGGTACATACAAATTCGCCGGTTCATGAGCACTAATAGCTTCACTTCGATAGCCTGACCGTATGTTCGGTGTGTTTACACTTCCTACTAGATAGTCCTCTTAATGGTATAATATATATACGAACCTTCGTCAACTGCAATACTGCAATATACTATGTACCAAGAATTATTCGGTTAATTTCATATATCCAAGTTCAACATTCGTAGGAAAAACCCTGTAACATCCAAAGGTTCAATTTTCTGAATGTACAGTAGGGTATGCATAGAATACACAACAATTCATTGAACAAAAATAAGACTGACCTAAATTCCTGGAATATGCACCCTGAGAGAATAGACAATTTATGAAGCAAGGTGAACCAATCAACTAGATATTTGACATACTAACATAATTACCTCTATAGCAATGTTAGGTAGGTTCGCTCCCTTTAGCTGTTTGAAAACCTCCTCTAAAATTCTGATATGATCACGATATCATATAAACAAGTCTGGTACCAAAACGCGACCTATAAGACCAGCAAAAGACATCCACGACACATTGTACATACATCTAATTAATATAGAAATATTTTGTTAAATTTCAGTTTAAATGTAAACGAAAAATAAATTTCTGAAGAAGGCGAGCGAAAGCCGAAACGCGTCAAATGAGAAGATTGTTCCATCAAGATACATCATTTAAGTTGCTGAAAACCTAAGAAAACCCACAACTCAATTTAGATAATCTAGCAAAAGAAAACCACGTCGAATTTATAGAAACTTCCTAGGTGAAAATGGAAGGAACACATCTCAATTACCAGTTTGCTTCATACCAACAAACTATCGACGACATAAAAATTTCGAATGATATACATTAATAAATATAACATATGAATAAATTACAAAATAAATTAATCAAACAGAAAAATAGAAGAATATACCTATTACAATGCAAAAATAAAACGTTTAAACCTAAATTTATCCAATTTAGAACTACACACATTCAATTTGTAAAAAAAAATCTGAAGGACAGTTTTAGAAGATATACTGAGAAATTTCAAATTAAAACTTTAAATTTACTCATCACCGATATGATCAAAACAATTTGCAGAATAGAGAAGGAAATCCGGAACATTAAAATAATATCAATGGACTATATTTAGAACCCTTTATGAATTACTTCTGTCAAATGAATGAAAAACTGTTCACAAAACTCAAAGTAAGGCAAATAAATAAAATTAAGAAATTAAGCTGTAAAAATAACACGACCATAAGTTCAAACAGTCAAAATGAATGGGTTGAAAATGTATCTGATACAGAAATCCCGGACAACGTATTAAATAAGCTAAATTTAGACTCAAATTTCGCAGTACAATATGACCGACAAGATATACCTGTGAAAAATATAATTGCTAACATTGAAGCACTAATAAATGAGTATCCTAACAGCTCAAAACAAGATATTCGATACAAAGTCACACAATGAAATATAATTTTAAAAATCATAAATTTCCGAAATTAACATGAATAATAAAAAAATAAAAAACAAAATAAACAAAGCAAAACAATTCATAAAAATCAACAAAATCATAATCGTCAATACCATTGACTATGAAAACAAAATGACTCAACTTTTAGATAACATCTCCACATACAAAAAATTGAAAAGGGACCCCACCAAAGTTTCCTAAAAAATGAATAACGATTTAATCAAGAAATGGGAAGACTCCAATATGTTACCAAGAAACGTGGGTTACAAATTAAAAATCAATAATTTACCACCTAAAATTTATGGTTTAGCCAAAATACACGAACCGAACATACCACTTAGACCAATCATTTCATGTATACAAAGTCCATTTTGCAACTCATCTAAATATTTAGCCGATAGTTTATCACCAATTCTAGGAAAAACAGAACACTATATCGAAGACTCATGGGGTTTTAAAACATTCTTCAATATCGTCACATTATGTAATAATCAAAAACTAGTTTCGTTGAACGTGCAATCACTATACACCAACATACCAATTGATATTGCTGAACAAAATATCGTACAAAAACGGATAGAAATAGAAATTCACACGCCGTTACCATTAAATGAAGTAATAAATGCAATCAATTTAAGACTGACATCCACATACTTTCAGTACAAGAATAACTTTTATTCTCAAGTATTTTGATTCTTCAGTAATAGCCCAATTAGTGATGGAAGATCTAGAAATGAATGTTATCAAATATTTGAATTTTGAACTAACTTTCTTCAAAAGTCTCACAGCTATACCACAAGCACAGTTCAAGAATTTACTTAACGCGTTCAATAACTATTATTTGAAACTACAATTTACTATAGAAAGTTGAGTCAAATAGAAACATAATAAGAGCCATATGGTAGCAATTAAATTTTACTGCAATCAGGCCCTGATTTCTAGCAAGTGGTCAATCAGCAGGGTGCATTACCCTTACATTTAGAACGAAAACTTGCAAATTGATTTCAGTCTGAATTTCAAAGCACGTAAGTAAATTAAACATACTAATCACCAATATTGTTTGAATTAATGTAGCAAAAAAATTAATCAGAAAAGTCCTAAACTCCAACATACGCAAACGAAATCAGTTGGTATTCAATTACGTAATAAGTATATTAAAAAATCAAAGAATTCATGAGAAATTAATTTATTTCGTATATAATCACCGAATTATGTTAGTTATGCATATACACATAATTTTTTAAACATGAAACTTAAGTTCAATGCTCATAAAAAACTGATTCGAATTCAGATATCTAGTCCGGGACTACCGGTTTTGAAAATAGTCCGTATGTTGTGGGATTTGAAGATTCTGCTGATTTTATCGGTTGTTCCGGTCACATAAGGTAATCTGCTGTTTCGAAAAACCATTTTCTGTAACGCCGGTGGGGGTAATGCCATATTTTCTTTCATGTTCTCAGGGTCGGTTAACCTTTGAGATCTGGTAACTACTGTTCTCACCACCGAATTGAGTTGCACAGGATGATGTTAAAAAATATAGTTCAAATATAAGCTGGTTGTTATGGAGTTTACAAAAAATTACAGTTAGGAAGGTTACACTTAAAATGTCCAAAATACCCCTTTTTGGCCAAAAAAAATGGTTCCATCACACCTATTCGAAGTAGAAAACAATTTATTATTTGCATCAGAGCAAACCTATTTTTCCAGGTCGTGTTTACCTTCCAATATTTATCGCCATTTTCACTTAGTTTACTCCTCTATGAATGAGTTTTTGTTTTTATATTTAACGGAACATTCCATGGTCACCGAAAACCGCTTGATGAACGTGATAGTTATGAACAAATTAATAACCTTCTTTTTTCAAGTTTCAAACAGTGAAAAGTGTAACGGTTTTTATGATGATACATGTGGTTTAGTTAGAATAAGTATAAGAGTGATATGAGCTGCATTCAAATTGTACTAGAATATTGTTGACTACCCATATTATATAAGTACGTTGTAATGAACTTCATTATCATTTTTCTAACAAATATGTTGAAGAAGATGAAGACATGAGTAGGTACATGGAATTAAAAAAAATATTGCTTATAATTCAATAGTACACTAGACTAGGTATCGTGTTTCTATTCCCAATAAAATCTCGACAAGCATTATGCGTTTGACACATCATCTGCCGACAAACTACCTAAATAAAGTGGGCCGCACTAATTGTAGAGAGTGAAAGATCCTAAATAAACATTTTTTTTAAATATTTTCTATGAATTCTTGCTACTCCAATAAAGTTCTGGTAGAATTCAATGTTAATAATAGTACAATTAATTAATTTCCTTATAGTACTCCTTGTGAAATTCCGATTTAAATTATTCTGGATTTCAATATCTTTGCTTAGTGTAGTCCATATGAAACGATAACAGTAAGTTATGAATGAATAGAAAAATACAGGTTATCTAATCTATACATAAAGTATTGGAATATGAAACCACTAAGTATATTAATAATCTAATGCATTATTCTCTGAACTAATTTACATCAGTTAGAAATACCTAGGTTCACTAAATTGGGTTATAAACAATATCGAATAGGATAGAATGAATCCAACTGGTCTTTAAGTAGGCCAGTTGTATTATTTTTGAGTTTGAAAATTTCCAGTGACTATCAAATTCAATTTTAAACCTTCGCTATAGTGATGTAAGATTATGGTTTCATTTATATCGGAGAAATTATGATTTTTTTTTAAATATAAGTTTTAAAATCAATATTTATATTCTGTTCAGAGATAATTTAAGCTATTTTATATGAAATTGGACCAATATATGTAATAGAGGCAATTAATTGTTGTTTTCTGGAAATTTAATTATTTATGGTATCAATATTATAACCATTATTCACTGCTATCGTTTTTATTATATCTAATTATGTGAATAAGTCACTGTTTAATGGTTATAAAAATTCTCTATGGATCGTTGATATAAGAAGTTACTTTGTGGAATATTGGATGTGTAGAATGATTAGGGATAGCTATAACTGTATAAGTAGGATTTCCGAAATTATTGAATAATTATAGATTATCTTTTTTGGTGATAGTTATTTAGAAAATTAATTTTGTTGTCGGTTTCTGTTTCTAGTGTGGATTAAATATTTGAATACATATTATTAATGAAATTGGGAAATGTATATAATAATTGTCTTGAAGATCCTATAAAGCATGCAAGTATGTCATTTACTGATCTATACCTCAAGAAAATATAGTCTTTGGCTATATGTGAAGACATAATAGATCCTAAACAAAATTTTATACATTCACATAGTCAGCAAAACCAGAAAATCACAGTAACTAGCTTAATAGCTACAAACGCGAATGAGTTTAATGCAACAATAATTCTCTCAAAGTATACATATTTGGAAAAATTGCGAAATCCCAGACTCAGAAAATTTGATAGAAATGAATAAAGGTCCGAAACTTCAATTTCAATTAAAATTGAAATCATTCATACACAATAGCATTCATCATATATTAATCATAGTAATATAATTCAATTTGTTCAAACTTCGGAAATACCCCCATTAGACCAGTGGTTCCACATAATAATAGCGGTGAAACTAAATACCTTATTAAAACATGTTACATGATTCAAACCAAACATTAGTGTTGAAAAATCAACAATATTGGCGGATGAACTTAAAGTCGTAAAACTGCCTTACAAATCCATCTTGTTTTCTTCTGGCATAAATACGTAGATGACATTTCAGCATGCTTTACACTCTTTACATGATTTTCAAGACACTTATTAGAATCTCTCAATCTCCAGTTCCCTGAAACTACCCTCAGTGCGAATGATCAAACTCAATTAGAGGAGGCAATGATAGAAGAATTGTGCACCGGAGCATAAGCTCCAATACGGTGGTATTCATCAACGCCCCAGCCTAATCCTGGTCGATTGTGAAACACCACAATCTTCGGAATGGTTACGAATAAGAATCCCGTAGCTCAAAAGCTGGAAGTGAGTAGAAAGCACGGTGCGTGCGGGAGACGACATCCTAAAAACACACAATATGAAATTGTTCCTCTCCAGAAGCCGAAAGATGGCAGAAGATGAGCTTCTACAACTCATAACGAAGAGTTGAGAACATCCCAATAGGATATTCTCAACCTCAACGGAGAAGGTATGGGCCAAATCTTGAGGGCAGGAATAGATGAAGTATCCTGCCTAAACATCGAGGACAACGTTTACACCATCCATTATTGGTTTGGGGAAACTCCCGTACATGGTCTGAGGTAAGATAAGGAGGGGAAAACGAAGGAATTGACTTCCAGCTTCCCTAAAGATGATGTGGAGAGTACAGAGGAATTACACATTTCCAACCTCTACGGCGGAGCATTGTCCTCCGAAGGCACAGTTGAAGGGAGGTTCAAGACGATGAAAGGACAACACTCTTAGCGGTGGGGACGATACCCCCGCCTATGACTATTGAGTAAGTAAGATGGCGGACATTGCCCAGGTGCATATTTATTAAGCCAAAGGCACTTCGGTGGGGATTTTTAGAGAAGCGGTAAGGGATCGCGATGATTCAAGAATATTGGGATCAGGTAAGAGGCCTCACCTGTCAGGATTCCAAAGTAATATATCAATCCAGTGATATTACATTTAGAGCATGTATCATGGTGAGCAAAAATAGCATTTTTGTCTTTCAGAATTCACGACGAGTGACCTAGTCTCAATTCGAGCTCACCAATGAGAATGAAAACACAGATGGTAGCTCACAGAAAATGAGAAGGAAAGAGGTCGACTCTTACTAGAGACTCACTTCGCTGCGACCGAATTTATTATTACATGGCAAATACCAGAACAGTATAATAGACCTACCAGAGAAACCACAACGATGATCAGACACATATGAAGCAGTAATCGGATAAGATGAACCATGGACACCTTTCAGCCATTCAAATACACAGAAGTTGATGGATTCCTCCCCGCCCTGCTCCAGCGAGGGCAAGGGGACATACTAACACACACAGTAAACATCAGTCAACATAGCTTGGAACTAGGATACAAACATGAGGTACGGAGAAGGGCCAAGGTCACCTTCATCCCTGAAGCGGGAAAAGGGGACACAACAAATCCCAAATCTCTACGACCAATCAGTCTCACATCGTTCATACTAAAAGCGGTTGAGAAAGCTACTGATAATTATATCAGAACAGAAATCTTGAAACATGTGCCCCTGCACCTACGCCAGCATGCGTACCAAACGGAAAATCTACAGAAACCGCATTGGCGCAATTGATAGATCAAATCCAGGATGCCTGGAGAGTAAACAAATAGTTTTTTCCTTTCTAGATATAGGAGGGGCTTCTGACAATAAATTACATGAATCAGTCGAAGACAAAAGAGTAGATAACACAACAACCAGGTGATTGTCGCAATAGCTCTCTACCAGAAGAGCAGAAACAAAATGAGACAAAAAATTATATCCATCTGCACAAATAGACTGCCCTCAAGGGGGACTGGCCTCTCCAGTTATGCGGAGCCTAATTGTAGACCGACTTCTCCGCGATCTGATCGACCTCGGCATGCTCTGTCAGAGTTATGCCGATGGCATAGTCATAATCGTAAAAGATAAGTTAGAGAGTATCCTCTTCGATATTGTTTGAGGAGCCCTTGAATACACTAAAAAATGGTGCTAATCGATGAGACACAATGTTAAACCGACAAAAACCAACATATTTGTCTTCACAAGGAAAGGAATCTTAACCTCAAAACCATCGAATTGGATGCGAGCGTTATTGAATGGGAGTCGCACGTGAAATATCTACGAGTTATACTAGATGAAAAACTTCTCTGGAACAAACATAAAAAAGAGATAACCATTAAAGCCAAAAAATCCCTAATGGTATGCAGACTTGCTGGAAGAAACTGGGGATGTAACCCTAGTATCTTGTAAATGTACAGGCAATAGTGAGACCAATCATCACATATGGAGCAGTGGTTTGTGGTAGTAGAATTAATCGTGTTAGTTCAAGGATAAACGTATCGAAAATTTGAAGACTAGCATGTGTATGCATGAAAGGTGCAATGAGAACATGCCAACTGCTGGTATAGAAGCAATCCATATGATAGTGGAAAGTATGGTTATAAGGATGTAACGAAGCTCATAAATTGTATATAAATAGTTTATATTATTTTAACAGAACGCATGTAAAGTATTAAGTGATTGCGGATAGGATATTGTTCTAAAGGAAAATCGAAGGTGCATGGAATCATTTATGTGCTATAAGGGTTAAATTTGAATTGGTTTCACGTCATAACCACATATAGTTGATATCATCTAAAACAGTGAGTATATGATAGCACAACAGCTGTCGCATGTGTGAAAACTTCAGCACAGAATAATGAAATTGGTGAACCATCATGAGCTCAAATTGATGGAATACTCAAATGATGGAATACTTCGTATTCCACGAAGTAGAGAACGACAAAGTTTGGTATAAAAAGCAGCCCGCAGACTGAGAGAATTCATCCGCTAATTGATTCAGTAATATCCATTCAGTAAGTATGTATGACATCAGCCTAAGGAACCTAATAAATTGGGAGCAAGTGATTACCTTTTGCATTACCGAGATATAAGACCATGAGGTGAGCTTTCCATTTGGCAAGTCCTTGTATGTATCATTTATATTGTTCAATTGTATAAACGGAAATCGGTTCATGGTTATAAGTTATTCCTAGCTTTCGGAAAATTTATTTTCCGATCTTCCAATGTAAATCCTTCTTCGTTATAATCGTCAAAACATTCACATAATTGTACTGCTAAATCTTTTTGTTTATTTCCAATTGACGATCGCAAGTTTATGTATGTCAATCGTTCAGAATACCTAACGATAAATTGGCTATAATCAAAAATGATAAAAAAGAAATATATAGCAAGGAATAAGTCATGTGGCTGGATACTTTTGAAGATGTCAAGCATACACTTAACGGAGGAGAAATTACAATTTGTGGATTTGAAGTGGATGGGTGCAATGAAATTGAAAAAACTGTCTATCAAATCAATACCAGGGATGTTATTGTCATGGTTGTGAAACATGTTTTCATCCCTCTACGATCAACAATATGAATCATGAAACAATGGACGGCTCATATGAAAAAACGACGTGCGAAGTGAACAAATTAGAGATGCTGGATAGATCAAAAGGCTACAGATCAATGATTAAAAAAACATGATATCGTTCAGCCTCTTAACCCCAGAGATGCAATCTACGGATGCCGAACTAACGCAGTCAAATTGAGAGTTGGAAATAAAAAGATGAGATATATTGATATATGCAGTATTTATCCAATAGTTCAATATTATGACTTCTATACAGTGGGTTTTCAAACATAAATTGATAAAGCGTTTTCTTTCGATTCATCATGTCATGGGTTGATCAATTGTGAGGTAATCAAGCGAATGCAACCACACCGAAATCGAAAGAGCTTTTATAGGAACTTGGACTACCGATGAAGTCAACAAGACGATTGAAGAAGGTTACGAAATTGCCGATATATACGTATGAAGTATGGCATCTTGCAAAATAATTACATGATTTGTTCAAGCGCTACGTTCGCGATTTTATGAAAATGAAACTTGAAACAAGCCCACGTGATTATAATTCGAGAGAAGAATACGTCAAAGTAATCAAAGAACTAATGGGTATCGATTTGAAACTAGATAAAATTGTATCCCATTCAAGCAAAAGAGCAGCAGCCAAAATAAGTCTCAATTCGCTGGGGCGTAAGTTCGGGCGAAGACAGAACATGAAACAAACAGAACTGATGTAAAAAGATGGTACCCATTTCTTTCAAATGGGAAATTAGAAATTTCCAATTGCATCTTCTAAATGCGAATATTATTCAAGTAACAAATATAGGAGAAATGAATGTAGAAGATTGTACATCAACTAACGTGTTCATAGCTTCTTTCATAAATTCGAATGCTGGAATACGATTATATGACAGGTTGGATCGTCTTGGAGATTACGTGATTTATTATGACACAGATAGTATCATGTATATTGATAATGAGAAAAACACTGTAATAACAGGTTCTATGTTGGGTGAATGTACAGACGAATTTGCAAAAACGAGTATATTGAGTCATGGATATCTACATCGCCAAAAAGCTATTACAACAAAACCAACATTGGAAAAAAATTACAAAAATAAAAGGATTCACATTGAACTTTGAAAATGTTTATCAAACAACTTGACAAAATTGAATTGAATCATAAAATGATTACAAGATATTGTTGTGTTTGTAATTTCAATGAAGTAAACTATTCAAGCTTTATACTTTTTAATAAAACTAAATGCATCTGAACAATGCTAAAAACTGTCATGTTATAAACAAACAAAAAACAACACATAGCAACGAAGCTGAACAAAGAGCAAAGTAATGAATAGAAAATAGATTGTGATTCAACTTCAACCAAATGCCGGCCACCATTGGAAGGTTCGCCTTTCAATAAAGGAAAAAGAAATCATTTTAAATATTGTCACTGGCATTTTCAATTGGTATCACACACAATTTTGTATCAGGTCGTTGAAAAATTCCTGTAACTGTTTTCACATTGGCGGATCGAACGACACCATCAGGACCTTTGAAAACTTGATCGATTCTGCCCATTGGCCAAACAACGGAACGAGTATTTTCACCTTTAATTCGCACTAAAACGCCGGGCCGTATTGCATTTGGAAAAGTTTTATCCATTTTTGTCTTGTTTGAAGCTCACTTATATATTCCTTGGACCACCGTTGCCGAAAATGTTGGGATAACTGTTGAATTCGTTGATAACAATAAGATGCTTGACCCAGTATGAATTATATATAAAAATTCTCGGGAAATAGGTCACATTAACACTTTGTTTTAAATATTCGTCTTTACGTACGTTTCGGTCTCACGACCATCATCAGAAGACTCATTGATAACGTGATAACGTGAGAGCTTGGTTTCCTTGATGTCTTGTAAGTAGAGATCAACCATGGCCCTGAATCTTCCTCCAATCAGTAAATGCGCTGGTGTAAGTGCATTAGGATCGGAAGGATTGTCGAATAATGGATGAAGTGGTCGTGAATTAAGACATGCTTCCACTTGGCACATTAAAGTATTCAATTCCTCATATGTCAAACAGGATGTTTTGGAATCTTTCTAAGATGAGATTTAACAGATTTTATGTTTGATTCCCAGAGCCCGCCCAAATTGGGAGCTCTTGGGGGAATACATTTCCAAGTAATATTGTAATCTTGCAATGAATCGTAAATTTTTGAGATGCTCGACTTCAAAAAGGAACGCATTTCCAAAATTTCATTTTTTGCCCCTACGAAATTAGAACCGTTGTAGGAGTAAATTTCATTCGGTTTACCTAAATAAAAAATTCTCGGGAATTAGGTCACATTAACACTCTGTTATAAATGTTCGTCTTTACGTACGTTTCGGTCTCACGACCATCATCAGAAGACTTATTTTGTCAAAAAGGGGTTAACTAAAACTAATTAGCACAAGCGTCCATATCGCACAATTTTCAATCAAAAAGCTCACGCCGTCGAAACGAACAGAACCACGAATAATCGAAAATTGTATCGTTAATATTAAAGTATAGATTTTTTTGTAACAAGAAACCACTGTTAAGTAATATTCTCATAATGTACAAACTCATATTGCTATGGTCTCAAAGCAACTGGAGTTCGAAGCTATTTGTTTGTAATAACTCGACCCAGATGTAGATTTATGACGTACTTGAAAAGGTTTTAGACCTGCATTGGAATTTATTTTACTTTAAGCGTTCTTCCTAAAATATACTTTTAACATTATAAAGACGTATGTAGGAATTTGCAAGAGTTTTAATTAATCAAGTTAGTATAAATCTGACTCAATCCCTGAATATCATTCCTATGATTTACAGATTTTGAATCCCTTTTCATGTGAATCATCTCCATCCTTTTATAATAATTGGTTTCTTTAGTTAAAATATTAACATTTTTGTAATCAAATTGATGGTTATAATCAAAACAGTGCTTAGCAAGGGCGGTGGAATTTTCTAAGTTATTATTTCTTGTGCTATACTTATGACCGTATCATTTCGAATGCATTACGAACAATTTTTGAATTTTTGGGACGGTCCTCTGCGTGGGATAATTTTACCGCGCGGTCTGTGAGGCTTGTTATAAAAGAAGTGTCATAAACAGCCTCACAGACCGCGCGGTAAAATTATCCCACGCAGAGGACCGTCCCAAAAATTTGAAAATTGTTCGTAATGCATTGGAAAAGAATGGCTACCCAAAAACGTTCTACAATCCTATCATTAAAGAGAGAATAAACAAAATCTATAATGGTTCTTCTTATAAAAATAACATAACAGGTACTTAATACAGACAATTATATAACTTTACCATACATTCCGGAGACCTCAGAAAAAATTAAGAAATATTTGAAAAAGTACGATATAAATGTTGCGCATAAACCTACTAACTGTGTTGGGAAATATTTCTCAAATCTAAAACCTGTAATACCTAAAGATAAACAAACCCACACAGTATATAAATTGAATTGTTCAGATTGTGATGGAACTTATACTGGAATCTCTAAACAATATTTACAAAAAAGAATGTACGGCCATAAGTATAGCACAAGAAATAATAACTTAGAAAATTCCACCGCCCTTGCTAAGCACTGTTTTGATTATAACCATCAATTTGATTACAAAAATGTTAATATTTTAACTAAAGAAACCAATTATTATAAAAGGATGGAGATGATTCACATCAAAAGGGATTCAAAATCTGTAAATCATAGGAATGATATTCAGGGATTGAGTCAGATTTATACTAACTTGATTAATTAAAACTCTTGCAAATTCCTACATACGTCTTTATAATGTTAAAAGTATATTTTAGGAAGAACGCTTAAAGTAAAATAAATTCCAATGCAGGTCTAAAACCTTTTCAAGTACGTCATAAATCTACATCTGGGTCGAGTTATCACAAACGAATAGCTTCGAACTCCAGTTGCTTTGAGACCATAGCAGCAATATGCGTTTGTACATTATGAGAATATTACTTAACAGTGGTTTCTTGTTACAAAAAAATCTATACTTTAATATTAATGATACAATTTTCGATTATTTGTGGTTCTGTTCGTTTCGACGGCGTGAGCTTTTTGATTGAAAATTGTGCGATATGGACGCTTGTGCTAATTAGTTTTAGTTAACCCCTTTTTGACAAAATAAGTCTTCTGATGATGGTCGTGAGACCGAAACGTACGTAAAGACGAACATTTATAACAGAGTGTTAATGTGACCTAATTCCCGAGAATTTTTTATATAATTCATACTGGGTCAAGAATCTTATTATATTATTCGGTTTACCTCTACGGGCTATAAATCGTCTCAATGCTGCAATAAAACGCTCAGTGGACAGATTTCCTACGAGCTGTAGATGAATGGCTTTCGTTACAAAGCAGACAAATAGACACATATAACATTTATAAGTTTTTCCACCAAGTCTGAGATCATGTTTTACGTTTATTGGACCTGCGTAGTCGATACTACATTTCAAAAGAGCACGAGCAGGGGTGAGGCGAGCTGATGGCAGATCACCCATAACATATTGTTCCGGTTTTGGGCTGTATTTGTAACAAATTACGCATTTTCGTATGATGAATTTTACGAGACTTTTATTGGCCAGAATCTTTCCCAAATACTTGCTAAAGTTAAATTGGTGCCACCATGAAGTGTGTTAAGGTGCTCTTGACGAACAATTAGATCAGTTAAACAATGTTTGGGAGGTAATACTATAGGATGTTTTTTGTCATTATTGAAATTAGAGTACCTTATGCGTCCTCCGACACGTAACACGCCAACTGAATCGAGAAAAACATTGAGGGGTTGAGCTTACTCGACTTATTAATGCATTTGTTATTTTGAATATCTTTGATTTCTGATGCGAAATGTCTCCTTTGAACTAATTTCACAAGATAAATCAAAGCATTGTCCAATTCATGGGCAGTTAGATGCAAGGAAATTGCAGTTTCCCTACCAGTAATCGATGATTGTTTCGAGGAATGTAAAATGAATCGTAACATGTATGCAAAAACCCTCTTCAGTTTCGTTAGTGATGAGTATTTTGAAAATAACTTGTCCACAAAATCATCTGGGACTATTATTAAAGAAATCACCTTTTCTTTCAATTCCGAATTATTTGAATCCTTTAAATTGAATGATGATTTAGGCCTAAGGTTTTGATTTTTGGCTAGAAACTGTGGACCTTCCCACCACAAAGCGTTATTTTTTAAGTCAATGGGAAACTTGACGCCTCGAGAGAGAATGTCAGCAGGGTTCTGTTCACCAGGTATATGGAACCAATCTGCCTTGTTTGTCAAGTTTTGAATATGTGAGAGGCGATTAGCAACGGAAATCTTGTAGTCATTTGGATGACCCTTTATCCATGCAAGTGTGATACTTGAATCAGTCCAATAAAAGTATTTACTGACACGAATACATAACGAGGACTTCACCTTGTCAACTAGTTTTGCGATTAGAAACGCTGCGCACAACTCCAAACGAGAAATGGTAACAGTTTTAAGTGGAGCTATTTTAGATTTAGCGCGAAGTAACCTAGTTTGCCAGTTTCCCGAAGGATCCAAAGAGCGCAGATGAACGCATCCGCCATAAGCGGCCTGAGAAGCGTCAGCAAAACTATGAATTTGGACTTCAACAGGATCTTTACATACTGCTTGACGACAAACTTGAATGTCATTCATTTGATTGATGTTGGTGAATAAATTGCAACATTGCGTATGGAGAGACTTTGGGAGAGTTTCGTCCCATTCCAGTTTGAGCTGCCACAGGCTCTGTAAAATAGTTTGCGTTGATGATAATAAGACATAGGATTCCTAGAGGGTCTAAAATCCGAGATACAAACGACAATACAGTTCTTTTCGTGAAATTGAATTTTGGATTGAAATTTATACAAGAATATTTGAGCACATCCTCTTGGGGCTTCCACAATAACCCTAAACAATTGACGCTTGAAATAAAATCTATGGAGGTACTAGACATTTCATTTGTGGAAACACCTAGTTCTTGAAGAATTTGAGTGTCATTGGCTACCCATCTGTGAAGCTCAAAAGCTCCAGATTGCAAAATATTGATGATGCCCTTGCAAACACGCGACAATTCAATCACATTACTACCTCCAGAGATGAAATCATCGACGTAAAAATCGCGTAGCATAAGACGTGACGCCTTGGGCCAAGATTGTGCATTCGATTGTGCTAAATAACGTAGTGTTTTGATCGCTTGGTAAGAGGCTGAAGCAGTGCCATATGGGATGGTATTCAACTGGAATGTTTCTATTTCATGTTATTCCTTTTCTCTCCACAAAATCGTTTGAAATGTTTTATCACTTTCTGCAATTAACACTTGGACGATACATTTTTTGTATGTCAGCAATTATTACGATATTGTGAAGTCTGAATCTTAAGATTATAGAAATCAGATCGTCTTGTAAAGTTGGACCAATCATCAAAACGTCGTTTAGAGAAATTCCAGAATCGGTTTTAGCGGATCCGTCAAACACAAAGCGAATTTTAGTGTTTGAGTCTTGCTATTTAAAAACAGCATGATGCGGTAAGTAATATCGGGGTGTGATGGTTTTGTCGTGAAACTTCGACATGTGACCTAGCTGAATGTATTCGTTCATGAATTTGCAATATTGCGATTTCAAAGAAGTGTTGTTACGGAACCTTCTTTCTAGATATTTAAATCTGCTCAGGGCAGTTTGATAGGAGCTACCGAGTTTGGAAACATTGAGCCTGAATGGCAAGTTCACGATGAAACGACCATCTGAGTTGCGTCTTATCGTTTTATTGAACTGTCTTTCACAAGCTATTTCTTCTGCAGAATATAGTGCTTTTTCGTTGATTGGAGGTTCTTCGATATCCCAAAATTTTGCTAGCTGATCATGAACTTTATCAAGATACTCGTTCTCCGATCGAAAAAGAGTTGTAAAACAATCTGACAAACTATTACCGGGCACTTCTAGTTTTACAGCTATGATCCAACCTAATAATGTCTTCTGTAGAATGGGTTGGTTGCGTCCTAGTTTAATTTGACCTACACATAGCAGGGACCAAAAAACTGAGGTACCAATTAAAAGATCAACAGAACGTGAAATGTTGGAATCAGGATCTGCCAACATTAGGTTTCGTGGTATTTCTAATAATTCCCGACTAATGGTTGTATTGGGTAAATTATCGGTTATCTTTGGTAAAACTAAGCAAGGCATTTCTGAATGAAATTCGCTATTGTTTGAATAGATGACTAAATCAATCATTTGTGACACACTTTTAGAAAATTTGGTTGGTTTTGGCTACAAACACAATTTTCGTGAGACGTTTGTGAATAATCAAGTATAATTTTGTTGCAAAAATTACCTCTAGTAGGTTTTTTGGGTCGCTGATCACGATTCCGCTGTAATTTTTCTCAAAAAAGTCTCTCCAGATGGAAAATTCGAGAAATTTGAGATTTTCCTGGTGTTAGGAGCAAAATTCAAAAAAATTTTTGAAATTCTAGCTTACTATATTTTTTTTTCTTTCTGGTTCGTTGCCTGGACTATATCTCTAATTGTGAGTTCACATCATCAAATTTATCATATAGTAATTCCGCCCTTTCCATACGTAATTTAAGTTCAACGATATCTGGTTCCTATTTAGAATGTTCAATATTCGTCGCGTACGTATTGAATTTAGTAAATGCAGATTTTAATATCCCACGCTGATGTTTTCAATTTTAATATTGCGACCTTCCAAATGACAAATGAGTACTAAAATGATGATGAGTATGATAATATGAGCCAATAGTAATTGAGTGATGAAGCAAAGCTGATTGCAATTGCCTTAAAGCCAGAACACCTGAGTTTAGGTTTGTTGGATGCATGAAACAAGGGAATAGGAAGGATACACCTACTTGTGAATTTAAGCGATTGATGTGCCGTTTGTAGAATATGGCAGTATTTTAATCTGACTTGCTGTCTCGTAATTGTAGTTGCTGGAATACTGGCTGATGTACCAAAACCTTTCGTAGGGTAGATAAACTTTTTCGGGAGATCGGCGTGCTGCGCTGTTGTCAAAAATGCACTTTAATCCTGTCTGATTCAACACATCCGGCTCGAAGGACAATAATGTTGTCTTTGTACTTGTTGTAATTTCAGTGAAGTAAACTATTCAAGCTTTATGCTTTTTAATAAAACTAAATGCAACTGCACTATGCCAAAAACTATCATGTTATAAACAAATAAAAAAACAACACATAGCAACGGATCTGAACACAGAGCAAAGTGATGAACAGAAAATAGATTGTGATTCAACTTCAACCAGATATACTAAATACTCCAGGCAAATAAGACGAAAAAAACTCATTTTACAGACTTCTCGGCACGGCGAGATCTTTTGATAGAAAAGGGTGGGTATTGACATCTAGAAACCAATGTCACTGACGCGAAGGATGGCGCGGGGGTGCGTTGTGACATATATATATATATGTATATATTTGAGTTATAGCCAATATCTCAAAAACCAATCAATGTATCAAAAAAAGTTTTGAGCAAAAGTTGTAGAAAATAAAAATTTCCACATAAAATCATTCATAATATTTTTTGATTTTCCTCGCGGTTCCCGGGTAAAATGCGTTAAGCCGCGTTTTATATGTATATTTCATGTTTCCTCGCTATGTTACCCAAAAAACGTTATTATCTCGAAAATTAAGCTTTTTCTTGAAAACCTAGAAAATGACACGTTGACCTATGATATCGAAGTGAAAATTCTATGGTTTTCCAAGAATTTTCCACAAAATTTCATTTTTATACTTAGTTATATCACAGAGGTATAACATTTCTTCTTTATGGCTTACTGCGAAATTATGCCAAAATACGATTTTCCGATTTTCCGTGGAAAATTTGACTTTTCTAATAACGTTCGATTTGAAAGAAAATAAAAGTTGTTCAAAATGTATTTTCCCTCTAAACGAACGTTATTAGAAAAGTCACATTTTCCACGGAAAATCAGAAAATCGTATTTAGGTATATTTTTCGCAATTAGTCGTTAATTTGGCAGACAGTAAGCCTCAAAGAAAAAATGTAATAGCTCTTTGATATATTCAGGAATATAACTAAGTATGAAGAGTGAAAATTGTGGAAAATTCTTGGAAAATCATGGAATTTTCACTTCGATATCAGCGTCAAACGTGTCATTTTCTGAGTTTTGAAGAAAGGTAGTAACGACCGTCACTAGTTGAAATTTAGAAAGGTTTGTTAACGGAAATTTCAGTCTGTAGTTGGGCAATCAAAAGAAAACTATTTTTTCTTTACCAATATTTCGCAATGATTTAGGTTAGAACCTGACAGGTTGAATGTCAAACTTTTAAAATGTATCCAATTTCATCTCATTGTAATTCGTCTTTATTTTAAATTTAACTTAGTGACATAATAATTGTAAAATAGAATCTACAGTCCAATGAATGAATATGAAGAAGAAAATCTAATAGTTTCGTACAATGAATCAAATCATTCATCATTATATATAATTCTGTCCCCAGTAATTCTGAAAATCTGATTCATTCTTAAATCAGTAGTATATTATTCTAATACCGGTTTCTAAGCAACTGACGTGACTGAATTCCATAGTTCAAAGCTTAAAAATGATTATAGACACAGGTATGAATTATATATAAATTCTCGGGAAATACGTTTTGGTCTCACGGCCATCATCAGAAGACGTATCAATGTATAAAAAGAGATTATTTCTTAGAAATAATTTTATCAGCACAAAGCGTCTTTATCACAGCAATTTCAATTAAAAATGCCCACCTCGTCGAAAATAACAGAAACACGAGTAATCCAAATTAATGTGTTAAAATTTCGATCTTGTTTCGGTTCATTTCGGCGACGTGGTCATTTTTAATTGAAATCAGTGCGATAAGGATACTTTGTGATTGATAGAATTAGTCTTATGAAATCCTGTTTTAGACATTGATACGTCTTCTGATGAGGGTCGTGAGACCCAAACGTACGTAAAGACAAAAATAATAAGCATATGTGTTAGTATGATCTATTTCCCGCGAATTGATATATAATAGCTCAAAGCTAAAGAATTGTTTTGCAACACGAATGTCCTCGGTCCAGGTCCAAGCGGTAAAGTATTTTTCAGTAATATATCAAAAGTATTCAAGACATAAACATTACAATATCAGATAGCTCCCAAAATAAATTAATAGGTTTTACAGTTTTTGCAGTCTATTTACATTTGAAGCAAATTGCTAACGATATTAACAAGTTGCAGAATAATCAAGTCGTGGTTTTGTAATGAACCTACATATAATAAGAGCGAAATATAAAAACAATGGCCCGCATGAATGCTGAGGAAAATGGATTAAAACGAATAAAAACCAAACTTTAAAAAAAATTGGGAAAAGCAAGGAGCTCGCAAATACCGAATTATGAAATTAAAAATAGAGGAAATCGTACTATTTGAAACCTGAAGATGAAAAAAAACCGATAGTATATAAACCGCATACTACTATTGAGACAGCGGCACATCTTTCTGAAACAAGAAATCGAAACATATAAATGCCAGAGTAGCTGTTGTAGCAGATTGATCCAGAATATATTTTCTTTCTATGGTGAAGGTCTTAAATTGTCTCCATATCGACTGATTACTTATTGAAGTGTTTTTCGAAGTAGTTTAATAAGTAATCGGTCGATATGGAGACAAAGAAGGTACATATTTTTTTTCTTTGAGTGAAATTAAATTTCGCATTGAAAATCGTTGTTGAATATTTAGAATATTCAGAAAAAACGAAAATGGTGCAATTGACGAGATTCGACAGTTTAAACAAGAATAATTATGACACTTGGAAAATGTTCATGGAAGCACTATTATTGAAGAACGAGTTGTGGCATTTTGTGAATGATACCAGCACAAAGCCTGAAGGCCTGAAGTTGTGACGAATGATATAAATTCGGCAAACGCAGCAAAGCTTTGGGAACAAAATGACGCCAAAGCTCGTTCGGATATCGTGTTATCGATTAGTGCGATTCAATTGAAACAGATCAAAGGATGTGTTACGTCTCGTGAGGTATGGCTGAAGCTTGAAGGTACCTATCAATCCAAATGACCAGCTAGGAAAACGGCACTCTTGAGACAGATAACGAATGAAAGTGATGTACATGAACATTTAAATAAATTTTTCGATACTGTGGATAAAATTAATGAAATTGCGTTCGAAATTGATCAAGACTTACTTACAACGTTGTTATTGATCAGTCTTCCGAAAGAATTTGACAACTTCAGGTGTGCTATCGAGTCTCCTGACACGCTACCTTCCCCGGACGTATTGCGCATAAAAATAACTGAAGAATGAGACTCCAGAAAGGACATTGCAGGTGGATCCACGTCTAACGCAATGTACGCAAGAAAATTTTATAGAAAACCGCTGAAGAAATCGAAGTATGTATCTGAAAAACGTGAGGATGGTATGTTTAGGTTTAAATGTCACAATTGCAAGATGGTTGGACAAAAATCTACTAACTGTAAGAATGAAGAAATGAATCAACAGAATTCATCGAGTGCCACTATGTTTACTTCGGAGGCGTATTTAGCTGGAACTGGTGAAGTAAGTAAATGGTGTTTAGATAGTGGAGCTACATCACATTTTTGCAATGACATACATAATTTTGAAGCTGACATAACTATTAAGAATGAAAAATTAAATCTTGCAAACCAAAACTCAAATTCAAATTCAAGGAGAGGGAAAAGTTTTTTCGAAGACGAATGTTAGCGGACAAGAGAGGTCACAATTCGTTTAGAAAATACTCAGTTAGTTCCTGATTTGCGTATGAGTTTATCATCAGTATCCAAAATAACGGAACATGGTTTTGAAGTATTTTTCAATCAAAGTAAAGCTACTGTACCAAGATGGAGACGTAAAGCTAATCGCGAATAAAAATAATGCATTGTACATGGTTGAAGAATTGCCAAATGCGATTACTAAAGAGAGTAAGACCGAAATTTCCGTAGCTGTTGTAGCAGATTGAACCAGAATATAATTTCTTTCTATGGTGAAGGTCTTAAATTGTCTCCATATCGACTGATTACTTATTAAAGTGTTTTTCGAAGTAGTTTATAAAATATTTTTTGTTATTTCTGCATCAGAAAAGGTACTAAACCGATGATTTGCACTCATTATATATAACGCATTGACACATTTAGGTAATTATTTTGACAACTATCTGACACTTGCTAAGCAAACAAAAGCTACAGTGATTATTCCCGAGAATAATCACAAGAGATTTATTCCCACTATAATAATGACATAATTGGTTGAAATTTACCCTTCCGACAAATAAAGAAGCATTTCATTGGTTTTAAGAAACGTCAAAAAATAATCATTATAATATTTTGACCTGATTATAAAGTACACTTCTCAGTTCCCATTTACGGGCGTAATGTGATTTTTTGCGCTTCATTGATATTTGAATTATATGTGAAAATTCACTGTGAAAGTGGCTATAATGGTTTTCTTTAAAATATTAGGAAATACTCCATTGGTTAAGACTGTTCACTACATACTGGATTATTTTTACGCAATACATAAAATGTCTTTCAGAAACTGAGGTTTGAATATTGTCAATTACTTGAGCTGTTTCAGATTTCAGATCATTCATGTGTTTTATGATTTCTCTCTCATTACCTGACTTTTAGCTTTGAATATGGAATAAGAAAAGTTGGGCAGAATCGCTTTGGAATGTTTATGAAATCTTTAATTACTGATTGATTATATTTGAGGTTCATATTTTCATTATTAAATATAAATTATTTATTAATATAATTTAAACAGTATAATTGTTTAATTTTTTTTTAATTCTCATTTTTCAATTTCAATTTTCTTTGAGTTAATGAATATGTTGATAAAAATGTGGCTTCTTTTATATTAACAAGTATAATCAAAAATTAAAAATCAATTGTTTATTTATTTATTAGTAAATCAAATTTTATTTAAGTAAATTATTTGTATCTTTATCGTTTTTTAGATGAAATTTTCAAGGTATGTTTTTATAATTTTTGATAAGTAAACTTATTAATATATTTATAAGATTTCAGTTTGTCAATTAAATAACAAAGAAATTCAAATAAATTAATTATTCATTATCAAATTATTTAGTTAAATGTATTAGTTTGTAGGGAACTAGTTTTATTTAACTATTTTTTAACTACAGGTAGAGAATTTTTTAAAAGTTATTTTGATTTTATAAAAAATTGTTTTGCTTGTTATGGAAAAATTTTCAAGATGAAAATTGGAATGAGAAAAATGTCAGGCAGAAACGGTTTCAAATGTTTATAAGTTTTTTATTTATTTATTAATTATAATTAAGTTTTATATTTTATTATCAAATACAAATCCTTTATTGATATTATTTAAATAGTTTCATTAAGTAGTTTATCAATATTATCAGTGAAAATTTATGTTTATTTTTTTATCTTATTGAACTAAGTAAGGTCTTGTGAAAGTAAGAAATTTCAAAAGTTTTTATAAAATTTTTAATTTTAAAACTTTAGTTATGAATAGTTTTGTTATATTTTGATTTAATTTAGATGTAAATTGTTGTATGAGTTAATTAAATATCAAAATCGCAGTATTTAAATTCAAACAAAATGTGTAGTCACAGTTGGGGTTACAAATAATGCACCATAATATTTTTTGATGAAATTAATTTTATTATAAAAATAATCAAGTGTAAAAAATATTGAGTGAAATTGTGAATTCATTGAATTTTCATTCATATAATGAAGTTGAAAAAACTTCAAAATGAACTAGGATTAGTTGAGTTCTTAAAATTTAAAGATGTTGGCAGTATTTTAGTCTTTCCAGAGGAATCGGTCCTATAATTGATAATCCACGATTATAAACTGTATTTATTAATTTGCAAACCATCATAGAAAAGTATCTCAAAAGAAATCAAATGCTTATTTTCATGAAAATTAATATCAGATCAAAGTGCAGTTTATAATAAAGAAGAGATGGGTTACAATATATTTTATATGTGATACAATTTATTCAAATTTATCATGAAAACTGGATTTGAAAATTATAGTTTATACTACTAGAAACAATAGGTTTTTGCTTGTTGAACAGAATATAATTTATTTAGAATTCACACAATTACAAATGTTCATAATATTATGTAAGAAAACATTACTAAAATTAACAGTAATTCATCAATATGGGTCTATCTAGGTGCTCATTTTCAAAATAAACTGAAATGACATAAACATGCACTTTGTTCAAATTTATTTGTTGAAGATATGTAAAAACGACTTTAGAAATGTCAAGCATATTTGCTTCGTACAAGAGCTCTGCGTTTTCCTGTCTTGAAATAGGGCAATTTTATTTAATATTTAGTTGTCGTTTAAATTTATTATAGGTTCCATTATTATATGGTATAATTCATTAAGAACAAATATTATTTCAATTTTAGAATAAATTTAACTATATAATATTAGATAAGATAATTTAACATGTTAGAAGATGCAAAACATACTGCCGAAGATATCGATTGTGACCCTTCATTTCCACCGTTCAATATTGATAGACCGGAACAAAAAACGATTATTTGACTGATTTCAAGAACGAGGCTTTTATTCCAAATTGTTTTAGTTTTTTGACATTGAACCCTGCATTATTGAAAATAGAAGAAAGGTTCAAATAAAAAAATCGTCATATAGTTTTCGATATTCCCTTGAAATAAATCAAGCTTAAGATATATAAAATGTAAATCTCTAAAGAATTATCTTACTTGATCGATCTAAAAATAGAATAGTTGTTATAACTCAAGGTTCATGCGATGGAAAGGAAAAAATTTTGTTGGAATGGATCATATATCTGTTTTCAAATTCACTGATACCAATAAGAGTTGGCCTTTTCGTATATTTAGTTTGAGTTTGTATGCACTTGATATATATATATATATATATATATATATATATATATATATATATATATATATATATATATATATATATATATATATATATATATATATATATATATATATATATATATATATATATTTATATATATATATATTTATATTTATTTAATTTACATTGTGGTATATTGACATTTTTATATTGTTACTAAGTATATCAACTATTATCATATTAATATGTGATTGTATATTAGATAAAATGTACGGTTTTTATATTTCCTGTATCTTATTTAGATGAAAATATTTAGAAAAATCCCAGTTAATCAATGCCACCTTGATTAACGAGAATTAGATTCACTCTCGTCCAAAGACTTTAATATATTGCAAATTTCATATAATTATAATTATGTTAAGTGAAATTGGATTAAATTAAATAATATTCGTTTATCTACGAATGAGTTACAAGCTAATATTTGCCACAACATGTATCTTGTTATCAAAACATCTTACCATGAACATATGCTGGATATGGGAAATGTTACATATTGATGTATTCCTCGCCCTCAATATGAATCTTCCAAAAGAATTTTTTGTTAAATTCACCGGCATTAAAGCCGTTCACCTCTAATATGCGGTACAAATTGAAATTATCTTGAAACCTTAACTCTATTTAGGCGCCTGATAAGGGGAGCAAATATGGATAAGGAAGGAAGTCGATAATATAAGCTGATGGAATAATATGAGCGAGGTTCGATTTACGAACCATATAATTCAATAACCAGCTGTAATATTGAACATAGAAAATCGTTTCATTAACCCTGATAACGGGAAATGCTTCATTGAATTTCGAGGAGCACCTCACATTAAAACTCGTGTTATAAAACAATTATAATAGTGTATGTCTGGGCCACTCATAAAGGCAAAGTTGGGCGACGCTGACGGTGCAAAGCTGACAATGTCGTCCTTTGCATTGACCGCCTAGCTTGTTTCCAAATTTCACCTTAAAACATGTACTCAATAAAAAATCTTCTCAATACTTACAGCTTCTCTGCAAGATACTTGAAAAAAAAAACAATATTCACTTTGGAATTGAAAATATTTTTTGGGGGAGGGACACACTACATTAACTTGCTCGAGAGTGCGAGAAAGGTTGGCGCGTTACTGCGTTACTGGTAATTAGTTGAGATCCCTAAGGTCGAAAATGTACGTTTGATAAATAATTTATGGTGTTTCTATAACGAAGAGAAGAAGACCAATTTTTCAAGAATTCAATTGTTTTAAGATTTCCATCATTACGGAAATTAGTGATAGATCAAATCAATTTCCGAATATTATGAGATCATTACAAGCATTGATTAATATAGGTTGATCAATGTTATAATGGCCATTTTGGCCAGCTGCGGTAAATTCCTCGGCCTCAAATGTGAGCCTCTGGTCATTCGGTGGTTCAGAGTAATATCCACGTGTCCGTCTTAATGCAATGGAGAGCGGCAGTAGTGAAATATTGAACAAGAGGGGAGTCAAGGAGTCTCCTTGGAAAACACCCCTCTTGAATCTTACTAATTCTGTCAAGACTCGTCGTGTGCCTGATGTGATAGCTAAACGAGTCTTCCAGAGTGGCAACAGATGTACTATGCATCTCACTAGTGAGGTTGGTACCGCAAGGCATTGGAGCAACTATAATAATAGCTCATGTGATGTTCAATCAAATGTCTTGCGGTAGTGAATTCAGGCCATAGAAAGGTTGCGCTTGTAGATTATGGAGTCCTGAGTGATAGACCTATCTGTCATCAGGTACTCCCGGCAATCCTCTATGCCTTTCTTTGCCACACACTGCTCGCTGATGTTATTAATTACCGCACCGATTGACCGGTCAATATTTCTTGGGATCGGACAAGTCTCCATTCTTTGGAAGCAGCACAGTGTATCCCTAGACAGCCCAGCTTGGTATTTTCCGCTCCTCTGTGACGGCGATGAGTGGAAGGGAATTTCTTCCACCATCCCATAATATTGATACCAAACAGTAGCGTGGAAGCTAAGGGAGCACAACTTCACTTAGTAGGAATAATGAACATCAATCCCTTTAAATACTGCTTAATTATTTAAACTCTTTATGAAAAATTATTGAACCCCTTTGACAACATTGGCAGCAAGTCCTTTTTATATCGCATCGATTTCAAATAGATTTTACTCCTACCAGTCCTACCACCTACATAACACTTGTATGCGAGCGGCTCAATGAAACGACCTGTCGCAGAACGCTGCCGAAATGTAATGTACGCTGTGATTCAATAAATTATACCAAGACCAGGAATACAAATTCTTTATTGTATTGCATTTTCGTAAAGCCTGTCTACTGTAATAAAGCTCATGAATTTCATAAAAAAAGCTTATATTATTTTAGTAGAAACGCCTATATAGTATCATATCTAAGTAATTCCGGATTATGTATATTGTTGTAAAGGAATATGGAACGTGAGTGAATAACCTTCATGTCTTATAAGTGTTAAATTTGCATCCGGTTCATTGCATAACCTCATATAGATGATTTCATTCAAAACTGTGAATAAATCGTGTTACTATAAGATAAGAACAACTGTCATACGAAAAAAATTTGGCACAAAAAATTAGAAATTGTGGAGGATCATTATCGCGAAATGAGGATGAAAAAAGGTTTATCTGGAATTGTTGAAGTGACCTGTCCGCTGAATAAAAGCATACAAAACGCAACCTGCAAGCAGTTGCAGAGAGTTCCTCAAGTTAGGTCATTTTGTGCAAATCAATTAATGTTAGCCCAACAAGAAACTACCCGAGCAATATGGTTCCAGATGTGATTAGATTACGAGAGGAATACTAGGTGAGTTTCCAAATCACATACTATTTGCCTTGTTATATGAAGGTGTTTATCGTTTTCTTATTTGCTCAGGATTGACTTCGCGCAGTTTCAGGGGTCAGTGTTGTATACGCCAATGTAAAATATCTACGCCACTGAAAGAAATTCTAGTAACCGAACAATACAAAAAAAAAGGTTATTCTTGAACGGGATAGAAGCTGTGAACTTTTCTTTTTTTTCTCGTTTATAATTTTCTGAAAAATGGTTCTCGCATAAATAATCAGAGCTATTTATTAAGTGTGTTGAAGTTACTCTTGATACCACCTCTTCAATTTGGCAGAATTTTTGAATATTGTCGTTCACTATGAGCAGTTTGAGAACAATTGACTGAAATCACCCTTTGTCATTTCGGCCCATTCAAAGAACTTGTGACTAGTCATCTCAGCCTTGTTTTTTGTGAACTGAAAACTGTTATCTAACCTTACTTGACCGACGCATATAACATCCCAGAAAACGTCGGCACCGATAAAGTAATAAAACTTCTCAATATCTGAGAGTGACTTGTTTTGATGAATAAGTGAGGTGAAAGCATCCCAAAATTCCAACCATTGCGTACATTGAACACGAAATGTTGGCAATTTTAGTTTCATTTGAATTTTTTCTATCGAAGGAATTACACCTGTATTGGCAGAAGTGAATTGATTGACAAATATCTCGATTTGAATGTTTGAAATCTCACCATAAATAAGTTCCATTTTTTGTAGTCGTATCTTAAATTGATTGCAAATAGTATTGTCAATTTTTAATGAATCTAATGATTCGAAATAATGTTTTGTTCATTTTTCCTTTTGTTTGACCGCGATCAAATTTCAAATCAGTTAATTTGTTGTTAGGCATCGTAATTTTGGACAATTGAATCTACCTGAATGAAATTGGAATTTAGAAAATGATTTTGATAATTGGAAGGACTCACAGGGATTGCCTAATACTCAATATACATGATGGATGTAAGAAAATTCCTGTTAGAACAAGTCGAATATTCAGTGAACCCGTATTTGATGTCAACGAACATTTACAAAGAGAATTGAAGGTAAGTTTTGAAGGGATGGAATGTTACAAGGAAGATGTAAAATACTGGCGTATTTTCATGCTATTCACTGGGTTCCATCAGAAGTACTTCAAATGATCTAGGAATATCGCGCAGGGCAATTAAAAAATTAAATGAAAGAAAATGTATATTTTTTATTTTATTTTGATCCATAACCTTCATCCCCGTGATATCATTATTTGCGGATAGACTCCAGTGAGAATATTTGAATTCGAGCACAGGGAAACCCATATTTACATCCAAAGTTATTTGGACTGATAAAACAGAGATCAATAGAGATGGAGTTGTTAAAAGAAGAAACGAACCTTATTGGGTCAACAATAATCCACATTTAGTTGGGCAGTGGAATTTTCATAAAATTTAGATTGAATATTTTTTGTTTAGTAATGGATAATCGCTTCTGCTGTCATATTTATGACGACACTCTAACTTCTGTGAGGTATTGGAATATTAAGAACTATTGTAGGTGAATTTCTGAAATGGTCCTTCAAATTTATTTAGGAACTGTTGGGTACCAATTTGATGGCGCTCTGATTTATCGCACAAACGGAAATTCGAATGAATTTAATGGAGTGCTTGAGGATGGATGAATATGTTTGAATGGTACTCACAGGTGGACTGCAAGATCTTCAGACCTGATACTAAACCTTGTATATTCATTGACATCAAATACGGATATCGTTCATTGAATATTCGACATCGGTAAATTTCTTACATTCACCATGTATATTAATGAGTAAATTGATAATTATTTTCACTTGAATATTGATTATTATTCTCCGTATCATTTAATTTGATAAGATTGAATATAATACCAACTAACTGGCAAACTAACGCAGATAGGTTTAGGAAACTATTAAGAACCTACTCAGAATTTTGTTCTGCATCAGAAAACCTGAAATATACATCATCTCCATTTGAAAAAATTACTTTTAGTAAGTTAGGGTTGAAATTGACCAAAAATGTCACTGAATTTTGAACATTATGTGAATAATTGGTTGATCATGTTTACAGATCAAAAGTAAGCTTGAAGTCTTTACTTTCGATCTGAAGTTTGACGAATGAGTTGATAGAAGATTATTTACGGTGGTAGTGCAAAACCGAATTTTTATTCAAAAATTGAGTTATCTCAGAATTAGTTCAATTTAGGTATAGGGATAACTGATGAGAGTCAACCGCGAATTACATG
Organism: Endomychus coccineus; assembly: GCA_958510875.1. NCBI lineage: Eukaryota > Metazoa > Arthropoda > Insecta > Coleoptera > Endomychidae > Endomychus > Endomychus coccineus. The sequence goes on from OY294069.1 coordinate 108,808,459, forward strand.
TACAATTCAAATTTGTAATAAAAGTATAGTTTTCTATTTAAAATAAAAAGTTTGTGGTTACTTCCGATATAACCAGGAGAGCAACATAATTCAAAATATTCCTATCACGAGGGCAAAATGAAAAGTCCCTGAAAAATGAAACAGATGGCGCCACAATCGAAAATCACATGTGACGTTTATGTACCATCTTTAACTAGAACGCATTAAAATTTTCAGGCTGATATGTCATTTAGTTCGGTTTTGATACCCATCGAAAGCAAGCAGTCTTGAAGACTTTTGTAAACATGGAAAAAAGTGAATTTCACGTCTTGTTAAAGATTATTTCTTGGGTGAAAAAAACATTACGCAAGCCAATACATCGTTTGTTAAACATTATGGGGACTCTTCATCATCGATTGGAATAATACAGAAGTGGTTTACTGATTTTTGTTGTGGTAGTATGACCACAAAGAAGACGCTGAACATTCTGGTCGTCAAATTGAGGCACAACGCCAAAAATCGTTGATAAAATCCATGTTATGATATTGGACGATCGGCGAATTAAAGTGCACGAGATTGCTGAGGCTATGGGCATCTCAACCGAACGGGTACGGTACATTTTGCATAAATTTCTGAATATGAGGAAGCTATCTGTTAGATGGCTGCCGTATTTGCTCTCTGTTGACAACAGGTGCGACTGTGTGACAACTTCAAAGGAGTGTTTGGGGATGTTCAAGCGCGAAAAGTTTCGTGGACGAAACATGGATTCATCACAGCACACCAGAGACCAAAGAACAGTCGAAACAGAGGAATTGTCCTGGCGAGTCGAAGCCGAAAAATACCAAAGTGGGCTTATCGGGCAACAAAGTCATGGCGACAGTTTTTTGCGATGCACACGGTATCGTTCATATCGGTTACCTTGAAAAGGGCAAAATTATCACCGACGTATATTATGCAGAGCTGCGAAAGCGGCCGCATTCGGCAAAGAAAGATGTGCTCTTCCGCCAGGACAAGGCACCGGCGTACAAATCCGCAGTCGCAATGTCAAAATTCCTTGAATTGCGCTACGAATTGATTCGTCATTTTCACCATATTCTCCAGATTTGGCCTCTCATTGCGATTCTTATCTATTTCCGAACTTGAAGAAATGGCTCGGCGTGAAGAGAATTGGATCCAACGATGAGGTCATCGCTGAAACAAACGCCTTTCTTGAAGGATTGCCGCAATCGTATTATTTGGGAGTAGAAAAACGTTGGTGTATCGCGCTATAAGGAGAAATAAAATAAGTTTTGTCCAAATAAATCATTTCTTGTTTCATTTTTCAGGGACCTTGCCGTCGTATGTTCATCTTCTTACGAAAGGTGATCTACATTTCTAGATTTCAATTCGGCTCGGAAAGACATAAACTTCAACGAACACTTCTCCCAAATCACCCTGTATATTCTGCCTCCCTAAAGGGGACGAGAAATGTACAATTAGTAGAATACTCAACTAGTGTTTCAAAATTTGTCCATACGTTGTTCATGACACATGTGTACACATGATACATGTTATAAGAAATGGGGTTGCTTATGAGGGTGGTTTTATTGGATCACGTGCCTTCCGGTTAGTCGTGTGCACATCTGCTGAATGATATTCAGATGTATTTGATTTCGAGGGAGAATGATTAGTTTTCTCATAAGATGCAGAACAATTTGTTGATCAATCATTATTATTAATGATATTTAAGCAGTCACCCCTTGCTCTTGTGTAGATATCGTATGTATTAATCATAATGATTTTATGGATGAGATGTTTCTATCCATAACTAACAAAATAGATAAACGTAACATTACATTTGAAAAATATTGGTAGGTTCTCGTACACATTCAAAGCACCAATTTCACTTTTTAATAACAGTTCCTGTATAATTTTGATATTATTATTCAGTGCCGGCTGGTAACTCTAACATATGGTGCGAACACATTTTCAAGCTGTATTAATTTATATTAATGGCGAATTCAAAGGTTGTAAGCATAATTTTTTTTCAGATTGGGATAGCTAAGCATCACTCGACACTATTTTTAATCTTAAATGGTTTCCTTGGATGTTTCAAATATAACGCCGGTCAACTTTGTCAACGGATGTTGGTGTTTCCTTCAACTTGTCATAAATGATAGAAAATTTCGAATCTTCACATGGTGTTATAAAAATATGTCACTAACTTTACCAGAGCATCCTACGATAGACAGAAAATGATTTTTTTATCTAACCGCTGCAGCGATTTTGACCTAATTTAGTATAAGCTCTCCTAGGCTATTATTATTTGCGGTGCTGTTTCATGTTTGGAGGAATCTTGGTAATGTTCTATAGTACGCTGTTGAGCTTCAAATCATTCAGATCCATTGGATTATTTCTCGGCTCCAGTGGTGTAATTTCCTCTACGGTCGTGTTGAATGTTCCGAAGTATTTGCTTCTGCGGAGGTGTGTTAAATAGCAAAATAAACGTATCGGTGTTTCCTCTGCTTCCCTGCAGTCTACACTACTTGTCATTCACTAGGCCATTTTCTCATAAATGACTAATGAGTTTGCAGTGCCCTGTCATGAATCCTGTTATCATTCTTAGTTTGTTTCTGGTTCCTTTCATGCATTCCAAAACATCCTTTTTCCTTAATTTTATCTAGGAGGGTATTAGACTGTTCGAGTTTCGGAAGGTAACTCTAGTGTTCACTGCTGAGGGCATTTCCCTAGATTCCTGTATGTCTAGGGCACCCAGTGGAAGCGTATTCGGTTCTGCACCTCTGTGGTGGTTAGTTTGGTTTTGCAGATAAGAACTATTCTTGACTTAATCATGTGAGAGCTACTACGGGTGCTTGATTATTGGATATAATGATTATGTCCCCCTTTTTGTATCCTTTATCCAGATTGATTTCTGCTCTCAATTGCATGAATACGGGCTTGAAAGGTAGTGGTGTACTGTACTTTCTTTCCTAAAACGGTAAACTTCACCCTGTCTCTACCTACGCTTCTTTGTTAACGAAGTGGGTTTGGAGGTTATTTGTAAGCATGAACACCTTGCTCATTTAGTCTCTTGGTGCCATGAGTATTGGGTCCTCAATCTTCAGAGAGTCGTCGTTATTCTCTCACCAAAGTACTCTTAAAATAGATACCAATAATTTGAAACTTAAGACTTTCTGCACTTGATATTTTTCAAAACTTCAATTCAGAAAAATTAATTATTCCTGCAAAATTTTGTTCCAAGCCACCAATTTCTAGATACTTCAGTTTTTATGTAAATTCCTATTTGCCGATACCGGGGTGAAGGGGGTGGGTTAGAAAGGACGACCTTTCAAATGTGAGAAATAAAACAACAACTTCTTACCCAACATGTAACCAAATGAACTATAAAAGAGTGCACACTGTAGATACACTATAAATAGAAATAATCACCCTTATCCACTAAAAATTCTTTGATGATGGCTAATTGGTAGCCGAAAGGTCCTCAGTACTTTGAGAGTATTTTTAGTGGATAAGGGTGATTATTCCTTATTTATAATGCGACCAAATATCAAAATCACAAATGGTAACTGTTGAAAATAGTAGCCAATCTACTCTCATAGAAAGCTATTCAAGATTTTCTCTAAGCCTTCAACTCCATTTATTTCGAAAATGGATGCTGCCATGTAGATTTTGAGGAATATACAGTGGCGTAAGAAATAAGCTACTGTACAATATTTCTAGTGTCAAATAATCGCAATCTATTTCAAGAGCACTTGAACGAAATTTGGTCACAATCGCTATAGTAGACTTTGAAGCGCTGTATCTCCTTCAAAAAGCGTTTCAGTAAAAAGCAAAATTATACATGTCGACTCCACTATGATGGACCATATATTGGTCATCACTAGACTTTTTTCGTTTATTATGTTTGAATTCATTGCTGATTAATTGTATAAAGATTCAAGTGTAAATCTGCGTTGCATTCAATTTATCATTCAATAATAATTATAATTCCAACTATAATCTCAATAATAAATTGAACTTTCCATTGTATTCAATACTATTTTCGTATTGAATGAACAATTCCTTCTCTTGTTTGTTACTGAAAATGTAGGGGTAGTAATAAACTGAATAGTATTGATGATAAATAATCATCCCTATCCACTGAAAATACCGAGGACCTTTCGACTACCAAGAGTAAACTCAATTTACTCTGATGATGGCTACTTGGTAGCCGAAAGGTCCTCAGTATTATTAGTGGATGAAGGTGATTTTTTCTTATCAATAGTGCTATAATATATCCACAGTGTTTAATTCATTATGTTCATTATAATATTACGAACAGTCAATAAAATATTGTAAAAGACTCAGTACATTTATAAAAATTGATAAGTTAAAATGGGATTTTGAAGCAGTTAAATAACTATTTAGTCAGCATTTCTATTTCCACTATGGTGAATGTAATGAGCAGTTGAATGTCAGTACGGATTAGATGGTATTTAATCTGCAAATCTTCAGTAATAATTAATAGATGGCCAATATGCAATCGTCGGTAATACATTAACAAAAAGAAATAACCTACTAGCCTAGTATTCCCAAAAAGGTTTAAAAAACTAACCAGCGATAACTTTACAGCTTGCAGTTTCCTACATGTGTACAAGGGCAAGGAAAATCAATCAATTGGAAAAACAAACTCTCAAATATCCTACTGACCTAGTATTTCCAAAAATAAATAACAATTTAACAAACTCACCTGCGGTAACATTGCCACTTGGAGTTCCGAAAAAGTATATTGACCGGGATTTTCCTGACTGGTCTACACTCGCTGATGCAGGAACAACATTGAATTCGGTTTATCCTACTGGCCGATTATTAATCTTATTGACACTTTATTATTTCACCCATACGCCGTACGGGGCGATTATTAATTTTATGGACCATTTCATATATTACTGATCATTTATTAATTTAACAGATTGTTTTTTATCTTACTGACCGTTTATTATTTTTATCGTTCTATCATTTAACTTGCATCTTTTATCTAGCTACCTGCTATAAGGATGTTTCTAATCATAAGTTATAATCTTTGAGCTGTAATGGTCATTAATCATCCTGTTTTATATTTTATTTATTCACACTTGCTCAACGAGAGAAATCCCTTCGAAAGCTTAGGGGTACATATGTTATAATTACAGAGTAGAAATCAAAATTAACTAATATACACAGCTTTACAAATATCATTAGGGTTACAACAAAATATGTCAACAGTCAAACCGATCGTCTCGTAGAATCTACACATTTGGAAAATTGGGGAAAATGATAACGTATTTGTTTTGCAGAGTGGTAGATAAAATGTTTGTGTGGAACGGGTGCGAGCAGATGTATCATGTGAATTCAGCCTTGATAAAATTACAGGACAGTCAACCAAGTTATGAATGATCTTATACAGGAATAAAATGCTATGAATTTCCCTACGTTTATATAACTCTAGGCAAGATAATCTATTCAATAGAACCTGGTGGAAAAATCCAATGGATAATTGCCATCAGCTTTGGAGGCTAAATATCCTAAGAAACGCTGATTCGCTCGCTCTATTTTGTTTATATACATTTTATAATGTGGGTTCTACACAATTGAAGCATATTCGAGCTTAGAACGAACAAGTGAATTATATGATATTGTTATTGAATCACTATTGTTAAATAGGCGGCAATTTCGTATAATAAAGCCCAGCATTCCGTAGGCGCTAGAAACAATTGATTCAATGCGAGACGCAAATGACAATTTCAGGTCAAACAAAACTCTCAAGTCTCTGAAACTAGAAACGAGCAAGAGCTGTGTCAACAAGTTTGTAATTGTAAATAATATGCGTAATTTTCTTGGTGAAAGTCATTACAGTGCACTTACTAATACTAAGCTCCAGATGATTTGTTACACACCAGTGCATCCAAGTCATGCTGCAGTGAGATATAACATGAATAATGCTTTACTGCCGAGTAAAGTTTTGAATCGTCCTATTGTTAAATATGCGGCAATTTCGTATAATAAAGCCCAGCATTCCGTAGGCGCTAGAAACAATTAATTCAATGCGAGACGCAAATGACAATTTCACGTCAAACAAAACTCTCAAGTCTCTGAAACTAGGAACGAGCAAGAGCTGTGTCAACAAGTTTGTAATTGTAAATGATAGGCGTAATTTTCTTGGTGAAAGTCATTACAGTGCACTTACTAATACTAAGCTCCAGATAATTTGTTACACACCAGTGCATCCAAGTCATGCTGCAGTGAGATATAGCATGAATGATCCTTTACTGCCGAGTAAAGTTTTGAATCGTCTGCGTGAAGAAGAAAATAACAGACAAATAAAGAAGAAGTGTCATTGATAGATAAATTGAATATGAATGGTCCACTACTACTACTAACCCTTGAGGTACATCTGAGGTGGCATGAAATATATACGATTTAAAACCTCTATACCTTACATATTCATATCTATCACTTAGGTAAGAATTCCAAAATTCAATCATATGATTGGTAAATCCAAAGCTAAACTGTTGAAGTACATTGTCATATTATATTCAAAAATACAGACAGATCCTATCGAATTTAGAAGTGAATAGTGCCGTGCCTGATATCTGTCCTTGTACCGTTTGGTTTATGTTGAAATTTATTCCATTGCTAGATTCAGTCTGAATAGCACATAAAGGATATTTACAAGAGCTGCCCTTTGCAAAGAGTCTTTTATAATTTGATATTCGATAGTGGTTCGAGAAACCAGATGGCTCACATCCAAAAGTATACCTCTCAAATATTCACCCGCTCCAGTATCAACAGCTGTTTTTAAACCCTTGGTACTAATAACATTCAATTTGAAACTTCTTTATTTGATATCGAATATTATACACTGCGGTGAAAATGAAATTAATAAATTCCTTCCCTTAGTTATTAGCAATTTTTAGGGAAAAAACCTGGAACACTTGGATGCTTGTTTCGAACTCCACATCTTTTCTGACATTCGTTATAATTCTGACTTCACAATCATTATGGCTATGACGTCTTCAATATTTTTTAAAAGAGCACTCTGTATAAAAAGCTAACTTCTGAAATCTCACACTCGGGGAAAGTTGAGAGTTTGGGTATTATAGACGTTCGCAATGACGTTATTTCATCTTCGGTAATAGTCATGCTTAAACTCATCATTCATTAAATTGACATATTTTTAAGAATCTCGGACATGTCGATTTTTGTGTTTGAAACGACACATTTTGCCAAATTGTTACCACTCCTTACCTTCTTCAAGTGACAACTACTCTTCCGATTGTTTTAAATAAAATGTTGAGGTCTAGTGAAACTCAATTCTGAAGAGTTTTTGACTGGGTATTCAGCACTATGAGATTTTCTGAATTTCGTTCAGTCTATAAAACAGAATGAAAAATTTATAAATCATAATTGGTTACTTATTTACTAAATATTAGAAGCTAGTATCTTTTCCCAATTGGTTGGTAATAATTTATGTACGGAATTCAAGCATTCAGGTGTTTGGACCCTTCAAATCAGCTCTTCATACAGATTGATTACAAAAATAGAAAAATTTACAGGGTGTATCATTTAAAAAAACTGATTTCATAGCCATAACGGTCATGAAGTCAGATTCATAGCAAATATAAAAAAAATATGCAGTTCGAAACAAAAATCCATCTATTTCAGGGTTTTTCCCAGAAATGCCTAATAACGTAGAAAAGGAATCTATCCGTTACATTTGGATAGCAGTGAATATAATTTTGACACTACTTTGGACAGTCTTTTCAGGACTTGAGTGATGAACATAGATTATTCTATTATTGAACTTTTGTCTATTTCAAGATTTGATTTGACAGAAAAATGAAAACAATTTTTTACAAAGCTTACATGATTCTTCATGCTTCCAACAGCACGAGAGATTCTAGATAGGTGGGCTAGACGAGCTCAAACTAGTCCATCCTTCATTGTCAAGCCGAGACCTGATGAACTTCCAACCAGACTTCATTTTTCTATCGAACAGCGAAGTTTTGGAACTCGTTACCTAGTGAGGTCTTTTCCTAGGCCTATAACCTCCAAACCTTCAAGGAAAATTCGTATGCCTATCTCCTCTCCCAACATTTCACCGCTGGCTCACACGAGCATTATAGGCTCGTGTAGTCAAAGTATAGAAAAAAAGATATGTTCAATCAATTTTTGAATATAATGTTGGTATTGATAGGTTGGGGTTACGGGATATTTATAGGAGTAATTATTAATTTGGAATAAAAAAAATGATATATTGTTATATTTCAATAGCAGACAAGTCTACTATACGGTACAACTGATTCATCAATTATCGTTCTCCGAAAGTGTACCTTAATCTATTTACTAACTTATTCAAAATGCAATGTCAAATGCTTGTGAGATTATTTATCTGATGTAATCGTGCGAGTTATTATTTGATGGTCAAAATTGAACTCCAATTACATAAAATTTCTATAAGATTCAAATTTATATTCCAATTAAAATAGTTACTTGTTAAGTGTGTGATAAAACTAGGAATACGTTGTTATTAATCAAATGTGAGCAAATAGCTATACCTACATCCTAATCATCAATAAACTATGAAAGAGTTGACACTGTGGATACACTATAACACTATAACTAAGAAATAATCACCCTTATCCATTGAAAATACTGTTAGAGTACTGAGGACCTTTCGGCTACCAAGTAGCCATCATAAGAGTAAACTCTGAACTCTGATGATGGCTACTTGGTAGTCGAAAGGTCTCCTCAGTACTCTAACAGTATTTTCAGCGAATAGGGGTTATTATTTTTAACTTTAATAAATACAGGTATGAAACTAGCGTGTATAGAAGAGAAATATTCGAATATTCTATTTTGGCCAAACATATCGCAATAACATGCAAGAAATCAAATTCTGAACTAGGCTAAGTACATTCAACATGAAAATGTGTAATCATCATTATAAAATAAGAAGACCGGTATTTATTCCGTTGACATAATCTTCGTAAGGAAAAGGTTGAACTTCGTTAGAATTTCGAGTTCTGAAACATTATCAAGTAAATTATACTGTCCGCCGAAAAGGAGTTTTTATATCAGATTGGACTAAGGGTCAGGAAGTTTTGTGATGGATGCTGGAGTAGTTCAATCTTATTATCACGAGGTATTCACTCATAAACATACTTGTATATGATTATTTCGTATCCGTATATTGCGTGAAATTCAATCGCTATCACGAGAACTTATAATATGATCAGCATACAAAACCTTCAGAGAGACAAAGAAACACACTGACCGTCTTATTTCGAATCAGCATCATGTGAAATTATAATCGCAATAACTGTTCGCTTGGGAGCGTTAATATTTGATTTCAAGGGGATGAGAGTAGATATTATCCCAACATGCTCCTCCAATAATGAAAATCTTCTCTGTGCTCTAAGGACATCGAGCTGTGTTTCACAGACGACTAAGCGGACAAACAAAGTGGAGACATCCCATTGGTTAATACTGTTTCTATAGATGTGTATCAGTAATATCCATCATTCACTGGGCCAATTTTTCTAATGTTATCATTCTTAGTTGTTTCTGCTTTCTTTTGGGCATTCCTTTATTTGTCTAGGAGGATCTTGGACTGTCTACGTCCCGGGAGAGAACACCAGTAGAAGTGCTGAATACATTGTCATCTGTTCTGAAGATTGTGTGATCATAATTTGCAGACGGGTTCCGATCGTATTAGCTCACTTGCGTGCGCAGTTATGAATCATCCTTAAGCTAATAATGTTTGAGGTAAACCCTTTTATGTCTACTTGACTATCGGACATGATGACTATGACTTTCTTTTTGTATCCTTTGTTTAGATGGATTTGTGCCCATCTCTGCATTGCGTGAACTGTCGCATGAAAGATACTGAAGTATTCACTCGTGGGTTCGGACTTTTTGGTTCTGGGTACAAAGACTTCGTCTCCATACCTTCTGCTGTTCTGGATCCATCGATATACGAACAACAGATCGCCCCATTCTTAACAGGGTGAACTTTTCCCTGTCTTCAGTATTTTTCGTTCCCAAGGTGGGTTTGGAAGTTCTATGTAAACACTTCACGCATAGAGTCCTTTGATGTCGTTATCCTTCCATCGAAGTTTTATACCTTCCTGCGAATCTTCTCTGCTTATGTTCAACATAGCAGTCCTTTGGTTTGATATATGATGGTGGCCTATCAGTCTCAGTATTTTCTTATTTTCTTCATGCTAGCAGTCAGATAAAATCTCAGTGCACCAGTTACGCATACATATGCGATCTTTTGAATCTCACTCCATTCGCTTCATAGGTGAGTTCAGTACTTACAATATTCTTCCTTTTCCTATTCTTCTTTATAATTTTTCTTAAAAGCTTATTCAAACAGGCACATTTCTATTTCATAGTTCAACTATTCACGCACATTTATCTAAAGTTCAAATGTTTTTGAATTGAGGAGTGTATGTTATGAGTATTACTATGACTGGGAATTCAATGACAGCATCTCGGTTCTTATATATTCCAATAGATCTGACTGAGAAATGTTCTGGGTGAGTATAAACAAATTTTAGGTTTTTTGCCTTATTGACCACAACTTTGTGTAAGTACATTAAGAGATACAGAATTAAATTTTCTGAATTATGAATATAACTTAGATTATTTAACATAGGATAAAGACGAATAAACGTAAAACATTGAACCAAAGGTGGGATTCGAACCTAGTCCAACGTGTTCACCACTTCCCGTCCCATCAGAGTATAATATTCTTGTAAATATAAACCTCTGGAAACTATTCACACACATTCATTTAAAGTTCATTCGTTTTGAATTGAGGAGTATATCTATGAGTATTGCTATGGTTGGTAATTACTCTGACAGTACTCATTCAATGACAGCATACCGGTTCATATATATTTCAATACAAATAACTGAGGAATGTTCTAGGTGAGTATAAACAAATTTTAGGATTCTTTCCCTAATTGCCAAATTAAATTATCTAAGTTCTCGAAATTGTGGCCAATTAGGCAAAGAATCCATAAACTTGTTCATAGTTACTAGAATATTTCGCAGTTAGTTCTATTGAAATATTTAAAAACCGGGATGCTGTCATTGAATGAGTACTGTTAGAGTAATTTATATATAGAGAAAAAAAATTCAACTGTAACGTTTGTATGTGATACTAAAATGATTTTCATATTTATTTAATCCTCGCCTTCTTACAAACGTGCGTTTATAGACTCGATTGACATGTTCATCACTTAATTAGTCATCAACTTGATATAAGTAAAATAACTTATTCTCAAATGTCTGATAGTATATAGTATATACAATTTTCATAATCAATTGTGTACTATCGATGATCAATGGTCTCTTCTATTTTGTCTTGGTTAAATTCTAACAAAAATTTTGAGAATCTCCGTCGATGCTCATTACACTACAGTTCTCACATCAGATATGCATATGAATCAGCTAGATATATTGAACGGAATACATCAACGTTCTAAAGGATTGAAATTATGAAAAACGGATGGGGGATTATTCCGAAATGGACCATTCTACGTAAATATCATGTGTGGTTTTAAAAAATGACAGAAATTATTTCAAAATGGCTTGTTCATCTGTTGCGAATCGGATGATGGGAGATTCACTCACCGGCCTACGTAGTTTTTCCCTCTGATCGCTACGAGTAGAAAACAAAAAAAATTATAATTTGGGGGTTTATGGGAAAATCAAATTTATCTATATTCAAAGAAATTGGCATTTCAAAATTACAAGCAGATCTGAAAAGAATGAAAATGGTAGAATTCTAATTTTTGTAAAGAGAAACCAATTTTCTAATTTTGTATTTTGGTGGTTTATGAAGAATTCAAATTTATATATTTTCAAAGAAATTCGCATTTTCAAAATTACAAGCAGATCTGAAAAGAATGAAAATGATAGAATTCTAATTTTTGTAAAGAGAAATCAATTTTCTAATTTTGTATTTTGGTGGTTTATGAAGAAATCAAATTTATATATTTTCAAAGAAATTCGCATTTTCAAAATTACAAGCAGATCTGAAAAGAATGAAAATGGTAGAATTCTAATTTTTGTAAAGAGAAATCAATTTTCTAATTTTGTATTTTGGTGGTTTATGAAGAAATCAAATTTATATATTTTCAAAGAAATTCGCATTTTCAAAATTACAAGCAGATCTGAAAAGAATGAAAATGGTAGAATTCTAATTTTTGTAAAGAGAAATCAATTTTCTAATTTTGTATTTTGGTGGTTTATGAAGAAATCAAATTTATGTATTTTCAAAGAAATTCGCATTTTCAAAATTACAAGCAGATCTGAAAAGAATGAAAATGGTAGAATTCTAATTTTTGTAAAGAGAAATCAATTTTCTAATTTTGTATTTTGGTGGTTTATGAAAAAATCAAATTTATATATTTTCAAAGAAATTCGCATTTTCAAAATTACAAGCAGATCTGAAAAGAATGAAAATGATAGAATTCAAATTTTTGTAAAGAGATACCTATTTTTTAAATTTTCAAAACTATACATAATTACTTTTATTGATTACAAGCAGTTTAAGTTGATGAATAGCTAATATTCATCGAAATATAGTAGAACATTACTGCAAATATATTGGATAATGACCCACGTGTATTACAAATACAAACCCGTCGGCATCTTACCCTCACGGAAGTAATTCTAGTATCAAGTAACGTTTAACGGAAACGACACGACCACACGTGTTCAAAAGATGTCCCTTATTATGATTGTTTTTATTTCCAGTTCCACGGATAAATATCTTACATCCTGACCAAGTGTTCAATAGGTTCCGTTCTACCCAGCTACCCATGGCTTTATTGTTTTATGGCAATACCGTACTGGTCTTATTTTATTGTTTACGTTCGAACTAAATGTACTCCAGATGTTGCCGAATCATCTTGAGTATATCTACTTGAAGTTGAGGGTCTGCTATTAGCTATTGTGTGTATTGTATTTGGAAGTTAACTTTAATATTTTACAGCTGGTATACGACAGGAATCAGCTTTATAAACATCGGCGCTTTTGCAAATACTTACATAGAATAACATTTTTAGTTGAAGTAATTTGAAAGCGGTTTATTGTAGTAATTTATTTGATGAAATGTTTAGTAGATAACAGTATCGGATCCAGAATTTGTATCATTGATTAAATTAAATATCTATTAATTTCATTGTCATTGCCGTTCTCATATTAGCTCAATTTAATTCTTACATAATCGTGTACATTTTTCTGGTTCTAAAATTCTTCAGAATTAGCCACTGTAGAAGCTTATCTTCTCATGTGATTGTATTCTAATCTCGTCTAAGCTAAGTTTTCAATATCTTAGATTGTGAAATGCTGTTGAATTATATCCTCTGCTATTACTGTCGTCGTACTGATAAGAACTATATAGGACACTTAATATTCATATGATATACTCACACTTTGGTCTCAAATTTACCTAAGGAATATAGGTTTTAACAAAATTTGGCAATAATTGAAAAATACATTTTTGTACAACCATAAGCGAAGTGAGTACTTCGTAGGCGTTATACTGTCTGTGAATTTGAAAGTGTTTGAAATCGTTGTAACATTTTTCATATTGCATTTGAGACTTTTCAGGTACTAAGCTCCCAATAGCAGAATCCATTACATCTTTTAACTCCAGAGGAGTGCATGACATTGAACTACCAGTATCAGACATTATCACAAATTGAAAAAATATTTCTAGTAAATGTCAGTACAAAATGCTAAGAAAGTAAATCCGCATATTTTGAATTTTTAATGAATTTTTCCCGCAATGTGTAACTCAATATTTATATTTTTTATGATTGTAGAGAAAATAGTGTTTATATCATGGCCGCAAAATTCGTTAGCAATCCTAGAGATTATCTTGCAAGTGGCCTCGGCCATAATTTTTCTCTCGATTGCTAAAGAATCGTTTCGCGGCCTTGATCTAAAAATAACTATTTTCAAAATCTCAGTTGCTACGTCTATATTATGCATTTTCGTACTGAAACATATGAATTACTGGGATGTATCACATGACCAAAAATCAAATTCTCCGTATGAAATAACAATTATTCGCGAATCAAAGTTTCCAAAAATAAATATTTTACATTTCTGATTGTAATATCTACAATTTCACTGCACTCACAAAAATATCCATTCTTTAGGCTCTAGGTAATATAATTATCGTTCTTAGTGTATTAGCAATTCGAATGTGAGTTCCATTAAATAGTTGTTGGAAACATTTATTCATGATTTCTAAGGTTTGGCGAGTTCTGTCATACTAGATATCCAAATGAAATATTATCTTCATTGTCGAATCTTGACTGTTCATTATGTTCATCATTCATTTTTATTATGGAACACACAACAGTCTATATGAACTTGCATGAAACCAGAAAATAAATATGTACCTACATGATTCTCCCATGATACATAAGCTCCATAACTAACATGCCATTTATTGCTACCTCTCACACTTTATTTTTGGGAAATATTTAATAGAACTCAACAGAATTTTTGATAGTATGTTTTATACTCAACGAAGAACAGTTGGATAAAACTTCAAAACGTTCATTTGAATACAAAGGAAAAGGAAAATATTATAGAATAATTATTATTATAAAACATAAAACTACGCATTTGAGTTTCTTTCTTTCTCTCTTTCAAGAAACAATGAATTCATATTCCATATTTGAACAAAACGTTTGGTAACTTTATAACTTTCCCTATCTACCAAGATTTTGAATGTAGAACAGACATCCCAAAAATTCGGAATGAATATTAAATACCATCATAGTTACGTACAAAAATGTTTACAGGCATTATAAATGTAAGATAAGATGATTAAAACACTTACATACTAAAAAATTGAAAATTGTATTGTAGCTAACTTCTTCCTATCAAATTAAAGAAATCACTAAAACGTGGAAAATTTTATTGCAATATTATACAATGAATTAAGATTAAAACACGAATTAACTCTAACAATATGTTGACCATCATCTCACCAAAGATTGATATCCTCAGAATGAGTTACAAACTGAATACTACAACGATGTGTTTTCTTAATTACTTTGGTTTAAGTATATAGTTCACACAATTAGAAATGAATCGCCACGGTAATCTCTATGATTGGCATGATTTTCCTGAAAATGCGTTTCCACGATTATTGATAATTGTTGGATTATAGATCTAATCATTCAAAACTGCCCTACTATTCTGTATAATATATTTCAGAGTGTCTACTAATTCTTATATGTATTTGATTCATGTTGATTTTGTTTACTATCTGATTCAGATAGTTATGTAAAATTATTGCTAAGCTCTATTAAGTTCTTTGAATATCATTTATATAGTTTATAACTCCTCGAATGATCTTCAAACCATACTTTGAATCTGCGCCTTTTTTGGGATATGTAAATCACAATGTACTTTTTAATAAAACTTGCAGCGTCAATATCTGATTGTTTCCCCTTCGAAACTATTTACAGAAATAGATGAATCAATTAGTGAACTCGCATATTCAGTATTCAAATGGCTCGAAGATTGTGTAATAACTATAATATATGTTAGTCTTTATCTGAAGTGCTCTAAGGATTGACTGTGTTCTCATCGATCGTTGCAGTCTCTTTGTTCATTGCGTTCGAACGTAATGTGAAGATATTTATAATTGATATCTACAATATATATTATATAGTGAATACATATTTCATAGCTCTATTAATATAGAGTGGCCCAACAAAAACTTGACATGTTGTTGACACATTAGGTGATAATAGCGTAAATATTGATAAATGCTTCTACCGGGCGATTTTAGTTTGCAGAGGGATACTTTTTCGTCTTATTTGCATCATCGCCCTCAACTCTAGCGCTGGAAAGATAAACTCCTACAATTTGAGCCGTGAATGGGGGTCGGATCGTACATCATTGAAAAGCCCTTCAAATTCTCTAAGCAGTGCTACACATTTTTTTCTTTAATTTGGATGAACCTTTTTAAAAAAATTGTAGCGTGATTAGACAGCATTCGTGTATGATTCATTGATGTGACTCGTCCATTGAAGCAGGTGGGATAGAGTAAGTTTAGCTTTCCAAGTGACCCGACAGGAAAAATTCTAAAAAAGTGAGATCCGGTGATCGTGGGGTTATTTTATGGAACCTCTCCTCTCAATAAAGGGATCAAAAAAGTGTTGAACGAAACACTGATAACCAGAGAGAGCATAGGGCGAAGGAGCTTCGTCTTGTTGGAATATCAATTGATTCCCAGATATCTTTGGTCATTTTAAATATTGCCAGTCAATGTGAACCATTGTGTCTTCAAGAAGTTCCAAATACATTTGGTCTGTGACATTGCCATCTAAGAACAAAGGGCCTACAATATCTCCACCAAAAATTTCAGCCCAAACTTTTAATTTTCAGGAATATTGAGTATATACTTGATGAATTAAACTAGGACCGAAATCATCTTCTTTCGGTTCTTGTGTTAGACAAATTTCATAGAGGTGAAATTTATAGTTTTAAAAACACGTTGAATACTTGTTCGTGATATACCAGATACAATTGCCAAATTTTTCGTACTCGTAGGGGTAACAGCAACATGGCCCTAAATTGCCATTTCTGTTACCTCATTACTTATTTGGAAACGGATATTGAAATTGTGGTTCAGTTCTGAAGCAATAATATTTATTTCCTAAAACGGTTCATCCAAATTAACAATACTGCATACTACTGTATAAAGAATAAGCAGGACTTATCAATGATGTGCGACTCGCCCCATTTCCTCTCTTCAAATTATAGGGTTTGTTCACCTTCCTGCTCAAGATTTGAAGTGGCGATGGTTCAAATAAGACGAAAAGCAAACTGAACTTAAATCGTCCGGTCCGAGCATTTTTTATATCTAAGCTATTATCACCTAAACCGTTCATGTTAATTTTCCGTTGGCCACTCTGTATATGGTTTCGATTGAAATGAATTGTAATAGACGAGAGGCGCATTTCTTACTTTGTTGATTCGTACATATGAATACAAACTCTGGTTCACCGTAATATTGATGTGTAGTGTTATACGTGTCATCCTCGATCTAAATATACTATGATAATAATATGAATGAAGTTCAGTATTAAAGTGGAAATGTTTCCAAGAAAATAAAAAAAATTGAGAATAAATCAACTAATGCTCGCATTTACACTAGATATCATTTTCAAAAATTATTGTTGTCTAATACAAGACTATTTAACACTTTAAAACTTATTTACTTGGAGTTCAGTTATATAAAAACGTTACATTACAATTTCATTATTCGTGTTTCTGTTCGTTTCGGCGACGTGGGCATTTTCAATTGAAATTGTTGCGATGAGGACGCGTTTTGCTAATACAATTAGTTTTAAGAAATCCCGTTTTAGACATAATAAGTCTTCTGATGATGGTCGTGAAACCGAAACGTGCTGCGTAAAGACGAAAAAAGTGTTTCAAAGCCCATTATATACATTATACATTGTTATCAAGTTATCATTATCATTTGCCGTTAGAATATAATCCTTATTTTTTTATTTGTTTCACATCACATGAATAGTTTATTTTCAATATTAAGACATAAACCGCGTTATATTTATAATGTTTGCCATTGATATAGGTATATTCAAAATGTTTATTCTGTTTTCAATCCTTATCTCTTATTATTATTACTGGCTATGTCTTATAAATTTTTTGTATGAGTATTCGACGTTGAAATAATTCTTTACTTTATAACTAAATACATACTTGTGTAGTTTTTTCATTCCTAACTCATGAAAAGAATCTTTTTGTCATCACTAACTCATGAGAAGAGATAGCTGTGTGAAGATTTTAAAATACAATCTGGAGTGCATTGCCCCCTACTGTGTTAATTTGATAAGTCGATTTGAAAATTTTGTTCAGCCTATTTAAAAATGACCCCTATTCAAAAATGACCATTTTAGCGTTTCGCCCAGCTGACTCATACCTTTTCTAATAAGTTCCGGTTTATAGAGTGAAATCGAAAAGGCTCTATAATTAAAAAAAATTCCCTTGAGATGTGTTGAAATTAGCTTATCAAGTTCGAAATTGCTATTAATGTTCATTAAATAAGCTCAGTGATAGTTAACCGAGTGAATGTCAGTTTTACTGCTATAATAGAATATTGGAATATCTATACCACAAAGTAATAGATTTAATATTTGAACGCATCAACCTATACGTCAGCAGAGACAAAAAAGTAATACTCGTGATGTTATAATAAAATAAACCACTTTCACTCCGCTTTTTATAACGTATATCATAGAAACAATTGTGACTATAGTTCCGACACTAGCGTGTCATCTTCAAACGGTGATACCAATGTATAAAAATATGAATATTCTTGGCTATTTATGGTACAATATAAGACATAGGTAACAAGTGGGGTTCCGGTTGGGGAAATATATAGAATAGTATAATTGAAATTGGATAATGAGGTACAGTTAATATTGTGATAAAGAAATTTTTATGTGAAGGTATAATAGGAAGGCACAAGAGGATTATGAGAAATTTATCCTTATCAAGACATCAAACAGAATGCTGTAGTACACATCTAATTGATCGTTTAAAATGTTATTGTCATTATTTTTAATACCTTTGAAATTTTCTATTGATTCTAGTGTGTTTAACCTCTATTCCTGTTATGTAAAATTTCAACTTCTTCTAAATTTGGAAAAGTGTGCCCTGTTTAAAAATATGGTAAGACAAAGATCAATATGTTTTATTAAGTTTAAAAGATCTAAAATGTTCCTTATATCTAATTTAGAAAAAAAATTTCACATAACCAGTGTAGAGGTTTCAAATTAAACACACTAGAACCAATAGAAATTTTCAAAGGTATTCAAAATAATGACAATAAAATTTTAACTATCTACTAGATCAGCTGTTTAATATCTTGATAACGTAAAATTTCCCTTAATCTTCTTGTACCTTCCTAGATTATTCATATTTGCATACATTAGTATCGTTTTAAGATGACACGTTATGTCGAAACGATTTGTTTCTATGATATATGTGATAAAAAACAAAGTAAAAGAGTTTTATTTTATTATATCAATATGATAAATTATCACAAAGTAATGGCTTCCACCGTTAAATTTTTAATACTTGTGAGCTTATCTTACCAGTCCTATGTATCATGAAATCCATCAAGTGATATATCACTTGGATATTCTCTCCGTCCAGCTAATTATTTTAATCGCTAAATTGATATATTTATATTTTCGTTATTATTAGATTCAAATCTGAAAAACATGACGTGATTTGAATTAACATTATTCTGGGAATTCATGTCATTTGCTTCAGAAACAGAACTTATCTTGTTTTCTCTCAAAGGTGCGGTGAAAGGAATGAATTAACTTGTTTGTGAATTAACTCAACAGCATTCATTTGAATATGAAATCCTATTTATTAATAGCGTTAGTGACCAGTTCGATAGAGAAAAGTACAGAGGGTGGTGGTTGAGGTATCGTTCGAAAGGGACAGGCAACTGTCAACACATTACGATGCATGGTGAATGGGAGACTGCCAGGTCACCGTAACTGTCACTGGGGCAGTTAATAGGCCATGATGGAATATTTTTTAGATATTCCTATTATCTTATAGAGTTAACTTTTCATCAATGTTTGTAAGAATCCTAAATTCACTTAAAGCAATGTCTATGTTCACCTGAAGCTGTAAATAAAAGGACTTTTGATGACGGATTCGATTGCCGGGAATTTTCCCTCTATTTAGAGGACCGCGAAAAACATCAGTGCAATTTCAATACTTGTTTACATACCAAGGTAGGAGAGTACCACCTCTTCTCCTTCCGCGAATTTGTTCAAAATCCAAGGGAGGAAATGCTCTAGAGGAATGTATACAATATTTTACCTTGCTAAGACTAGTTATCCTAACAGCAAAAGTTGAATTTTTCAGATAAACACAATGTTATATTGGCAAGCTGTTCACTTATGTGATTGTCAAGTGCGAAAGTCCTATCTGATATCTGAACATTAAACACTTATTTTGATGCTATAAAATTCGTCCTAACTCGTAAATGTCAGGCTTATCCTAAATCAAATTGTCCTATTTGCTATTTGCTAATATACATTGTTCTAGCTTGGCAGATTGTACATATCTTCTTAGCACAACTCATAAAACCTTGAAGCTAAATGTTCTAAATGCTTCAGATAGGACAAACTTGTTTAGCATGACAGTTCTTTTTCATATCAAAGAGTTTCCCGCCTAGTTGTCAAATATAACCTTAAATATTTTAATTTGTATTCTGTCAGTTTGTGGCTGATTTCCTGAAATTATGGAAAATAAAATCACAGAAGTAAGATTAATATCTAAGACAATTCGTGTTTGTTTAGTAGCGTACCTGTTAATTAGAGAAACAATAATAATAGTGCAAGACAGATCTTCTATTTTCTATTGTTTGCCATTATATGCTAGTATTTTTTTTACTAGATGACATATTCATACAATATTAATTCGAAGAAAGTAGCTCTCGAAAATATTGAATTAAAATTTTCGAACTCGAGCATACTTTTATGTCGGCTGATTCCTTCCACCATCAGGTGGAATTATCACTGAAAAGAAAAAAAAAGTATACGACCTTACAGATTTCAAAGATACATTTCAGTGTGCTAATTTCGGCAAAGTAACAGTAATAGACATGGAATTGCAAATTTTTGTTCCTTTACAAATTATACTTATAAAATAAACTTCAAAATCTCCCCGAGCTTATCTATTTAAAATATGTTGTTCAAATTAACTTTCGAAGAGGTTGGAAATATTTTGCTTTATAAACAGATTTTTTAAATGACGCAGTTGTAAACTATATTTTCCTTGCCAAGCTTACAAAATGTCAGTTAACAAGTCCCAATCAAAAGCCTTCTTTTAAGGTGTTACTTGAGCGAAAACAAAATTTAGTTCGGAAATTAGAGTCTTATATACCGAATAACAGACTCGTGTTCGTGTCTTCCTGCTTCTGAAAATTCATCAAAGTGAATTTGTATTTGATAACAATAGTATGTTCCTGTTAGCTTTGTTTGTTAATTTGTTCAAGATACTCAGCACATTTTGCCTTTAGATAATTCCACTTGTGTACAAGGACAAGTTGTCCTATCTACAAAATCTCTTTGCGAGAATGAAGAATGCATTATTGCTGTTTTGCAATATTAAGGATACGTATTTCTACTTTTCGAAAAATAAACCCAAGTTTTACTTTATTTCATGCCTTTATTTGGAAACTGCTACCAAAAATAACAAAATATTAAATATCTCCAAATATTTGTTTTCCACTTGGGACATATTGTCTTAGGAGGGCAGTATTTCCTACTACCTTCTATGCCCATTTTCCAGAAATCTTTGTTTTCTTTTTCTGTTAAAATATGAAAGTTATTATACATCACAGAGACAGGCGTTGCCAAGTCGTTGCTTACAATATAGTGATTGAGGTATTCCAACGGATTTTTTGAATTTCAATCATAAAAATTATCAATGAAAAATCGAACATGGAGCTGAGGATATTATTCCTCAAGAAATTATAGAATCTGCCAAGTTGGTATCGCTAAATCTTCTCCAATTAAATCTCGTGAAAGATTCATGAAGGAACACGAGCTTTTTAAAAAATGGTTGGAGGAAAATCAAAAACTAACAACTTGTTAGAGATGTTACCTCCTTAGGGGAAGTAAAGTGCTGTTCTCCCATAATTCAGGTGTCGTAAACGTCAATTTCTGAGGGGTACTAGGAAAAATTATTTACCTCGTTGATCGATAATGACGTCTACTCTTTTGCAGGGAAAATATTTCTATAAGCTTGAGCTCCATGATATTGCTAATGGGGTCTAGAAAATCCTTGGATTATGAAATTAGATGCTGCTGAATGAGCACATCCTTAGAAATTCTTAGGAATAATGGGAAGAATTTATAACGGTTTTATAAACATTTCATATCATTATTATACAGCTCCATGTATAAAACAATTCTAAATTCTGTACATACAATTTTAAGAGTACGACTCTAAAACCAAATAATCACAATTTTAGGAATTGGAAAGAGCCACGGTCAGAATAGTGCAAGTAAAATTGTGTAATTGTAAATTTTTGCAATTCCAAATATAATTTGAATATACCTATCTCTGATAGGCAAATTTGTTGACATGTATATACCTAATATAGCTTTTTTCTATTCCGACGATGCGCGAATTCTAGTGAATTTTAGGTTTCAGTTGGTGTTGACGTTATAACCTTTTGCAAATTAATAAAGTACTCGTAATATGCTTGAGCTAAACATTTAACAAATCTCAACAAATAAGATATTTTGAGAAAAACAATCTTATTATAGAAAAATTTGCGTAGGTTTTTATGATCGCTGATTACGATTTTGATTCTGCAAAGTAAAAACGCAAGATAACTGACGGAAATGGAGGAGAACAGCCCATCAACCTAATGTTAAGATTCTTAGTTCACATACTATTTAGTGCAATTTCGGAAAATTTTATTAAAATTTGACTCTTAACAATTAATTTTTTTGAGAAAAACTGAATTTTTCTCCATTTATCAGGTTATATAAATTTGCATGGTGTTCATTTCATCAATTTATATGATTCAGCATCGAAATTAGTAGTGATAATTGAAAGTTTCAATTATCGATCTTTTTCCTTCCTATTTATCCTGTTTTTTAAATATTTACTTAGCCTCTTCCAGCTTCACTATAATAAATATAGAGGTGCATAGAATTATTACGAACATACATTTTGCAAATATCCAAGTTTATTAGCTTCACTAGCTTTTTTTTCATTAACTATCTATCTCATTTCATAAGGTATTTTTCATTTCAAATTAGACATTATTCATTCAATTTTTATGCACATTCTCAAGGCTGTCATACAACCGAATTATAAAGAATGGCATAAAGTATGGTATAACATACGTAGATACATAGATTTGTTCGTAATTCTGAGTAGATATTTAATTATTAACTTTGATTGATGTTATCTTAGAGCTGAAGGATTTGCTCTTATTTTGACATTAGAATTGATAGGGTTGTATTAAGGGTTCAGTACAGGTTATTTCCAATATTTAAAAACAAAACATTCTTAGTAAATTTCACGTAAAATCAAAATATCTAAAAGTAAAGAACATCTATGGGTTGCCAGATGTTTTCAATATTAAATGTAGCTTGAGAAAGTTAAGGAATTTCTAAAATAAATTTAAGACAATTTACACTCGCTTCAAGCAGGGTGATATGATACCATAACTAATAGGGTCAAGAGAGTTGCAATAAGTCCACAAAAGTTTGGTAATAAAGGATATAATGAACCTGTCAAGAAGAATAACCAATATAGAACGAGAAACTAATGGGAAGTTCTATCATAAATCGTAATGTGAACCATCTGGAGGTGTTTTATGTACATTCAAATCAGTTAGTGATATTTAGAAAAGGACATATAGATTTAGAAATCCTCACCGAAAGCATTCTGACTAGAGATCTTAATCTTACTGCTTATTGGTTGAACAATTCAGGGATCCTTTTATGAATTGTAGATTGGTTCTTGAGAAAAAGGACGCATTACAAATATTAGAGATAATGCCTAAAACCTTCAGTTATATTTGAGGTTAGATGGCGCAACTGAAATATAAACGTATTTTGGCCTGAATGTCACTTTGTTTTGCATACAACAGTACCACAGTCGTTGCAAAAGTTAACAAACTTGGAGCAGGAATCGTGAAACCATTTGGAGCAATGTAGGCAATTAACCCAATCGTCAGATTTTGTGGTTTGAGAATACGTTTCGTCACAACCAGTGCATGCTCCGTCAGCGTCGTCCATATCATCTGAAGAGTCATTCAAAGTCGGTGCTTCTATATCTTCGTCTGACGATGAGTCATTTTTGGTAGCTTTCTTAGTTTTCTTTTTGGTCACTTTCGATTTCTTAAAAACAGGTTTTATTTTACTGGTGTTTTTTCCTTCCTGTGATGTTTTGGCCGCTTTTTTCTTCTTCTCGTCAATTGTTGTTTCTAGATTTAAAATTTCTGCCAGATGCTTGCTGCTTCGTCGAACTGAATTAACGTCAGCAGAAACAACTGGAATAGGTGAGAGTATATCCAGTTTTTTTCCAGGGATATATTTCACAGGAGTATAATAAAGATTCTTGACCCAGGTATGAATTATATATAAATTCTCAGGAATATTATGCTTTATATTTTCTTGTCTTTACGTACGTCTCGGTCTCACGACCATCATCAGAAGACTCATTATGTCTAAAATTGGATTACTTAAAACTAACTAACTAACATTTTCGATTATTGTGTTTTGTTCGTTTCGGCGACGTGGCATTTTAATTGAGATTGGTGCGATAAAGACGCTTGGTAAAACAATTAGTTTTAAGTAATCCAATTTTAGACATAACAAGTCTTCTGATGATGGTCGTGAGACCGAAACGTCCCTAAAGACAAGAAAATATAAAGCATAAGTGTTG
Organism: Endomychus coccineus; assembly: GCA_958510875.1. Classification (NCBI taxonomy): domain Eukaryota; kingdom Metazoa; phylum Arthropoda; class Insecta; order Coleoptera; family Endomychidae; genus Endomychus; species Endomychus coccineus. Next base: position 108,832,975 of record OY294069.1, read on the forward strand.
ATGTGACCTATTCCCGAGAATTAATATATAATTTCACAGGAGTATTTGCAATAGTTTTTGCAGATGGTTTATTTCGTTTTTCTGGTACAGTTTCACCTACAGTCTGCCAACTGCTGCAAGATTGTTGATTATCATCAGCTACAGCTATGGGAATACTATGAGAACTACCATTAGGATTTTGTTTATTTTTAACAGCATCAGGGATATCAACTATGTTACTATTTTCAGTCAAATAGGCGTCATCTGGGATAGCAGAAAGGTTAAATGGCACAATTCTTGAAGCCTTAAATGCTGAAATTCCATTGTTTACAGTTGCTGACTTGTTCCAACCGTCAGCAAGTAACTTTCCAAACTGTGATCTGGTGAGCTTTCGTCCTGGGTTATTTTTAATGTGTAAATTGCAAGCTGAGTAGTAGTTTAATTTCATCGACCTGAAAAAACATCTATCTAGAGGTTGTAGAAATTGTGTCGTATGACTATTGACTTGGCAAGCAAAATAATATGATATTGTGTTCAACACAGTATTCTATAGCATCTCCACGTTACTGCAGTGTGAAGCATGACCATCAAGCAATAACAAAACTGTCCCTGCCCGCCGGCTTTCTGCAACCAATTTGATCTTTGAGCCATTGAAAAACTATTTGACTGTTGTCATGGGCCGACTTTTCGGACAAGTGGACTAGGGATCCCCGGAGCATCCTATCCTCAAACTCCTGTTTTTTTATTTTTTCCTTCCATTACGCAGGTAGGGGGAATGAAAACGCCTTCCGCGTTACAACAAGCTATGACCGTGATGGTTTCTCCCTTTTCACCGGAGCTGATACTTGAGATGTTCTTAGATTCTTTCAATGACAATGACATGCCCCGGCCTATTATTCAGCTGTAGACCAGTCTCATCTATATTAAAAATATGTCCAGGATTGGCCATAAAATCGTTTTCGTTTCGTTTAGAGTATTTTCTAGCAGCTGAAAATAAACCTCAACGTCTTTTTTGTTCATACCCAAGGATCGATTAATGGAGAACCTTTCTGCTTTTATCACTGAGTCTTGGGTTTCTCTGCAGAAATAACTGAGGTCATGGAAAACCAGCCACTCTCGAATCCTTATTAAAACGATGTTTAATGTCCAATTGTTCGGCCAATTTAGAAGCCATACTTCGCACGTCGGTTCGAGTAGGAGAAAATCCGTTTTTAGAATATGTTTGACCAACTTTTCTTCACCAACTTCGCCTAATGTAGAGGAGGGTGGTTCAAGAGGGCCTTTCTTCAAATTTTTTCTTGGTTTTCTTCTTCGTAGAGTTGTTGCCAGTACCCCAAAATTTCGAGCAGCCTCATTAACTCCCATTTTATCATTAACGGCTTGAATGGCTTCGTTTAACTGTTCTTCAGTCAAATTAACCCTGGAATAACTTCCAGTGCACTTGTATTTGGTAGGCATACTGACAAGAAAAAGAAATATTGATGAGCCATCTCACCTCAAAAATATGTGAACCATCTATCCTCACCGTGAGAGGAGAGATGGCGCACTTCACAACCAGTACACGTTCTGAAATATGCACTATTCCAAGGTTATACAACAAAACTTGAATGTTTGTACTTACCTGAGACGATAAGTTGACTAAAATTATTGTTAAATTTAAAATTCGCTAGCACAAAGAAGGAATTAGGGAAAATATTTTCGTCCCAGCCGAATCACAATATAAATGATATTTAAATAGGCTTTTAACCAGTAAACACAGATGGTGCGGCGAATTTTTAATGTGAACTTAGGTATCATGGCGTCTTCACTCATCTGTAGCACTAGCGGTTGCGCAGTAAAAGCATTGCGCCATCTCACCTTCTGCGCCATCTATCCTCGAACTACCTTAAGCTTTACTGTACCATTTATATTTAATTTCAATTCTTGGAAATTAATGAAACTATAGTTTCCCTAACACTGTAGCTTCTTTAAACAAATATTATAAATATACGTTACGATGTCAGCGTATTATTTATTGAATTAGTGAAAGCTGAACTTTTAGTAGTTATTGATTTAAGCTTAGAATGAATTTTCATCACGCATTGGCTGATTCTATTCTTGAAATTTATTATGATTATGATATATTTTTGGTTTGTAGATATGTAGTACATTAACATAAGATCAGAGTCTTTCGCAATGAGAACAGCGGGAAAATATCTAAGTTTTAAGGATAAACCCAGCATCCACGTTCGTCTTTTTGCAATTGACCTGACAGTTTACATAGCGTTCGTAATATGATAGTTTTACTTTCATATTGAACATAATGTACTTCATATTGCCAATGCTCTTATAAAACCGGAATGTAATGACATGTTCATTTGAATATTATTTATGATTCATTTAATAAATGACTATAGATCCTTGCGACAGTGGCGTAGCTAGCATGAGTGTCTCCTCAAGCGAGTGACATACGGTACGGGTCGCAACACCGCACCCTCCTAGCTACACTGCTGTCTTATGAGTATTATGAATGTCTTGTTAGAACGGAACTTTTTGTAAATGACGTTCTTACCTTTGCGTAGTCGATGGGGACACTGCTCTCGGGTCCAGTAAAAATCCCTTCACTGAAAAAATATGGAAATGAGCAAATAAGTTTGAAACGTTTTCAAAGTAAAACATATTCTTAATTCGGGTGCGTAAGTCAATAATATTTGCCAATGACAATGATGATGAACAAAATTAAAAGATATTTTTGTTAATATTTTCCTTCAGAGTAGATGTATAGAAAAAAGTCAGCAATAATTCCTCATATACATTTCTGAATAATTCCAGATTAGATCATTCAATCAATCAGCTTGCGTTATAAACAAATTAACCTAACATACCTGTTTTCGGATGAAACTCTTTGAACAAGTTTCCTGTTGTTTCCCTGACGTATTTTATATTTTGGATGTACTAGTGAAAAAATGTCGGATTCAAAAAGAATGATTTCAAGCAAAACCTAGCAACAAATACGCACTAAAAATTAAATAGATTAGATAAAATATTGCATTTCATGTAGAAATTGCTTTTAGGGGGCTTCCGAAGACAGAGGGTTAAAAATTGAATAGAATCAGTCATTACGTGATGAAAATACATTCAAAACTTGAATAAAAAAATATTAAAAGTTTGATTTTCCCTATTATAGTTCAGTTCAGTCAGAGATTTCATATATCAAGTTGAAAATTAATAAAAAAATTTAGCTACAAATTAGCCACAAAAGTAGAAAAATGTTCGCTTGGAATAGAAGAAAGTATATTTTGTTTGAAATTATTAATAATTAAAAAAATTAGAAATAAATTTGAAATAACATAGCATCAAACGAGCAATGAAAATAGATGAAATATACCTCTTAATATTATGTTAAAAGTTAATAATAAGTAAAAAAATTTTAGAATTCACCCGGTTCATTCGTCCCATGATATGGTTCCATACTTTACGCTCAAATTCATTCTTGTTGAATAGTAGCCTTTGTAGTAGCGATCGTTAAATGCGTGTAAGATTGGGGACCGCAATGTCCAAACCGTAATGTCCAAGCCGTAATGTCCAAGGAATAATGTCCACCAGAAATAATGTCCACCAGTATTTTATGTCCAATAAATATGATATCCAATAACATATTGTTTTGTTACATATTTATGTAATTTCCAAGGGTACGTAGATATTTCAAAATTGAACCCCCGTCGAGATGTTCTTGATACGTATTGACAATGTTATAGATGCGGTCTTCATTTTGCATTGAGGCCTTGTTTTTCTTCTTTCGTATGGGCTGCCCCAGGTTCAGCTGTTGCAACATGGTCTCTGTGTCGCCTTGCTCCTTCTGGACCTCCTTGAAGAAGGCGAATAGACCAGGGTGGCTTCGTCCTACGACCTTCTGGAACCTGTTGTGCCACCCTTCCGACAGGTTGTTGGTTCGCTGAAACCGTTGTAGAACAGCGTTGTACTGGTTCCACAACTTTGGATGGTAGCGGGGTGGCTTGGCACGTCTTCTTCCTCGGGCTTTAACACCGCGAACGTAGTTTGCCACCTTTTTCGTCCTTTTTTGTGTACAAATAGTTGTCAATGTTCAGGAACAGACCTCCCTTTCTTGTTGGAATGACCTCAACTGTATTGTATTCCGAATTCTCAGACATTTTTGCAGATAATTTTGACGCGACTGAATAACAGGAGGTAACCAAGGAAATAACCAAATGAATGACAGGTCGTGAACAAGGAACTCGTCAATTTAAATTTGAAATAAAATGGAAAATGGAATCAATTTTATTAATAATTTGGACATGGAATTAGGTGGACATAAAAATTGGTGGACATTACGGTTTGGACATTGTGGTCTCCTACGTGCGTGTAAATGTCAGAAGATGATTATAGCAGCTGATGACTGGAACGAGTACAGTGGTTCATGAAGTTCATCGAAATCATTATTAGTTCAAGCAATAGACAGAAGTGCGTGAAGAAATTAATACCTGAAAAAAAAATATGAGCGTATAGGAAATTAAATTTAAAGGTGAGTTTCTGTTTCATGCAACTCGATCCGAAATGGCGAACATAACTAAAAAATTGGCAAAGTTGCAAAAAGCGGTTTTTCTTAAATAAGTAAAAAACTATAGATCGGATCGGAAAAAGTTGAATGAGAAAGTTGTAGGTATCAAATATCTATCGATTTGCTTCCATGATAATTATCGATATCTTCCATACTTTTTGAGTTATATTGAAAAAACTGAAAAATCGGGGTATCGAGAAGTCATTAACTATTACGTTTCCATACTTGTTATTTGCTGTTCATATAGCCCATGGCAAGCTTAAAAAGTAGCTTTTTTTTAAATTCAATTCATTAATAGTTTTTCGAAAAAAACGTGCTAATAAATTTTCTAGATCTTTCCAGCGGATAGTCCTAGAGTAACGATTTTGGTCTCATTTTTTTCTTGAAAAGTTTTGCTATTATGTTATTGAAGAAATATAGCGATTTTCAAAATTTTAAGGATAAAAAAATGACTTTGAAAAGATTGCATCTTTTTTGTTCCTTTCAGATAGGTAAGTCTTGCAATTTTCATTTTAGGGAAATGTCTTTAATGGAAATCGATTCCTGACATTTTTTTACTAAATATTAAAGAAAAATGTCTACGACTTTCTGTATCAGAGATAATTTTTTCATTTCAAAAAAATCTGTAAGACGCAATAAACATTTTACTAAAGTGTACGTTATGGATGTTAATGTCGAATATCTACATTTTCGATGAAAAAATACTAGGATATGTTTTATTGATTAATAGTATTAGAAATTGAGTAACAAAGTGAAGCGTACGCGGCTGCCGGAGCGTGCGACGGAGTGGGGGGAACTGATTTCGTGCGTTCAAAGTGGCTTGTGCTTGCAAGCTTGCAAAATCTTCTATATCTCGGCTTTTGGATCACGTACAGAAGTCCTTTTGTACTTAATTTTGGGAATATCGTTTTTTGCTTAGGTAATCATATTGACGTTACGCTTGTTGTGCGACACTTGTGAAAACTAATATAAGACTGTTGTATACCGCTACTTTGATTGTAAGGATTTTATAAATATTCTATAATAATTTTGTAAATAAATAAAACTTCAAAGTTATCTTAATATGTTGCATTTATTTAATTTTGTATCATAACAAATTGTTTACTGAAATGATTAAATAATTGTTGAAGAGATCCGCAAGCATGACGTCAGTATGATTCACTAGGCGAAATATTTCAGGTATTACAAGGAAAATACTGTTTTGATGATAAATAATAATTTGAATGACGTAAAAGTAAAACATATTAGAAATATAAAAAAAATATTTCCGAGGTGAAAATATATACGATAGGTACTCGTGTTTATCTCGATTTTTGTACGTGATCCAAAAGTCGAGATATTGAAGATTTTGCAAGCACAAGCCACTTTGAACGCACGAAATCAGTTTCCCTCACTCCGCCGCACGCTCCGGCAGCCGCATACGCTTCACTTTGTTACTCAATTTCTAATATTATCAATCAATAAAACATTTCCTAGTATTTTTTTATTGAAAATGTAGTCATTTTTTTACCCTCAAAATTCGAAAAATCGCTTTATTTATTATTTATTTTCAATGACATTATAGCACAACTCTTCAAGAAGAAAATACGCCCGGAATCGTTAATCTAGGACCGTCCGCTGAGAAGTTCTAGCCAATTTATGAGAGCGCCTTTTATTCGAAAAATCGATATATCTCGAAAAACTATCAATATTTTGAATTAAAAAAAAAATCGCTCATTAAACTTCCTATGGACTATACGTACAGCTAACAACAAGTATGGAAATGTAATAGTTAACGATTTCTCGATACCCCGATTTTTAAAGGTTTTTTCAATATAACTCGAAAAGTATGAAAGATATTCACAATCATCAACGGAGCAAATCGATAGATCTATTCAATACCTACAACTTTCTTATTTAATTTTTTCCGGTCCGAACTATCGTTTTTTACTTATTCAAGAAAAACCGATTTTTGTAACTTTGCCAATTTTTTAGGTTATGTTCGCCATTTCGGATTTGCATGAAACAGAAGCTCACTTTCATATTTAATTTCCTAAACGCTCATATTTTTTTTCCAGGTATCAATTTCTGCAAATTTAACATTAGGCCGTCGTCTATTGCATGGACTATATTTGTTTCTACAAAGTTCTATAATTGAAATTTACTTAACAGCAATCATGGAGGCGACATAATTATTTTATTATGTAAATTCGAGACAAATACGCTATTTTGTTTCACCAAAAAACGACATGAAATATAAATCAATCATTGGTACAATCAAAGATTGGAAAATTACTGCTGAAGAACTTCGTAACTTAAAAGCAGCAGGTGAAATTATTAGAAGGAGTATTACATCTCAATCATGTTTTCCTGAGTAATACACAGCCAGCGATACAATTTTCCAAGAAGTCAATGAATCTAGTCCAGGATCATTACTTTTTTTTTACATGGAATCATAATGACTGATAAAAAAAGGAGGTGATGAAAGCCGTATCTCTCATTATAGAAAATATACGTCTATTGCGGATGCAATTATGAGCACTGTAAGGAACAAACTCTTTTTTATCGCCTCTCCATATTGCGTTCGCTGTACACTTCACTGTAAATTTGTCTTATAAAGTTATTGAAATTAACAACGATTTAGGATTTTCAGCCATTTACGGAGAAGCTCAGTTGTATTAGACCTCAGCTGCATTCCAAGATCTTTATAAAGTATAAAGGAACTGTTTTAAATATGTAATAGATTTTAGCATACTACTTTCCATAATTTGTAGCGTATTTCGATGAATTTTGCATAATTAAAGTTGATGTTTTGAAGTAAACACCCTACAATCAATAGAAATGTTTATATGCTAGGTATAAAGAATAATATCAAACAATCAGTTATAGTTTGACTACATTATTCTTTTCTTGAAAATGTAATACGAGGGCAAGGTGAAAAGTCCCTGACTCCCATCGAAAGCAAGCAAGATCGAAGATGTAAAAAAATGATTTTCGCGTTTTGTAAAAAAATGATTTTCGCGTTTTGGTTGAACATTATTTCTTGCGTGGAAAAAACATTATGCGAACCAAAGCATCGCTTGTTAAACATAATGAGGACTTCATCGATTGGAACGATTCACAATTGGTTAACTGATGTTCGTTGTGGTAGTACGACCACAAAGAACGTCGAACCTTCTGGTCGTTCAATTGGGGGTACAACACCAAAAGTCGTCGATAAAATCCATGGTTTGATATTGGACGATCGGCGAGTTAAAGTGCACGAGATTGCTGAGGCTATGAACATCTCAACCGAACGTATGGAACATTTTGAATATGAGAAAGCTATCTGCCAGATGGATGCCGCATTTGCTGTCTGTTGACAACAAGCGCGACCGTGTGACAACTTCAAAAGAGTGTTTTGCGCGATAAGAAGGACTTTTTGCGCCGTGGATGAAACATGGATCGATCACAATACACAGAAGAACAGTCAAAAACAGTGGACTTGTCCTGGCGAATGGAAGCCGAAAAAAGTCAAAGTGAGTTTAACGGTCAACAAAGTCGTGGCAACAGTTTTCTGGGATGCACACGGTATCGTCCATACCAACTACCTTGAAAAGGGCAAAACGATTATCGGTGTATATTATACAGAGCTATTAAATCGATTCGACGCCGATTTGAAGAGAAAGCGGCCGCATTAGGCTAAGACAAAAGTGCTCTTCCACCAGACAACGCACCGGCGCACAGGTCCGCAGTCAAAATTGCAATTTTACGAATTGGTTCATCATCCACCATATTCTCCAGATTTGGTCCCCTGCGATTTTATCTATTTCCAAACTTGAAGAAATGGCTCGGCGGAAAGAGATTTGGCTCCAACGATGAGGTCATCCCTGAAATCAAAGCCTATTCTGAAGGATTGCCGACATCGTATCATTTAAGAGGAATCGAAAAATTAGAAAAACGTTGGACGAAGTATATCAGGCTACACGGAGATTATGTTGAGAAATAAAATAAGTTGTGACCAAATAAATCGTTTCTTGTTTAATTTTTAAGGAACTTTTCACCTTGCCCTAGTGTTTCCCAGTAATCTACTTACTATAGTTAGTATATCTCCGCATTAAAATTTTCTAAGTATCTTAGTAACTATAATGTAAATAATGTAATAATAATAATACTATTATTAATAATCCTATTTCTCCAAGTACCTTTACATACTTTTGTACAATTTGATTACAGTAAGTTGAAATATATTCAGCATGTTGTACTTAATTATATATAATATAAGCATAGCTTGTGCACAAATATTATTGCTAAATATGCATAAGTGAAAATAAGATAATAAATAGAGAAAAGGAAAAAGAAAAGCATAATATATTCTAACTCATTAAAATGAGTAAATTAGTATCTTTGAATTAATTAGGGTTATAAATAGGGCATAAATGGTTGTAAATTGTTTTTAATGGATATGGATTTATTTTGTTGCTTAGGTGTTTCTGTTTTTTATTTCTTGTATTGATTAAAAGAGGACCTTATAAAAGCGGAGACCTAGATAGGAACTACTTCTTTGCCTTATGCTTTTCTTTGCCATCAGTAATATAATATCTGAATTTACGCTTTCACGTGTGGTATGAGCATGTGATATAGTATTCATACAGAATATTATACTTTTATTTTTATTAAGGCAGTTTGATAGTTGTTTCACATTATGAACGTTTGATAATTTGAAAAGATCTTTAGTAAGAAATATTCTTGGTTTATTGTGAATTATTATTAGAAGTTTATTTAGAATTGTGAAGAGTGGTTCTAGGACGTTATTATATGTTCCCACACGCGACAATACTATATTGGATAATTTACTTGAATCATTAGATCTAAATATTTCCATTCATTTGAAAGTTTTAATTTACATCTACAAGAACAGTCTCCATCCATAATGCAATTTACATCAATGTGTAGAATTATGCCATCATATTGAGGTAAGGTGTTTTTATAACAAATGAATGGTATGCAACTTATTTTATCCATATTCAATGTCAAAAGATTTTGTGTCAAGCAAGAGTTTAGTTTTACTATAGTAATTTCCATATTTTTTTCTGAAGATAATCAGTTTAGTGCTTGTATGGAAATCCCAGTTGAAAAAATTGTATCAGAGATTTGTTTTATTGATTAAATGATATGTCTTTTTATCTTCTGTTATCAAATTAGCTGATAGATTATCAGAACCGCAAGATCTATTTTTTTGAAGAGTCGATGATAATTTTTTCATTTTGTGTTGTAGGTGTTAAAGATGTACTGAGTTTGGGGCTTTTGGATCTATGTTCGTGCCTAATTTGTCTAGTCTGTCCTACACTACTAAAATAGTTATTGCATGCATTCATTACAAATTATATATGTATCATTTTCCTGACACCTGTAATATCTATATGCTGGTTGGTATTTTGAGTATGGTTTGTATTCTCTTTTATTATTTGCCAAACAATCCTGTTACTTTTTTCGCCTCTAGTATAGCGGTTAAAATATTCAGCTTTATCAGTCTTAAATCATTGACTGTATTTCTATAAGTTACAAATGTTAGCCTTATTTCATAATTTTCCGGGGAGTTTAGTGTTTTAGTTTATCCCGCTTTTGGATAGATGTTATAGTACCTCGTTTTATCCAGTTCTTACGAATTCTATTCTTGCAATTATGTGTAAAATGTTTTTTTGTGATACACATTCAGAGTAGATTTTATTTAATTTATGAAGAAAATAGTTTGTTCAGAAGAGTTTGACCCTAGAACATTATTCTAATACTGATTTCCGATTAATGTTTGAATCTCATTGTATCTAGAATATTTGTGTTATTTTATGATTAGATATTGTACCTTATGGGATATTTAGGGTAGACTGAATATTCGAAATTGTGGCATAAATGTCTGTTATGGTTGTTTAATATCGTGGGGTGAGTACTACAACTAGGTATCTACCAAATGGTCGAAATTCGGATAAGTGCACAAAAAGATATTATTTTATTGTACTTACAACATACTACAACTAGATAACTACAGGAGGTAATTTAGAAGTTGTGTTGAACAGTGTCAAAAGTAGATAACTCGATTATAAACAGAAAGTGTCTTACTACAGATAGGTAAGTTTACTTATCTACTTGTTGCATATTTTATGATCGGGAGGAATTACTACAAAAACTAGGTAAGTGCATTATTATTAAGCTGATGTACAAGTTGTATTGCCAGTTTTGTGATCAAAGGGGCGAACCTAAATCCAAATTACCATGTTATCGAAAGATTTTTAATGAAAATTTTAATTTAGCATTTTACAAGCCTAAAAAAGACCAATGCCGTGTTTGTGTTCATTATAGTAATGCTTCATTACAGGAGAAAAACACCTTGAAGGATAAATATAAAGAACATTTGGATTCGAAAGATCAAGCACGGTCGGAGAAAATGAAGGACAAGGAGGAGGCAGAAACATCACAGGGTAAATTTGTGTGTGCTAATTTTGATCTTCAACAAGTTCTTTTAGTACCATCAGACCCCACAAACAATGCACTGTTTTACAAACGCCGCCTCGCAACTTACAATTTCACAATTTATGTTCTTAATAAAAAAGAAGGTTACTGTTATATGTGGGACCAAACTGAAGGTGGAAGAGGAAGTTGCGAGATTGCAAGTTCAATTCACTTATTTCTGAAATCTCTTCCCCCTATAGTGAAAAGAATCACATTTTACATTGACAGATGTGGGGGTCAAAACTTGAATCAGTTTATTGCCACTATGTTTATGATTGCCGTGCAGGAACTGGAAAATATTTCCATGATTGATATGAAGTTTCTTGTTCCAGGTCACACTCAAATGGAGTGTGACTCTATGCACTCGGCTATCGCCAATGAGCTACGGCGGGTAGGCAAAGCGTCGTGGCCAGAAGACTTGAAACAGATAGCGCGAAGTGCTAGAAGAAAAGGAGACAAGCCATACCAGGTGAGGAATCTTTCAAAAGAGGATATACAAGATTACAAGCTCTTCATGAAACAAAACCTCACGAACCCAAAGAAGGATGAAAATTCAGCAGATGTTTACCGGCAAAAAATGTGTTGGATGAGGTTTGAACGATCTAAACCTTTTGAATTGCAATTTAAGCAAAATTTTGGCGTGTCCTTCAGAATTCTCAATTTCAAGAAAAGACATTAGCGCAGCTAAAACTTCGATACACATCCCCAATACCAATCCCAACTTTGAAGTATCGGGATTTGGTTTCCTTGTTTACCATGAATCCTGCAGCACTGGGAAAACAGTATGAACAATTTTACTTGAGCTTACCTCACACTGAACATGCTCCCGAAGAGATAGATGATGATGATGGTGAATGACTCCAGAAACACCCTTCTATAATTAATTTACGTTTGATATTTTATTATTATGGGCTTCTACTATGAATACTTTCTTTTGTTCACACGAAATATAAAGTTTCAATAATCAGATGTGTTTAAAATTGATAAACAGTAATGAGAACCATGAATCTTTACTTTTAGCTATCTAACTTCACCAAACCTTTTTCGCTGTGCTGCAACTAGGTAACTGAGTTTTTTTTTTAATTTTCATTTTTCCATCAATACTGTTTTATTTACTAACTTGATTGTAGTCGGAATTAAAAACAAATTTCTTCAAATATTTAATAGTGTGTAAATTTTCTCAAACAGAAATCATACTAATTCATCACAAGAAAACAAAATGTTGGGAAAATATTAATTTGCGTTTTTCTCGAAATCACTTATTTGCAGTTACCTACTTTTAGTTCTCAACTAAACGATATGATTTCCCTTTATATTTGGATTATCATTTACTGATTTTACAAATATGTGGTTGATGAGAGATTGTGAGGTTGTCGTTTTACGCACTAAGGTAATCCTTTGTAAGATTGTCAGTAGTTAATAAATCGATATTTATATCACCTAGGAGGATTCAATTTTCCCGTCATCGTTGCGATAAATAGTAAGGTGAGTTATGAATAAGTTCTGTTTATTATTTAGGTGAATAGGGTATATTGCTAATAAACCAAAATGTTCATCGTTCTGAAGATAGAAGGTAATTTGCATATGCTCATATCAGAAGGCTTATTATTTAAATATTCCAATTTGGAGAGTTTTTTGTGTAGACAACTGTATCAAAATTTTTTTTGCATTACCAAAATTATAGGTAAGTTGGTATTCATTAGGACCAGAATGATCTGAGTTTAATTACCATATTGCAGTTAGGATAATAAAGCCAAACTCATTGTCTCCAAAAGATAAACGACAAGCTAGAAATGCTGAGATGTATAATTGTTTATCTACTTCGAGTGAATAAATTCGAGTTTATCTGGTTAATTTATAACACTCAGGTTAATCCATCGACCAACACGATCTATATGCTCTGCCCTAGCGTCGAGATACACATTCGTGTCAGATTCAAAGAATTTGTCTCTATTTCAGAAATGATCTCTCATGCCACCGTGAGGAAATCTAAAATCACAAGAATACGATGTAATCTAATCTAATGTGACTCTAGCTTGATAATCACAAACAGACAGAACTTCTCTGTTGTCTTTAGTTATCATCAAACAAACCACCTCAAGGTGACCTCTCTTTGAATTTCTTCCTCCGAAACTTGACTTCATTCAGCAGAACTGATCATCATGGGGAATTCAATGCTACCAACTACGCTTGGCTCATGATCTTGAATAAGACGGATGGCGCAGAACTACACATTGAGGCTTTCGTCATTACTTGTGGTCTGGAGCAGTTAATTAATGAACTAACACCTAACAATTCTCATTATGTCAAACTGCTTGACTTATTCTTCACTGACAACTCGGATCCCTATGAAGAAAAGGTTCGTGCACCATTGGGATATTCTGACCATTCACTCATCTCCACCATTTACTCTACGAACTAATCCAACACCTCCATGCACAGTTTCGCATTACAGCTGACAGGGATGCTCTTCGCATGTTATTCACCGAGTTTTCTTAGAGAAGCGTATGTTTTGAATCGAAAGACATAACCCAATGTCCCAAGAAGATTTACGTACCCCATAGGAAGAAATTAACATTATCTGGTGAAACATGGTACAGTGAAGTCTGTTCTAGGATCGCCGCCTCAAAACAAAAAGCATATTGCCATTGGCGCGGGAATCAATGCTGTCGTTCACTTTAATCTTTTGCCAAGGCAATTGCAAGAAATTTCCCTTCCAGCCCATGCCCTCCCCACCAAATATGATGGCATACTGGCTACTACACCATAAGAAAAACCTTTTTGATGAAATGCTTGCAGCGAATTCAATCCACAGAAGGGGGCTCTCGTCATTACACAATTAGTCGCATTCTGCTTGATATCAATACCAAAACAGCTATGGGACCAGGCGGAATTCTTTCTTCCTATTGTTTTCTAGGAATATGACTCTCCAGACTAATACCAGTTTTTGCATATCAAATACCTAGAGAACTCCAACATTTTGAATGACCAGCAACATGGCTTTTGTCAGTAGAGATCAACAGAATGCCTGCTTGCCTATGTAACAGTTATATGGTAGACATTTATTGAATAAATAATGTGATGAATCTCTGGCTGTAGTGATGGATTTCTTCAAAGCATTTGACGCAAGTCTGGCATCAAAGTCTTCTTGGAAAACTTCCTTCACATCGTTTGCAGTCTCAACTTTGTTGTTTGCTATCGAGTATACAATGGCTATTAATGTTGATATTTCACAGGAATCTGTGGAACTTTGTTTTTGCTCCATATTGACGATCTGATCATGTGAGCTCCAGTGCAAAAACCGCTTCACAAAAACCAAGTTTTATATTCCGTGCCAAGAGATAATGTACATCTCATAATCTACAAAGCTCAGTTCACATGTTCGGAGCTCAGCTCCCAAAACCTACGCTGAAGATCTTAGATTCTATTCAGAAGAAAAATATTTGCATGATTACACTTGCGAATTCATTGGGCTCTCTAGAACATCGTAGATATGTGAGCGATCTATCTATTATCTATAGATATGTCCATGGTCAGTATTCATCAGAAACCTCGTCATTGCATCCCGAGAGATTACAGGTAGGGAAACTCGGCGAGCTCAAACTAGTTACTCGTTCAAACACGAAACCTGCCGAATTTCTTCCTACCAGACTTAATTTTTTTATCGAATAGCGAAGTTGTGGAATTCTTTGCCTAGTGAGGTCTCTCCTTATGCCTACAACCTTCAAACTCTGAAGAAAATGTCCTATGTCCTTCTCCTCTCCCAAATATTTTACCACTGGCTCACACGTCATTCTTCGATAGGTATAGATATCAACTTCGAAGTTGAACTTCCCAAAAGCAGGACGTGTAAAAGTATTGACTTCAGCATCAAGAATATTGAAAAGAATAACTGCATTTAAAAGTGAACGACCTACAGAACATGGCGGTTTGATGGAGTGACATAGTTAACGAGTTGTTGTCTAATATATAAATAATTATGAACCATATTGCGATGAGTTAACTCATCTCTAAAATACACAGAAGTCGATAGTAAGCCCGGTACAAAACCATAAAATGATATTTCCAAATTCATTTTCAACCAAAGTAGTTCCGCAATATTTTGAGTGACTTATCATACCTACTCAGATTATAAATGAAACGAAAACACATAATCTGAACTATTTACACTCTAGATTTCCTAACCACATGTAAACAAGGGAAGTACATTACATTACAATGTGCTCAGAGATATAAAATAATGTATCGATAGCTGTAAGACAAGAATACATTGTTTACTTATAGGCTTGTTTCTAACTCATCGATAGCTATAAAAGAAACAAAAGATTTTACTTTCAACTATACTTCTTATGGGGAAAGTTAACAGCATTCGTTCCTTAACGATTAAATGAATTAATCTCAAAAGCAAAACATTCAATTCCTATTCGACTAAGTAAATGGAATAAACTAGTAATAAATCAAGTGGTCAGTATCCATTCGTTTTACATGAATGTATTACATTATCATTCTCAGCATTGAATCGTAATGACTAATCGTTTGTACTGGAAATTGAGTCTGACTGATGACATAAATATTTCATAAGTCACTTCTGTATATTTTACGATGGTATACATCATTGGGTGAGTGAACTGTACTTACTTTACCGGAGATTATTGTCAATAATGATGACTTCAGAATATAATACGAGAGTCCGTCTGGACAAACAGAACAGATTACATTATCCTTCGGTTGCAGTTAAAACTATAATATCATAAGAATATAGCGCCTCTATGGTTTATTAACATACGTAAAACGACAAACTTCCAACATTAATAGGAATGAAACTAATGCCTCAATATATTGAATTTGGTCAAAAAGTATTATGGAATAATAGACTTTATGAGGGTGAGTAATAATTGTTTTTAGTTTTCTACGATAAAGTGGGATGTGAGCTTTATTAATGCATGCATGCGAAATTTGCACAACGAGTGCATATAACGGCTTGGTCAATCGCACGATTCATTGGATAAACCAAAATATTGGAACTAATAATTATTGAGATAGCGGTTTTTGAAATTGGGTGGAAATACTTCGTTTCCTTGGTACCCACAATACTGCTCTTTTCATTGATTGAAAATCAGTGAGATAATAAAACGTCAGTGGTAATAAACTCCTTATGACCAGCAAAATAAATTTAGGTAGGGAGACAGGAAATTGGGTACGA
Organism: Endomychus coccineus; assembly: GCA_958510875.1. NCBI lineage: Eukaryota > Metazoa > Arthropoda > Insecta > Coleoptera > Endomychidae > Endomychus > Endomychus coccineus. Next base: position 108,849,180 of record OY294069.1, read on the forward strand.
AGGTGAGACTGGAAATATCGACCGAACACTGGAACATGTTTCACTCCGAGATGAGGAAAATATCTATCAGTTATGGTTACCCTCAAAGTTTGGTAATCTGGTGAATTCGAATGATTATTAAATAATTAGGATCCTTATACTGAATTTCTATACACCGCAGCGAAGTAAACAAACCAATGAAGTAGCATTTGAGTTGCCACCAAACTAATATTTATTTCATGTAAAATTATTCACACGAAATCCTCTGATCCAGAGTTCGATTGAACGATTCAATGAAGACGTGGAACTTTTCCTCCGTATTTGAATGAATGAATATGAAAGAGGTCTCCACCGGTGAAGTAAGAGCATCTTTTGTGGGGTTACATAGTTCCGGGGGGGGGAAGAGGAGATAAATGGATGAAAATAAAAAAAAACTCCACCGATGTAGTAAGAGCATCTTTTGTGGGGTCACATAGTTCCGATAAGAAGAGGAGGTGGATGAATGAAAATAAAAAAGGTCTTCACCGGTGTGATAGGGGCATCTTTTGTGGGGTTACATAGTTCCGGGAGGAGGAGGGAGTTAATACATTAGAGTTGAATTCTAAAGTATTAAAATATTTCAAAACATTACGCAGATTGAAAATTTCGGAGAGGTTTCTTCCCTAAAACCCCTTTAGTACACCACTGAGTCTCCTTATGAAAGCTCCACGGTTGTGATCCAATAGTAGGTTTATCTACTTCTAATATCCCATTAGAACATATTGTGAACATTACGACGATCTAGAGATTAGCAATTTGGAGAACCAAAACAATCCTAGTCAAGATATTTCAGATTCACCGTTTACAAGTATTTAATCAGTTCAACAAAACTGTTAAATTGCGGTTAGTAATTTGCAGCGAACGATACATGCTTCATGAAGAGATTCCGCTGGAGCTTTTACACTCGAATTTGGCATGGGCTATGAAAATGTTGAAACATATTATGCACTATGCATTTAATGATTATATCTACTTTCGTGAGATAAAAACTTTTTATGTTCCGATATGAAAATTAACGAACACACTTAAATCCTCGTCAGGGACAATATTTCCTACCTGAACTTCGTTAGGCTCACACATCCATTCGCTTCAGCTTATAAAACATACCCATACCCTTCAACCGCGAGCTGGCCGGTTGTAACACATTTTATTCACAATAATACACATATAAAAAATTGACGAATTTGGTACCAAAAACGGATAAATCTATTTTATAAAATAGAATAAATATCTACTATGAATAAAGAACAGTTCATGGCAAAAAATTTTGTACAGACTATTTGTAAAAAATATAATTACCTTATTATATATTGAATAAGATTAAGATCTAAACGCTCAATTCATTCATTTGGATATAATTTAGTTTCCAATATCACCCTGAGCCTGTTTTCACTTAGTATTATTACATATTTAAAGAACTTATCAACTGCGATGCAGCCATTATCAAAGACTTATGTAACTCAGTTTATATAAGACTTTGAGAATAGCTGCATCGCAGTTGAAAAGTACGTTGGATAAGTTACACGTGTGGAAAAATGGCGACAGTGTAAACTGTCACCATTATGCATGTAACATTCCACAGTGATACCTCATACATTATTGTTCATTTGGACATTGATTGAATTTTGCATTCTTAAAGTTTTGACCATTAAGAATTTCCTTTCGCAGCGGACTTTCTCTTGTATATTGTGCAACAATTAATTCTTATATACTTATATCAGCAAAATTTTGAAGTCAGCATTTGAAACAAATGTTCATATTTTATTTTTGATTATCTTTGACAAGCAAAACGCAACTGGAACGTTCATGTGAATTATGAAAGGCTGCAGAAAATACTTTGCACAATACTCAAAGGTCCCATCCATGTGAAACAGATCTTGTTGACTCATAATTTGCAAATTGCTACTGAACGAAAAGAAAACCATTTCTGTATTAGTAATGTTATTGACTGTTATTTGCCGAAGTCTATTGAATTTAAACATTATTGAACTTCTGTAGGGCTCATGGGTAGCTCAGGAAGCTGCTTTCGTGTTTGTTTCTCCCTTCCTCATTAAATGGTTTCTCCAACATCTGTGGTTGGAGGCATCCTTCTCGATGTATAATATTGGAAAGTCTTTCATAAGTGAATTCTTCTACTTTTCTCTCCACTTAGTTGGTCGGTCATGTTTTGTCTTTTTCGGCCTCCGACTCATGATGATGGTCACCAACTTGCCTCATCGCCAAGAGTAAACAGATTGAGTCAAGTAGCCCGGTGTATGGCCATTTAATAAGTATGATAAATAATCTACGCAGATGTGAATATCCTGAAATGAAATGGCGTGATTTATAGGCGCAGTACCCCTAACTAATGACATAGACCAGTATTATGGGCAAAACCATTATTTATAAAAATAAATACCATAATCATATAAAGTGCTATTACTGCTATTTCTATATCTAATCTCAGAATAACTGTTAAGATAGCAGTTGCAATTTGATTTGACGAAATATGCTACAGTCACGGAGTTGTTTTTAGGAAACAACAATTGATAAATAACAACAGATCGCTGGATAGCAGCCTATCTCTAATTCTAACTAATTAACAATTCAACCTGTGCAATGCAATAACCTCCTTCCCTATTTCACAACACAAGTTTTTCTTCTTATCCTATTGATAATACGAAGCACCTAACTCTCTCATACTCTCACATTAATCCTATTCACCGTTCGATCTGACTCGACTTTTTATTGCAGCATCAACGTATATCTTCTGTTGTTTTAACGTTTCGTGAATGTAATACTTTGATTTTTCAAATTGAAGGTATACAAAATTTCCGAGCTGTGATCCCCGTATCATCAGACCCTAATGATAATTCTTACCTATCTCCTGCCCATTTCCTTATTGGAGACTCATAGCAAGCAGAAGTAGAACCTGATTTACCACTTAAATAATTAATACTTTGTCTTGTTGGCAACGCATTGAATAACTAAAGCAACATTTTTGGCTCCGCTGGCACAAGGAATGTCTTCACCAACTTCAACCACGGACCAAATCTGAAATTTCTATCGGGGACCTGGTTCTTGTCCAAGAAGACAATATTCCAGTTATGAAGTGGATTGTAGGACGCATTGAATTAGTCTATCTTGGAGAAGACAGCCTTGTTCGCGCTGCTACTGTACGAATATTGTCGAGAGTGTACAAAAGGCCCACAACATAACTAAGCGTTTTGTCTATCGAACGGGAAGACCGATGTTCCTCATCATAGTCACAATGTTCTTATGTTGAAATCTGACGATTTCAAGAGGGCCGGCATATGCTACGTGCTTCCCTATTCTACGTGTAATCGTTCATATTTCTATATTCTCTCCCTCACAGACCACATGGACTACGCATATTGCAGATATTGCATGAAAACCATTGAAACCAGTTGGCGCAAGTTATGGAGTGTCAGCGGAAGAACGTTCAGATATGTCCAGGATGTTATTATTGTTAAATCCATTCTGTTGCCGAATATTGTAAAACAAAAGCTCAAAATAATCTTGAATTAACTTGTACAAAGGAAAGAACTTAATATTTCTTTTTCGTGAAACAATATTTTTGTATAGGATTTTGGTACTTTCGATGCAAACACGAAATCAAATACATCCCATTTTTATGTTAGTGTCAACTATTTTAATATTTCTACCGTTTTAAGGTTAATTAAATGATATTTCACAATAAACAAATGAAAGTATAGTGTGGTTTTCACTCATAGTCAAAGTATACCAGGTCTGCCGGAGCCTCCCTTCTACTCTTTTTAAAATTTTAGTACAATCTGATTGGTCGTTTATTTCGTTTATTTGATGTCATTAATGTCATAGACGACGACATAATATGATGTTGTTACGTGCCGGCGACGAGCACATGAGAGCAAGGCTGTGATTGGAGGAGCTGGGTGACGTCACCCAGCGCGAGGAACGATGGAAGAGAGGCTCCGGCAGAACTGGTATACTTTGACTATGGTTTTCACTGTTATAGTTAATGATTATAGAAGGGGATAAACAAGCCTTTAATCCACTCGATACGCAGACGAGAGTTACATTTTTTCGAGAGGATTGAAGGCTGTTAATGGACGAGTGAAATTCAATGTTTTATCTACGACCTCGGCCAAAACCGGAATTAGGAGAGTGAAGGCCGTGTGAGAGCAGGTGAAAAATTATGGTTTTGTAAAACGTCAGATTTGACAGATCTATATTGATAAAGAATATTGATTTTGAGCTGAAAACTAGCAAGTCTTAAGATCATTTGTATGACATGCGTTCGTTTATTTGTCAGCAAGACCGAAAAACATTGCTTAATCGATAGAAAATATGAGTAAGAGTGCCGAGAATTTCTTCATTCCAGCTGAAATCAGCAAAAAACTTAAGAAGCAACATCACGCCTGTTACCATCGGAAAGCAAAAGTTTATACGAAAAGGAATTGGTGGAATTCGACAACTGGCGAAAAAAAGGGGCATATGAGAAAGAGCTACTATGCTACTTTATCAATGTAGAGAAACATTTTGTTGCCTCTCTAATGTGGCCAAAGTATTAACTGGTAAAGTCAATGTTGAAAGTACACAAACTCCAGTAGCACTGTTTTCAAAATCGACGATTTTGGAAATTTCATATATAATTTTTTTGAGGTGGCTATTATTGTGCAAATCGATAGTCTCAAAACGATGGTAACATTATTTTTGGGTCAGATCCTGTGCTTCATGCCATAAGCTCACTTTCTGTGTAAACTAAAACGGAATCAGAAGTCCAAGCTCGTCGTTTTTGAAGATATCGACTTCAAATTTTTGGTGGGGATAGACAACACCAGATTACGAAATCGTTCGCAAAAAACCCACCCTTATCCAGTCACGTGGTATAAGCAAAAGAAACTTTTTTTCATGATAATTTTGGGGAAAATTATAGACCGAGATCACTTCAACAACACGTCAAGAACTACATTTTAGTTCTAGAATATACCCTAATTTTTTTAATTTGATATCTCCTTCTTGGTGCGCAAATCGCAATTTCATTTTTTACTTCAGAACCTTCTGCAATCTGGTTCGTCTGAACTACTTCCAAATGGGCTCATTCTCTTTGGATGACTTTATTCTATATTATCTATATAGTGTAGGAATTTGTTTCGATATTTTCGCTCCCAGCAAGCATTATAAGTCAGGGTCGAAATTTGAACTCGAATATCTTGAATCTCGAAAGTCAAATCGAGTCAGGGTTTGGACCGTTCGAATACATTTATTTTTCCCTTTAATTTAAGCCTACGCAAACCTTTGTACAATAAGTAGATTCGGAGGGGCATATTTTTTTGCTTTGAGTCTCTTTTATTTTTTGGATCCAAAACTTGATTCACATGAGAGGAAAGACCCACAGGACTTCAAGTTTCAACGTCAGTATCACACAAGTGGGTGTTATACCGATTTGTCCGAAATATCTACCACAATTTGTAAAGAAATATTGAAAAAGAGTGTGGGTAAGTTGATTGCTAAGATTGAATTTTAATCAAAGTTCAATAACACCGTTGTACGAATCCCTATTTCAGTTTCCCAATCTTCATTATTTTACTTGGGCAATTCGAAAAACTTGATGCATCGCATATATAAATAAACGACTTTTGGCAACAAATTGTGTTATAGCTCCGTTGTTTTTGCTTCTATCGCAAGACTTGTTGGAACAAAAAATATTTAAGATATGTTTTTGAGTGCGAATTCATATTTCAGTTTTCCATTTTTCATTATTTTACCTGGGAAATTCCTAGATATCCTTAACGGCGTCGGTTTGAGACCCCATAATGCGTTTTTTCAACACAAAAAGTGAGGTTATGGCATGAAGCAAAGGGCTTGGTTCAAAAATAATATCACCATCGTTCTTATACGGCCGATTTGCTTAATAATAGCCACCTTAGAAAAATTATGTATGAAATTTCCTGTACCAAAAGTTAGTGCTACTAGACTATTGATATGTCGGATGTTGATAACTTAAAACTTTTTTACAATGGTGAGATGCAAACCGTGAATCTTGGGAATGCAAAGCTGGAAGATAACTACTGTACTATGACTACATTGAATGTCACAACAATCAATATATGAATCAAGCTATATTGATTTCAGGAAATTGTACGATATATATCTGTGGCTTGGTATAAGTGTCAATGTCCAGAATTGGCTATTTAAAGGTAATCATTGACGTATACTTCTCATTTAACATACGATGTAAAAACATCTGATCCCTAAGTCTTATATGGAATACAAAAAATGTAAATGTAGACATTGGACCATCAATTGCAATTAATTTCTATTTGCTAAAAGAACCAATGTGAATATTTCGGTAGGTTTCAGTAATATTATTAGCAGTGAATAGTCAGTTTCAAAAATACATATTGTAGTTTCAATGGAGTATTTGCCTTGTTTCCTAACCAGATATCTATTCGTTGACAGCACTATCTATTGGAGCATTACTGAGTACATTACTGTTTTTTACAACTCTGCGTCTGCGTTCTCGTATGATATTCATCTATGGTCAGTGCGTCTCCTATATTCGAGCATTGTCTAGTAAATCTTTGTATTTTTGAGTAACTAACAGAGTTTTTGTAATAAATGAATTTATTTTTTATAGTTGTCCTGGTCAAACGCGCAATATTTGTAATGCAGTAATGTTTTTATCGGTGGTGCATGAATTGGAAAAGAAACGCAGTGTAGTAATAAACCATAAATCATTAGAACCCGGTCACACCCATATGGAGGCAGATCCAATTCACTCTGCAATAGAACAGTCCAGGAAAAAAGGAAAGCATCAATCTAGCTTCCCAGAGATTGAACCAACTTGATAAGAATGATCAAGTTGACTCCTTTAAGACACTTTTTTCAAGGGAGCACCGTACCACCAATAAAGACGAAATGCCTACCCGCTGGGGCTTAATAAAATGGTTAAAATATGATTTCAACATACCAAGTACTATTCACTACAAGCATTCCTTTTCAAATGACGAATGGTTCAAGGAGTAGGATATACAGAGGTAACATTCATTTGTCCAACCTTGTAGCCGACACTTTGACAAGACGTTTTTTGGATACTGTGACAGCCAGTTCTGATGTTATAGATAGTTATAATGATAAGGATTCCGGAGAGGAGAATGAATAAGAGTAATACTATTGAGTTGTACTTACATCAACGGTAGTGCACTTTTGATATATCAATATAGTATGTTTTATGGTAATTATAATCAATTTAAGTTACTCCTTTCTCCAAAGCGGTATTTATATTTTATTTCCAGTTTGATGGTTGGAACTAATTACCCTAACAATCTTTAATAGAGATAAAAATAAATTATTGAAACGCCATGTGCAGGGGGTGAATTCTTTGTATATTTATGTCCATGCAACTATTTATCTATGTATTGGGAAGATTGGCTGATGTATACTTTTTAGCAATCTTTATAAGGGATATAGTATACAGGAGTTATATTTTCAAAGCTATCCTGGTTCTCAATTTTGTTAATTTTTCCGAAAGACCGTTAATATATGGTAGGGATATGTAATGTTTTTCTTCTGATTTCTCATAACTGTTTTTCATTTTAGTAGAAGAGGAGTTATAAAATCTATCAATTTTGTTATTAAATTGACCAAATCAATGGGATAACCATTCTTTACTGAAGTTCTTTTGTTTTTTAATTGATATAGCTCTTACTTCTGGAGAACTTAGTTTAATGGCGCTATCTACCAGATTCATAATAACATCATTTTTATATTTTTTGGGTTTATCAGAATTGAAATTGATAAATATTTTCTGACCAAGTAGGTTTATTGTAGCATTTATTTACAACATATCGAACATATCATACTTGATATTGGAGAAGCCATCTAGTTGTTGATATCTAGGATGTAGCATTTATGGAAGTTGCATATTTTGCATGTTTAGCATATTTTATCGAAAAATATTTTCAAAAAGTGGCTTAAATGCTATATTTTGAGTTATTTTGTGAATTGATTACAATATAGATGAGTGATGGATGATAGAGTTTGGACCAATAATTACTAAGAGGTATTTAAATGGTATTTAACAATTCACGATTCTTCATCTGTCTTTCATATCTTGAAGGTGGGATGGGTTTCAACTGCTTTCTTTGAATTTCAAGGTAAAATTCAGCTTTGCGGGTAAAACAAAAAGAATTACAGGTAAACTATATGGTTCTGTATTCAGTTCAGTGTGAAAAACGATGCTTTAAAGTGTTTTTCGGAACTTAAACGTAAACCATGCCTAAAATAAGCAGTGTTCCATTTGGATAAAATCTCACAAAGAATTGTATCTGGATATGAACAAATTAAACTGTAAAGCCTGCGGAAGATTTTTTTCTACTATTTTTAGGATGTAGGTAGAATAGGTTGATATAAAGAAATTCCACAATCAAAAGTTATTTGTTGAAACAATGCGAAATAAGGAATAATACAAACTATTTCTGCCCGTCTAAGTTTTGTTTCAATTCTGTTACATATAAAAGTCCCTGCCGAGAAAGTGCAAATATCTATGACCAAATATTTTAAATAATCTCCTAGAAAATTAGGGTGAACAAGAAATGTTTAATGAAGATGTTTGCCATGCGTGCGTTGGTCGCATCAAATATACGATTGACAAAATTGTCCGTTTCTTCAATAATTTGGATCTTAGCGTATGTATGGAAAACAGAAGAATTGTTATGACAACTATTGATACAATCGAAATAATAGTAATTTAGAGAATTGTTCTAAAAATAAAACTCGCGTACCGTAAATTGTAACAATTTGAACATGGATCTGCAAACAAGAATTGGAACTGGATTACGAAGATTTCGTACGAAAATAGGATTGAGAGAAGGGCCGTGTCCAATGAAATTTGAGTAGCAAATTTGAAAGAACAGGGTCTGCAAAATACCTTCTAAGATCAGGAAGACTTGGGATTAGTGATGTTCAAGTTGCAGAAGTTCTTCAGGAAAATCTACTAATCCGCTGGCAACCAGTAGTGTGAATGCGATATCAAAACGAATACAAATGCCATACACCACGGTTTGGAAAATCATACGGAAAATCCTAAAAATGTATCTCTATGAACCGCTACTGCTGTTTGAATTAAAGGACGTAGATTTTGCTGTAAGGTACAATTTTTCATTACACGTATTGGCTCAGATGGAAATTGAACCCGACTGGTTATCCCGTATTTTATGGACAGATGAGGCACATTTCTCTTTTAACGGTGGAATTAATACTATAAACTGTCGGATATGGTCAACAAAAAATCCACATGAAATCGTTCAGCAAGAACTTCATGACAAAAATGTCAAAGTTTGGTGCGGTTTCACAGCTAATTTCCCCATTGGTCCATACTTTTTCGAGGAACTACAGAATGGGGAGGCCGTATCTGTAACTGTTAGTGTTGAACGATACCTGCAAATATGAAGGGATTATAAACATGATTTTTATGCAGGATGGAGTACCTCCGCACGTTTACCGACCAGGTACTGAATTGTTAACAGCGATTTTTCAAGATCGTGTTATAAGCAGACATTTTGTAAATTCTTGGCCACCAAGATCGCCTGATCTTAACCCAGCAGATTACTGGCTGTGACTGTTTAGAACACGGTCAACAATGCTGGAGGAATCAAAGGACAGTATGATAGAGCTAATTCTTGCAATTCAACAAGAAATGTCATATCGAGCATTTGCGGTAACTACTGTTTGACATTAGAAATCCCATTACGTAAGCAACTAGATTCCATATACTTTCTGTTATTAATTTGATTTGTTAAAGATATATAATAAGTTGAAATATATCTCTTACTTTATGATAACCTTGTACATGCTTGCCCAGAAAAAGCTAGCCGAAATTTCGAAAATGGAAGAATAAGAATAAAATGTGCAAGCCAAGAAATAAATGTAAACTGTGAATAAAAAAAAAACGTTACAGGTTGTAAGACAATTGAAAGAATAGTAAATACCTTCCTCACTCTATGTCATAGCCGATGCGAGGTGTTGAGATCCCTTCTAACTATGTATCGATACAAAACTATCGTGTGTCGATCACTAAAGTAATTATCGGTTCATGTTCTTACTAGAATCGACACAGTATTGAACCTAGCTACACTAGAACCGATCAGGTTGACACATGTGTAGTTCGCCTACCGATTGATACATAATTCATCATAATGATAAACAAATTCATAAAGTTGAAAAAACTTCTGTAATATCCGAGCCATAAATTAAACTAAGTCCAAGGTTATACATTTAAGGAAAATCAGGAATAACTACTTCCGTAGTAAGTTGTTCCGTAAGTAGAATATGTTCGAGAATTTATATCGACTTAGACTTTCTACCTCATCAGTTTTAAAAGATTTACGTAATGAAATAAAACACTGATTTCAACCAACTTTTAAAATGTTACTGTGAAGCAATTTTCAGCAATAAATTAATGATTGCAGTTCGTAATTTGTATAAATTTTATGTTTCATTGCTTTATTCTACATCTTTTGAGGATGAATTTGCATCGAGTAAACGCCGAATCGATAGAGATTTATAACCTTCCTTTGTTTGAGACAGAACAATTTTATATAGACATACCTGAATTGACTTTCAATTATGATAAAGTCATTTCACTATAAACTTGAATAAAATAAGTTCGATTTTCACTAGTTTTATAAATAAATGTGACAATAGTTTCGCTAACACACTAGCTTCTTCAAACAAATATTACAAACATTTCAGTATGTTTTCGTTTGATTAACATCTTTGAGACCATAACGATCTAACATGTTGAAGAATAATTTCACGCTATTCGAATAATAAAATTCAACTGAACATATCCGTTCATTTTGTTCTTCCTCCGTTTATTGTCTGATTATTAATTAACTCTAGAGTTCTTGAAATAGTCTAATCTGATCTACAAAAGTGTGCTTCAAGTTAAAGTTGAAGACGTTAACATTAAGAATGAAAGCTCTTGAACTAATTGAAGAAACCTCTTTAAAATTACGGTGAATATATTTCAATTACCAGTATGGCTCGATTCTCTGTGAAGCTATTATTGAACATTAGTGAGCAGGTGCTGAGGTTCAATTATAGTTTATAAATTAACATGGATGAATATTTATTTACACAGACGAAGAATCGCCTTGGAATTGAAGTCTTAGAATTGATCACGATACATTGTGATTTGGTTACGTTCACTTATGAAGAAAGAATAACCCAAACACAACACTTCTCTCGTTCAGCTCATTTTCAAATATGAAATTAGAATTAATCAAGATATTCTAAGGCACACTAATTTATACCTTTTTATCTTTATGTATGTTTCATTTCTTGAATTGTATATTGGTCCTGTACCTACAGAATGTCTATTAAATAAGACGAATGAAATTTCCAAAATGTTTTTTGTTGGTGCTATCAACCCTACATGGACTAAGAAGGAAGATGTTGTTCAGTTTCATATATTAAATTGGATGGTTGAAGTTTCTTTGGTATGCCTCTTGTATTGTTGATCATTTAAATATATCCGTTTCACGAATAGTTCAAAGATTCCATGCAAGCCGCTTTATGTTTAATATAAATTTATCAGTGTGAGCAACTAGGAAATTCCAGATATATTGTCATTGTACCTACGTTAATGTTTCGAGAAATTTAAGATTAAGTTCTGTTAAGTAGTAGACGTCAAACAGTGTACGTGCATTTATTATTATGATGTACTTATTAATTTATTATCTGTTATATGTCTTTTCTTGGGAATAGGTCACATTAACACATATATACTCTCGTCTCGTTTCGGTATCACAACCATCATCAGAAAACGTTTGAAAACCAATTCGACTTCCTTAAGCTAATTACACAAAGCACTGAGTGCCTTGATCGCATTGATTTCAATTGAAATTGTCTACACTGCAACAACAAACGAAACACAGAAATTGTAACACATTGATTTGTTAAATATATGAAGTATAAGAATACCACTAAAAAGTAATGTTTCTATAAATGAAAGAGTCATTACTCGAGAAAGAAACAGAAACATCTGGAGTCCCGTTGCGTCAAGTAGGTACGACGCTGCACATATGTGTTTGAGGTTTTTATGACTACTATTGCAAAGGTCTTAGCTGTACCAAAATTCCTGATTTATTGTATCGGCTCTCGATCTACATACACTTTTGAACATTATACAGAAATACGTAGGAATATGCAAGCATTTAATTTAAAAAAAATTTATAAATTTTTCTTAATGACTGTACATCGGTTCCGTGATTAACAGACTTAGGATTATGTTCTTTGTGGATCATCTACAGGAAAGATCTTTTATAATAATTGGTATTTTAGCTAAAATATTAAGATTCTTATAATCGAACTGGCGGTAATAATCAAAACAATGTTTAGCAAAGGCGGTGGAATCTAAGCACCGTGTGGCTTAAGGTATTAATGGTTTCAGATTTGAAAAATATTCACACAGTTGGTTGCGCAATATTTATGTCATACTTTTTTTAAGCATTTCGTAATTTTTTTTAGGTCTCCGAAATGTATGGTAATGTTATAAAATTTTCTTAATTACTGTTTATATTAATGAAAAAAACTAAATAGAAGAAAAACAGAAAATAGTTTACTATTAGGTCAACGGTATACGGTATTTGATATATGTTGACCATGATATAATAATAATAATAACAAAAATAATATTAACCATTATTTATATTCAATCTAGTTGTGGCATGGCATGAACTCTTCACTCTGCGCTGCAATAAAACTTACGTGAATCTCCGTATTTAAATCCCTGGCATGTGGCGTGAATACGAGGCAGTGTAGCCACAGACGTCTAGTAAAATCCATACTCATTTCATAAAGAGTATGTAAGATGTTCGTACGTTCGTTGAAGTTAATAATTTATACTTAGTTGTAATTATTTCATGATTAATTTTTATAAAAAACAAATGTAAATGTGTAAATTATACGATTGAGTCAGTGTCTGTATATTATTGACTAACATGAGTAACTATCCAAGTGGGACAATAAAGTGTAGGATATCTAAAGACTGTAAGGCAGGAGGAATGTATAGAAAATGTATACACGTCTTATAAAAAAACAACACATTGATAGTGGGTATTCACAGAAGTATAATTTCATCCATTTGTTGTATGTATAACAGCAGGGTTCTTTTCTATACTAAATAACTCAATTTGTTGGGAAACAACGTCAAAATTTGGAAAAAAAAATTAAAGCCATTTATTCAAAATAGATAAATAGTTTAATTAAATGCTCAACTAATGAAAAACAGAAAATCAATAACCAATGGTTGAAAAACCTCAATACAAATATTCCAGATGAGGTGCAACATATCTTAAGTTAAGGTAACAAATTTGTTTTGCCTTATATCAAAAAATTAACTATTGACAATATAATTGCTGATTCAGGATGCGGAAGTAGAACTAAATATTTAGAAGAAAAAAGAATTGAACATGAAGTAAAATTTGTAACATGTCAACAAATAAAACGAATAAACATAAAGCGGAATCAGGCGTAATAAAAAATCGTTTTAACTATCACACCAAAATAACATCTATTGAAAGATGAAAAATTGAAATCCACATTATTGGTCCAAAATGATAAGAACAGATTAATAAATAAATGGTACAAGGATATTGACATGAAAAATAGATTAATTTGCCATAATGAGCAAGAACCACATATCTATGAACTCTGAAACTACATAAAACTGGTATTCCTTTAAGACCCAAAGTAAGCAATATTGGTGCGCGTACCTATAACTTGTCAAATATTTTATTCAAATCTATTAACAATTTAATAGGAAAAATTAAATCTATATAAAAGACTCATGACATTTTTTAAGTTGTGAATGAACCTACTAACTGTGTTGACAAATATTTTCCAAATATAAAACCGGTAATACCTGGAGATAAATAAACCCACACGATATATAGATTAAATTGCTTACATTGCAATGGTACGTACACAGGAATCTCTGAGCAATATTTACAAATAAGAATGTATGGACATATGTATAGTACTAAAAACAAGAATTAAAAAAATACCAACGCTCTAGCTAAACATTCTTTTGATTATAACCATCAGTTCAATTATAAAAATTTCAATATCTTAGCTAAGCAAACCAATTATTATAAAAAATTCATCTTGGAGAACATTCACATAAAACTTGATTCTAGTTAATCACAGAACCGATGTAAAGTCATTGGGTCAAATTAAAAAAAATTTAATAAATTAAATACTTGCAAATTTTTTCGTATTTCTATTTAATGTTCAAAGTTGTGTATAGGTAGAAAGCCGATACATTAAATCAAGAGTTTTGAGTCTGCCGAGACCTATCGTAGTTACTAAATCTCAAACACATCTACTGAACATCGTACCTACTTGACGCGAAGAGATTTCTCGAGTAATGACGCTTTCAACTATAGAACCATTACTTTGTAGTGGTTCTCTAATACTCCAAAGAAAACATATCAACGTGTTATAATTAAAATTTTTCACGTTCGTCGTTCGTTGTTGCGACGTAAACAATTTCGATTGAAATTGATGCGATGACGACGTTCAATGCTTTGTGAAGATTAGATGAGGAATCCCGCGCTTCAGTTGATGGGAATCAGTTTTCTAACGTCTTCTGATGACGGTCGTGATACCGAAACGTACGTAAAGACGAGAATATATATGACATATGTGGGTTAGGGAGTCATCATTATCTTATTATCTGTTTTGTTTCCACCCTCACTACAACCTCATTGGCCAATAGTAATAGTTCCTTCATCTTTTTTGTAATATGAAATTTGTCCTTTAAAATAGTATAATCATTCAATAATGTATCATTTCGATATTGAACACAGCAAATCATCATATTTTATACGTGGAATTTATCAATATATCGTTAAATTATATGTATCAAGTTCGTTCTATAAAAACAAGTATCTAAGTGAACACAGCAATAAACAACATAAAAACAAATATGTTATACAATTCATTCTTGAACAATTATTATTACATTAAACTGACATCAACTGATCTATAATGTATAACATCATGTGAGCCAGCGGTGGAATTTTGGGAGAGGAGGTATTTGGATTTTTCTTGTATGTTTGTAGCTTATGGGCATAAGGAAAGACCTCACTAGGCAAAGAGTTCCACAACTTCGCCGTTCGATAGAAAAATGAAGGCTGGTAGGAAGAAGTTCGGCAGGTCTCGAGCGTGACAATGGAGTGATAACTAACTTGAACTACAGATGAGATTCCTGATAAATACCAACCATGGGAATATCTATATAAAAATAAGAGATCGCCCACCTATCTACGATGTTCTAGAGAGGTTAATGAATTCGCAAGTGTGACATCATCGATCAGACGAATAGCTCTCTTCTGTATAGAATCCAAGGCTTCAGCGTATATTATGTTTGGGAGCCGAACTCCAAACGTATGAACAGTACTCCAAGACATGTATGTATTTTCTATCTTGTGAGGAGCTGCTGGGATGTGAAGCACGTAAAAGGAAACCAAGCTTTTGTGAAGCGGTTTTCGCAATGTACCTCACATGATTATCCCATGAGAGGGTGCTGTTGGTGGTGATCCCAAGGATGGATATAGAAAACTTCATAGGAATATTTGTACCTCACATCATCATATCCGAGATTGTGGGATCCGTCTTCCTGGAGAAGATGACTTGCTTGGGTTTTGGTTACAGTGAACTCTACTAGATTATCAGATCCTCATTTCAAAATCGTTGATATGGAGCAGAAATGAAGTTATAATTATTATGAAGGGTCTTCTTTCTCTTTCTTGGAATTGGTTGATATCTAGCTGTCTTGCAGCTGGAAGGGAACACACCAAGTTTGTATGAAAGAGCAAACATCAGCTGGCAGAAAACTGGTGTTATATGAGGCGCACTTTCCTTGAACGACAGGTGGAATTCCGTCTGGCTCCATAGCCTTTTTGGTAATGAGATCAAGCAGAATGCGCCTAATTGTGCGATGACGGAAGACTATTTCAAGCATATGGCTATCGATTTCGGTCCCTTGTGGATCAAAAGTGAAATTTGCCAACATTCCAACAAAAAGATTGGCTTTTCTTGTGGTGTAGTAGTCAGTGTGACATCATATTTGATTAGGGGACTGAATGAGCTGGAAGTGAAATTTCCATGAATTGCTTTGGCAACATTCCAAAACGAACAGAAGCCATTTGGGCATCCTATCAACTTTGATCTTAATTTGACGTCATTTTCCTCGAATCATTGCAGATATTTCTGGCTTCAACATATTCTGTTCTGGTCTCCAGACATGGGTTACCACGCCAACGACGATATGCTGTTTATTTTGAAGAGGCGGCCCTAGAACAGATGTCATTGAACCATCGTTCACTAGATGGCGGTGATTCGTTAGTTTGAGGTAGGTAAGTCCATTTCTAGTCTGATAATACTAGATCTCTCTGGCACACACATTCAAAACATACGCTTCCCCATGGGAACTTGGAGAAATTATGCATGGAGGTGTGGGATTGGTTAGTGGGGTGATATAGGGACCGGTCGTGTTGGTTTATTAATCGACTGCTCGAGACCATAGATAATAGCGAAAACTTTCAGATATGTCATCGTCATTTCTCATACTTTTTAATGTACCGGTAATTTTATTTGACACGCTTAGGTATATTTTATATTTCCAGCAGTATTCGAAATGTTTCTATTCTTCTTTGCGTCCAAAAGTTCCATCTCTCGATTGAATATTCGTGTTTCGATAATACCTAACTCGTAGACAAATAAATTCATATTTTTGATATACAGGCTGCTCCTGGCGTACATAATTTCGTCTATAGATTCTTCTACATATGAAACACAAATCAAAATTTGAATAATGTTATTTTTCGAGTTTGAATTTTTTAAATTCAATCTTGACCGCATAGACGTGAATGTTAAATGACAAAAATCTTTCTATTGACGCAAAAAAAATCAAACATTATTTTAATAACACAATATTGAAAAAAATCGATTTTAACTATTCTTATTATTATTCGAAATATTCAATGTTGAGAAAATTTCAGGTCAAAAGCGATTGCAAAACTTATTGGAAAGTTTTGTTCTCATTAAAAATTACTATCAATATTTTAACTTTCAATACATACTTGAATGCGTAAAAAACTTGACTTAATATCTTACAATGGATTTGAACTTTTCATTAAATTTTCAACAAGTTGTTTTTTCAACTCTTGCGATTCTTAGAGAGAAAAAATAGGAGAACTATCATTAGATCATGTTTAATGTAATAATCACTTCGTTCAGGAACTAGCGCAACATCATTTTCTAATATGGTTTTCGTAATACTTTTGATGTTTTAATTAAAGTTCAGTTCTTAATTTCAATTATTTTCAAAATATACGATATACAAACGTTCTCTTGTGTCTTTCAGGGCAATTATATCGAAGAATTGTTGATGATAGCTTAGTACCAACTATGCTACCATTGAAAAAAAGAAGTTTCAACTCGGAAACTATTTCGGTGAACTTTGTCTTCTCATGCATCATAAAACTGGATATGGTTAACATGATTACAATTTCTCTATTATTTTGACTGTTTTGAGAGTTGATATATCCCTTAATTATTGTTATTGATTCGGTATATAATGCAATTCCGAAAGAGTGGAACATATATCTGTTCCAATTGAGAATCCAATCAATTTTTATGTGATCTGAAAATCTGTCCTAACACATATTAAGGAAAGTAGGTGTATGAAACAGGATTAATTAGTTATTATTAGAACAGGTTACTTCTTAGAAGACACTTGCGGATACAATACGAGAGATAATGAAACTAGTCGTATGACCAACCTTGGCTGGGTAAAGTGAGTGTTATGCAATTCACAACAACTATCTTGCAAGCCTTTCTCCTTAAAAGTGCATTGCGCGGGTATACTGAGAAGGGAGAAGTATAAGTTTGTAAATGCAATAATTCTCAGTTACATTACGTTATTGCAACATTATTATGAAACGTTTGTAATTACGTTTAATTATCTTTATCGGTTCAACTCATTATTTGCAGAAGTTGATTATGTTCATAAGTGGATTTAAGATGGTTCAACTCATCGTGTAGTTGAACATCATTAAATAATTGAAATTTTCATTCATGTTTTCATTTTTGAATCTAATGATGTTGTACCAATTGTACTAATACAATAATAATAGAAATGATAGGGAGAACGCATTCAACTCAAATGCAAGATATTCTTGAATAGAGAACTGGTTTGTAATAAAAAATTGGGTAACATAAAATCATTCTTACATAATAGCTTGAGTTTTACGAATCGCTATATACGAGTCTTGTGAGTTGGGTCGAGCTAGACGCATTGTACTGTTTTACAAGATATACGAGTGAAACGAATCAACTGGTTAGAAGGTTGGGCCTGGTCATGTGAGATGGGCGCACATCATCTGATCACGATTATATCATCCTACAGTAATTTTAAGAGAATATTTGCGCCTACCACAAACGCTTTAAGTGAAATAAATCAATCGAATGCAATGTCTAGTTATCTCTAAATAAGGTAGTTAAGACAGTCGCGTTGATGAATCACGCCAATTCAATCCTTTTCTTCGTGGAATATTCATCGCAAAATGAACCGATCCTCATTCTATTTGACATACATTTATTGTAAATATTAAGTTCTACTACTAGGACAGAGCTAGTTCACCCACGCAAAATCTGTAATATGAAGTGTGTTCCAGGGATAGTTTTCATGAGATCTCAATAATCAAGGAGGTTTAACTTCATTCTATTGACATGAATTATTTATTATCCTTAAAAATTGTGCATATTAGTAGTATCATCTATCGGACAATATTGAAATCATGTAAGGAGGGTCTTCGATTACATTTTTCTCTGAAACTCTTCGTTTCCTAGATATAAGTTGTTGAAGTTTAGAAAAGTTATTACATTTTCTTCATTATTTTCTGAACAAATGTGAATTTACAGTTGAAACTTGATACATTTCAGTAATGACTAATTTCTTTGCTTACGAAGACATCTTGAGACAAATACAGTGGCGTAGTTATAAGG
Organism: Endomychus coccineus; assembly: GCA_958510875.1. Classification (NCBI taxonomy): domain Eukaryota; kingdom Metazoa; phylum Arthropoda; class Insecta; order Coleoptera; family Endomychidae; genus Endomychus; species Endomychus coccineus. The sequence goes on from OY294069.1 coordinate 108,868,260, forward strand.
TTTGGTTTGCATTTAAACTCACCAAACTTCCACGCCAATGGTTAGAAATTATTCTTGTCTACAAATTCAAAAACTATGCTTCATTTTAATCGAAGTATACCTGATAAATCTCGCTAGGAGGCTTCCTAATCGACATATCTCAATTTATTCAACCAGGATTATTCCATGTAATTTCATTTAATACGCTATTTAAAAAATAAATACATGGTTATACATATTTATTGGTAACGACAAAATATAATAATTCATGATAAATGCTCAAAATGATATCATTTTTTCAACGCAACGGCGACATCGATTTCTTAACGACCTTCATGTTCGAATTAACATGTTAATTTTTATTTCACTACAAGGTATTCGAATACGAATCAGTAGATTCCCTCCATACTAAACCGGTATGGCATAAACTTAAGAATCCCAAGCAAAAAGTTTAGTTGAGAAAGTTCGGGTGATCGAGAAGGCCATTCAACTGAACCACCTCTACCAAACAATCTTTCACTTAATGATTTTCATAATTGTCTATCATTGAGTGGTGTTTGGACCCACATCTTCGTGATAATATTCCAAAAACTCAAGAAAGGCTGTTAGTCTGCCTGGTAAAACGAATGGTTCAAAAATGTTTTTCTAGTAAATGCCAACCTAGGCATTACCACTGAATTCTTCTTGAAAATGTCTAGATATTATACCATAAAGGTTTTCATTCAACATAAACATAAATTGTGAAAATTAATTAGTCCACGTCCAGTAAAATTGGCTCCATCTGTCCACGATATATGCAGGAGAAAGATTTCGTTCTTCTTTAGCGAATTGATAACACCATTGTAAAAGCTGTTCGTTATCTCTTAATTGTGAAGGTTGACCTGATTTTAGATAGTAAGCTCTTTCACGATCTTTAGGTAAAGTCTTTCTGATTATAGTGTAAGGTGTATTAAGAATTTGAATAGCTCTGCGAACACTCATGTATCTTGTCTCTACAAACAATCTAGAATTCGTCTTGTTCTATTTCGTACTGAAATGTTATAATTTCTATTTTGTTTTGTGTTGGACCATTTTCCAAAAAAATCGAATGAAGAAATCAGTTATTCCAAAAAACCAAAGTGTACCAAATTTGAACTGAAAATTTCCATTTGTTTGGAAGGTAGTAGAGTAAATTTCTATCTTGGAAAAGGAATGTTTTAGTAAGAAATGTTGAACTAAAGACCCCCCTATTATTCTTCGATCTTTTATCGTTCACCGAAGTAAGGAACGAGAAACTGGGAAGAGTTTTTATAAAATAGTATATTGTGACATGACGTTAAAAAAATTAATAAAGTCTTGTGATATAACATTGGTTGCCTTTATTTCTAATTACATTTCCTTCACTCCTTTACTATTTTTGAATTATCGTTCAAGACGATTGTAGCTAATACATATTATAGGATGATATAGTATGGTACATTTTCATTCATCATATTGTTATCGATTTGACGACATTTATTTTCGTAAATCAGGAGAACAGTATATTTGACTATTGAATTTAATTGTGTAAGTAAGAGAGCTGGTGACCTAGAATTGATAGAAATTGTTGGAACATAATAATAAACCAAAATTTCGAGAAATTAGGGAGAATAGCGTCGATGTTATGTTTTATGTTAATCTAATGAGTAATAAAGATAATTTTATTCACATTTGAGTAAATGTTGATATTTTCACGAGGAACATTCATAAATTTAATACAATCATGGAGAGAACAACGGAGATGTAAGAATTTAAATATTTAATATGTGTTATCAACATATATTCATGCAACAACTCATTAATTATTGTTGATGAGTCAGTTTATAGTGATGTTCGTTGTAGGATTTTAAGCCTCCTTCGAGACTTATTTTAATGCCAAGATGTTATCACATTGTCCAGGGTTGGTACTTTCTAATTAATTCAATGATAATGATTGTAGAAGTTGGAAATAAAATTTCTATAATTTTTAAAAACATGACGAAGAGTATTGCGAAAATGATTTTTTTTGATATAATACTTGAAACACTCTTTCAAATTCATAATTTCTGAGAAAACGTAAGTTTATTCTGAAGGTATTATATCCCTACGATATTTTACTCATTACGGTTCCAAATTATTCTATCTTATTTTTCTTGTGCATTCTAGTTAGAGAATCGAAAAGTAATGAAAGAATTTGCTTAACCGCTGTATCGAGTGTTAATATACAACTCAACGTTTAGTACTGTATAATACTATAGAAAAAAAATAGTGGCAAAATTATGGGTACAGTTGATTGTGATTAATCTCGACAAAACATCTATAGGATAGGTATCTATAGTTTGAACTAATATTCTGTCATGAATCCGAAATAGCACCAAGTCCAAAGTGGCGTACGAGTCTTGTGATTATGGTTACATTCTATTTAAAATTGGTTTTTGGGGTCGGAAATCATGATTCTTCAGTAAAAATAAGAAATTCGGGATGGCCGACAAGTTAAGTGATTATGGTCCCATTCTTTTCAAATTTGGATGTTGGGTTTTTGGGGTCGAAGATCATGATTTTTCAGTAAAAATCAAAAACTCAGGATGGGCGACAAGTTAAGTGATTATGGTCCGATTCTTTTCAAATTTGTATGTGGGGGTTTATGGAGTTGAAGATCACAATATTTTAGGCAAAATTCAATAATCGGAGATAGCGGACGAGTTTTGTGATTATGGTCAGATTCTTTTCAAAATTCAAAAATTCAATATGACGGATGAGTTGGGTGATTATGGTTGGATCCTATTAAAAATTGATGTATCTGGTTTTTGGGGTCGGAGATCGTGCTTTTTCATTTTTTTTAGTGAACTTTTAAATAGAAGCTTGTCTTTGGAAATCTTTATTTCTCTTTCAGTTTAATTTTCCGATATATTTTCTGTTCCTACAATAATATATATTTGATCTGGAGGAGCATCCGAAAACAAAAGTGAGGGAAGTCAATTGATTACAGTTCATTTTAATTAATCTTCTTATCGGAGACAACGTTATGTTTCTTCAAACCACAGAATAATCAATTTTCTGAAAATCAGTACACCTGTGTATTACTGTCTTACATACTTGAATAACGAGTGTCTTGCAAGTAAGTATGCATATTGTATCGAGAATAATAGACAATAATTGAATAATTCATTCTCTTGAAGAATTTCATTGTTCACAGTTAAGGAACGTACATATTCGTAGAATTCTTTTAGATGAGGATTCAATTCAACATTACAATTTAATTGGTAATCAAGTAGATGAAGAAAATTTTTGATCCATTTGAACACGAGGTGTAAGATACAAAATTAGTTTATTTATATTTAAGAATTTCAGTCAAGCCATATTGGAAACCTAGAAATATTATATTTAACCAGTGAAGAAAGAAAACTCAATTTACCACAATCGATAGGAATGTTGAACAAGCAAACCTGAAGATAATCGCCTTAATGAGCAATTAGATTGAGGATATTCTATTAGTCACTTTTAAGATAAAAAATAATATTTGTTCTTCCGCCCCTATATACATATTTCTGAGTTAAACTCATGTATTTAGAAAATGATTAGTTTATTTCATATATTCCTATGAAGAGATGTAAATTTTAAATCTCTCTCATTGTATCGTTTGTATTAACTTAGACATTTCGATGATCAGATTAAGAAACGCAGTCGTATTCAATAATGTAGCAGTTTTCTAATTGTCTGCTCTTTTTCCTTTCGAATGAACTTCTATTTCTGGCATGTATTATCAATCTAAGCACCAAATGAGTAATGAGTAAGTAAATGACTTTTTCTTGTCACGTGGGAATGCTTAGTTTGTTTTGTGGGAAACCGGAGACCACAAAATTTATGTTCGCTAAATCAAAGTGTTTTAGATTAATAAATGTTAATTGTTCCTATGATATCGACTTCACAAAGTTTAGTACTCGCCAAGGTGTAGAGATATTATGATTTTAATGTATGCAGAAATTGATTGAATATCACAATCTAATTGAATTTGCTACAGTTTACTGCTATACATAATTATTTCTTCTTACCCAGTGACATCAAAAACAAGCCCCACTGGCATGTTCCAAAAGTGACCTAGCACAATGTACTGATCGAGGTTCGTAACGCCAGCGAATAACAGAATTCAGTACAACTAAATCCAATCATTAGTTAATGTAGTTAATAACAATATCACAATTATAGCGGATAAGTGTAGGTAGAGCGAACACGAGTATAGAGCACAACAATCGCATTTAACATCAGCTAGATATTATGTAGTGTAGTGACAGAGGTTAGCACACAGTAACTGACTGCAGGCAGGTGAATTATAAGTCAGGTGGAGTGAAAACCTCTAACTACACACCGGATGTTTGGCGGGGTATTAACTCTACCATTCTTACCAAGGATATGAAAATCAAAAATGTACACAATTAGCGTAAATTAGTTGCCGACTAGTAAGTCACTAACCCCTATTGATCAACTAAAGCTACTTACTTGTGAACAACTAGATTATTGAGGACGCAACCAGTCTGGTGTAACCAATTTCTGTGCAGCAGAATGGTATAAAATATTACTCATGATCAAGAGAATGATAGAATCAAATTTCACTAATTTAATTCATAAATATAACTACAGTTTCACGAACACCATAGCTTTTTGAAATAAATAATACAAAATACTAACATACAACAAAAAAGCTGATATATAACATTAATTATAATCTTAGGGGATATATAATTGGTGGAATTTTACCTAATTGCCTTCAAGCCATTGAGGAATTAAAATAAATTAATTAAATTTATTTTCAATCAGTAGAGAAATTCCGAGCAATTCAAATGTTTCAATAAACCTTGCCTCACTAATAGTAACTGAATCCCATCCCATCTTCGTCAATAGTTTTTGCTAAGCATTCTTTGAAAGAATCCTGGTGTTGAAATAGAGTGTTCACAGTTCGACTTTTGGAAATTCAGCGTGTAGGAACAGCGTGTGGTAATCTACGTTTGATAATTTAACAAGAATTACCGGTCGTTTTGGTGATCGAGAAAAAAATCTTGGAAATGACTGCAAATTTGCGAAGAAAATTTTATCTCTTTATCTATTGCACTGGACCGCTCGGTCAATAATTAAATCAAATTGATGCGCGTAACAGTGAATATAATGAGCATGTGGAAATGTTATTTTGTTAATGGCTTGAACACCATTTGTCTTACCACTCATCACAGATGCCCCATCGTAACTTTGAGCGATTAGTTTATTGTTGTCAGACCCAGAAGGAGATGTTAGAATAGTTTGCAACTCATTCAGCATTGTTTTGGCTAATACATCAGGATTATGTCCACCCGGCTTAAAAAAAATCAAAAGCGTTCAAAAATTTGCATAGCATCTAATTCAGCTGCAAAGTAGATCAAGCCTACATAAGTACCTGGATTTTCCTACGTCATTGTCTCATCATGGCCTCGTGACTCCAATTCAAGGCTCCGTTGTACACTATGAAAGCGAACCGTTTACTGGAGATACGGCGCTTTGTGCCCTAAACTGATGGTATAAGCGCGTATGGCGCAGATAACCGTAGTCAGCCGAATCATACTTGAAATAGGTACACTTCAGAACGTTCCCCGGAACGTTGCGGAATAAAATAATGCACTGAATTACATGAGAGTTTCTTTCTGTGTTTGTCTTAGTATTTTGGTGGACCCGTTGTTGGTTGGGTGGCCACGCGCCCTTGTGCCTTTAATACCAGTCGCCACTGCTGTTTATCAAAAGTATCGTTTGATACGTACGTTGAGTAGTTTGTGTATAAAAATATTGTGGCCTACTGTTCTATGTTTAATTGGATGGTTTGAAGTATGATATATCAGGTCAGTATATGTGGGCTTACGAAATATTGAAAATTCAAAAAATTAATGAATGCACTCAATTGTCTATTAGTTCCAGTCAAACATGGTATGATTTCGTTAAAGTATGTATACCAAAATATGAACCTATTCATAAAGGAATGTTCATAAAATTCAGTTTTCAATTTATTCATAAATATATGTGAGTCACCCACTACGATAATTTAAAATTTTCTTCGTAATTTATGTATTGACGGAATAATTTATCAAATTCATCGAAAATAATAACGATAAATCATCCAATGAAGACAAATGTCGGATTTCTAAGCTGACATGTGGGTTTTGCCCTAAGAGATATATTGATCATACAGAAAGGACCTTTAAAAACGGATCAAGTAACATAGACATGGTTTTATTAAGAATAAATCTAATTCAACTTTGCAGATCATTTAATTATAGGAAACCGTAACTTCAGAAACCATTTTGTGATTTTGCACATTCAAAATGAAAATAATAAATTCAATTTCCTGGAATTTCTTGAAAATATAAATATAAGAAGTCTGATATTCTATTGAACGATCAACAAGTACTTAATAATTTTCCCTAGTCAAATTTGTATAATTAGATTTCCCTTAGCTAAAGTTCTACTAATCATCTATCTCAAGATTATCACTAAAATGATATATTAGGTTAGCACTTTCATAAATGTATAAGTTAGTACTTTGTAGCCAGTAATCTGACTTTCAGCACTTTTTCAAATACAAATGTTTTCTGTAATAGAATTTTATTTTCCCTTAGTATCAACGGTAACAAGAATTTTTGATTCATCTGTTATCAGTTTTTCCACTGGTCGTTGCCTCATGTCAAGTTCTGACAACTAACAGTATCTTATAATCTTGAGGACATGCAAGTTAAATACGAATTAATTGATCGTATCTATCATAAATACCATTAAATAATAAATTCGTTGAATTATAATTTTGTTGTCTGTTTTTATCCTAAGCTATGACGTTTGATCAAAAATTATATGAAATCTCAAAGTATCGAAAATTACAATCGAATGCTTCTATATTATAAAAAACTATAAAATCGTGTTATTATAATTTCTTTTCTTCTATCATGTATGAAAATGAGCCATATTAACTCCAAAGATGTGACCAAAAGTATTGTTTATCGTCCCTAGGGCTGCTAAACTCATTTCATACGTTTTCGCAATATGGACATTTGATTGTAATTGGCGGTACTTTGACATTACACATAGTTCTTGATCAAACGTCAGGTTGATTCAAAGTCTGGAATAAAAGCTGACAACAAAAATGTGAGTAAAGGAATCTGAGGTGGAGCAATATTTGGCGCAATGTTATTCACTAAGGTGATGACGTTCATTTGAATTGGTTGAGACAAGCGTTGAGATCGTTATTTCGCACGAAATTGATGTTCCTCAGGAAGTTAACATTCAATTCCAGCTTTTAGACCTTCATTTTCTGCTCCACGTTCAGGTTCTTCAGCTCTTTGACGTTCAGATTCTTCAGCTCTTTGATGCTCTTCCTCGGCTTGCCCTTTTACCGTCAACACTAAAGCTATCAAATTTTCTATTTAATGTATCAATTTGTTATTTTGTGATTCCAACAATGCGACAGAATGTTGTTCATAAAATTTTTCGTATACTCACAATATTTCATCATAATGAATTTCATAAAATAAAATAATAATAACTCGATAACTTTGGCTGTTCATATTTGCATCCAAAATATAATATTTCTTTCGTGTACTTGCAGTATCCAAATTTTGAATCCAACAATCTTGCTATAATACCCTTTTAAGCGTTGAAATACTTTTTGTCACGATAATCCAACCAATCCAATAGATCTTCATTTATTAGAACGCGTTGGTAACTGAACCAACGTATTTTCTGTGTTTCTTATATCGAGTCCATATTTGAGACACACTTCATTAACTGTTAACATAATGAAATTGAATTATTGGTGAACTATACAGTCACATTAGACTTGCGAACGCGTGCTGCTAAGTGATAATTCATTTTCACAAGGAAATTTTTCTCAAATGATTCTCTCTTTCATAGTTGATACCACATGTAGTGTGGGTAACGCTTCATTTTAATCGATCCCATTGATCAACTGTCATAGTTCATAAAATATGTTAGCCGTAGCAAAGTGATGACGTAACCCTCCGTTTCAATGAATTTTATTAGCCGACGACTTCGATATGTCTTTGGAAGAATATACACGTAAACTGATCGCATTCTGCATTAAAGTGAGAACACTGAGTAGAGACATGAAATTGTTCGAAGACAAAAATATCGCATCAATACAGTTGATTAGTTTAGATATTGGTGAAAATCAGGAGGAGGAGGATGGCTGTATTGAGAGCAAATTTTATAGTTCTGATTTCAATTGTGAACTGGATCCTTCAAGCAAAAGCTTCCCATCGAGTTGAACCTATTTTTTATTGCCTAAAGGATGATGCTGGTGGCGAGTGTAATCGCACTGAATGGCAACCGATGAATTGGCATATAGTATTCCATCACGGAAGATCGTACAAACATACATCATAAACTAAAACTTTTATTCTATGATCAGAGTGAAGGAGATACGGGATATTGCTGAATGACAAACGTTCGTTTTGAAGAATCCTTCATATCTACCACGACAAATAAAACCCAAGGTCACCACAGACAGTGCAATCCACGTTACTCGATGAAGAAATTCAGAAGAAGACTCTTTATCGTATGAATAAATAAGAAAAAGTACCTAAAGAATGTAAAAGTTATTTTCTCTTAACTTTCCAAGCAACCTAATATTCATATGTGTCTGAAAGTAGAAAAATCTAACTTTCGTTTATAACTCGAAAACAAAAGACGAAAGCAAATTTTTGTTTCCGTCGGTGAATTTGTCTAAAAAAAAGAAATTAATTTTTTGTATCCCCTACAGTTACCCAGTTAGCCTATACAACCATCGACATTTGCCCACTCTGTTCTGCCGGCATACCTAATAGACAAAGTAACGGGTTGACTAGAATCAAAGCGGAAGTTAATAATTTGTAAACAACGAATTATCAGGTATCAGTCATTCAATCAGAATTGAATATTAAAACTGTTTTGATTAAACAAATGAATATCGTGGAAAATGTGCCATTGGAACATACATTGTTGAGTTATTCTGTTATCTAGTTTGAAATATATGGAATTCCTTATGTTTTACTGAAGTATTTCGAATATTTTAATATTTGCCAATTAACATATTTTGCAATGATGCTTTAAATTATTTCTTTCCACACAATAATGAATATTACATGAATATGTGAAAGCACAAATTTATTGATAAACACATTGAATAATAACAATGTGGAATCAAATTTTCAACTGAATAGTATATTATAGTAGTTGATTGTTAATATTATTAGCACTGGATTGTGAATTTGTGTGAATATTCAGTATATCAGAGCCATATCTAGAAGACTTCAAATATGGCTACTTCAACAATAATCAATAGAAATATGTATGAAATATTGCATTTGAATTCATCAAAATTAACATTAATAATTCATTGGGAAAACAATAAATCTCACTACTATAATATATTGTTAATCCTTCAGAAAAATTTAAGTTAATAATAATAAAATAAAACAATACCCATTACCTGAATATCTTCCACAGCAGTTAATCCACTAAAAATAGAAAAGTTAAATACCTTCCCATAAAATAAAGCGTATGTATGTCATCCTGTGTAGAGTTTGCGATAAATTATACATGAGTCAATTATATCAATATATTATTTATAGCAATTTAATGGTCACAAATATACAAAAAAATCAATCCTTCTAATTAAGCACATTAAGTACACAAAAGGGACTGATGACTACAAGATACAACAATAGGTACTTGCTAAAATTCTAATTATCGAAAAGAATAATGATATCAGAAATGTCCAAATCGAAAAAACAACCGCTAACGATAAAATACATACATCTTCATTTTGACGTTTTTAAAACATTGGTTCTTCCTTCTTCAAAAATTGTTTTGTTCATTGGTGTCCACGTAACATAGAAAATAATTAATAACAAGAATACATTGGATCCGTAGTGTAATAAAAAGGAATTCTATTAGATTATTCATGGGCGCCCGCAGAATTGTTCGTAGGGTGGTGCAAAGGAAAAGAGCATGAGCTTTAAAAATATAATATATAAGTAAATAAAAAAAAAATATTGCTCATTATCTGAAAGACATTAACAATTAAAATTTCTTTCTAAAGAACAATAACAAAATTCAATATGAAAAACTTCCTACAAATAAACACTACACTGAATAATAATCTGTAGAAAAATTCCCAAATAAACTTCCATTTTAAAATAAAGTGAAACGACATATTTCGGCGCATGTCCTCAGGTGAATGAATGTTACCTAAATGTCCAAAGGTATTACTATCTGTATATACGTGAACAGATATTAATCAAGCGGGCTAATTTGAAATGATTAGGAATTCAGATTAATTAGGGCTTACTTAATGATCACAAGAATTCAGGTTGTTTACAAGTGGAAGATAAGAATCTAATATTTAGTTTGCGAGAGGTTATTTGTGTGGGAAAGAGAAGAAAAAGCGGAGAATACGAAAAATCTACCTGATTATTGAGTAAAAAAGTTTATTGTTATTATATTCATCAATTTCTAAGTATTTTAAATTACCTTTATCCACCACATGATAGATTCCAGAATTTTGATTAAATTGGCGACCCGTCTGGAAGGTCTACTACTTTGGAAAATATCCTCAATTCAACTCGTTGACTACTGATTTGACTATTTTTTCCATGTAATTTAGAAAATAATGAATAGCATGAATCCGTAGTGGATTATAAAGGAATTTTAGTGGATTATTCGTGGGTGCCCGCAGAATTTTTCGCAGGGTGGGCGAGAGGTTATTTGTGTGGGAAAGAGGAAAAAAACGGAGAATATGAACAATCTACCTGATTATTATGTAAAATTTTTTATTGTGATATATTTATCAATTTCCGAGCATTTTAAGTTATCTGAAAGTACCTTCATTTACCACATGTAACATTCCAAAATTGGTGATCTGTCTCCAACAAATGTATGGAATAATGGGAGTTGAGTTTGTTATTTCTATAACTCCTTAAATGTACACCCACTCTATTAGAAAATATTCTCAATGCAACTCATTGACTGCTGATTTCACTATTTTTTCTGACTTTTATTTTACAAATATTGACCTAGTATGTTCGTACTTTTGAAACAGCCGTCAAATTCTCATTTTATATCATTCGAGATTTAAGTTAAGAATGTAATCTCCCGATTTTTGTGAAAATTTCCTTATTAGTAATATCGTATTACTTCTTTTTCAATATATCATCTATCAGATTGTGATCGAAATTATTGTGAATACTATCTGTTTTTTGATATCTAGTTCCTTTGGAAATTTTGGAATTGACATTAGTCTTCTATGATGATGCTGCTAGTTTGTGACAAGTTGGATAGTTGGCATGAGTTTATTTGTCAATTTTTTCATACAGTATTATTCAGTGTAGTCATTTATAATATAATGGATTTACAGCAAGTAGAAGCCAGCTCAATATTAAAAAGAAAATCTTACTTGACAAAAAATAAAACGAACATTCGTCATTTAATTAGCTAGATAGAGAGATAGATGAATTTATTGATACAAAGTAATCAAAATACAACATTTTAATAATTTCAGTCAAAAGGATGTATCTTATGTTATTAAACAAATGAAGAAATGATTTAGGAACAAAATAAAAGCATAGTTTATATGTGTAGAATAATCTTAATTCAATATGTAACACTAAAGGGCTCTATGCGATCAAGAAACTCTCTCACACTGTAGGAATGGCTCGATGGAGATCAGTATCTCTCCTAATTCAGTTTTGAGTTCAGATAAATTCAATAGCTACTCCTCCATTATGAAATTTAATAGCACAGAATGGACCTTTTTCTGTCTTAGCGAGGCGGTGTTTGGGAAAAACTACTACTGTTATCAGTTGATGGATTTCTGTGTGCTAATAAGCAATCTTGATTGTTTTTTAAGAACGTTATGCATTCCATTACGTATAATGCATGTAACGTCAAGTTATGTTTTTAACATGACCTCGGCTTGATTGACCTACTTTCAAACCATACATACTGCGAATGATATGTTTTCGACCAATAAATACTCTATATTCATCAGTACTCTGACCCCAGAAAATAATTCCACATTTTAGAGTGAAGAAAACGTAGCCATAGTAAACTGCCCCGGCTACATTAATATTTGGGTGCCACAATATGATGCGTAATGCATATCATGCTCCGCCTAGAATGCCACATAACGTATTCACCTGTGAGACGAAGGAAATATGCTGATCGAATACTATACCCAGAATCTTTTCATTCATGAATTGCACGATTCTATTCTCAAATATAATATGTTCCGGAGAAGTAATGTTATGGTTATGTTTTGTTCTGAAAACAACACAACAAAGTTTTGTCGGTGTTCATAATTAAGTTATTATTTGAAAAGTAATTGAAAATTTTGGTTAGGTACATGGTAGCTGCTTCCTTGATCAATATATGTTTGAACACCCCTTTATTGTCAAGCTCGAAACCTGCCGAGCTTCTTCGTACCAGACTTCATTTTTCTAGCGAACAACGGAATAATGGAACTCTCCGCCTAGTGAGGTCTTTCCCTATGTCTATAACTTCCTTCAAACCTGCAGAGAAATTCGAATGACTATTTCCTTTCCCAACACTAGACTCCCACATTATAGGTTTCCCCCTGGTATAGTGAAAAAAAAGTCCATTAGTATCATCAAAATAGTTGACGGGTATTTCCTATGCCATCTCGAAAATTGAGGGCTAATCATTAATAAAAATAATAAATAGCAGTCGACCAAGAATTCTATCCTGTGGCACCACATTATTCATTGCGATCACGTCCGCTAGATAATATGAGTAACTGTGATGTATTTTGACCATTTGACTGCTGTTAAATCTAGTGCGTATCCGCGAATACTCTAGCGGTGAAGTTTTTGATATAGGTTCTCGTAGTTTATGCTATCAAAAGCTTCGGTTTAATAATAAAAACACCACTTGCGGTACCTTCGCCTTCCAGAGCATTTAATAGTTTTATCATGTAGTCAAAAAGCCTGTGTGCTTTTGTTCTTAGTAAAAAACCATGTTGTTGTGTTTAACAAAGAAGTCATTTAACCGTTTGCAAATCAACTTTTCAAATATTTTCGAGATGTAGAAGTACTCATTGGTCGATATTTGCTCAGCAAATTAACGTCATCTTTTTTATATAAAGGTATAAGTTCGTCCGGGAAAACTCCGGTTTCAAAACAAGTATTTACACTATGTGGCACATACGTTCAGAGACACATAATATGCAGCGCTTGATTACATGTAGCGTAATTTCATCCTCACAGCTGCTTTTTTTGTTGGTGAAGTATCGAACTACATCTATAATTTTAATTTCTGTAGTTAGAAAAATTGTATACAGATTCGGAATTATGATGAAATTGTAACGAAAGTTGTTTTGCCAGTAAGTTTCTTGGATTACCAAAAAATCTATTGAAATCATCTGCTTTAGTTTTTGGTCTTTCAAATTCCGGAAGTTTGATAGCACCAGAGGTGGACTCGCCAGTTAATTGCTTGACAATATGCAATTTACTTTTGGGTTTATTGTTAGCGATTTTATTATTAAAATATTGACTTATCATTGCCATATTTAGTTCCTTGGGATAACATTGATTATATCAGGTGAATATATCTTTGAAATCATCATTTACGTTTGCCATGATTTGTAGACAGATTTTTCAGAGTAAATAATTTCCGAGATTGATTATCATTAATTACTTTGATATTTTTGAGTGGGAAGGATTTCTTGTATGCCGTTGAGGGAGCATATGAAAATATTATCCACTTTTCACTAACTTCATTGACAGTACGGACCTTGAAAAGTGCAAGAAGGAAACGAGGCGGTTCTTCAATAAAGCTAAGAAAGTCTGGCCAGGGAGGCCTGGTATTGGCACAAAATTAGTCAGGCAATATATGAACCTTTTGAGGAAGCCCCAAACTCTGAAACTGCAACCATCGCAGATACGGCAAAGCTAGCCAAGATACTGGCAAACAGCCAGGGAGGTAGTTTGTGGTTCTTCAAGAAAGACAATGGAGGCTACACTGAATCCCCAGAAGAGACCCTTGAGCTTTTGATATAGGCTACTTTTCCAGATTTTGGACTTTAGGAGAGTGAGAGCGACACCCACTCCACCGGAACGCCTGGGAGAGAAACTGGATTCCCGCAGCAGAAGTGGTAAATGTTGAAAAAGTGAAAAGAGTTATCAACTCCTTTGAGGCGTTCAAATTACCGGGCCCTGGTGAATTGTTGCCAGTACTTCTGCAAAAGGGTCTGGCCTCAATCCTGACAGGACCTCTGAAGTTTACCCCCTCCATGAGGGACAGCATGCTCAACTGGATGGATAGATCTGTCGAGACATACATTCTTGGACATAGAGGAGGGCTTTATCATCAAGACTTCTAGAAGCTCTATTAAACAAGAGGCGGAGAGACATGGTATCCCGCGAGAGCTAATAGGATGGATTATGAACACTCTTGAAGGTAGACACCTTTCTACGACGTGACAACAGTATACTCTAAAAGGGTTGGATCGGAACGGCGTTCACAAAGAGAGGTAAGGTTAAACCGTGCTGATATTAAGGCTAGGTTATGCGAATGACATTGCCACACTCCCGGCGAGCTTACGAGGGTAGCTGGCAGAAGCTGGTTCAACAATCCTTGATAATTACAGGTCTGGTGTAGAGAGAACATACCCTTTATTCAGCCGGAGAAAACTAACATTATCATCTTCTCCAGAAGATAGAAAATTTAGCCTCTGAAGGAAATGGTGAAGTCAGTTGATTTTTCTTAGACGATGAAATATCTGGGAGTCACCCTGAACTACCATCTCCACCAATATCATTACCAATATGTAGGAAGTCTATATTAAAATCTCCCATCATAGTGAACGTTTTGTTTCCATTCATTGAGTGAGACAGTATATATTCCAAACTGGTGTAAAAATCGTTAAAATTTGATAATCTGGAGCAATTTATAGCCACGGTGACATATGTCGTAAAATTGAATACAAATTCCGCACAAGCACATTCTAAAAGAATTTTTTTGAAACACACACAGTGTCTCGACGTAGATTACCATTGAGGGTAGGTAGACAGATCATTCCAGCTCTACCATGCTCTCTAGGTGAACGGCAATAACTAGATATTAGGTCATAACCTGAGAGAGAGAGCATTTGGAAATTTGATCTTGGCACATTCAGTGTTCATTAGCGCATAGAAAATGTAGCGACTTTGATGCTGAGTGGCATAAAGCTTCAATGTTGCCAAAACAATTAGGCTCGAATAAGAACTGGAGATATGCGATAGGGAAAGGAAAGTGTGCATTGCACAGGTCGAATTGTTAGTTAGTGAGATGTGTTGTTATTAAGCGTTCTGTTGTTATTTACCAACTGTTTCATGAAAGCAACTCCGTGACTGTAGCATATTTTGTCTTAATATCAAATAGGAACTGCTATTTTGTACCCCTTATTTCAAACAGTTATTTTGATATAAGAGATAGAAATAGCACTTGGTATTATGAGCTTTGCTTTGCCCATCTCTAGTAAAAATACTGGTATTTGTCGTTTTCAAAAGGGTACTGGCATGCACCTTAAAAAAAGGGTACATGTTATTCTCACTTGCGTCAATCATTTGTCGCACTTATTACACCTTGCTCTTTGACTCAATCTATATAGTGCCCGTTGATGATGAGAGAGAAAGAGCGTTCTAGCAATAGAATTCCGTGCTGTGCGCCAGCTAAAGCCTGCGTGTGAACCTATAGAAAGCAATTAATGCCAACTTGGTACAGTATTTGTACGTGATGAGAAAAACGTTAATCTAGTGTCAGCCTGCGCTCAAAGAGATGATACATTGTAAGACACAGAAAGACAGACAATTTTACTCTTTTCATTTACACGTCTACCCAAAACCGAATAACATGGCAAGTGATCTACGAAACAAAATAGTTTGGGGGTCTAGATTCATACTTTATGTCTTTTCTCTCTTTTCAAATTGATGATACAATGTAATAATGTTCATGGTCAAAATATATACTACTACTGGGTACAATAGCTTTAATGAATATAATACTCAACTAACGTTTATTATTGGGCAACAAACGAGAAGCCAACAATTATGCGTGCAACACTTCTTATTCCATTGCTTTACCCAATTGAAACAAAACCTATTGAACAATTGAAATACAAAGTCGATAACTAACATGAACCTTTGCTTAGAATATTGTGCTTTTAACATGTTTCTAGCGTAGTTCTACTAGTATTACGGTGAAGCTAGCATGAACTTTTGGAACAAAAAAATTTTCTAGCGCAAAATTATTTTTTGGCTATTTAATTAGCCGATATAAATCGTTATAATGACATATATTTCATAGAGTTCTGCTTAAATATCTGAGCCATGCGTAGTTCTGCTAGTTTTACGATAAAGCTAACAGAAAACTTGAGAACGAAAAAATATAGGAGCGGTAAAATTCTTTTTTGGGCATTTAATTAACCTATAAAAACCCGTTAAGTCTGATATATGTTTCATGGACTTCTGCTGAAATGTCTCTGTTCCATGCGTGGTTCTACTACTTTTACGGTAGTTAGCAGAAACTAAAAAAAAATATAGGAGCTGAAAAAATATTTTTGCCCATTTGATCAGCCTATAAAAAGTCGGTAATTCTGATATATGTTCCATTGACTTCTGCTCAAATATCTCTGTTCCATGGGTAATTCTGCTAGTTTCACGGTAAAGTTACAAGAAACATTTAAAACAAAAAAACAGGAGCGGAAAAATTCTGTTTTGGGCATTTAATTAGCCTATAAAAGGACGTTAATTTTGATATATGTCTCATTGACTTCTGCTGAAATGTCTCTGTTCCATGCGTGGTTTGGCTAGTTAAATAGAAGCTGAAAAATTATTTTCTGGGCATTTAATTAGCCTATAAAAAGCCGGTAATTCTGATATATGTTTCATTGACTTCTGCTATAATGTATCTGTTTCATGTATGGTTCTGCTAGTATTAAGGTTAGCAGGAACTTTTGAGACAAAAAATATAGGAGCGGAAAAAATCTTTTTCGGGCATTTAATTACCTTATAAAAAGTCGTTAATTCTGAAAAATGTTTCATTGACTTCTGCTGAAATGTATCTGTTCCATACATGGTTCTGCTAGTATTACGGAAAAGTTAGCAGAAACTTCAAAACAAAAAATATAGGAGTAGAAAACAAAATTTATTCATTTAATTAGCCTATAAGAAGCCGTTAATTCTGATACATGTTTTATTGACTTCTGCTGTCTCTGTTCCATGAGTGGTTCTGCTAGTTTTACTGTAAAGTCAGCAGAAACCTTAAAACAAATATAGGAGCTGAAAAATTATTTTAGGGCATATTTTAGCCTATAAAAAACATTAATTCTGATATATTTTCATTGACTTCTGCTGAAATAAAGACTTTTTCCTCTGGAGCTATTCGAAGGGAAGGTTTCAAGTCAACTTATCAAAAAAACCTCATACGATTCCAGAGCAAAAATATAACATCAGACTTGAAACTGCTGATTAAATTAGGGTTTTTCCAAATATTTTATTTTTATTCGGAAAAAAAAAACAATGCTATCTATTACAAAACCGCAGATAATACATAATTATTGTGATAAACGTTTACTATTCACACAATGCAAAACTCATTCATGTAGGTTGATTGTATTGCATGTAATATTGTGCCAAAGATTTTCAAGGTGTAATATAAATTATCGAAGTTGTAATTGCTTCCGCTCAAGCAATTTCCTGTGAAGATGATGAGAATCTA
The DNA here is from genome assembly GCA_958510875.1 of Endomychus coccineus. Lineage (NCBI taxonomy): Eukaryota > Metazoa > Arthropoda > Insecta > Coleoptera > Endomychidae > Endomychus > Endomychus coccineus. The sequence continues at coordinate 108,886,017 of OY294069.1, forward strand.
ATTAAAATCTACACTTTCCTTCAATGACAAAAACTATCATACTGCTCTTCAAATTCCAAAATAGCTCAATAGATTAAGCTTTTGATGTAGATTCATTGCATTATTTACTGTAAATTATAGCTACCTGTCTGGACCTTTTACTTAAGATATAAGTATGCATAATAAAGGGAATATATTATTCTCGTTTACAAACGTATTTTTAAATTATTTCAATTTACTCTGAAAATAATGAGCTCAATTATGGATGAGCCGAGAGGTCGGTATTTTTGATATATGCGATATAGAATCATCCAGTTATCATCTGTTGGTTCCTCTTCTAACATAAGTAATAGATAAATCATAGGTTCCTCTATCACTGACGACCTATAGAGACTTAAGCTACCTTTGAGAATGAGATTAAATTCTTAATTGTTCAATTATTGACTCTTAATGGGACCCTCATCGACATCAAACTCAAATAACAACACAGAAAGGGTTATTTTATTTTATTTCAACGTCTTCTGAACTAATTACAATTTGACCTAACAAAACATCTCCCAAAATAATCCCCAATGGCACTTACTCTTGGAACAACATAATCAGTGCTAGGAAATTCATCATCATCAACTTTTATTATAGTCTGGAAAAAACCCACAGCTCTTATCTCACTCTGCCCAAAACCAATCAATAAATCTTCGGACTTTTCCAAGGAATATTCTCATGAATATCATCCCGCATCAAATTCACTTGTGAACCAACCAAAGCATGCACATCTTCATTATTAACATAACTAACAACTTTGAGCATTTTGCTTTTAGATGACATGACAATACTGTTGACCGAGGTCATATTACCAGCAACATTCTCACCTGTTTTACACTCTTAAGCCTTGTAGCCAAACCTAATACATTTGAAAAATTGCATACCAAAAGATTTCGAATCACAGTACCTGGAAATGTGCCCCTTCAAACCAGAATTGAAGCTGCGTCCCCCATCAACAATACTTGATGAACTCAATGAAATCTTCGGTATTCATGAATGACTCTTCTTCTTCCTTTTGTCTAGAATCTCTCATCTTCTTTTTCCGTATCTTATCATAGACATCAATCTTCTTCTTGAAGTCTCTGAGATTCGTGGTACCATACAGAACAATTTTGTTAGAAACATCATATGAAATATCATCTATGAAATTCTGCATCAGTCCGTCGTCTTCTGTGTTTCCTCTGGATGAAAGTTGTTCCATGATATGAAACTATTCCTGCACGGTCTCATCCTTCTCACTCATGCGGTTGACCAGCATGTCGTGAAGTTAATCACTGTTTATCTTCGTTGAGAACTTGGCGAGCATCAGTTCCTTCAACTTTTTTCCAGGCATTATGGAAATTTTCTTTTTGTACTATAGTTAGCCACACCAATCAGTGACTTCTTAGCAAAAAACCACTCTCTCGGGCTCGCTTCATTCGAAAATTTCAGTTGAATCTTCAAATTCAGAAATCCAGCATTCAACTGGATAAACATCTGTGCCATCAAATGAACCGATTGAATCTTAGACGTCCTTGAGATTCGTGGCAAACTTTACTTGATGAGCTTTTTCCTGCATCTTATAAAGTTAGAACTTCGTGGAGCTTTCATCAAAATGATCATATTTCTTTAATTTTGAATTGACTATCTTCAATTTCTGCTTCTCTATAGTTACCTTTAATCCATCTTTGAAGTTGGTATGCTCGACTAGCTAATGATCATAAGGTTATATATATTTGTTTCTCCTGGTTGGGATCAAATAAATTCAATCTTTATAAAAGAAGTGGAACTTTACTAATTCTTTACAAGAATCACAGCTATATGCGTATACACAATTTACAAATATTGATTCCATAAATATCTACGGAACAATTATTAAAAATTTAACTTATAAATAAGCAAATATGATAAACTTAGCTCATCAAAATCCATTCATTTTTACATTCTTAATGATTCCATTTAATACATCGATATATTCCAGATATGATTCACATTCTAGCCAATATTCAGTTGAGAATGAAAAGTCCAAATGTGTGTAGATATAGAAGTGGTCCAATATCCAATTTATATTACATATTCGAATTAATACAGAAGAGAAAAAAAAACTGAAAGAAATCAGGTTGATTAGTTTTGTGTATAATTAACTGTTTTCTTCTTTTAGGATCTTTGAATATTCCTACGATTTATACTGTTTGAATTTAGTATAGAAGGAGAAATTAAGTATAGCTCCAATTCAAATATGGCTACGATCAAAATTCTAAAACACTTCGATTTCACGATATATTAAGAGATCAGAAAAGGAATAAGTTTGAACATAGTTAGTATTAATCATGTTTTTGATTAGTAAATGCAAATTATTATCTTTTAATTATTGATTGCTGAAATATGAATAGATTAATTAAAAAATGATGAGGGAAGCATGTGGCTTGCTGATACGAATTGTGTTAGAAATAATATTGAATTTATATATCGACGTTAATAAAACATATTGCTAATTAAAAAGACTTACTTACTTTTCAAGACGTTTTTCACATATAATTATATATTATTGTATTTCATATATATTAGCAAATCTTACTGCAAGTTAAATTGCATGTTATACACACAAGTGTTGAAATCAAAAAGAACGTTAATTGAAATAGAACACATATCCAAAATGCATTAGGTATTTTAACGCATGGCAACTAGCTTGATCTATATAACTTCCAGTCAAGAAATGTTTCACCAATGGCGTTCTATTCATTGAAATTAAGTGAACGGACATATTAACCGTTACATCTTGTTGTTTTTTTTAAACAGATTTTCATGTTTTACTCTTGCATTATCACTAGTTTCATCGCTAGAAATGTCATCCATGTGCAAATTTATATTGTTTATACCGGTACATATTTGACTCACAGTTTCCTCAGTTGTGTTTGGACATTCAAGACCAAGAATATCACAAATTAAAACGTCACGTATCGAGAATCTAGCCGCGAACGACAACTTTATTCGAATTTTCTTAAAAAAAAACACTAAATTCACGAAGTCTTTTGCGATTGTCACAATCGCCATCATTTTCAAAAATCAAACTATGAAGCGCTCTTATTGCTGCGGCAGAAGCATCATGCAATCTTTTATTTATGACACGGATTTGCGACAAATTTTCCATTGTAGCAACTTTGACAGCTGATTATGTTTACTAATGCTACATAAGTCGTCAAATTTCACATAAAAAGCAAATTCAAAAAGACGTCCTTTTGATCAAATCCAAAACCATTGTCATCTCAAAGTGATGTACTTTCCTCTTAATGTACGTCTTCCGTCGTGAATCTCTTTTATCAGCGTCGTTCTACGTCTTACTTGTTCCTCTTGCTTGTTATCTTCCGTCGTCTACATTCCGGTTGAGCCCCCAATTTGTAGAATTTCTTCGACACAAAACACCAACTAATTCGTTTCAATCACTCTTATTTTCCTAAAACCCTAGACATTTATTATTTTTTACGAACGTCTCCTATATTATATTTTGATATCTGAATCTAATCCAATGCGCGATGGTTTCCAACATAATGAAGTTCACACAATATTCCTACTAGATATAAAGAACTTTTTTATCATGTTAGATATAACAACCCAGAAATGTACTACACTCTACAGACGGGCCATGGTATTTCCGGAATTGGTTGTCACTTTCCAAAATCGAGATAAACCCGAATTGATGAACAATGATTCAAGTAAACAACAGTAGTAAGTAGTAAGCAAATGTTCACCTAAAGATGATACGTTTAAGGATTGTTAAGGCAAATACTTCTTCCATTCTCTTTAAATCTCTGTAAATAGAAATACCAGTAAGTAACAGCTTCGATTTAGTTGTTTCTTTGACGACGCTGGGTTAGTTGTGAAATACTCATAAGATTTCAAAAATATGTTAGAAGAACGAGGTATTTGTAACTTCACAATTAGGAAAGGAAAGATTAGACCTGCGCATTAGATATAAAAAATACACTGGCTCATGGGTATGACTAGGAACTCAGTCGACATATAATAAGCTCCTCTTATATGATCAAATAATAATAATCAATATTAAAAAAAGTATGGAGCTTATGAAGGGGGTTTGTCCCCAATTAACTAACATGGCTGTATAAGACTAATTAAAATATGAACATAAATATATTGACTATAAAGGTTTTCCAATAGCGCCGGGTAGATTTGGACAATTCATGGCAGCCATGTTATTTAGGCTGCATCTGTCAAATATATTGTTTATTATTCAGTCACTCAAGACAAATCACTATGGCAAGTAACAGTGTCGAGCAACGCGTTCGAATGATAAAGCTTTATTATCAAAATGGATGTTCTCTTGTGGCAACGAGCGCTCGTTGCGCCCATTTTACGGTTTGCATGGTCGTCCTTCCCAGTCGACAATTCAACGTTTCGTGGCAAAATTTCAGTTGACTGGTTCACTGCACAATCAGTCAACACCTGTACGTGAAAGAAATGCAAGATCTGCCGAAAACATCGCCGCTGTCCATGAGAGTGTGCAGGAGAACCGGAGGCAGTCAATTCCGCGCCACGCACAAGAACTCGGCCTTTCGCAGACATCAACTTGGCGAATATTGCGTCGGGACTTAGGTCTACACCCGTACAAGATTCAACTAACCCAGGAGCTAAAGGTAAACGACCATAGACAACGCCGTGAGTTCACTGACTGGGCTCTGGAGCAGTTGGAAGCAGACCTCGATTTTAACAAAAAAATCATCTTCAGCGATGAGGCCCATTTTTGTATGAATGGGTACGTCAACAAGCAAAATTGCCAGATTTGGGATGATGCCAATCCGCACGAGGTCCACCAAGTGGCAATGCTTCCGCTGAAAGTCACTGTTTGGTGTGAATTGTGGTCCGGCCGCATCTATGTTAACCAATTTCTTTTGGCCCAAATTGGATGATATGGATGTGGACGATATATGGTTTCAGCAAGACTGCGCCACTTGCCACACAGCTGATGCCACAATGGACTTTCTGCACGAGCGATTTGAGGGCAGAGTTATTTCACGCAGAGGCGACGTGAACTAGCCACCGAGATCGTGCGATTTGACCCCGTTAGATTATTTTTTCTGGGGTTTCCTCAAGTCGCAGGTCTATGTCAATAGGCCGCAAACGACCGGTGCACTCAAAGTCAACATAACCCGTGCCATTGCTCAAATTCAACCTGATCTATGCGCCAGAGTCGTCGAAAATTGGACCTCTCGAATGCGCGCCATCCACCGAAGCCGCGGCGGCCATTTGAACGATGTAATATATCACACATAATGTCATTAATAGGCCTTCCAAATAAAACGAAAAATTTCGTTGATATCTCACACACAACTTGTTTTGTTCAATTTTAACATCTACCCGGCCTTAATGGAAAACCCTTTACAAAAGAACACAGAAATAATAAAATCCTCGAGCCACCATCAGATACTCGCCATCCCAAAATAATATCACAGAATCATAGAGAAAATGTAGCTTTCCTTTGCTCTCGAACAATGGGTTATAAAATTCGTTTTCTACATAAGCTGATTTTGAACGATCAGAAGGTAAATTTAGGAATATTAATAATCAAAACTTGAAGAATTCATCTGGTCTATGTATAACTTCGAAAAAACTTCATTTTGAGGAGGCTGCAATGCTATTTTCACTTAATTAATTCTGACGAAAACAAAATGACAAGTCTCTAGACTTTTGTTAGTTTTTGGAATTCCTAGGTGGCTGCGAGAACTCTCTACGGTTGATCGCAGGTGAGTTCCGCTGAAGAACATTAGATATTCTCTTGACAATAAAGCAAAAAGCTAACAAGGGTATTGGTAATACGTCTTACCAATATGTTGAATTTGGAGATGCTGTAATTGCTGCGTTTAGAGTCCTAAGAGAAAGCTCCACCAAGCCATTGATTTGTGGATGATAGGCTGTGTTGTGAATTCCAAATTTTTGTTGATTACTTTGAATTCAAATTGACACACCAAAACTAGAATACATTTTAAAAACATTTCAGTAATTTGTTATATTGAACTATATATTACATGTGCGCCTCTAGCGGTGGAACCGTGAACTAAGATATACGATTTAAACTATGTCACTGCCTCATGCGAACTTTTCGTTATTTTCATATAGCAACTCAATTATAAATTTAACCTTGACCAACTAGATCCATTTTGGACATATTCATTCCGGCCGAATTTGCGTTTTACATCATCAATTTAAATCATCAAATCATATCTTTGATAAAATATATCGTTTTACAATTTAGTATCTCCTCTTTTGCCGCGCACTATGTGAAATAGAAAGATGTATGTCAAGACATAGCCATGTAAAATATGTTCTAGTATTTTCATTGTTTGTCAGTTAATACTACGTAATACAATTATCAAATTAAGAAGTTTTATGTATAGAAAGATAATATACTGCTACTTTCAAGAACATTTTTGAATCAGATACTCGCTGTAATAATATAAATTTCCAGATTCGATATAAATTAATATTGGTTTCAAATGTCTAGAAATGTAGAATAAATTATCTTATCTAAATTGGAAATGAATCTTATAGTTATTTCTTTATTAATGGATTTCCACATTCTATCCTCCTTCGTATGTTGAAACTTATAAGGTATAACAAGTCACCTACATGAGAGGTGAATATAATGTATTATAAGCAAATTGAGTGATGTAATAAAGGCTTTCGAAGTTGGGGAATTGAACGCATAATTAATGTGGACAAACTGTTTCCCTACACTGTGACATTTTCACAGCTCCTCGACCACGAGGACTCTAAGTCCTATCTATTGCAACATAATCACAATTTCACCCAGTAGTTTTATAAATAACCTCCGACCCAAACCATTGTCTACCCATATCCTTAAATTTGTACCACATTCAGATTGATTTGTGACATTTAATGACATACTTTCAGCTTCAGTTGATGACATCAACCTTTGACAATGCCACAGTGTGGTGAAACATTTTGTCATCATTGATTAAAAATTAAATGTAACAATTTTTTTTGTGGATTTGAGTTTCATTGTTCAACTTTATAAGCTTTAACATGATTTTACACCTCGTAAACGCCGAAGTCATAGATGTGGTTGATTATATTAACATAGTTGAAACTGTTCAGCAAAATGTATTGCGAGATATAAATTTCGACTCGGTGGTATTTCCGAAGTCATATTGAAAGTATTCGAATTTAAGTTTACTTTCGAATTCCTTATGAATAAATCGAACATCTTCCAAAAAAAAATCGAATGTCAAATATCTACTATACCAGAAAATTATGAGAAAAGTATAGTGGTTTGAACGTTCCAGTGCTTGAATACATGTTATGAATTGAAATTTAACTTTGTTAATTTGGTATTAATAGTAACGTTTTGATTCGAGATAGGGAGAATGTTTAATCAACAGTATAAATATTCATAATCGAGTAATTACATCCATATAATATTTTCGTTGCGACTATGCTGAACATTACAGGTAAATTGTTGGTTATCGACCTTCAGTATGATGCATAAAACTCATAGTCCGGGTAGTCCAGTAAACGCGGGATGAACAAAATTTTTTTCTTATGGATTGATTTTGATCTGTGAGGACTCATTCGATTGGTCTTGAGACCAGATCGAAGCTTACTACTTCTGAGCATTAACAAATTGTTTATTTTGTTAATAAGCAATAAATTGTGGCAAAATAATTTTTACATTGATTTTAAGCAGGTAGCATTTTTTTATTCATTTGACCGATAAGCACTGTTTATTCAATATTCATAACAATTTGTTTATAAATAAACAATTTGTTACCTAACACATTAACAAAAAAACACGAATTTGATGTCCATTTCTCAATTAGTTGCTAATATAATTAGTTAATAAATAATTTTTTAATTATCAAAAAAATCAAAATTTTCTAAATATTTGAGATAAGAGTCATTTTCGGACAACTTCAACTCACTAAACATGAATTTGATGTCAATTCTTCAATTAGCTAATATAATTAGTTAGTAAATAATTTCTTAGTTAACAAATTAACAAAAAATGAAAGTTTTCTAAATGTTCTACATTAGAGTCATTTTCGGATGATTAGGACCTGGTAGACATGAACTTTTATGTCCATTTTTCAATTAGTTGCTAGAAGTATTAGCTGATAAACAATTTGTTAGTAAACATTTACCAGTGCAACCTTCTGTGGAACCACATGGAACAGTTACAAGAACAGCTTCTGGAACTTCTGGTTTTGCTCATTTCAATTGGTTGCAAAATGCCATTGGATATTCTCCACTCCCAGTCCTCGGCATTCAAACGTAGAACTCCAATCCATGAAGATATGATGATGATAATAATGAACATGACCATAATGAAAATGGTGATGATGATGATGATGAGAACGAATAATGTATTATATATATAATAATTCAAAATTTTGTCTTAATTTAATCGAAACTAATTTAAATATAATTTGAAATATTTTTTCTATTCATTTCAGAATATAACCTTTCCTTGATATGAAAAAATATTTATCCAGGTCCTAATTATCTGAAAATGACTCTAATCTGGAATATTTAGAAAACATTTATTCTTTTATTAATTCGTTAACTAACGAGTTGCTTATTTACTAATTATATCCAACTCAATAAAACATGGACATCAAATTCATGTTTAGTGGGTTAAAAAAGTTATCCGAAAATGACTCTAATTTCGAATATTTAGAAAACTTTGATTTTTTGTTATTTTGATAATCAACAAATTGCTTATTAACTAATTATATTAGCAACTAATTGAAAAATGGACATCAAATTCGTGTTTGAAAGGTCTTAATTATCCGAAAATAACTCTAATCACGAATATTTAGGAAATTTTGATTTTTTTTGATAATTTGTTAATTAACAAATTGTTTATTCATCAACAAATTGTTATGAACATTTAATAAACACTATTTATCTGTCAAGTATTATTTTTTTTGTCACTATTTATTGTTTATTAACAAAATAAATAATTTGTCCAAAACCGAAAGTAGTAAACTTTGATCTAGGTGTCAAAACTAACCCAATGAGCCCTCTCAGATCAAAATCGATCCATAAGAAAAAAAATTTAGTTAGTCCGGTTCAATAATAAAGACAAAACGGAGACAATTGATAAATCAGGAATGCGATTCCTTTCATTCAGGCCATCAGGATTAATGAAGATGAAAGATATTTTAGCCTTTCAAAAACAGGTTCCACATTTGCAGATCATGTTTTCGATAGTAATCTATCCTTTCCTGAAATAGACAGTTTACATATTTTACATAGCTAATAAATTTGGTTATTAGTATGGACCAGTAAATATAATTTTATTCGGAACAAAAACCAGCAGATGCATCATCACAATTGTATAAAATTTCATTGTTAGGCTTCTTCGTAATTGCAAATTATATGAGTAGATGTAGAGTGAGGAGAATGATGAGGGTTTGAAACAGCTCAAAAATTCTGCTCAAGAATACTACGCATTCTGCTTTTTGAAATAAATTGGAATTTGGAAATTGGGGCAAAATATAACTTATCAAAAGCAATTTAAAATCTCATTGTTAGGCTTCTTCGTAATTGCAAATTATATGAGTAGATGTAGAGTGAGGAGAATGATGAGGGTTTGAAACAGCTCTAAAATTCTGTTCAAGAATACTACGCATTTGCTTTTTGAAATAAATTGGAATTTGGAAGTTGGGGCAAAACATAACTTATCAAAAGCAATTTTTCCGATTTTATGGAAAACCGAAAAAGCTCGAAACGGCTCGAAATTATCGTTCGATAGCTTGATTTTGTTTTCCAAGATTACTCAGAAATTTTAAGAGTTGACAATGTTAAATTTGCTACACGGTTGAAATTGTGAAGGTTAGAGGTTGTGAATAAACTACTTTGTGAAAGTGATTTAGCATAGTCAAATTCGAAGACAATTAAATCATCATAATACAGACATGTTCCGAAATTCGGAAAGTACGTAAGCTATGAAACTTGTTCGAGAATGAAATTTATAATAAATATTCTTTAGATAAATAAAATCAATTTCATTTTCCTTACACTAACTAAACTACTCTTTAGAATTGTATAACGTAAACAATGTTTGTGATACCCATGTAGGATAAAAATGAATAAATGCATGGAATGAATAAATAACACATTAAACAGTCTCACTTTCATATTAAACTATGGACTTTCATGTTGATGAATTTAATCAAATTATGAGTGAATAAAAGGTAGTTGTTTATAATATTCTGAAACGAGCGACCGGTTTTAAAGGAAGTGGTGTATATTATTAACATTAACCGACATTGAACATACTGAGGTTAATCACATTTTGTTTTTATTTTACACTCTGTTAACAGACTAATTTATCGCCAACCACACCAGAAAGGTTCTGACATTTCCACTATTCCATAGTTCTCATTAAAAATATGGAAGGAAACGCTTAATTAATTGCCATATATATAAAAATATTTCTACAGAAGCCAAAAAATATAATCAATGTTGATTGAATTATATCTGCAACTGAATAGTTCATCGAATAACCTGGAACTAGTTACTTATAATACTAGCAGTAACATGAGGTTTATCAGACTACTTATAATAATATAGAATAACAAAATAAAACAGGACTTGAAATTTTCACGAATTGATGATATTTGTTTCGTTACACAGTACCGTTATCGAACTTTATGACCTGCTTTGAAGATGTCACTGTATGTCGAAATAATTTACTGATAGTTTGACGTTCTAACCACAACTTCTATATTCCTAGATTCAAATTCAAATTTTAAAAGTATATTGAATTGGTCTTTTTTGTTTTTCTATATATTACGTATTTTCAGACGGTATTGAGAAATATAAATATTAGTTTTTATTATGCATCATAATATCTGAAGATTACGTAATATGTTGAAAATCTAGTAAAAGGGATAACAAGATATAAAATATTCGATGGATGAACCGTTACATGGTATACTGCCTAGTAATAATCTGATCATGCTTCTCTCAAAAATTAGTTGATAGCCGATTTTAACAAAATAATGCCTAATGCTCTGTTGTGATGTGATAAATGGTAGGTACTGGAATCGAACCTAGCAATCGAAACACTATAAGATTGAGATTATGGCTTGTTTGTATCAGTTTGCGCTTGCAGATAATGACTAACTGGCTTAACAGCAGCAGAACGAATTGTGCTTACTCACAATCTCATAGATATAAATAGCTAATATTTTGTACATTAGCACCACTGACGTTGAAGTTTACAATTGGAAGATGGCTTGATTTGTCCACCTGTGCCTGTGATAAAATCTCAAGAGGCAATAATCATATATCCAATGCACCTCTCCATCATATAGCTTCTAGTAGGATAAGATATTTCAGGAAATTGATATAATATGAGACATATTCAATACTTTTGAAAATTTTCTTCTGATTATACTGATCTGAAGGAGAAAGATATCCCAAAAAATCGACATTTTAGCTGATGATTCCTAATTGTAGGTATCAAATTGACATATAATTTGATGAATTTTGCTATAGACCCTTTTTTTTAATTCGTATATTCCCTAGTATTCAATGTTTATTATTGTTCTTATAATTAGAAAAGGAGTTGCTGATTAGGGAGGTACATGGCGCCTTTATGTGGAGGAATAAGAAACAGATAAGAGCACATACTTTGCTATTACAAAGCTATAATGCAACATCTCAGAGAGATTCATGTTTTGTTCCAGGAAATAGTAGAAACATCTTCAGAAGACATCTTCTTAAGAAACCTAGAACTATAATAGATTTCACCCGCGGTCGTATACACAGGTCTGGAAACCCTATGATTGACTTGAGTCTCTTACGGGTCGCCTAACTCGTAGTCCCTCGCTCAGCCACCAGCTAGAGCTTGGATCACGAAGTGGTAAAATGATTTCTATCCGGAATCGCAAGCATCCACTTTTTTCGCATTTTCGCATCTTTCGGCACTTTAAAAACAGAAGTTTCTTACTTTACACTTTTGTACCCCGTTTTGCATTTCGGCACAATGCACGATTTTGTAATTTGTTTCTAAAACGCAGGTATTCCTTGTGTTGTCAACTGACAGTTGTAAGAAAATACTCCTACGTGACGACTTTTGGAACTACAGGCCAGTCGACCCTTAGCGGACTCACTGCTCACATAGGAAACAATCTCGAGTTTCCAGACCTGTGTATACGACCGTGATTTCACCTAAAGTAATGCCTATAGACTTGTTATTTCGGTGAGTTCAGGAATTACCCAGCTCTAAATTTGATCCGTACCTAAGGTACCGTAAGGTGATAGCATGTGCAGCTATTCAAGAACACAATACAAGCGTGGTAGATAAAATATGGTAAATGTATACAAAATAAACTATATGTGAAAGAGTTCAAACTGTAGATACAGTCTAACACTAAGTTTACTCTGCTTGGTAGATGAGAGGTCTTCAGTACTTCAACAGTAGTTTTTGTAGATATAGGTGATTGTTTCTCATTTATAGAATGTATGCCAATATCTTAATAAATAATGCATTGAACTGGAGTTTGAAGCAGGCTGTATTTCTTATCAAGAGAGGTTGTTCGTATGTTGCATATATAGTTCACCACAATATTGACAATTTTCTATCAAATCTAACCCATAGTTCATTTTATGTGACCACCAACTACAAAGCAATTATTCTAAATGGCGATTCAACTATTGCTCTTATAGATACAAATGCACATACCGTATGTTTCAAATTCGGCTCTCATCATTGGAATCTCGGAAACTATAAGATATACAAAGATGGTTAAATCATGGCAAAGTTGCGTACCCGTGAGCTCCATAATATTCCGTTTACTAATTGGAGCTATATTTTATACTTCCGGAAATATACCTAGCGGAAAAACTGAAGTTTACGGTTTTCGTTTTTTTACGAGTATATTTCGAAGGATAGAAAAATCTATAAGTACAATCTCATTTTTGAGCTTATCTTTAGTCGAAGTCGAAAGACGTTTCATTTTTCCCAAATCACCATCAACTTTATTTTATCTTATGAACGCCATATTGAATTGTTGCAGCTTTGAGTAGCTCCTTCCATTACCTTTTTGATGATGTAAGTTACCCTTGTAATCCCTAAAATCAGAAGTATTGAAGAAAACGTTTTAATACCATAGTAGGTTTTGATTTTTTCGATGAATCACATGTAAATAACATTTTGATACCTTGTTAAGCACTGTGTCGTTAAAAATGGTGTTTACCAATGTAGAAAAACACGATATGAGAAAACTTTATTACAAAAACGATAGAAACGATGTCAAGACGTCGGAAATGTATCTGAACATGTATTTCGAAAGAACTTTGTTCAAATTATTGGATAGAAATCTCGTTTGGTGCATTTAAAAACTGAGACAGAAGTATGGAGACGCAATGGATGAGGAAACTAAAGTAAATTCAGTCAATGAAGTGAAATTAAAGTCAAATTATTGTATACTTCTCAATTGAAAGTAGATAATCAGAGATAGAGATGAACTATTTATTTTATGGAAATCCATTGTAATGAAGCATTCTTCATTACTTACAAATAAATTTGAATATCTCAGTAGAATCGAATTACATAGGCAAAGTTAAGAGATCAAACTTCGTGCACATCTATGTATAAAAACTGGTGAACAGAATTCGCCAGCCGGTCACCTGTTCACGTTACGTCACACGCCGCGATCTGTATAAAAGCCAGCCCATTTCATAGCGAAAGGGGACTGACTTGCCAGACCAGCACCGAGATTGACCTGCCGTAATCTAAACAACCCGAAGCCGTTGCTATTGTGCAAATCCAAGAAATAGAGAGTGAGTATTAATTGCCGTTTAAAATCCATTCAAGTCATTGAATTAACATTCCAGGATATAAGTCCGATTTCAAATTCGAACTTTGTTTATAAATTCAATAGTCTACAAAACAATCCTGATAGCTTGGACGAATACGATTCAGCTTCTGCGAATTGTTTTTCTAGAGACTAAGTTAGGATTTTGTCCGAGACCGATTTGTAGAATTGTGAATAAACACACAGCCGAAACCGCTGGGAAAAACAATCCTTATAGCTTGGACGAATACGATCCAGCTTCTGCGAATTGTTCTTCTAGAGAATTAACATTCCAGTATATAAGTCCGATTTCAAATTCGAACTTTGTTTATAAATTCAATAGTCTACAAAACAATCCTGATAGCTTGGACGAATACGATCCAGCTTCTGCGAATTGTTTTTCTAGAGACTAAGTTAGGATATTGTCCGAGACCGATTTGTAGAATTGTTAATAAAGTCACAGCCGAAACCGCTGGAAAAATCAAGCCTTATAGCTTGGACGAATACGATCCAGCTTCTGCGAATTGATTTCAGGGGCTACGTGGTGATTCTCTCCGAGACCGACTTGTGAAATTATTAAGTCAGTCATAGCCGATAGCTGACAAATCAACCTAGTCCGTTATACCCCGTTCCGTAAGAAATTACGTCTGAAATACAGGTCAGAGCGAATACACGACCCACGCTCCGTCGAAGTTAACAGTGTACTAAATATTTAGATTGTCGCGATTCATTTCATTTCTAGACCTAGGGACAAAAACTTGTCTACCATCTCACGCAGATGGTGGAGACTCCCGACGATAGGAAAACATCTAATTAGCGCGTTATTTTATACACGGAAAACGAACACATTAAAACGGCCTGTTCCTAGCAACATTTTGTAAATAGATTGTACATAGCTGGTGTAAATGTAAATAGAGATAATTAATAAACTTAGTTAAGCAAGAAATATCTGTTTTATTTGGCAATCCACACGAAAGAGAAACAGCAATTTTAAAACCTATATAAAAAGGGAACCTGGACCCTCAAGAAACCCGAGCAGGTCAGTTACTGTCATAAGAGGACAGTAAGTGACAACCTCCCCACTTGTAATTAACCATTCAAGCGGAAGGAGGTTACAAAATGGCGCCCGAAATTTAAAGTAACGGAAACTAGATAGAAATTGCTCTCTTTGATTGCCAAATAAAATGTCATTAGTAGAGAAGAATAATGACAGAGGTAAACTCATGGATCAGGTCCGTAAATGGGGTGTACACTTCGAAGGGAAAAGGGACAGCCTGGAATTCTTAGAACGATTTTCCGAGCTCAGGATAGCATATGGAATTGAAGAAGAAGATTGTCTGCAGGTATTGCCCGAATTATTGAAAGGCCAAGCCTTATTGTGGTATAGAAACAATAACACACAGTGGCAAACATGGTCGGATTTTATAATAGATTTTGAGTTATATTTCCTTCCAAATAACTATCGACAGGATATCCTAGATTCAATCGTGAAAAGGGTGCAGGGCCCTCAGGAAGACACAAAGGAATTTATAATTGCTTTGCAGACTCTGTGCAGAAGGAGTCAAGTTATAAACAAACAAGAGGAATTGAACAGAATTTATAGAAACCTGCGGCCAGAAATCCGACGGTACGTTAGGCCTAGGGATTTCTCTTCTCTGTCGGACCTAATCCAACTCTGCGAAGAGTATGGAAATTTACAGAAGGAGTTAGGGGATGATCGAAGAAAATGTAGTATAGAACCAAAAGAGACTGTAAACTACATACAAGCGAATAGAGCATTGCCACGTAATATAGATCAGCAAGAAGTATGTTGGAGATGCGGTGAAAAGGGACACCGGCGTTTCGAGTGTAGGGGCACTTTTAAACGATTCTGCTCGCGATGTGGCAAACAGGGTATTCTGACTCGAGAATGCCAATGCAGGAATACGAAACCGGGAAACGAGCGGACGTCCAGCGGACAAGCAGGAGCCGCTGGGACGTCATAGAACACATACCTGTAATAAAGGATGTATCCTCCACAACCGAGGGCACAGTGGACCCGAGGATACATTTTAAGGTTGCAATAGGGAGGCAAGTGTTCTCAGCACTAGTGGACACAGGATCAGTTAGGTCCTATATTAATGAGGAGGTGGCCGATCATTGTTCAAGATGGAATGTTCCACAACAAGAGGTCAGACAAAGGGCGTGTTTAGCGAATGGGGCCACAGTACCAATTAACCGAGGGTTTTATATCAAATGTACTGTGGATAACCAAGACAAGGAAGGACATTTTCTGGTCTTACCGGGAATGATGTCCCAGATTATTTTAGGGATGGATTTATTATATAAATGGCAGATAACCATTGACCTGCGAGAGCCCGATATGCCCAGGAACGCGGTTGAGACCCAAACGGAAATAATAGGTAGTATCTCTAAATTGGAGACTAGTCAGGAAGAGAGACTGAAAGCATTCCTGAAACACGAGCTGGGGAAATTTATAGGCGTGAAAGGATGTACGCCGCTGGTTAAACACCAAATCAAGCTGAAGGATCCCACCCCTATAAAACAGCGGTATAGACCACAGAATCCCGTAATGCAGGAAATTGTGGACAAGGAGGTAAATAAAATGTTGGAAGAGGGAGTAATTGAGCCATCGAACAGTCCATGGAGTTCACCAATAGTGCTCGTCAAAAAGAAAGAGGGTAAGCATCGGTTCTGTATAGACTTCAAGAAAGTTAAAGCCGTCAACGAAAAACCCGAACTACTTCCGGATTATCGAGTGGAAAACGGTAATCTATACAGACACTTTCACGAGGCTAATGATTACACGGAAGGAGCCTCCCCCGAACCATGGAAGTTATGTGTTCCAAAGAATGCCCGAACACGGGTTCTGTACGAATGTCATGATGAGAACACGGCAGGACACCTAGGGATTAATAAAACAATCGCAAGGGTGGCTCAGAGATACTACTGGCCTGGTATGTTCAGGGAGATATCCCGCTATGTGAGGAAATGCGAGCACTGCTTGAAATACAAAGCTTCGCAACAGGCACTTCCGGGATTCATGCAGCAAAGCAAAATATCCAAACCATGGGAAATGGTGAGTGTGGATCTAGTAGGACCCCTACCTCGATCGAACAAATCCAACAATTATTTAGTAGTGCTGCAGGATCGGCTGACCAAGTGGACAGAATGTCAAGCAATTCGGACAGCGAACACGGAAACTGTCATGAGGGTGCTGAAAGATAGGGTGCTTATGAGATTCGGATGTCCCAGAGTGTTAATTAGTGACAATGGGGCCCAGTTTGTCGCTAATAAATTTCGGAAATTTTTAGAAGAGTTTGGAATCAAACATAAACTCACCCCTCCCTATACCCCACAGGCCAATCCAGTAGAGAGAGTTAATAGAGTGGTAAAAACGATGATTGCGCAATACTGTGAGGACGATCACCGTACATGGGACGCATATTTGCCGGAATTAATATTTGCCATCAATACGGCCCGACATGACTCAACTGGATTTACTCCCGCATATTTAAACTACGGTCGAGAAGTGGACCACCCGAAGACTTTGTTCCGGGAAGTTCAGGGACCGGGTAGCGACGATGATGATGGAAACCCCGATCCTACTAGACATGAGGAACAGTTAGGAAAATTGAGAGACGCCGTCAACTTCGTCAAATTACAGTTGAATAAAGCCTTCACTATCCAGAGTCGACACTATAATCTGAGACGGCGCGATTGGGCACCTAAAGTAGGGGAGGAGGTCATGTGCAAAGAACACCTGCTATCCTCGGCAGCTCAAGGTTTCGCCGCTAAACTGGCCCCGAAGTTCGTAGGCCCGTTTAAAGTGAAGAAAATCATTTCACCGGTAGTGGTCGAGCTGGAAAATGGAACTAGTCGTAAACCCGTTCGAGTCCATGTAAAGGACTTGAAAAAAATTAGCTGTTGACTAATGTAATTTTCTTTCCCCAGGAGTAAATATGACTTCAGTTCCGGAAATTAGAACTCCCGGGAAAGACGCCGAGGCTGCCATCCGACTGGGAAAGAGGCTGCACGATCTATTTGGTTCCAGTCCGGAATCAAGTCCAGAACTCCAGCTGTACTATTCGCCGATCCCCAATATGACACCGCCTACTCCCGATCTACCCCAGCAGCAACCGTCCTTACCAAAGAAACGTTTACGTAAAATGCATGACTATAGGGTGTATGATCCAACCGGCCGGCTTGTGGCGCGCGTGAAAATACCGTGGGACTGTGAGGTCAAGCCGACGTACGAAACGTATCGTACGTTCGAAAATTTTCGGGAGAAAATTTTCTAAGAAAGAAAGGGGGGTGTGTAATGAAGCATTCTTCATTACTTACAAATAAATTTGAATATCTCAGTAGAATCGAATTACATAGGCAAAGTTAAGAGATCAAACTTCGTGCACATCTATGTATAAAAACTGGTGAACAGAATTCGCCAGCCGGTCACCTGTTCACGTTACGTCACACGCCGCGATCTGTATAAAAGCCAGCCCATTTCATAGCGAAAGGGGACTGACTTGCCAGACCAGCACCGAGATTGACCTGCCGTAATCTAAACAACCCGAAGCCGTTGCTATTGTGCAAATCCAAGAAATAGAGAGTGAGTATCAATTGCCGTTCAAAATCCATTCAAGTCATTGAATTAACATTCCAGGATATAAGTCCCATCTCAAATTCGAACTTTGTTTATAAATTCAATAGTCTACAAAACAATCCTGATAGCTTGGACGAATACGATTCAGCTTCTGCGAATTGTTTTTCTAGAGACTAAGTTAGGATTTTGTCCGAGACCAATTTGTAGAATTGTGAATAAACACACAGCCGAAACCGCTGGGAAAAACAATCCTTATAGCTTGGACGAATACGATCCAGCTTCTGCGAATTGTTTTTCTAGAGAATTAACATTCCAGTATATAAGTCCGATTTCAAATTCGAACTTTGTTTATAAATTCAATAGTCTACAAAACAATCCTGATAGCTTGGACGAATACGATCCAGCTTCTGCGAATTGTTTTTCTAGAGACTAAGTTAGGATATTGTCCGAGACCGATTTGTAGAATTGTTAATAAAGTCACAGCCGAAACCGCTGGAAAAATCAAGCCTTATAGCTTGGACGAATACGATCCAGCTTCTGCGAATTGATTTCAGGGGCTACGTGGTGATTCTCTCCGAGACCGACTTGTGAAATTATTAAGTCAGTCATAGCCGATAGCTGACAAATCAACCTAGTCCGTTATACCCCGTTCCGTAAGAAATTGCGTCTGAAATACAGGTCAGAGCGAATACACGACCCACGCTCCGTCGAAGTTAACAGTGTACTAAATATTTAGATTGTCGCGATTCATTTCATTTCTAGACCTAGGGACAAAAACTTGTCTACCATCTCACGCAGATGGTGGAGACTCCCGACGATAGGAAAACATCTAATTAGCGCGTTATTTTATACACGGAAAACGAACACATTAAAACGGCCTGTTCCTAGCAACATTTTGTAAATAGATTGTACATAGCTGGTGTAAATGTAAATAGAGATAATTAATAAACTTAGTTAAGCAAGAAATATCTGTTTTATTTGGCAATCCACACGAAAGAGAAACAGCAATTTTAAAACCTATATAAAAAGGGAACCTGGACCCTCAAGAAACCCGAGCAGGTCAGTTACTGTCATAAGAGGACAGTAAGTGACAACCTCCCCACTTGTAATTACCCATTCAAGCGGAAGGAGGTTACACCATGTTAATAAAATGGAATGAAACATTTTTTTATTTGCTTCCCTTTATTGCAAGTATGAAGGATTTAAAGATTATCTATTGTTATTTTATGATTTGAAATATTAATATGTTCGAAGATTGCTGATTTGCTATCGGAGGAAATATGTTTTTTGAAACTTGATTCGAAATTTCCAGTCGTCTGCCCAACATAGGCCACTAGGCACTGACCACATTCCATCCTGTGGATACCAGATTTTTTGCATTTGTCTGTTTTATGTTTGGCATTAAATAGTAATTTGCTCAAATTGAAGCTGCTAAAGAAAGAAGTTGTTATAGTAAATTTTGAAAAATAGTTACTCATACTGTTTGATAATTCGCCAGCCAACATGATTAAAACATGCATATTTCTTTTCTGATGTTTCTGTTGTGGGATATAATAACTGCGAAATTTGTTTTTGTTCTTTACGATTAATGGAGTGAACAGAAATATTCTTATTTAAAGCTATCTGTTCAATTGTACTGATTTCTGTCTTGGAATATTTTTCTGATAGAGGGATAGAATCAATATGAATCAAAGTTTTATAAACAAAAATCAGGTCTCCCCATGGGTTCACCACTTAGCCCGCTATTACCAGATATGTTTATGAATGATCTGGAAAAATTTATTGTGAACCATTCTTTGAAACAAAAAAATGTCCTTTTCTGGTACCGTTATGTTGATGATATTTCAATAGTTTTCCAAGGTTCCAATAAAAAGTTAGATCAGTTTTTATACTTCCTAAATAACCACCATAACAATATAAAATTCACTGCTGGAATCGAGAACAACAGTTCTATAAACTTCCTGGATTTGACAATTTCTGAACAAAATAATAAACTTTCATACAATATTTATAGAAAAGACCTTCACTGATGCGACCATTCCTATGGAATCTTTCAGTCATATTAGTCATGAATTAGCAGCTTATAATTCAATGATTCACCGAGCCTTTTCTATCCCTCTATCAGAAAAAGATTTCAAAACAGTCATAAGTACAATTAAACAGATAGATTTAAATAACAATATTCCTATTCACTTCATTAACCATGAAGAACAAAAACAAATTCCGTAGTTATTATATGCCATAACAGAAACACCAGAAAATGAACAGTATGTTTTAGTTATGTTGGCGAATTATCGAACAGTATGAGTAACTATTCTTCAAAATTCAATACAACAACTTTTTTCTAGCGACTTGAATCTGAGCAAATTACTATCTAATGCCAAACAAAAAACAGACAAATACGAAGAATCCGGTATCTACAGGATTGAATGTGTTAAGTCTCCAATGGTCTATGTTGGGCAGACGGGTCGCAATTTCGAATTACGTTTCAAAGAACAAGAACTCTCATAGTGAATCAGCAAGCTTTCACGAATTGTGGAATATTTAATTGAAACAATGAACACATTTGGAGCATAACAAGCCTAGGTTTTAGAAATTGAC
Organism: Endomychus coccineus; assembly: GCA_958510875.1. NCBI lineage: Eukaryota > Metazoa > Arthropoda > Insecta > Coleoptera > Endomychidae > Endomychus > Endomychus coccineus. The sequence continues at coordinate 108,907,065 of OY294069.1, forward strand.
CGCAAGTGCGATTCAGCTTCAACGTATGGGCACGTATTTATCAATACAAAATTTTGGATCCTCATTTCTAGAATAAGCAGATATACCTTACCTCAAACGTTCAAGTCGATTGTGTGTAGAATCAGAACTGTCAGTTTCTATTGATATACCCGTTACAATGATGTGATAAAAGAATAGGTTTCAAATCTCTATGAGAAAGATAAAGTAATATAAAATTCGGGAAACTTCTACAAATGACTTTTAGTTGGCATAAATAATTGTGTTGGCAAGAAGAAGCTGAGAGTGTACTAGGGTCAAGTTATTTTCTGAGAATTTCAAATTAGATATACTTGGTACATGCAAAATGGTATCAATCTTCTCCGTAGCAGTAAGAAGACTACATAGAACATTACTGTTCGAAAAACGAGTAGCTATCTACAAAATTCGTGCGGATACAATGAGTTCCATAAAATGTATTGTTGTCAATCGGCTTCATCAATCTTTCGTAAAATAACACATTTACAGGATACTCCAACGTCGTTTGCATCCATTAACATTGCACTGAAGCTAACGTACATAATTTTATACTAAATAGAATAATTAGAATAAATTTATTAACAATGTTCCCATAACATTCAAATCGAACATAGACACGCAAGAGAGGGACGAACGAGTTATCAGTTTGTTGTGTGTGGTTTGTTGCGTGGCGGAAGTTCTAGGTTGGTAAAGGTCGTTGTCACACTCACAGTGAGCTTGGGAACCTAATACCGGAAAGGTGTTGGCCAGATCGTACCGGAACATATAATCTTGCGCATATTGATAACTAATTGATATTACTGCTTACCGATTATTGTGATGTGCTGGATAGTTTGTAGTAGTGAACGCTAATAATGTGGTGTTTATATGCAACATACATAAATACCTGTTGTCATAATGTCATGAAATCGGAATCATTTAAATGAACTTAGCAGTAGTCGGAACAGTAAGGTAGTAGTTGAAGTCTGGGAATAATTGAAATGCATATGTTGAAAAATAACGGAACAACATCACTCTTACTGTTTGGCTCCTATACAACTCCGATTCACAAAGTATGTTCCATGTTGCCACCTTCACCCTTTTGTAGTTCTTCAGTTTTGATTTCCTCATATGAGTAGGTTATATTTTATGAAATATAATCAGCTGTTTATAATCGCAGAAAGTCAGATCAGTTTTGAAATATATTACAATATTTAGTAATAAAATAAATAATCACCACAAAGTGTCATTGATGTTAAATCTATCAAGTTGTATTCTATTGTATTGTGTATTGTATTTTGAATATTTGCACACTGCGACCATTCTGCTGCTGCGCCCTTGAGGATATCTCAGCGGCGATAGCAGTTCCTCCAACCCTGTTACTTTAGAATAGTTCAGTTAGTTGAATGGCTTCACGTTAAGTAAGTCTGCCTCTTCTATTTGGTACGCCCTAAGAATATGGATGGGAGGTTCGTCCTTCTCCTCAAAAAATTTGCACTGTTCTTCTCCTACTAATCTGAGCCTCTTAAGGTGTCCTTTCAACGAGCAGTGTCCTGTTAGCATTGCCGTTAGTATTCTGAGTTTATTTTTACTTAGGTTGATGTCCTCATTAGATAGCTTCTGGTTGTAGTTTCCCAAAAGTATCTTTACATGACTCAGTCCTAGCAGACCTGTTCAGTGGTGGGATCTTTTGTTGTCTACTTCTTTTTTAAGTTCTCCCAGTATTGTGCTGGCGCTTATCCCGCAGATAAGCAGCGGTTCAGGTCCTACAAATAAGTGTCGATGATGTTAAATCTATGAATACCATCTGTAGTATAGGAATCATCCATTCCTATACGAGATTACCTAAAAACCCTAAGTTATAGAATTCGACCTTATTCTTATTAAGTAATGTTATTAAGCATATATTGATAACTCATAACTGACCCACTAACAACATGCTGACTATTACACATTGTTTAGCCCAAGATAACCTTGACACACAGAACAGGGTATCTCGAGGTAGTTATTGAGGAATCAATGTATATGCTAAAGACTAGAGTATGTAGAACGATAACATAAACATCACAGTTTAGATTATAATATATATAGTTATGTAGGACATTCATATTCAGTTACATATAGTTACATATAGTTATAGCATAGATTATTCATATAAGATATTGATGTAAGACTGTACTACTATTATGTAGAGCAAGACTATAAGTCGTTATGGCGTCGAGCTCTACAATTAAGTAAAGTGTAACCCTTTTGTAAAGTGATGTTTTTCTATTCCCTATACCCACACCAGGACCACGGGTCAGCTTAGGGCTAACCGCCCAACTTAAGATCTGATCCCCACATGGCGACCTTTGCCAGTCTTTTCTGAGGGAAGAAAAAAAAGAGACGAACCGCTTCCTGCCCATATCGCCATAGTTGATCCCCACATGGCGATCTCTACCAGTCTTTTCTGAAAATGGGAAAAACAGAGACGTATGTGATCTTCCCCACATGGCGATCTCTTCCAGTTTTCTTCTACCAGAAATAAGAAACGGACCATAATGGATTTGGAAATTGGAAATGGATTGGAAAGGAAACATGGAAATTTCGAGGATGGAATGGTGATAAAAATTTTTTTTCTTTTTTGATGTCCACATCACCATATGTGATTCCCACAAGGAGACAAATGGATTGGAATGGATTTGGACTATGGATTTGGAACTAGGAAAATGGAAACTGGAACGCAGGCATCGAGGCAGCGATGGGTTGGGAAAAAGAAGAAGAAGTCAACCCTGTAGTGTAGGGCTTCGAAATGTGAGTAATGACTGTTTCCAGACAATTTAGTTCATATATATTTTTTTAGAAAAACAGCACGCAAATAGGCGCCGCTGTGTATATATATATGCATATTATAATTTATTGATTTATTAATTTTAGTAGATTTATCATAATCAGATAAATTGCTGAACATATTTTTTTTAATGTTGAACAATATTGAAGTAATTAAGTCATACCTAACTTCTAATAGTGATTTCAATATATCTAATATATTATATTATAGCGATAAAATATTTGAAGTAATTTTAGGGATATATAACTTCTAATGCTCAAATTTAATTGAAATCTAATAGGAAATTACGTTTAAAAGTAAATATATCAGATATTGGAATAGTAAGACTGAAATAATTAACAAATAACTACTTTATTAGAGAAGATAAGTATTTTAAGTACATAAATATTATCAATTTTTTTTAATTAATTGAAATTAATGGGAGATTTACATTTAAAAGTAGTAAATATTAATATATTGGAATAAGTAAGAATAAAATAAGTTATTTATCAAATAATAAAGTTATGTATATAATCATATACATATTGTTTAAAAATCAGTTTAAACAGATTATTTTGCCAGGGAAAATTAACCCACAAAAACCATTAGGTAAGTGTTAGACCAGCAATGATGTGGCTAACATATGGTTCTTCCAGGACGGAAACCATTTATTATTATTATAAAGCATTGATTATGCAGATTTTTTTAAGATGGTTATAAGTAGAAGGCAATAAAATAAATTAGGTTATTATCAAAGTTTGGATATCTGACGAGGTTTAAGAACTTTTTTTTTAACAAGTATTATTAAAATATTATAGTCATAAAGATGACGACAAATAATTTTAAAATTGAATTAATGTAGGTTTAGAATAATGGTCACATATTATTTAGAAATGCGATTTGCGTACATTGAAATAACTTCATTAAATCATAATATAAATATTGCAACAAAGCATATTTCATTCATGTTATATAGTAAACATAGTACCAGAAATTTGAATCAGCAAAATAATTGCGAGCGAATAGTTTATTCGATATTTCAAGGGCAATCTAGTGACTATACCCAAGACATCACGGATCAAATTGGAATATATTATTAAGCTGAATCAATTACATAGATATGTCATAATGGAAAGTAAGAAGATGAATTGTAGGCGCAGTATTGGAGTAAATGGAGATGAATTGTAACATACGTAAGTCTGTAGCTTTGATCCGCTTATGATTTAGGTACGTTGTGGAAAAGTATGGCAGCAGTAATATGAGTTACAGATGATATTTTTTTTTTGATTTGCATAAAAATACACTTTCGATCGGCATTGTACCTAAGGGCATTGTTGAGAAATGTAGTCAATTTGTGTAAAATTTCATTATTGCTGAAATAGGCATAATGATGAATTCCAAGGATGAGGAATTTATGAGCGCTTGAAGAGAAGAAGAAGAAAATGGAAATAAAATCCGCCGGTAAATAAAATAGGATTGAGGATAAATGTTATACCAGACGTATAAACATAATATATAATATATAATAAAGAATGTAATAAATAAAAGAAGACATGAAGATGGTACAAAAATAACATATGTTTCTATATATATAAATAAGTCAATAAAATCATTTCAGGCAAAAAGCCGTAAAACTAAAAAGTATGCGCAAATCCCACAGTATAATAATAATATGTATGACCATTAATTAAGAACAATGTTTGTAAAATAAAAATAAGGTACGTTAAAAGGAAAAAAAAATGTTAATCTGTCAATTCAACATTTTTTTGAACCGCGTTAGGAGGTGTAGTATAGGAATCATCCATTCCTATACGAGATTACCTAAAAACCCTAAGTTATAGAATTCGACCTTATTCTTATTAAGTAATGTTATTAAGCATATATTGATAACTCATAACTGACCCACTAACAACATGCTGACTATTACACATTGTTTAGCCCAAGATAACCTTGACACACAGAACAGGGTATCTCGAGGTAGTTATTGAGGAATCAATGTATATGCTAAAGACTAGAGTATGTAGAACGATAACATAAACATCACAGTTTAGATTATAATATATATAGTTATGTAGGACATTCATATTCAGTTACATATAGTTACATATAGTTATAGCATAGATTATTCATATAAGATATTGATGTAAGACTGTACTACTATTATGTAGAGCAAGACTATAAGTCGTTATGGCGTCGAGCTCTACAATTAAGTAAAGTGTAACCCTTTTGTAAAGTGATGTGTTTCTATTCCCTATACCCACACCAGGACCACGGGTCAGCTTAGGGCTAACCGCCCAACTTAAGATCTGATCCCCACACATCACTAATTATTGAACTTTTCGTAGAATTGTATTCAGAATATATCAAACCTCTGAATAGATTATAGTGCTTTCCAAAAGGTTGTATATGATTGAATAATTATGTATGTAAACCTTTATAACTGAACTGAATATCAAGGAAAGCATTTATTCCAACCAACAAAGTCGTCTAACATCGGCTACAGATGACAGTTTTATAGTTCTAGGTAAAAACCCTAGCCTCCAATCTTCGTACACCAAAGATGCGTACAGACTTACAATCAACCGGAGAAATTGCATGTATTCTGAAAAAAAATCCAATCTCATAATTTCATGAGGGTTGAATGTATACGATCGAAAAATGAAATTCTCCCGATAGCTGCCGGGGTCGTGATTTGAAGGAAAGTAATTACAACGAAACATTTACATCTGAGAACATTTAATTATGAATCAATACCAACAAAAAAACATGAAAAAGTAAAATAATAATATTTTTAAATCAATTTTACATCCACCATTGTACGTAGTACGAGAGAAGTACAGCCAACTCTCCTTAACTCGAGTTAACATTTGCCATCTCTAACAATTTGTATTAAAGAAAATCCGAATTATAGGGAGTGTTGTGTTAGACGTGATTAAATTGAATTATTGACACATTATGTATATTGTAAGAACATAATTCCTTTTGACTGTATATAGTACTTTCAGAAACCTAGACCATCCCCGACCTAAATCTTTATAAATTAGAAGGGTACAATACAATTTATAGTGAAAGCAGCACAAACAAAAACGACGGTACAATAATATACGTGAAAGAAAATTTCAGAACCACAAACCAATTAATCAATATAGGAGACTTAGCACTAAAAGATATCATTATTGAGGCATGCCACAAAAAAATAAATGTAATTGCTATGTACAGACCCCCATCAACCAATGTCAACGAGTTCAATCAAGCTCTCGAAACTTTCCTACAACACAAAATACTAAGCTTGGATTATCAATTTTGGATAGGGGACATTAACATTTTGACGGAGAAAAATGATATCTTTGCGCATAACTATATTAATATTTTAGGACAATACGGCTTCTAGTCATTAATAAATGATTATACCAGAGTGCACAACAACTCCAAAACGTGCTTAGACCATATTTTCGTAAAAAGTGTCTCCTTAGACATTGAAGATCTAGTGCTGCCACTAATTATGAAAACTTCAATAACTGATCACTACTTTGTCCGTTGTCAATTACTAATACCAGGGTGCCCGAACCATAATAATAAAAAATTCGTAACCTATACAAAAACTAACCAAATAAACTGGACAGAAACAATGAGTCTAACAAACCCTAAAGACAAGGTCGATTCATTAATCAACATACTACAGGAATTGATAAAAAGATCCACGTATACTTAGAGAAAAAAAAATTTCTAACGCAAATCTTGGGTGACACAAGGCATTTCAACATCAATTAATCACAAGGACAAATTATCAAAACAAATGAAGAAAGACCACGAAAATGAAAAACTTAAAAAGGAATTTAAAACTTATAGAAATAAACTGACAGACTTGATAAGATATGCAAAAATGATAAACCAAAATACCAACAAAAATCTATGGAATACGGTGAATAAAATTTGTGGTACAAACAAAAAAAGAAAAGATGAAATAAATAGAATTAAAGAAGATAATTTAATAATTACAGGAACCCAATCAATTACAAATGCGCTCAACGAATATTTTACGAAGATTGGTAAAAGTATGGCCGACAAAATACAAAAACCTCTGGATTATAAAGAGAAAAAAAACATATTATCAAATTCTATATACCTTGAACCAACAACTCCTGAAGAAATTGAGAAAATAATGTCGACCAGGCAGTTTGGATTCCGTCAAAAGATGTCTACACAAGATGCTATGCTTTTCCTGACAGATAAAATTTACAAGAATCTAGATGAACAGAAGAAGGTTTTAGGTGTATTTATAGATTTATCTAAAGCTTTCGACTCAGTCAGTCATAAGGAATTGTTAGATACTTTAGAAAATATCGGTTTTAGAGATACCGCATACAAATTAATGACAAATTATCTCACAAATAGATCACAATGTGTAGAAATTAATAAACATAGGAGCGAATACGAAACTTCTGAATATGGAATACCACAAGGTACAATTTTAGGGCCAATATTGTTCAACATCTATGTTAATAATATATTCTCACTTGATACGAAAGGTGTAATATTCAGTTTCGCAGACGATACAGCAATTCTATGTACATATATGTAGGAGATACATGGGCTACCTTAAAACAGGACGCGGAGGCAGATCTCAATATAATTAAAGCATGGTTTGATTTTAAACTACTTACACTAAACTTTGATAAGACAGTAGCACTACCATTTGCTTTACAAAAAAATCAACTACCGCAATTAACAGAGCTCAAAATAGACAATTTTGCATTCCAATGTTCATTACAAACTAAACATCTGGGAATAATACTAGACTCTCACCTACGATGGAACGCACATATAACTCACATCATAGAAAAACGTCGATGCATCGTTCATAAATTTAAATACTCAAAAGATATACTCGACATTAAACAGCTTCGAATGTTATATCATTCCTTAGTGCAATCACATTTGAAATATGGCATCCTATCGTGGGGAGGGGTTAACGCATTATATTTGAAGGCACTGGAAGTTCTTCAAAAGCGCTTTTTGAAAATTATATATAATAAAAGAATACTTATAGTAGCGATGATCTGTATAGAGAAACTAAAATAATGGACCTACGTCAACTTTTTTACTTTGAAATAGTACGGAAACAAAACCTAAGAAAACACTTGTTAAAATTCAACGAACACCAATATGAAACAAGAAATAGATATACTTACTACTTACCGCCAACAGTGAATAAAACAGTAGGACAGCGCAGCTATAATTATCTAGGACCAAAAATAATTTCAAACTTACCAGAAGAAATAAGAAAATTAAATAACATCAAATTATTAAACAAAAAATTAAAGGAATATATCTTTCAGAAACCTAGATCCCATATCCACAATGAAATTGACATTAAAAATCGCATCCCAGTAAGTTCGTGAATAGTATATATTTTGATAAGCGCATAGACTCTCATTCGGAAAACGGTATATAAAAAGATAAGTGTCCCTGCCTATTCTTAATGATTTATTTACTTGTTCAGAGTATCAACATAATTTAATTTGAACGAAAATTCATTAAACTAATTATATAAATATTTAAAACTAATTTATCTCATTGTTTATAGTTAGCTCACACAAGATTTAATCTTAAAGAGCACCATGTACCTTATTTTACTTAAAATTTGTTAAGAGTATTATTTTAGTTTTATTGTAATTTCTATCTAAGTAAATAAAGATTTATTATATTATATTATATTATTATTATAACATATACCGGGCGTTCCAAATTCGACTTTCATCATTGGGATCTCGGAAACTATAACGTTACGGAAATGGTCAAATTGAGGCAAATTTGCGTATCGCTGTGCCCGCTAATATTCCGGTCAACATTTGAGTTTTTTTCAAAGGTTAGAAGACCTCTATAAATACATCTTTTGGTTGAGTCAAAAATCCTCTAAGACGTTTCGTTTCCCTCAAATCATCTACAACTTTATTTTATCTTAAGGGTGCCATATTGGATTTTTGCAGTTTTGAATAGCCTCTCCATTACCTTTCTGATGATGTATCGCGAATTAACCTTGTAGTCCCAAAAATCAGAAATAGTAAAGAAAAAGTTTTTATACCATGGTTTTGATTTTTTCCATCTGTCACTTGTAAATGGTATCTGATACCATATAATATCGACGAGCCTGAAAATCATTAGGGAATTTGGGAAATTAAGAAGGAGGGAAATAAATCACGCAGTGCATAACATACAAAGAGGAGTAGTTATGTTTAGAGAATCACGGACAATACTTTGAGCATCTGTTGTGTTTAATGTTTCCTTCAGTCATAATTATTGTTAGTGTTTTGAAACCATCCTTTAGAGGCCTCATCAGTTTTGCATACATAATTTTGTCTTAGTTTTTCAAAGAAACACAATTCAGCGATATTCTTATCCAATAATTTGCACAATGTTCGATGAGGTTGTTGTCTTTCTGGATACATGTTCAGATATATTTTCGAAGTCGTGACACCGTTTCTATCGTTTTTGTAGTAAAGTTTCATTATATCGCCTTTTTATTTATTGGTAAGCTCCATTTACAACGGAACAAGTGCTTAACAAGGCATATAAATAGCATTTACATGTAACAGATTGGAAAAATCGAGCCCTACTATGGTATAAAACTCTCTATCTTCAATATATCTGATTTTTGGGACTACAACGGTAACTTAGAGGATTTTCGACTCCACCAAAAGATGAAACTCAACATGTTCCAATAGGAATGTATTTATAGAGTTTTTCCGCCAAATTTCCGGAAGTACCGAAGATAACTTCAATTGTTAAACGGAATATTATCTGGCTCACCGATGCGCAGCTGTACTCCATCTCAATGATGAGAGTCATGTTTGGAAGCTCCAGTATGGATTAAAATTTTTCTGGATAAGTTTGACAATTGTTTCGATATGTGATTTGAATGACGATCTACAGTCTAGTCTAGTGTAACACCGAGGTCATCAACAACAAACATATCAAATATTTTGGAAAAAGGGATTTGATGAAATTTTCGTTCAGAAATATTCTCTTAACAGTGCAACATTCATGTAACATATTGAGATCTGTTGGAGAGAAAACAACAAAAGTATAGATTCTGAGCACATCTGTATAGAAACAACAACAACTACGAGTTTAGGAAAGAGCGTCCAAAGTTGTTAATGAACAGCGAAAAGATAGAGGTATAACCGACGTACTTTGAATAGAATTAGATGTAGCTGTTTCATTTCACATACTGTTTTGTTTGAATATGATGGTCAATATGGGGTCAAAAATCGCCGACAATAGTTTTTCGAGACTAAGGCATTTCTATGGTCGATTCTTATTCAAAAAGTAACGCTGGAAACGATGAATTTAAAGTTGTCTAAGGTCTGTGATATTTTTTACATATGCGTTTTAGTTGCAAACTTGTGTATATAACATAAACTATTCGAGATAATCGTATGAAATTTTGCACTTTAATAGATATTAACAAAACAAGTCGTTTGAGACCCGTTTATGACTTATTTGATGTTCTCCATAGATTGTTATTAACAAATTAACAGTGTCTATGAACACATTTTTTCTCCGCATTTATCTGCTTTAATTCTTTCGTAAAACTCGTCAATAACTAACTACATTTTGGTCATGGATCACGCCATATTTTTTCACGGCACAATTGTTCATATTTTTGAGTAAGTAAACAATTAGGTCAATTGTCTATTAACATATAGAGACTTCCAATTTCAATGAAAATTGATCTATATCTCAAATTGTTGGTATAGAGTTCAGCCATTACACCTATAAAGAAAGAAAGAGGCTTTATTGTGCATACATTAAATTATATAATATAATAGTACAATAGTTAATGTTTATCTTAAAAGTACGCCAATAATCTTTATTGCATATAAAGTAAATGTGTTCATATGGGCTTAGCCCGTGCATGAGCACTTTACTCCATGCATTTATCACAAGAGAGGAACATCAATAGAAAATAATATAATACTGAACTACAATGTTACATAATTGGGAAAGAATTATAATTTTAGATTTTCATTACGTTACTGTAATAATACTGGATTACAAAGGAGAGTATGGTTTAGTGATATAATTTGAGAATCTAAATGCGTTTCACAGTCTGAATAGTTTATTTTTCAATAATAATCTATATATAAGAAATTGGGATTACAAGAGTTTCATGTTGCTTTAATGTGTAATATATGTTTTTAATTTCCGTTTTTATATGGAATGCAATTTGAACACAGTGCCACTGTTACTTGCGGTCGCACGTCGCCGCCACCTCAGATCGCAAGCGAAATCTTTAAGTTTGTCTCTAATTTGAATTCCTTCACTATTAGAAAATCCATCAAAACAAGTCTGATTTTTTCTTTGTTGTGATTAAAATGTGGATTTTCTTTTTCTTCGAGATAGCCATCACGAAGAAGATTGTGCAAACAAAAGCTGTTAATACCAGATCATCAACTATATTGGGAATTACGGCAATAGGTGTTTAAAACATTTTAAATACTTGACATAATAGCCCAAAAGCGTTTTCTGTAACTCGAAGGCCTTTGCGTAATCTGTAGTTATAAATTGGCTACTGTCTTTCTATTTTTCTCCCAGTACAGATTTTTGGAATATACGATTGTCAGATTCTTGGCTAAGTACCAACAGCAACTACTATAAATTTATAATTCCCATCGCGATAGCCAATAACAGAAGAGAAAAATATTCTTAGAAATTAAAAAATAGTGACCTTCTATGCGTACATGTTCACCATCAATTCCTTCAATGCAACTAGGTATATTACATTTCTGCCAACAAATCTTGTTTGATACGTTTGTTTCAGTAAGAGTTGTCGATAAAAATGGCATTAATTTATATCTCAGGAGCATAACATTTCACATTAATTCATGATATGTAGGATTCTGATATACGGTATTCAAATCGATTGAGACAGCAGAGGCAAAGAGACATTCGTCTAGTCTCATCGCATTATAAGATCAAGGCAGCAAGAAATGCATCTTCAAAACGAAGTTCTTCAGCTCTGTCACATCACACGTCTTGCTTTAATTTTCCTGGATTAGCATCTCCATCAGTGTACTCATTTATAAATAAGAAATAATCACCATTATCCACTAAAAATATTCTTAAAGTACTGAGTATTTTTAGTGAATAAGGGTGATTATTTCTTTTTTATAGTGTTATAGTGTATCCACAGTGTGAACTCTTTCACATTTACTATACAACATAGATACCCTAAATACCGGAAGTACCAAAGGACGGAACAAGCCAATGAAAAAATCCGAAAATTTAACAAGTACCAACTTATTAGAAATGAGCCTAATCCATAAACGTAGTTCAATTATTGACTGTTGCATTGGTTCGTGTTGCCCTATGGCACTCTTAAGTCCTAAAATAGCACGTTGTGACTTCTATGAAGTAAGGAAGATACTATTAGTAAAAACTCTTCTCATTGTATTTAGCAGGGACATCTATTCGCGAGTAGTTTGCATTATCTGTTCATTACTTCTCTAGTACTTTCTATTGTTGATGATATATTCCTCCGCAGAGATATCGATCGGTGACACTAAAGCTCTACTCGTCCCGCTGATGAGCCATAGAAGACGAAACAGCTGTCCGGACCTATTTAGCTGTGGTTTCACTGATCAATTTAGTCTAGAGAGGCCCTTACTACCTTTGTGGATCATGTCAATTTCCAACAAGCAATTGTCATATTACTGACTATCTCATCAGATTTTTAAATTACCTCTGTGGAATTTCACAAAATCTCTCATATTTTTTCAAGTATATATTATAGCTATTGTGACGTGTCTATTATGGCAAGTGCTATTTCATCGCAAAGCTACCTTGACGGGGTTACTTTGACAGGGGCAATTTTGCCGATCCACGCTTATTTTCATATAGTAATTCCAATTCTCCAATGAAATAGGAATGTTAGAAAAACAGGCATTATCAGATGTTATAGTTCATGTCGCTTTATTAATCATATACAGGGAATTCGAAACATTCATAGATGATGCGTTTGATGCTCAAAGTGGACTTGTCTGTTTTTAGTAATCCATAGAATGTTGAACGTATAGAACTCTAGATCATGTACCTATTTTTTAGTTGTTTGGTTGTATCCATTAGTCTTTCATTCTATTATTACAATTTAGTTTGAATATTGATGTTTGATCTCTTTCAATATAGATACGTTTTCATAATATCGATTGGTTCACCTTATAACAATGATTTAATTGTGTTTACCTTGATCTGATCTAGAAATGAGTGTGTTAGGTTGACACATAAAGTTATTTTGATAAGCTTTTATATAACAATTATCGATTATATTAGCTATAGCAATTACTTTATATTTACATTAATGTTCTTGTCTTGATGAAAATTGTAGTTTCGGGAGATTGAAGAACTTACTGATATACTAATTAAATCATTCATTGAATATACAATAATTCTGCCAAGCGACATTCAACAAAAGTCAAAATACAAATTCATAGATCACTCATTAAAAACGAAGTGAAACAATAGAACTAATACGCGGAATGTTGAATCTGCGGCAAGCGCTTTCCAACTGCCCTTCTCGCTGTCGCAGGCTCTAATCATTGTAGTCCCAACAACTCCCTACTAGCAAACGACTCAGCAACGTACTCCGCCTCGGTGGAAGACATGGCAACTGACGCTTGTTTTCGACTTGACCAGGCTACTGCTCCTTCTCCAAGCAAGAAAACATAACCACTTGTGGACTTGCGATCAGTGCTGTCCTCAGCTCAATCTGCATCTGCAAAACATTTCAATTCTAAACTTCCATTCGATGATAAACGAAGTTTCTTATCAACTGTGGATACGAGATAACGCATCACTCGCTTTACAGCGTTCCAGTCTTGTTGGGTAGGTTTCTCTACACGACGATTAAGTAGACTAATTGCAATCGCAATGACTTGTCTAGATACTGTAGCAATATACAACAATGATCCTATTGCTTTTCTGTACGACGTGTTGTTTCCTAACTCTGTACTGGTGCTCGTTTCTGCAGACATAAAACCAGTTTCCACCGGAGTGGCTGTAGGTCTCGGTTCCGTTAAGCCGTAGTTCTCCAACGTTTTTGTAATTTTAGCTCTTTGATTGAGCAGACATGAACCATCTGCTTGACGTTCAACTTGAATTCCCAAATAATGTCTAACACAACCTATGTCCTTAATGTCGAAGTAATCCTGCAATTTTCTGCTAACTTTCTCGGTTGATTCTTGAGATTTATCAGCCACCAGAACATCATCTACATACAACAGAACGTGGGTAATGCTTCCATCGTTTTCCTTCCTCGAATAGAGACATTGGTCTGCATTCCCTTGTTGAAATCCAAGCTCTAAGAAGACTTCTCTTGCTCTCTTATTCCAAACGCGAGCAGATTGCTTTAAGCCATACAAGCTTTTTCGCAATTTCAGCACTTTATTCTCCTGACCAGGTTCCTCAAAACCCTGTGGTTGCTCACTTTTGACATCCCGTTGTCGAACATAAAGACTTCTCTGTGCAGCTACACTTACAAGAAATAGATTTCTTTCCAGGTGGCAATTTCGCTAATTCCCATACTCGATATTGATTGAGATATAATATCTCTTGTTCTGCTGCAGCAAACCATAAACTTTGTTGTTCACGTTGTGTCATCTGCAACATTTCGTTCCACGACTTCGGCTCCTTGACATGGTCGCATGCACCTTGTATGTCAGTCTCACTGGAGGTACATTCTTGTTATTTCGTTTCGAAACTCTTATTTTTACTTCTGAACTCACTGGTGCATCGTCATACTTATCAGAACTGTTCCCTATTACTTCTTCAGAATTCTGTGTATCTTCGTCGGCTACACTCATTTCGACTTGAACACCTTCCATTGTAGCTGCAGAATGTGAAATAATGTCAATTACCCCTTCGGTTTGTGTACTGCCTACCAAAATGGATGTTTGGTATCTTTTTTAATTATGCGCACCGATCTGCTGATCCAAACTTTGCTTGTGTTCGAGTCTAAAATCCTGTATCCTTTGGTATTACCATCGTACCCTACCAGGACGCCTTCTTCCGCCTTGTCATCCCACTTCCTTCGTTTTTGTTCATGTACTAGTGAGAAAACTTCCGATCCAAAAACCCGAACATGGCTCAAATCTGGTTTCATACCTGTAAATAACTCAACCGGAGTTTTGTCTACACTTCTATTCGTCAAGCCGTTCTGCAAATATGTTACCATAAGACCTACTTCTCTCCAGAAGCGATTGTGAAGTCCTGCGTCCAGCAGCATGCATTTAGCAGATTCTGTCAATGATCTGTTCTTCCTCTCTGCCACTCCATTATGTTGCGGAATAAAAGGAACGTTGACCCGATGCTGTATACCCTCTTTCTTCAGCAAATTCTTCAGCTCCTGAGAAACATACTCTTTACCATTGTCTGTCCGAATGGCAATGGGTTTCCTTCCAAATCTCGTTGACATCTGCGCAATATATTCTCGAACAACGCCTACCACCTCATCCTTGGACTTGATCAGTCTCACTACAGTAAAACGCGAATAATCGTCGATAAGTGTCAAGAAATATCTGTTCCCGCTTGGCGTCGAAGTCTGCGTGGGTCCACACAAATCAGAATGAATTAGTCTTAATGGTGCCTCTTCTCTCCGATTACTATCTGGAAACATAGTCTGAGTAAATTTCCCTTTCAAGCAAACTACCTCTTGCGAGCATGCAGATACTTGGATTCCTGTGGCAGTTTTCATTGATCAATCGTTTTATCGCAACTGGATCTCTGTGGCCCAATCGGCGGTGACACTGATGCAAACAAACCGCTTCTTTCGCTAGGTTAACTGTCGTACGTATTACGGTTTCGAGTCTGAATAAATTTCCGTCACTCCTTGCTTCTGCTATAATCTCCTGATCATTGTATATGCCACAATTATCCCTTTCAAAGATTACTCGG
Source organism: Endomychus coccineus (assembly GCA_958510875.1). Classification (NCBI taxonomy): domain Eukaryota; kingdom Metazoa; phylum Arthropoda; class Insecta; order Coleoptera; family Endomychidae; genus Endomychus; species Endomychus coccineus. Next base: position 108,922,819 of record OY294069.1, read on the forward strand.
TAACCCTGTTCTGTTTGACTGAAAGTAGGCCATCATCCAACTGTGAAATATATAGCACATTTTTCAGTTGTACTTGTTTGCCTCCCTTTGGCAAATTGCAGTGAAGTAGGCATACCCCAACTCCAGCTGCTGATACCGATGAACCATCAGCGAGAAAAACTTTAGCAGTGGTCTTACAAAATCAATGAAAAAAAATGTCGGTCATTTGTCATATGACTCGTCGCACCGAAATCTATGCACCAACCCTGGATAATCGCATTGCGTGACTGATCCTGTGCTTTAAATGTCGTGTAGCTTTCTTTGTTACTACTTTTACCCTCGATCAAAGATTTAGCTGATTCTGTACCACCTGACTTTTGCTGATCTTGAACTCTTTTGAATCGATAACAATCTACTTTTAAATGACTTGGTTTTTGGCAATAATAACATACCCGAGTCTCTTTCTGATTTTTATTTACTTTATCACTTCTTTCTGTTTTATTTTTGAAACTACGATCAACCTTGTTTGATCCTGTTACCGTTGACCGTAGCGCCACTTGTGTATCCCCATTTCCCGATTCACTAGCTTCAGCGCATCTTTCATATTCGTCAAGTATTTTTCCGGTCACATATTCCACCATCAAATCTGCTTCGTTACGTACCTCGAGCGCTGTGACAAGGCCGGAAAAAGATTCTGGAAGACTTACCAGTAGAACTGCTACGACCTCTTCATCCTCCATAGCATTGCCTGATCTTCTCAGCAACCCGACCACTTCCATTATTGCATATATATGAGTGTTCATTGGTCCTCCCCGATATTGTATTCCATACAATTTTCGTCTCAAATATAACCTACTGCCAAACGTTGACCTCTCGTACTTCTTGGATAATGCTTGCCATGCATCATACGCATCGTTCAAATGAGCAAAATGTATGAGTTGACCGTCCTCAACACTCAGGGTGATACACGTCATGGCTTTATTATTTTTCTTCTTCCATTCGTCGTTGACCATTTCTGGCTTTGGCTCACTGACGATTTCCCACAAATCATCACGCACAAACACGGCTTTCAATTTCGCCTTCCAGAAAATGTAGTTACCTCCATTCAACAATGTAATGTTCAGTCTTGAGCGTCATGTTGTATACCTTAAGTGGCGGTAGTCGATCAAGCCAAGAATAAAAAATTCAATCGCGCAATCTGGATGAGTCTGGGCCCTTAACCTGATGAAAATTGTAGTTTCGGGAGACTGAAGAACTTACTGATATAATAATTGAATCATTCATTGAGTATACAATAATTCTGTAAAGCGACATTCAACAAAAGTTAAAATACAAATTCATAGATCACTCATCAAAAACGAAGTGAAACAATAGAACTAATACACGGAATGTTGAATCTGTCTTATACCTATTAATCTTTATGAGGTGAACATTATGAAATTAACTCTTCAATCTTACTTTTCTGTACAAGAAAGAAAGTGACGGTTCGTGTTCTTCGCCAGTTTTCGATTTTTTCTCGAATTCATTCAAATATTTCGACCCCTCCGAAGGCTCGTCACTGAACCATCTTTTTTGGTGTATCCCACAATTATGGTTTGATTTTTCTGTACAAGGAAGAAAGTGATAGGTCCTCTTCTTTGCCTGCTTTCCATTTCTTCTCGAATTCATTCAATTATTTCGATCCCCCGACGGCCCGTCAGTGACACATCTTTTTGTTGTGTACCACACAATTATGGTTTGATTTTTCTGTACAAGAAAGGGAGAAACCGGTCGTGCTCTTCGTCGGTTATCTACCCATCTTTTTCTGATGATGATGATGACTTGTACTTTCTGTACAAGAAGAAAATTGACAGGTCGTCTTCTTCTTTGAGTTTTGATTTTTTTACGAATTTACTCGATTATTTCGACCTTTCTGACGGCCTGGAAAGAGGCCCATCTTTTTATTGTGTGCTCTATAAAATTTGAGTTCTCAAGGCCTTATAAGAAAGTATCTTGGATAATAGACTTCCGCGGACAGCTAATCTTGAAAATTCTTGTCTTCCGGATGGATTCCACGTCATACTCGACTTGATGCCGACGTTTCGCCAACCATCACAAGTGGCATCTTCAGGGCAAGTTTGAGGCTTGAACTGAAACTGGTTCTACTGGTTTCTGTAGCCGTATTTATTGTAGGAAAATCCTTCACGCTACATAGTTCACTTCCTTTGTTCCGGTGGTCAACTTCGTTGCGGCACTTGACCCTGCCGTTGTGCGATCATGTGAGAAGTGGAATTATCGAGGATGGGTTTCCAAATGTTGGGAAGCTAATATCCTGAGTCACGGTTAAGATTATTCGGATGTTTTGGGATTTCTATAGCTTCAAGGATTTTTCGCTGATAGATGTTTGGGGCTCGGGCTAAGATTTAAGTATCTTCAAAAAGGATTTGATGATTTGTATCAAACTTGTGTTTTCCCCAAGTGCAGATCTACTGGTGTCACGAAGCCTTGTACAGCGCTCATGTTCTTTCACACGAGTAGCTACTGTACAACCTGTTTCACCAATGTAGACTTCACCGCAAGAACAGGGAATGCTATGAACACCTCCTAAGTGGAGAGGAGGAAGGGGGTCTTTGATAGGTTTGTAAAACTGAGATAATTTTGGAAGTGTGGAAAAACGGGTAGAAATATTATGTTGTTTGAGGATTTTGGAAATTCGATATGTTATATTTTCAATATTTGGAAGATAGGCTGTGGATAAAGTAGGCGGGGGGGTTTCTGGCTCAGGTCGATTCGAAATTTTAGGTGAAGTGTATTTCTTTATGGCTTTTTGAATGTTGTAATGGGAGAAATTGTTTGATAATAAGGCAGATGAAAGATGTTTTAATTCTGATTTTAAGGATTGAGGCTGATATAGGTTGACAGCTCTGTGGACCAGGGAGTTTATGACAGATTGCTTTTGGGCAGGGTGGTGGTGGGAAAGAGCATTGAGGTATCTATCGGTATAGGTGGGTTTCCGATACACAGAATGTCCTAAAGTACCGTCAGTCTGTCGACTAACCAATACATCCAGGAACGGGAGTGAACCTTTCGATTCGACTTCCATGGTGGAAAGGATATTGGGATGTAATGAATTTAAATGATTGAGGAAGGGAACAAGCTTTTCGCGACCATGTTGCCAAATAACGAAAGTATCGTCGACATATTTAAACCAACATTTCGGCTTGGGAACAGATGAGTCAATGGCATCTTGTTCAAAAGCTTCCATGAAGATATTAGCTATGATCGGAGAAAGTGGGGAATCCATGGCAGCTCCTGAGGACTGCTTGTAGAACTTGCCATCGTATAGAAAATATGTGGAGGATAGACAAAAATCAATTAACGGTAGCAAGTCCATTGAAATGTTTTTGGCAGGTAACAATTGAGAAATTACGGAAAGGGTGTCTGGAATGGGAACATTGGTAAACAGTGATTCGACGTCGAAGCTGACGAGCAAATCGCTTGGGTCAACTTTCAACGTTTGAAGTTTGTCAACGAAATGAAAGGAATTTAGGATAAAACTATTGGAATTACCTACAAGGGGTTTGAGAATAGATGACAGATATCGAGAGAGTTTATAAGTAGGAGATCCGATAGTGCTGACAATTGGTCTCATGGGAACTGAGGGCTTATGAATTTTAGGCAAACCATATAAACGGGGACATTTTGAACAATGGGGGATGAGAAATTTCTTATTTGAATCAGGAAGGGAAGAATGACGAATAATTTGTGAAATTGAACGTTCTATAGAAGAGGTGGGATCTTTTGGTAGGAGCTTATACGAATTAGTTTGCAGATGTTGCAGGATTTTGTTATCATAATCTTAACGATTCATGACTCTCAGTGGAGTTACCTTTATCAGCCCTCAAAATAGCTAAATCAGGATTTGATTTGAGTGAATTGAGAGCTTGAATTAAAGGTTTAGGGCAATTTGATTTAGGAATCTTGGAATGACGAAGAGTTTTAGCAGTTTCGAAACGAATTTCATCTGCTGCGAGATGAGGAACTTTATGAAGGGACTCTTCTACATCAGAAATAATGGATGTCGTAGGAATATTTTTGAGGGAGAAAACAAAATTAGGACCTTTAGATAAAACCGATTGTTCAGCTTCAGTAAGGGTATGTGAAGAAAAATTAACCACATTATTTACAAGAGGGGTTGGTCTTGAAGGTTGGTGCTGAGGGCGTTGGGAGGCAAGAAAGAAGTTTATTGAATTTTTGAATATGACCTTTGAAATTGAGGGTACGAATTTTATCGGCTTGATCATAGGTAATTCGGTCGAGAACCAACCAATCGGATGCTGAAAGGGTATTTGAAAATTCAAGCTGGAGGCGAAAGAGGGTTATATTGATGAAATTGATCTCTCGTCTAGTATACTTAATTCGTTCCCGAATCAAAGCTAAACTAGCGCGTTTAAATATGTTTTTGGATGAATGTGAATTTATGGGATGGGATATTTTAAGGAAATTGGGAATCAAATTATGATCACGACAACGACAAAGAAAAGTAAGAGAACAAAGCAAACTCACCAGTTTGGTGCGAAGATTTCCCAGGGTTCTGAATTTCTTCTTGATTTCCTCTCCGTAGAGGTTGGATATCTTGGATAGTAGACTTCCGCGGACAGCTAATCTTGAAAATTCTTGTCTTCCGGATGGATTCCGCGTCACAATAGCTCGACTTGAGGCCGACGTTTCGCCAACCATTACAGGTGGCATCTTCAGGGCAGAATAAGAAAGTAGTTGGTCTTTTTTTGAGTCAAGATTTTTAACAATTGGTTCAAGTTATGTTTATCTTTTCGACGGCCTTGTCTGTCATAAACCAAACTCTGCCCTGTGTTTGATATTTTTGTTGAATATGAGAGTGATGATAAATTTTCTCCTTTGAGTTGAAATTATTTCCAATAATCCATAATAATTTCCATGAAACACAACTTGCTCAAACTGACATTGTTTTCAATTCACTAGAATTTGAGATTGAAGAGGCTTCCGTAACATTCAATTAAATTTTATGCATTTTCAGACCTGCAGAAATAAACATGGGACGTCTATAGATGTTCGGTAATCTTCGGCATTTTGTCTGCTGGAAATTGATTGCCAACTTCACGTAGGTATATAAATAGAAGTTTTAAATTTAATATCTTCCGAATGCGCTACTTATAGGATCTAGAACTATATCAATTAAATGACGGTCTTAAATCCGTATTTCATTTTCATATTCAAAAGAATTTCTAAATAAGATTGTTTGTTGTACTAGATATTAGAGAGAAATTATTAAAACCGATTCTCGTTACTGAAGCACAATGAATTCTGAACTTAACATCTTCACTATTTCATAACCATCACCATCAACCTATTTTGCACGGCTTTTGATGTAAAACAATAGACAACAGATTTATAGATAACGAATGACTGGGACAACGTTATTGCACTAAGTACAAGAGAAAACGTATTCCGCAGGGTCATTTGATGTGAATTCAGTAAATTATTGTCGAAACTCATAGGATGAAACATAGAAACTTTCTCGTCATGCAGATAACATATTTTGTACCTATTCTAACAGTAATTCTCACTATGTATCAGTGTAAGTTCTATGTATATACCTAGTAATAAGATTGAATAGAATTATATAATCCTGTTGCTGCATACCTATAATAAATTCAAATTCTCAAATTTCTTAAGAGGGCGGAGAATGTGAAGAAAATATTGTTTGCATGATCACGCTAAGACATTTTCTATATAGTCGCCAATTGAAGAACAATTTATGCTTTTTGATTCATGAAACATTCAATTTGGTTCTTGATACTAGAACCGTGACATATGATCATTTACTGAACCACTTTTGAACATGGCATCACCAAGTGACAAGAATTTTTGTGGGGGTAGTATTATAGGAGATATTTTTTAAATATAAAATTCTCGTCTTAAGACGAAAGAAGAATCATCATTAAGGAGATATTTTTTGGAGAATATAGCTTCCAATGATTATTAGTATTGTATATTTTCCGGAAAATTAAATTGGCGAAAATTTATTATCGTTCATTATCGTTTATTTCTTTTATATCAGGTTATTTGGTCAGAATTATATAATTTGTTCAAGGTGTAGATAAAAAGCTACAATAATAAGAAGAAAATGGGTAGGTTTTCATTATTGAAGTAGAAATAAACTTGTTTCTCATTCCAGAAGGGTATCCAAAGTTGAGGAATAAATATAAAAATTAAGAACAAAACAAGTTCTTAGTTTATTCCAATGATTGGTACAGTACATTACAAAACACTTCTCTATATTGAAAATATTTTTTTTTACAATCATGCTGAAATGTCCCTCATTAATTGACTGTTTTACATATTATATGGATACTGTACGGAATAAAAAAACACAGTATAATTCATTTATTTCATAATTTTCGTTTTGGTTATTTCTGATTTCTCATATTAGAGGTTTCTCTGAATTCTCATTTCAAAATACATTTAACTTAAAAATATGAACTCGAATGCAATTTCGATTATTGGTGTTCCTGTTCGTTTCGGCGACGTGTGCATTTGCAATTGAGATTGGTGCGATAAGAACGCTTCGTGCTAATACAATCAGTCTTAAGGAATCTCGTTTTAGGAATAATAAGTCTTCTGATGATGATCGAGAGACCAAAACGTGCGTAAAGACGGAAATAATGAACATATATGTGTGACCTACTTTACTTCCCGAGAATTTATATATAATTTTTTACACAAATATTCATCAAAGAAGGATTTTCATTAGATGTAAAAAATTTCTGGAAGACAACCTTGAGTTGTATGTTGTCAACAGTGACAAAGGGCAGGGCCAAATTTATTTATATTGCGGAACCTCCAAGCACAACATCCTCTACAAAAACGATCCACCTAACAACAAAAAATGTTTCTTTATGAGGAGAATATGAAGTACAATTGGAACATATATTTTAATTAAATAATTTATAAACTATATGTTTGAACATCTTGTACACAGAAAATCTTCAACATTTTAAGCAGCTTGAACCTTGAGCATAAATATAATAGTACTTCAACTGTTTCATTAATTTCTTCACAATTTTCTATTTGTTTGATAATGGCACTTCGGTGTTGAAACTATAGTTACGTTTTCACGTAATTATTAATAAAAATGGTATAAAAACATAGTAGTTGTTCTTTCATATAATCAAAATGATAAATTACCATAAAGTAACGGCTTCCACCATCGATTTTTTAATACAATAGTGCTTTTGGTATGGATTCGATAACACAATTGTCTTTATGCTCTTCACTGCAGAAAAGTGGTCGATGATCACTTGGAACTGAAGAGATCGCAGCTTATCATGTTCCATACCCATAAAACTCAAGTTTGCTAACATTTCCTGGAACATGGTCGTTCGCAAATAATTCTTTATTCGCTTCAGTTCACTGAACGATCGTTCTCCAGTACTGTTTGATATCATTAGATTGAAATGTATACGCAAAGACGTTTCAACATCAGGAAATGCTAAAGAAGGGTTGTCATGGAAAATAATGTGGAACAGTCCTCCGTGATTGAACTTTCTATTCGGGTACTTCAAGTAAGTACAATTTTCTTAAGTTCTCACAGCTATGACGGTTGCATATGAGGCGCAGGGCCAACTGATGGTGGGGGCGTACAAGCAGTTGCTTGATTTGATTTTGGGTATGTCCGGCACTGACAAAGGGAATCTACAAGTAGGATTACTAGACTGAAAGTAAAGATATACTTGAAGATGATAAATGCTATCTTAGACTACCACGTAATCGTACGGGTACCCTCCAACAGGAAGCAAGCAAGTTGGTTTCCAAATTACTCAGGAATAAATTAATTGATGCAATCCCAGCTGAACGTTCGAATATTTATAATGCTATAGCTCCACTTTTTTATGCTCTTCCTAAAATTCACAAACCTACTTTGGCTATGAGACCTATCGTGTCTTTGATAAATTTCTTACTGAAATTTTGACTAATTCGTATCATAAAGACAATAATTACTATTCATTGACTTTCAGTAATTCCATAAACAGTCACGAACTACCTGAAAATTACATTGTTGTGCGTTTTGATGATGTCTTTATTCAAATACTTACCCTTTGAGGTATTGGGAAGATTGGCCGATGCATACTTTTATACAATCTTAACGAGGGATAAATAATAACATACATTGGCCAATCTTCCTAATACCTCGATGACATATTAAATGGGAATAAATATACAAAGAATTCATCCCTTAGTGAACATATAAAGGACACAACAATACAAACATTTTTATTTTGAAAAGAATAATGATAAACGTTTAATATTAGAAAGTATCCATATTAGAAGAAACAATTGTTTTAATGATGAAATTGATTCTAATCTTTCAAAATTTTATAATAATCTAATTCAAACTTAACCAAATTCAGATATTTTGAATTATCCCTTTCAGTTGTCTATTTATTTCAACCTGAAAAGACACTGTATTATCTGACATTGTTACATTTATGACAATGACAATTTTGAAACAAAATTCCTTAGAGCTATCTTAAACTTATTTTTGTAATTTGCCTCCATTTTGATTTTCTAATTGACCCATTAACGAACGCAACGTCATCACTCGCCGTGTCTTAATACCCAAAAAAGCACGGAACTTTTTACGAAAATTTTTAGGTTGGCGAGTTTGATGCGGAATTATCTTGTCATCATTATGTCAGTTTAAATGACAGTGTCCAGCGTCAACAACTCAAGAAGTGAAAGTCGCCGACGTGTCAAGTGGAAAAATTGATTTCAGCTAATACACAATATGGTTCAGATATTTGTACTAGTCGTTTTCTAGTGTTATTGCTCTTTCCAGTAGAGACGAAACTAAAATTACGGAAACAATGGTTTTATAGAAATGGAATTCATGGCAGAACATTGTGGAAGATCAAACAATTTTATAATGTGTAATACGTTCGCAATAAATAATATTAAAGTTTATAATTTCGCTTTATTTATACACAGTAATTAAATTATTTGAATAAACGCGCCACGGTGCGCTACAGGCTGCCATCTACTTTCCACGGCACTGTGTTTTGAGGTTATTAACCATTGACGAAAGTCCAGAACTGGAGAAGAATAATTAACAATCAACAACGTAAATGATAAATGTTTTATTGCTAACGAAGGCAAACTCTTAATTTTACATTGGTTGATTGAAACTACAGTGACTGTATATGTTGACATGGACAGTGGACGTATCTTTAGAATTCACAGTCAACCCATGTGTTGAGGTCAAATTTTGTTCTATGTTTTCGTTATCTGAAACCGTGTTGTTTCTGGCCGAATTTACATTAATTTGTGGCTGTGAAACTGTGGATTTGGAGCATCCAGGTTAGTCTGAATCCTTTCGTTGTGCAAACATCTTTGCCACTTCAATTTTATTTCGCAGCGAAGCATCAACATACCCTTCCGCAACAGCTGAAGATTTCCAGCCCCCCAAGCGTTTTATTGTTAATAAATCGCCGCCAGAATTTGCTATATGAGTGGCACTAGATCTTCTAAAACAATGGCCCGTAAAAAGTTCCGGATTTGGTAATTCAAGAAATCCAGCAATTGGTTTAGCTACTTTTCCCATCATGTTGATTCCTATTGGGCTATTAATGCAATACCCAGTACGACACGTTAAAAAATATCGCCGGTGAGTTACTTTTTTAGGCCTTAAGTCGGCATATTTGTTAATTAGGTTAATCCAATTTTCATCTGTCACAACGAATGTTCTGGGTACACAATTTTTTGTTTTAGGTATAACGACAATGATAGAATCAGCTCTAGGCTTTGTGAAGTTATCCACACTTTCCTAGCCACAGTTTCTGACGTGGAGACTGTCAATATTGGGATAGAGTGAAATTTGTGAGCGGTGTTGCCATACTTTAGTATAATTCCCAGCCACACTTTTTACATTTTTTCAGGATATCCCGTTTATAAATGAACAATCATTGGCGATTTTTGTTTACAGATATGCCCTCAATCATCCTATCTATACGTACAAGGTATTAAAACAATTTAAAATGCTCTTTATATTTTCAAATCACACATTTTCCCTTAATCATGAATCATTCATAAAAACTTGTATGCATGCAATCGATACATACAGGTTCTCAAAATAATTTGAGTGGGAGAAAAAATAGAAATTATCATTTTTCTTAAATTTTTCGGTATATCTCTATTATATGTTTTCGATACATACACGTCAAAACAATTTGTAGTGCCGTAGAAAAAAAAACGATTCCAGCCACAGTTTCCAAATATTCAAATATCTCGGTTATTACTGCATGATCGTTCATGATTTTATTACCAAAATGCTCGTAACAATGTTTTCTATATATACAAGGTGTCAAAACAATTTGTAGTGCCGTAGAGAAAAAAACGATTCCAGTTACGGTTTCTAAATATTCAAATATCTCGATTATTACTGCATGATCGTTCATGATTTTATTACCAAAATGCTCGTAATAATGTTTTCTATACAAGGTGTCAAAACAATTTGTAGTGCCGTAGGGAATAGAACGATTCCAGCCACAGTTTCCAAATATTCAAACATCTCGGTTATTACTGCATGATCGTTCATGATTTTTTCACCAAAATACTCGTAATAATGTTTTCTATACATACACAGTGTCAAAACAATTTGTAGTGCCGTAGGGAAAAAAACGATTCCAGTTACGGTTTCCAAATATTCAAATATCTCGATTATTACTGCATGATCGTTCATGATTTTATTACCAAAATGCTCGTAATAATGTTTTCTATACAAGGTGTCGAAACAATTTGTAGTGCCGTAGGGAATAGAACGATTCCAGCCACAGTTTCCAAATATTCAAACATCTCGGTTATTACTGCATGATCGTTCATGATTTTTTCACCAAAATACTCGTAATAATGTTTTCTATACATACACAGTGTCAAAACAATTTGTAGTGCCGTAGGGAAAAAAACGATTCCAGTTACGGTTTCCAAATATTCAAACATCTCGGTTATTACTGCATGATCGTTCATGATTTTTTCACCAAAATACTCGTAATAATGTTTTCTATACATACACAGTGTCAAAACAATTTGTAGTGCCGTAGGGAAAAAAACGATTCCAGTTACGGTTTCCAAATATTCAAATATCTCGATTATTACTGCATGATCGTTCATGATTTTATTACCAAAATGCTCGTAATAATGTTTTCTATACAAGGTGTCAAAACAATTTGTAGTGCCGTAGGGAATAGAACGATTCCAGCCACAGTTTCCAAATATTCAAACATCTCGGTTATTACTGCATGATCGTTCATGATTTTTTCACCAAAATACTCGTAATAATGTTTTCTATACATACACAGTGTCAAAACAATTTGTAGTGCCGTAGGGAAAAAAACGATTCCCGTTACGGTTTCCAAATATTCAAATATCTTGGTTATTACTGCATGATCGTTCATGATTTTTTCACCAAAATACTCGTAATAATGTTTCCTATACATACAAGGTGTCAAAACAATTTGTAGTGCCGTAGGGAAAAAAACGATCCCAGCCACAGTTCCCAAATATTCAAATATCTCGGTTATTACTGCATGATCGTTCATGATTTTTTCACCAAAATACTCGTGATAATGTTTTCTATACATATAAGGTGTCAAAACAATTTGTAGTGCCGTAGGGAAAAAAACGATCACAGCCACAGTTTCCAAATATTCAAATATCTCGGTTATTACTGCATGATCGTTCATGATTTTTCCACCAAAATGCTCGTGATAATGTTTTCTATACATACAATGTGTTAAAACAATTTGTAGTGCCGTAGGGAAAAAAACGATTCCAGTTACGGTTTCTAAATATTCAAATATCTCGGTTATTACTGCATGATCGTTCATGATTTTTTTACCAAAATGCTCCTAATAATGTTTTATATCCATACATTGATGAACAATAATTATCAGAACAAAATTAGTGTTATGGTTTATCTATGTTTAATTGTAATGTTATTGTCATCAATTGATCTAATTAATTATTATTAGCGAAAAGCCTACAAAGGGAAATTCATGAAAGATCTCAGTTTGTGAACTAACAGAACTAACATACCGTAAGAATATACGAAATATGAAATTTATGTCATAACGTGCTATAATAAAATAAAATTATAATAATTCGTATTCATTCTTTAGTTTTATCGTAGTTTTCAATTACGTAATTGTAGGATTTTATATCAGTTGTAAGAGTTCGATTTTCACTAATCTAATTAAGATCGAGTTGGCGTAGCAAACAAAGTCTTTCGCTCTAGACAGAGTGTCGTAGCGAATGGTACAATAAATAAACAAAATAAATATAAGAGTTTGATTTTCTGTAATTTAATAAAACGGAATGAGCGAACAGTAAAATGGACAAATAAAATAAATATAAGAGTATGATTTTCAGTATTTTAATTCAGACGAAGTAAGCTTAGCGAACGAAGTCTTTCCACTTTTCGGCTCCCTGACTCCGTCTTAACGCTTTGGGCATATGCGCGTATTGACCGTCCACCAAGTAAATTTTTGAAATATCGACTGTAATCCCATTTTCTCGATAGATCTAGTTTATTCAAAATTATACTACAAATTGTTTTGACACCTTGTATAAATAGAAAACATTATTACGAGCATTTTGGTAATAAAATCATGAACGATCTTGCAGTATTAACCGAGATATTTGAATATTTAGAAACCGTAACTGGAATCGTTTTTTTCCCTACGGCAGTACAAATTGTTTTGACACCTTGTATGTATAGAAAACATTATTACGAGTATTTTGGTGAAAAAATCATGAACGATCATGCAGTAATAACCGAGATATTTGAATATTTAGAAACCGTAACTGGAATCGTTTTTTTCCATACGGCACTACAAATTGTTTTGACACCTTGTATGTATAGAAAACATTATTACGAGTATTTTGGTGATAAAATCATGAACAATCATGGAGTAATAACCGAGATATTTGAATATTTAGAAACCGTAACTGGAATCGTTTTTTTCCCTACGGCACCACAAATTGTTTTGACACCTTGTATGTATAGAAAATATTATTACGAGAATTTCGGTAATAAAATCATGAACGATCATGCAGTAATAACCGAGATATTTGAATATTTAGAAACCGTAACTGGAATCGTTTTTTTCCCTACGGCACCACAAATTGTTTTGACACCTTGTATGTATAGAAAATATTATTACGAGAATTTCGGTAATAAAATCATGAACGATCATGCAGTAATAACCGAGATATTTGAATATTTAGAAACCGTAACTGGAATCGTTTTTTTCCCTACGGCATCACAAATTGTTTTGACACCTTGTATGTATAGAAAACATTATTACGAGAATTTCGGTAATGAAATCATGAACGATCATGAAGTAATAACCGAGATATTTGAATATTTAGAAACCGTAACTGGAATCGTTTTTTTCCCTACGGCACCGCAAATTGTTTTGACACCTTGTATGTATAGAAAATATTATTACGAGAATTTCGGTAATAAAATCATGAACGATCATGCAGTAATAACCGAGATATTTGAATATTTAGAAACCGTAACTGGAATCGTTTTTTTCCCTACGGCACTACAAATTGTTTTGACACCTTGTATGTATAGAAAATATTATTACGAGAATTTCGGTAATAAAATCATGAACGATCATGCAGTAATAACCGAGATATTTGAATATTTAGAAACCGTAACTGGAATCGTTTTTTTCCCTACGGCACTACAAATTGTTTTGACACCTTGTATGTATAGAAAACATTATTACGAGTACTTTGGTGGAAAAATCATGAACGATCATGCAGTAATAACCGAGATATTTGAATATTTAGAAACCGTAACTGGAATCGTTTTTTTCCCTACGGCACTACAAATTGTTTTGACACCTTGTATGTATAGAAAACATCATTACGAGTATTTTGGTGATAAAATCATGAACAATCATGGAGTAATAACCGAGATATTTGAAAATTTAGAAACCGTAACTGGAATCGTTTTTTTCCCTACGGCACTACAAATTGTTTTGACACCTTGTATGTATAGAAAATATTATTACTAGAATTTCGGTGATAAAATCATGAACGATCATGCAGTAATAACCGAGATATTTGAATATTTAGAAACCGTAACTGGAATCGTTTTTTTCCCTACGGCACTACAAATTGTTTTGACACCTTGTATGTATAGAAAACATCATTACGAGTATTTTGGTGATAAAATCATGAACAATCATGGAGTAATAACCGAGATATTTGAAAATTTAGAAACCGTAACTGGAATCGTTTTTTTCCCTACGGCACCACAAATTGTTTTGACACCTTGTATGTATAGAAAACATTATTACGAACATTTTGGTAATAAAATCATGAACGATCATGCAGTAATAACCGAGATATTTGAATATTTAGAAACCGTAACTGGAATCGTTTTTTTCCCTACGGCACTACAACTTGTTTCGACACCTTGTATGTATAGAAAACATTATTACGAGTATTTTGGTAATAAAATCATGAACGATCATGCAGTAATAACCGAGATATTTGAATATTTAGAAACCGTAACTGGAATCGTTTTTTTCCGTACGGCACTACAAATTGTTTTGACACCTTGTATGTATAGAAAACATTATTACATTTTGGTAATAAAATCATGAACAATCATGGAGTAATAACCGAGGTATTTGAATATTTAGAAACCGTAACTGGAACCGTTTTTTCCCTACGGCACTACAAATTGTTTTGACACCTTGTATGTATAGAAAACATTATTATGAGCATTTTAGTAATAAAATCACGAACGATCATGCAGTAATAACCGAAATATTTGAATATTTAGAAACCGTAACTGAAATCGATTTTTTCCTACGGCACTACAAATCGTTTTGACACCTTGTATGTATAGAAAACATTATTACGAAAATTTTGGTAATAAAATCATGAACGATCATGCAGTAATAACCGAGATATTTGAATATTTAAAAACCGTAACTGGAATCGTTTTTTTCTCTACGGCACTACAAATTGTTTTGACACCTTGTATGTATAGAAAACATTCTTACGAGCATTTTGGTAATAAAATCATAAACGATTATGCAGTAATAACCGAGATATTTGAATATTTAGAAACCGTAACTGGAATCGTTTTTTCCCTACGGCACTACAAATTGTTTTGACACCTTCTATGCATAGAAAACATTATTACGAGTATTTTGGTGAAAAAATCATGAACGATCATGCAGTAATAACCGAGATATTTAAATATTTAGAAACCGTAACTGGAATCGTTTTTTTCCCTACGGCACTACAAATCGTTTTGACACCTTGTATGTATAGAAAACGTTATTACGAGTATTTCGGTAATAAAATCATGAACGATCATGCAGTAATAACCGAGATATTTGAATATTTAGAAACCGTAACTGGATTCGCTTTTTTCCCTACGGCACTACAAATTGTTTTGACACCTTGTATGTATAGAAAACATTATTACGAGTATTTCGGTAATAAAATCATGAACGATCATGCTGTAATAACCGAGATATTTGAATATTTGGAAACTGTGGCTGGAATCGTTTTTTCCCTACGGCACTACAAATTGGTTTGACACCTTGTATGTATAGAAAACATTATTACGAGTATTTCGGTAATAAAATCATGAACGATCATGCAGTAATAACCGAGATATTTGAATATTTAGAAACCGTAACTGGAATCGTTTTTTTCCCTACGGCACTACAAATTGTTTTGACACCTTGTATGTATAGAAAACATTATTACGAGCATTTTGGTAATAAAATCATGAACGATCATGCAGTAATAACCAAGATATTTGAATATTTAGAAACCGTAACTGGAATCGTTTTTTTCCCTACGGCACTACAAATTGTTTTGACACCTTGTATGTATAGAAAACATCATTACGAGTATTTTGGTGAAAAAATCATGAACGATCATGCAGTAATAACCGAGATATTTGAATATTTGGAAACTGTGGCTGGAATCGTTCTTTTCCTACGCCACTACAAATTATTTTGACACCTTGTATGTATAGAAAACATTATTGCGAGCATTTTGGTAATAAAATCATGAACGATCATGCAGTAATAACCGAGATATTTGAATATTTTGAAACACTACAAATTGTTTTGACGTGTATGTATCGAAAACATGGAATGGAGATATACCGAAAAATTTAAGAAAAATGATAATTTCTATTTTTCTCCCACTCAAATTATTTTGAGAACCTGTATGTATCGATTGCATGCATACAAGTTTTTATGAAAGATTCATGATTAAGGGAAAATGTGTGATTTAAAAATGTAAAGAGCATTTTAAATTGTTTTTATACCTTGTACGTATAGATAGGATGATTGAGGGCATATCTGTGAATAAAAATCACCAATGATTGTGCATTTATAAACGGGATATCCTGAAAAAATGTTAAAAGTGTGGCTGGGAATTATACTAAAGTATGGCAACGCCGCTCACAAATTTCACTCTATCCCAATATTGACAGTCTCCACGTCAGAAACTGTGGCTAGGAAAGTGTGGATAACTTCACATTAACTCAGCTCTATATTGTATATCATCTATAGACATATTGGTTAATTCCTCACGTCTGCATGCCCCATTATAACCCATTATCAAGATAATATAAAATAAATATTGTTGTTGAATTTGAAGCTACAAGAATGGGAACTTACTTTCATTGCTGGGTACGTTTTATCATCTGCGACTGTTATAAATTAACGAATGTCTTCCTCTTCTAAAATTTTTGATTTTCGCGGTGTATAATGTTGCGATGATTGTTTTAGAAAAGCCTGCAGCCTATTATATTTCGATACGTCGACATTTTTATATAGGCTTAAGCACGACCTCAATATGGAATAAATTGTCCATAACGTAGAGGCCTTATACTTCCTGCGTTGTAGTTCAAAGTACCCTGATAAAAAGTTCTCCGAGATGCCTTGAATTTTGTTTTCGTTGCACCATGTTTCAAACTTATCGTATTGCCCACGGTATTTTGGGCAATTTCACGAATTTCAGGGGGCGTACATGTAAGGCTGTCTTCCATATTCATGGTTTTTGACAGAATTTTGATAAAACAAAAAGCGATCACAGAACCACTAAATCAAATTTTCACTTTCAAAATTAAGATGTTACCAACCACCATAAAAATCCCTAAATGGACTAAATTGAAAATTTTTGTTTAAAAACGGCATAAACAGGGCAAATTACAAAAAATGGTATAAACAACTCGTTTCCTAAGACCTTGAAGCACTCATTCTTTAAAAAAACTTGTGGCTTCGCCACTCGTTTTTTAAACTTGAATTCGTGCTTTAAGACGAGTCTTAGGAAACTCGTTCTTTAATATACTATTAGTTATTAATAATAGAAATGAAATGTGAATCGTAGATTAGGTAATTCATAAAATAATCATAGTTATTCAGATTTGTAAGTCATAGAATAATATCTAGGGTATTTAATTAGCTAGATTCAATCAGTTTCAAGTAGATCAATTTGAAAATTAGCCAGACATTACTTTTTCACACACAACCGATCCAATATTTTCTGCAGTTTTGATTGGATTTTAAAACACAAGTCGGCTGCAGACGCATTTCATTAATCAACTTCATCTGTTCTTGTATAAATTAATAATAATAATAATAATAATAATGATAATTTATTTCCAGAAATAGTAAATATATCAATACATCCATAAGTACAGGGTGTCCCATTTTGGGTACTTTTGCGGGGTATCTCCTTTATTTTTAAAGATAGAGAGTTGCGGTTTTCGCGACACTTTGCTACTTTTTCATAAAACTCAAGATGCCTTCAACAGAATTTTCATAGCCCTTTTAGTTTTTAAGATACAGGGCATTTCTGAAAATGTTGCATTTTGTGACCCCCCTCGTATCTCCGTTATCCTGCAACTTATCGAAAAGGTAAAATAACATTCTAATAGATTTTTTTCCGTAGAATGCAGTGGTGTAGATAACTTTTGTTACATATTTACTGTTTTTGAGTTATAAAGTAAATTTATGTTTTTTTAACTGTATATTTATAGACTATAAAATTTGTCTTTTTTTTACCTTTTCAAAAATATATGATAGTATAAACTTTTTTTCAGAAACACGCAAATAATTGACAATTTTCAGAAAATTAAATACATATTTTAATATTAGGCTATGGATAACAATAATAAACAAGTGCAACTTACATATTACTAACAAATAATTGGATACCTTGTATATAGGTATCTATTAAAAAAAATTCCCATAGATCTTTTTCTAACAGTAAGTTTGTAACAACAGTTTTGTGGCGTAAAGTGACAATATAACAAAAACACAAAAAAATAACATTATTAAAAAAAATTAAATGTGATGTTCAAATTGACCACCATTTTCTCTAATGCAAAATTGGCACATCTTTGAGATTCTTTGAATAGCGTTCAAAAGAACCATTGTTCTCATTCGCAGATTTCGAAAAGCTAAATGAATTGCCTCTCGAAGTTTTGCAATGCCGTCATATCGAGTTTTATATACTTCATTTTGTATATAACCCCATAAAAAAAATCTAAAATTGAGAGATCTGGTGATCGTGGAGGCCATCTAACAGGTCCGTTGGTACCTATCCATCTTTGAGGAGAGTTATTATTTAGAAAGACCCTTAAGAGCCTAGAGTTATGACTTGGGGCACCATCTTGCTGTAGGTAAACAGCATTATACTGGGCTAATGGAATGTTTTCGAGCAGTTCTGGAATAACTTCCTCAAGAATTTCTAGGTATCTAGGTGCTGTAAGACCTCCTTCAAAAATCTTATAAACTATATGTCTACCCAAAATAAAACATGAAACCCCAACTCCAAAGCGTCCTTGTTGTGCCCTTTCAAACATTAAATGCTGATTTTCACTATGCCAGTTCCTGGTATTGTGACGATTGAAAATGCCAGCACTTGAAATAAAGCATTCGTCTGACCAGATAACAAGTCTGCCAAATAAATCGTTAGCATCGATTTGTTGTAAATACCACTGGCAAAACGGTGCCCGGCGCTCAGCATCGCCAGGATGCAAATGTAGTATATTAAATTTGTATGGATGATACTTATATTTCTTCAAGATCCTGTGAGCGTTAGTTTTTGGCACACCAATTTCCTTCTCAATTTTTCTACATGAGGACGAAGGTGTTGCTTCTATATATCCTAAAGTATTATCTATCTCTTTTCTTTCGCTGTTCTCTTTGTTGTATGTTTTAGGGCGCGGGTGAATAAATTTGCTTTTAAACGGACAAATATCCCAAAAAACGGTTGCTTTCTTTCTGGATATCTAACAAGCAAAAATTAAAATGATAATAGAGATTTTCATAGCCATGATAGCTTACTCACCTTTGGAAATATAATTCCGAAGCTTCTTCAGAATTTTCATTACTCTGTATAAAACATACCATCATATCATATTTCTCATAATTTTCGTAAACTGCCATTATTCGAAAAAATTGATAAATATCTATCGAATAATGATACCAAAAGAACGAAAATAAACAGCTTAAATGCGATAGAGATTTGATGTTTATTTCTGTTTCTTGTCATAAACAATATCAATGGCCTACAATTAAAATATGTATTTAATTTCTAAAAATTGTCAATTATTTGCGTGTTTCTGAAAAAAAGTTTATACTATCATATATTTTTGAAAAGGTAAAAAAAAGACAAATTCTATAGTCTATAAATATACAGGGTGTTCCATTTAAAAAAACATAAGTTTACTTTATAACTCAAAAACAGTAAATATGTAACAAAAGTTATCTACACCACTGCATTCTACGGAAAAAAAATCTATCAGAATGTTATTTTACCTTTTCGATAAGTTGAAGGATAACGGAGATACGAGGGGGGTCGCGAAAACCGCAACTCTATCTTTAAAAATAAAGGAGATACCCCGCAAAAGTACCCAAAATGGGACACCCTGTACAGGAAATAAAAATATCCTACTGAAATCATTGTTGATTCGTTTGTAGTATAATTTCATAATTCACTGGAATAGATATTTTGAATGCGTTATAATTAATATAATATATAAAGAATATAACATATATTTTGTATATTTTGGATAATTTGTAAGGATATGTGTGACAGGAATATTTTGCAATGATGAAATATTTCTTCTCATATGGAGCTTTTCTTTAGTTTTTTTAACGTAATATTCAACATAAATCAATTTGCGTGCTTATTATATCTAGACCATATAGGAGTGTATATATTGGAGATTACTCAATTTGAATCTAACAGACTTTCTATAGTATAAGTAATTTGGGGAGTATTTAGCCATTTTTTAACATCTTTTTAAAGTTTATATTTATTTTTACATTCCTCTGTATTATTAGGTAGAAGACAATATGTGTAGGTAGCTATGTAAGAGGTAGATTTTGTCTCAAATTTGTGTGAGCTCGGTGCGTAGCGGTAATATGGTCTTTTTTGTAGCGGGTTTCATAACTATGGGAAATGGTTGTCAGGGATTTTTTCATTTTGTGTTACATTAGTATAATCTTATAGATATAAAGATGTCTGAGCTTCAATATTCCAAATTCTTCATACAGAAGGTTAGTTGGGTATGTTCTGTTTTTATTTAACATTATTTTCAAAATTATTTTCTGGTTGGTTTCTACGCTCTTCAAGTGATTTTTACAAAACCTCCCCAACCTGTTATGGCGATTCAACCAGGGCAGAGTAAATCATTCTTGGGATAGTTATATTCAGTATATTCTTGAGATGTTTGAATTGATAAATTAGTGATATAATTGTTCTGACTAATTTTTCAATACGTACATCCCATTTAAAAAATCGGTCTATTTTGACGCCTAGGTAGCGTATGTGATCAATTTCTTGGATTTGTATTGTGTTTCCAGAAGAAGTGAGGTTGAAATGATGGAGCTCCGGAGAATTCCTAGAGCCGCAGCTGAATGCTGTGTGTGTGTGTGTGTGTGTGTGTGTGTGTGTGTGTGTGTGTGTGTGTGTGTGTGTGTGTGTGTGTGTGTGTGTGTGTGTGTGTGTGTGTGTGTGTGTGTGTGTGTGTGTGTGTGTGTGTGTGTGTGTGTGTGTGTGTGTGTGTGTGTGTGTGTGTGTGTGTGTGTGTGTGTGTGTGTGTGTGTGTGTGTGTGTGTGTGTGTGTGTGTGTGTGTGTGTGTGTGTGTGTGTGTGTGTGTGTGTGTGTGTGTGTGTGTGTGTGTGTGTGTGTGTGTGTGTGTGTGTGTGTGTGTGTGTGTGTGTGTGTGTGTGTGTGTGTGTGTGTGTGTGTGTGTGTGTGTGTGTGTGTGTGTGTGTGTGTGTGTGTGTGTGTGTGTGTGTGTGTGTGTGTGTGTGTGTGTGTGTGTGTGTGTGTGTGTGTGTGTGTGTGTGTGTGTGTGTGTGTGTGTGTGTGTGTGTGTGTGTGTGTGTGTGTGTGTGTGTGTGTGTGTGTGTGTGTGTGTGTGTGTGTGTGTGTGTGTGTGTGTGTGTGTGTGTGTGTGTGTGTGTGTGTGTGTGTGTGTGTGTGTGTGTGTGTGTGTGTGTGTGTGTGTGTGTGTGTGTGTGTGTGTGTGTGTGTGTGTGTGTGTGTGTGTGTGTGTGTGTGTGTGTGTGTGTGTGTGTGTGTGTGTGTGTGTGTGTGTGTGTGTGTGTGTGTGTGTGTGTGTGTGTGTGTGTGTGTGTGTGTGTGTGTGTGTGTGTGTGTGTGTGTGTGTGTGTGTGTGTGTGTGTGTGTGTGTGTGTGTGTGTGTGTGTGTGTGTGTGTGTGTGTGTGTGTGTGTGTGTGTGTGTGTGTGTGTGTGTGTGTGTGTGTGTGTGTGTGTGTGTGTGTGTGTGTGTGTGTGTGTGTGTGTGTGTGTGTGTGTGTGTGTGTGTGTGTGTGTGTGTGTGTGTGTGTGTGTGTGTGTGTGTGTGTGTGTGTGTGTGTGTGTGTGTGTGTGTGTGTGTGTGTGTGTGTGTGTGTGTGTGTGTGTGTGTGTGTGTGTGTGTGTGTGTGTGTGTGTGTGTGTGTGTGTGTGTGTGTGTGTGTGTGTGTGTGTGTGTGTGTGTGTGTGTGTGTGTGTGTGTGTGTGTGTGTGTGTGTGTGTGTGTGTGTGTGTGTGTGTGTGTGTGTGTGTGTGTGTGTGTGTGTGTGTGTGTGTGTGTGTGTGTGTGTGTGTGTGTGTGTGTGTGTGTGTGTGTGTGTGTGTGTGTGTGTGTGTGTGTGTGTGTGTGTGTGTGTGTGTGTGTGTGTGTGTGTGTGTGTGTGTGTGTGTGTGTGTGTGTGTGTGTGTGTGTGTGTGTGTGTGTGTGTGTGTGTGTGTGTGTGTGTGTGTGTGTGTGTGTGTGTGTGTGTGTGTGTGTGTGTGTGTGTGTGTGTGTGTGTGTGTGTGTGTGTGTGTGTGTGTGTGTGTGTGTGTGTGTGTGTGTGTGTGTGTGTGTGTGTGTGTGTGTGTGTGTGTGTGTGTGTGTGTGTGTGTGTGTGTGTGTGTGTGTGTGTGTGTGTGTGTGTGTGTGTGTGTGTGTGTGTGTGTGTGTGTGTGTGTGTGTGTGTGTGTGTGTGTGTGTGTGTGTGTGTGTGTGTGTGTGTGTGTGTGTGTGTGTGTGTGTGTGTGTGTGTGTGTGTGTGTGTGTGTGTGTGTGTGTGTGTGTGTGTGTGTGTGTGTGTGTGTGTGTGTGTGTGTGTGTGTGTGTGTGTGTGTGTGTGTGTGTGTGTGTGTGTGTGTGTGTTTGATTCACTCACTTTTTTCTCAAGCGACCCAAATCGCACTCCAACCCCACCACCAGGGAACATTCCCCGTCTAGGGGCTCAACCAAAAAACGGCAACCCTCCAAAACCCGCAGTTGTGACATCTGTAATTGCGAATAAAACAAGGGTACTCATTAAATAATAGAAAACATAGGTATAAGGTAAACATACTTCAAACATCAGCTCCGCCAAGTAGTGGCGTAAACCATGAATACACATTCCCTCATAAATCTGCTGCTGATTGGTATGGACGAGGTAATGATCTATTGAGAAAGTAGAATTAGAGTTGAAATAATTCTAGAGTTAATATGAATACATACAAAATGTCTGGGGAGCCCTCTGGAGACGCCCTTGATTCACCGCGGACCGGTAATTCGTTCAATCTGTAATTATTGAAATTAGTAAGCAAATATTTCACAAGTAGAAAAAATCACATACATCATGTCCTCCACCAATAAAATCTCGTCGGATCTGATGGAAATAAGAGTAATTCAATAATCGAAATAATATATCAAAAATTAAAAAAAAAAACATACGTTAAATCAATTATTCCGTGCGGATCACGCAATTCCGGGAATAAATCATCATTATCCATCGCCTCCAATAGAGTGAGATATTTCATCTCAATCCTTATCTCCTCAGCCGAATAATGACTAAAAAAAATTGCAATCAAGATATATAGTAAGATCGAAATGAAATAAAAAACAACTCACTTGTCTTCCATCCAGTTCCGCATCTGCTCTTTGGTTATTACATCGAAACGGTTGGTAAATTCCTCAATATGATCGGTGAATGCGCCCATTTTTCTTTATGTATCACACACATCACTTTGAGAATAATACTATTTTCCTCCTATGAAGTGCCATAGGTTTTATACACAATATTTAATTATTGAATATGCGATAAACTAAAATTAAACTAATTCGCAGAAATTGATAAAGTTGTTATTGACCAAGCATGAACGCTATACATGACGTCAATTGATAAGAAGTTCCTATAAAAAGAGATTGATAAAGTTGTTATTCGCCACGCATGAACGGTATATATGACGTCAATTGATAAGAAGTTCCTAAAAAGAAATCGATAAAGTTGTTATTGACCGACTCGATGGCGCCGTCAACTGATAAGAAGTTCCTATAAAAACGCGATATGCGCATCTCATTATTATATTCATTATTAAATCTGAGTTAGAAACAACCAGACGTGTTTTTGTGAGTGCTAAAATCTAGGTGAGTTTATTTTATTAATTAACTTAAACATTATTTTCCTATGTAGGGTTAATTTATATGTAGGGAATATTTATTTTTCTTTTCTTAAAAAATATACTGGTAGAACTTTAACTTTTTTGAAAGTATTTATTAATCTTCTTTTATACAATTTGCTTAGTAGATATTTAATAATATTTTGGTGTATTTATTAATCTTCAATTTTGGTGGAGGTAAATTCAACACACACACAAAAATAATTCTTCACTGCTAACTTCCATCGATTTGTTTTAGATTTTTAAAAATAAAGTAAAAATGGATTTCTCCAAACTGAATCAAATTTCACTATTGCAGAGGGCAACACCTACAAAGATTGCAGACTTAAAATTAGATGTACCACATTTAATTTTAAATTTGAAAACAGTACACACTAAATTTGGGGAGGCTGTTTTAGCAGAATTAGAAGGCGACCTAACTGTTTTCCTGCCTAAGCGACTAACAACAGCGCTTATCCCCATAATCGATATCATCAATAAGGGACAGAACACCACATTAATATATCGAGGGGAAGAAGCGATTGGGGCAGGAAAATCTTGTGCAAAAATAGAATTCTGCGAATTGCCTCCCAGGAGTTGAGAGAGAGAGAACCTTACAGCAACACCACTAACGGCAACATCCCTCCTGTACTGTTCTTATATATCATAAGGTAGGCTGCTTGTTGTATTTTCAACTATGGTTTCAATCGCTAAAATCAGTGTGGAGATTGTGAAAATTATCAATGAGGCTCAACGGGATTTATTAAAATCGAAATTATCCCCTCAGGAAATAACAAAGTGGATAGGTTTCTGTACAAAGTACATTAGGATTTTTTCCAGGCATTTAACCAAAGACACCTTGAATTTACCCTGTAAGAACCAACTACAATGTAATATTGGGCATTTAAAAAGATTCAAAATTTTATTAGGGGTTCGAAATAAACCACCCACAACTAATAAGAACCGTAGTGAGCGAATCCGTTGGGAGGAAGGTAAATGCGCATTTTCCCAACGAATTCGAACTGGCTTTATAACGAACATTTCACATTTAGACCCGATAAATTTTTTATATGATGCTTTTCATCTTTTCAGTCCTAGAATCACCAAAATTTTACATACATACAATTTCATTAAGGTAAACACTACATTTTGTGGGGAATATATGCGGCTCAATGCGATCGACGAGCTTATCCAAACAGAGTATAAATATTTCCACACAGTCCGCTCCAATAGATGCTTTTACAAATTTATTGGAGTGGTTCAAGGAGAATGTAATTGATAAACTCCAAGTAAAGCTGGATGATTTTTTAGAACGCGACTCGGGTTGGAGCATTAGGGAGGTTATCAGTTTGGGGGTGAATATAAATAAGCATGAAACCATCAATTCAGGCTCTTCGTATATCGTTCTCCCCAAAGAAATACTCTTAAAGCGTGCTGTTATTAATATTAAAAATTACGATGAATACTGTTTTGCCTGGGCAGTAACAGCGGGACTACATCCAGCAGCAGCAAATACAGCTCGTGTTTCTTCATATCCACATTTCAGTAATGTTTTAAATTTACAAAATCTAACATTCCCCCTTCCTATATCACAAATTCCAACTTTCGAGAAAAATAACAATATTTCAATTCATGTATTCGTTTTGGAATTATGTGGGGGTAATGAGCAGCAGCAGAGCGAACATGTGGAGAAATTGAAGGTTCTCCCTGCATATTTAACTAAAAATAAATTAGAGAGGCATTTTAATTTACTATTAATCCAAGATAAATATTATCGCGATGTAGAACCTGCGAAATCCCCAAATTTCATTGATCCCACCGTTAAATTTCACTATTGCCTAATTAAAAATTTATCAAGACTTGTAAATTCTCAAATTAGCTCGCACAACAAAACTTACTTGTGTGAGAGATGTTTAAATAATTTTTGTAGTGAGAATAAGTATAAAAATCACATTGAGGATTGTGGTAAAATGAACATGTGTAAAATTACTTTCCCCCAAGATGATTATTTGAAATTCAAGAATCACTCAAACAAACTACCCATACCATTTATTATTTATTTTGACTTTGAAGCTCTCCTATTACCTATTCAGAACTGCTCTCAATCTAATGTAAGTTCATATACGAACAAAACCCAGCTACACGTATAGTGTTGGGTATTATTTAAAATGCCAATTTAACAATTCCCTATCACGATTTGATAGTTATAGAGGATTAGACCCGGCCAAATGGTTGACAGATGAACTAGATAAAATTGGGGAATTTATCGATCTAAAACTTAAATCTATTGTACCTATGGACTTGAATGGTTTTAGTTTCCTCGATATAATGAAGGAAACGAAATGTCATATTTGCGAGAGACAGTTCGAAGAGGGGGATGTTCGTGTTAGAGATCATTGCCATTTCACGGGCAAATATCGAGGATTAGCCCATCAAGATTGTAATCTTAATTATAAATATCGATTCGTAGTGCCTGTTGTGGCTCATAACCTCAGTGGGTACGATATGTTTTTGCTGATTCGAGATATAGCCAAATCGTCCAAACAAAATATTCAAGTACTCCCAATCAATAAAGAGAAGTATATAAGTTTCACTAGAAGTACGAAGAATTCCGTGGTTAAATTTCGTTTCATCGATTCATGTAGGTTTTTAGATTCAAGCTTGGACAAATTAGTGTCATATTTGAAGGTGGAGGATTTGAATATTTTGAAAAGCGAGTTTGCGCACTTATCCGATGATAAATTTAAATTACTAACTCGTAAGGGAGTATTTCCCTATGAACACTTAGATGAATGGGGTAAATTGAACGAGGAAAATCTTCCTCCAATAGAGAAATTTTTTAATAAATTACGCGACGAATCGATAAGTGAGGATGATTATAGGCATGCTCAAACAATTTGGACTAGTTTTGATTGTGGAAATTTAGGTGATTATTCAGATTTATATTTGAAGACAGATGTTTTATTATTGGCCGATGTATTTGAGAATTTTCGCAGCAAATGTATGGATCTTTTTGCTTTAGATCCGGCCAACTATTTCACGGTTCCCTCCTTCACGTGGGACTGTATGTTGAAATATACGAATGTATCTTTACAATATTTGAAAGACATCGATATGGTCTTATTTGTGGAGAAGGGAATTCGTGGAGGTGTGAGCCAATGCAGTAATCGATTTGCAAAGGCCAATAATAAATACATGAATAATCACGACCCCGAAAAAGAGACAAGTTACCTCATGTATTTTGACGTTTGTAATTTGTACGGATGGGCTATGATTCAATATTTGCCTTATGATGGGTTCAAGTGGGTTGAAAATCTCGATGATGTAGACGTAAGAAACGTCTCAGACGAAAGTCCAATTGGCTACATATTGGAAGTCGATTTAGATTACCCAGCTGAACTACATGATCTGCATAAAGATCTCCCTCTTTGTCCCACTCACACAGCACCACCCAACAGCAAATTACCTAAATTACTAACAACTCTCCACAATAAATCGAAATATATCATTCACTATAGAAACAATGTTTGGCGCTGGGGATGGTGCTGAAAAAAGTCCATAGAATTTTGGAATTTAAGCAAGCTCCGTGGCTTAAAGCATACATAGATCTCAACACTAGATTGAGGGCAGCTTCTAAAAATGCGTTTGAAATAGCCCTCTTCAAGCTGCTGATCAACGCAATTTTCGGTAAATTTATGGAGAATGTACGGAAGCATAGACTAGTTAGATTAGTTAATAAATGGTATGGGCCCTATGGGGCTCGCTATTATATTTCTCAACCTAATTTCAATAGCAGCAAGATATTTGAGGAGAATTTGGTGGCCATAGAACAGAATAAATTAGAAGTTTTATTCAACAAACCCATCTATGTCTATTTTGGACATCTCCAAAACCTGCGTTTACGATTTCCATTATGGCTTCATGTTGAAATTATACAAAGACCCTGGATTGATGCGATTATGTTACACTGATACTGACAGTTTGATTTACCATATTATTACAAACGATGACATTTATGAGTCAATTATAAATAGAAATATCGGGAAATTTGATACGAGTGATTATGCTCCAGACAACCTCTTTAATATTCCGCAGGTCAACAAAAAAGTAGTAGGCTTAATGAAGGACGAGAACAAAGGGCTCCTCATGGATAAGTTCGTTGGTTTGCGGGCAAAAATGTACAGCTTCACTGTCCAAAACCAAAATCGCGATGATGATGTCACAAAGAAAGCCAAAGGGGTGCGCGAGTATGTCTTACGAAATACGATAACATTCGAGGACTACGTTAGATGTCTGGAAGAGAACATATAGATGTATCGCGTCCAGAGATCTATCCGCTCTTTTGACCTTAAGTTATACACAATTGAGCAGAATAAAATCGCTTTGAGCCCCTTTGATAATAAACGGGTTATATTGGGGGATAAAACAAGCACCCTACCTTATGGACACTATTCTTTAGGTTAGAATTAAGATTTTTGATGTTTTTAAATTTGGGTAGTAGTAGTTGTGTAAATTATATATGTATTTTTGTTTTAAATTAGTGGGGTTAAGATATTTTGTAAGTAAGTATAATTATACACATTTTTGATGTATATATATATATATATATATATATATATATATACACATTAGCCGTGTCATATATATATATATATATATATATATATATATATATATATATATATATATATATATATATATATATATATATATATATATATATATATATATATATATATATATATATATATATGACACGGCTAATGTGTATAATCTGTCTATTCTATAGAATAGACGGTGCGAAACTCGCCAGTCGCGGCTAGGGTATGTAGCTGGCTAAAGTGTATAATCTTATGTTATTTGCATGTTGTAACTCGGGTATCCGTAGAAATCACACTATAATCCCTGAATGTGTTACAACATTTACGACAACGAAAAAAAAAAAAAACAAATCAGCTATAAATCACATATATTGTCGAAAAAATCTACAGTAAGGATAATAACATTATATAAAGCAATTTTTTCGAAACCAAGTCGTTCGCTCAAACTACGTCGACGCACATATTTTCGATGAACCAAATTTTCGACAGCTCTAACGTAGCACTGAACGATGTCGACGAGATCGGAAAATTTTACATGCTGATCGAAATAATATTGAATATTTTCATAATCGCGATGAACAAGAATATCTTTATTGAGACTATCCACAAACTTACACATTCTTCTAGAATATTCAATTTCGATTTTTTCGTTAGACATATCGCGGTCGTCGAATTCAGATAATACATATCGTTCAAAACATTCGGACGAGACGTAATTGTAATAATCCATATTGGTCATTACCGTGTAATAGAATAGAAATCGCGTTTCGTTCAATCTTATGCGGCCATCGTGTAAGACTTCCACATAGCCGCCAATTTTTTCAGTCAAATTGACTACAAATGCCGACGACACGAGCAATGTGATATAGGACCACTCATAATCGTGCAAGCGGGATAGATTTTTGCACGACTCCGAAGAATCCGAAGACTTCAATATGAAGTATATGGAAACCCACGAACACAGTGCCGAAATTAGTCCGATTATTACGATCATCAGTATTATACTGGACCGACCACGACACGATAACGATCTGTTCACCACTACAGGTTTTCCAACTATGAAAGGACCCCTTTCGTATCTCGGTACTGCCGTATTGGGAATATTTTTCGTTAGTTCGAAATTATCGGACGGTGATGATTGCTTCGATCCCCACAACGAAGAAAAAGAAAACGACGACGACGACGGGAGGTCATTATCTCGATTACAACGACACTGTACCTGCGACGATTTGACGAAATTATCGTCATTTTCAATAGTTACCGAACGATGTTCCGAATCACTGCTAATACTGGACAATAGATGTTTTCTTTCTTGCGATGATGTATTTGAACATACTCCCGTTCGCGGTATATCATCCATACATTCGTATATATGATCTTTTTCGTCCTTACCAGGGATCTCTCCTAATGCCGACCTGCTATTCATGAGCATATAACTAGCGACAGTAACGACATCGCCTGCTGACTTTGTATCGATTCGATTTGTTTTCGGTGTAGAGTTTAAACGAGCAGCAAGCGACACTGGTAGCACTCCGACATTCTGATATGGACCAACCTCGGCAATCGTTCGATTCCCCGTCGTTAGTGTGCCATCGAAATTGGCATATTCGGACGGCATCGATGGCACTCCGATATTCTGATAACGATTAGCTTCGGCCATCTTCGCTCCTACATTTTGGTAACAACCATCTCCGGCCATTGCTGGGGATAATATATTCGATATAACAACAACGTTGAAAATATTTTCTCAATAACTTTGAACGACTTCTTATGGCGCGAACAGAACCAATTGTTATTATTATTATTATTATTATTACAGCTATTGAAATCTAGCGATGTGAAATACGTGAAAGTTGCGACGATACTGTTTCTTCCGTTGACATCGCAAGGCTTATATAACATGGTTCACAAATTATGAAATGCAAGAACGAAGTCGATCATTATTGCTCAATGTACGACTACATCGATAACGCGATAGGCGACGGAACCAAATAACAAACCGATATAGTGTTGTATTCACATTTTAATAAAATATTCGTTTGAAAATATAATGCACATTAGCAAATCGAAAGGTATAAAATAACGCGTTCCGTGCGAACATTCAGTCAGTCTAACATCATGAAACGTGCAACCAAGTTCATCCTATGGATATTGGGAAAATTCAATCAATTTTCGAACAATATCAACCGATTTCCAAAATTAATAAACGACAACGAATATTCATCGATGGAGGAAGATTTCCCAGGTCCACAACAAGATGTTAATATCAAATCTGATACAAGAAGCGTTAACGACGACAACGATTACGAAAACGACGAATGGTTCGAAGCAGCATCATCGGAAAATGGAGCAGAACCAAGTGATGAATCCCACGACAGCGAACGCAACATCGACGATAAAGGACAGTTATCGACCGACTCTGAATACCCGATCGTGAACGAGATAACAGTAAATACCATCGGAAATGAAATAACAACCCTAAACAGTTTGTTAGGAATGTACGTGCAAAACAAGGAGGATCGTTTGACGGAAGAAATAGAAGAACCGGCAACCGCCATTGAGGAATGCTACAACGACCCGGAAGAAAAAGTATACATCGATACAATGAGGCTATGCAATACATTGATTGACAGAATTTTTTTCATCGATTGCGAATATTATAAATATTGTTCGGAAAAAATATATTTCGAATTTGCTGGCACACGCGGAGACCAAACTACTCATTTGAATGGCGCACCGTATAATTCAACAACTGGGAGAATTATTACAAAATTCAGAGAGCTGGGAGAACTGTGGGCCATGACAAACGATCAATTTACTGGTATGATCAAAAATTTACGTTGTGGCACCTGGGAAATAGAAGAGAAGACTGTTTCACCGAATCTGATTGTCCAAAATATTCTCACCGACCCCGAGCCATTACCGATCATCGTGAATTGGTACGAGAATGCCTGCAAGGATTTCTTCGACGGATATTTACATAAAACGTGGGATAACGATAGGGCGACGATAGTTCTCACGTTGGATCACCGGCAATGTTCAAAAAAAGTCGAGTGGTATACACTGAAAGGCACAAAGTTCAAATATATCGTTCAATATGAATTATTCCACCATCCATCCGATGCTCTGATATTGACTTATAACCACACTACCACCGATTATCATTTCGCGGGGAAATGTGAATTCTCGTTTGATAATTTCCACGATGTGTTAGGATGTGGGAGTGCCACCGGCCACGGATGTCATGACCAGCAACAGTCCTGTGAGACTAGAAGCAAAAAATTACGATGTATGCTCAAAAATGTACTGAGTTATTTCATTTTTGAAAAATATATAATGTGATATTTATTGTAAATTTTTCGTCTTTCGTTCAAATCGTAAGTCGTGCTCGGAAAATGAAATTCATTCTATCGTAGAGAAATTTTATCGACTGGATTGTTCATCGACCAACTTCCACGATTCTCTCGTTCGGAGAATGAAATTGTAAAACATTTTAGATGAACAAACTTTGTCGACTCGGAATCTATCGTCGAACAAATATCCAAACCGGCATAATTCTCGTTACGAAATTCCAACGGCGGATTTCTTCGAGCTGCGGAGAAACTTTCTCTCACATGCGTCATACGCACTAGCTCCATCGAGAAACAGTTTTGTCTCGAATGGAATTTGTTGAAACGAAATCTCACCGGTGGATTTCTTCGAGCTGTAGAAACTTTGAACGTGAATCTCGTTCGAAAAATGAAATCGTAAAATATTTTCTGATGAAGAAACTTTGTCCGCGTAGAATTTCTCGTCGAACGAATTTCAAGTTCCTCGTCATGCGCGCTAGCTCCATCGAGAAACAGTTTTGTCTCGAATGAAATTTGTTGAAACGAAATCTCACCGGTGGATTTCTTCGAGCTGCAAAATCTTTGAACGTGAATCTCGTTCGAGAAATGAAATCGTAAAATATTTTCTGATGAACAAACTTTGTCCGCCTAGAATCTCTCGTCGAACGAATTTCCAAACTTATAAGTTCCTCGTCATGCGTACTAGCGTCATCGAGAAACAGTTTTGTCTCGAATGAAATTTGTTGAAACGAAATCTCACCGGTGGATTTCTTCGAGCTGCAAAATCTTTGAACGTGAATCTCGTTCGAGAAATGAAATCGTAAAATATTTTCTGATGAACAAACTTTGTCCGCCTAGAATCTCTCGTCGAACGAATTTCCAAACTTATAAGTTCCTCGTCATGCGTACTAGCGTCATCGAGAAACAGTTTTGTCTCGAATGAAATTTATAAAACGAAATCTCACCGGTGGATTTCTTCGAGCTGTAGAAACTTTGAACGTGAATCTCGTTCGAAAAATGAAATCGTAAAATATTTTCTGATGAAGAAACTTTGTCCGCGTAGAATTTCTCGTCGAACGAATTTCAAGTTCCTCGTCATGCGCGCTAGCTCCATCGAGAAACAGTTTTGTCTCGAATGAAATTTGTTGAAACGAAATCTCACCGGTGGATTTCTTCGAGCTGTAGAAACTTTGAACGTGAATCTCGTTCGAAAAATGAAATCGTAAAATATTTTCTGATGAAGAAACTTTGTCCGCGTAGAATTTCTCGTCGAACGAATTTCAAGTTCCTCGTCATGCGCGCTAGCTCCATCGAGAAACAGTTTTGTCTCGAATGAAATTTGTTGAAACGAAATCTCACCGGTGGATTTCTTCGAGCTGCAAAATCTTTGAACGTGAATCTCGTTCGAGAAATGAAATCGTAAAATATTTTCTGATGAACAAACTTTGTCCGCCTAGAATCTCTCGTCGAACGAATTTCCAAACTTATAAGTTCCTCGTCATGCGTACTAGCGTCATCGAGAAACAGTTTTGTCTCGAATGAAATTTGTTGAAACGAAATCTCACCGGTGGATTTCTTCGAGCTGCAAAATCTTTGAACGTGAATCTCGTTCGAGAAATGAAATCGTAAAATATTTTCTGATGAACAAACTTTGTCCGCCTAGAATCTCTCGTCGAACGAATTTCTAAACTTATAAGTTCCTCGTCATGCGTACTAGCGTCATCGAGAAACAGTTTTGTCTCGAATGAAATTTATAAAACGAAATCTCACCGGTGGATTTCTTCGAGCTGTAGAAACTTTGAACGTGAATCTCGTTCGAGAAATGAAATCGTAAAATATTTTCTGATGAACAAACTTTGTCCGCGTAGAATTTCTCGTCGAACAAATTTCCAAACTCACAAGTTCCTCGTCATGCGCACTAGCTCCATCGAGAAACAGTTTTGTCTCGAATGAAATTTGTTGAAACGAAATCTCACCGGTGGATTTCTTCGAGCTGCAAAATCTTTGAACGTGAATCTCGTTCGAGAAATGAAATCGTAAAATATTTTCTGATGAACAAACTTTGTCCGCCTAGAATCTCTCGTCGAACAAATTTCCAAACTCACAAGTTCCTCGTCATGCGCACTAGCTCCATCGAGAAACAGTTTTGTCTCGAATGAAATTTGTTGAAACGAAATCTCACCGGTGGATTTCTTCGAGCTGCAAAATCTTTGAACGTGAATCTCGTTCGAGAAAAATGTCCACGTCGGGAAAAACTAGTCGAAAATAGCGAACAAACTTTACCGGTATGCGAGCGTGCCAGTACCTCTCCTATCGAAAGTAACATGAAACAGTTTTGTCTCGAATGAAATTTGTTGAAACGAAATCTCACCGGTGGATTTCTTCGAGCCGCAAAATCTTTGAACGTGAATCTCGTTCAAGAAATGAAATCGTGAAATATTTTCTGATGAACAAACTTTGTCCGCCTCAAATCTTTCGTTGAACGAATCTCCAAACTTATAAGTTCCTCGTCATGCGTACTAGCGTCATCGAGAAACAGTTTTGTCTCGAATGAAATTTGTTGAAACGAAATCTCACCGGTGAATTTCTTCGAGCTACAAAATCTTTGAACGTGAATCTCGTTCGAGAAACGAAATCGTAAAATATTTTCTGATGAACAAACTTTGTCCGCGTAGAATCTCTCGTCGAACGGATCTCCAAACTTATAAGTTCCTCGTCATGCGCATTAGCCCTGTCAAGAAACAGTTTTGTCTCGAATGAAATTTGTTGAAACGAAATCTCACCGGTAGATTTCTTCGAGCTGCAAAAACTTTTACAGCAGTGATGACTCATATTCACGTGACGTATGCGTGACGTATCACGGGGGCAACGAAAATTGTGGAACGCAACAGCCAGCTCTCGCGAGAAGCTAGCGCTAAGTCTAGACAGTCAAGGAGGCTCCACGTACCCCCATAGCACCCCCTGCACCCCTATATATATAATATATATATATTATATATATAACCTCCGCGACGGCCTGCTCCTTCTTACTACTACGTTGTTCTTACTCTGGTCAAGGAGGTTTAGGATCGCGGGCGAGAAGCTTGCTGATTATATAGTTAATTTGGGGTCAGCTGAGTGAATACTCGATTCTCATTGGACTAGAGCCGTTTGACGTCACGAAAATCCTAAAATCTACTGATTTCTGACGAAAATCACGGTAGAAGGGGTAAAATTTTGATCAGATTCAATTCAGAGTTCCGATAGTCAAGTCGATTGAGGTTAGATTGTACAATATTGAACCCACCCCATCCACAGATGTAGTAATTTCATGAAGATGTATAGTATATCTATGGTAGGTTCTACACTATATACGTGATAGTTCAAAGGAACTCCAACAGATGGCGTTCATCTGCTTATTGTAACAATTCGATATAACGTTTCGATAGGTGGCGCTCACCAAGTTATCACATCGGAATTGCATTATATTTCGAAAGATGGCGCTTTTACGTTACTCTGACGAAATTGCATTACATTTCGATAGATGTCTCTGAATTTTTTTGTCGAATCATCGAAAAATACTGTGAGGCTTACAATCGCGTTTTCTTGTATCGTTGGATCCATTTTTACAACTCCGATTAGTCACACGAAATATGTATTGAAAAATGAGAGGGGTAACAATGCGTATACAAATGGGAATTATTACCAATCTGACTATATGGAAACAACAAGTTGTTTGTCACTCATTTTATTGATACGATAAAATTGAAATAAAACAAACATCAGACAGTACAAATTTCACGATAAAATTCTAAAGTAATTATTATAACGTTGTAAAACGCAATTTTTTCGAAATCCGATCTTTCTTGAGAGTAGCGACGACGATTCTCCTTTCGATGTATCAAATTTTCCAAGGCTCTAACGTAACACTGAATTATATCGACAAGTTCGGAAAATTCGACGTTCTGATCTAAAAAATAATACAGCGATTGGTTGTCGTGATGTATCGCTAAAATTTTACCCAAAACATCAATAAATCGACACAGTCTCGTGAAACGTCCCAAATTATCGTGCGATGTTATTCTAACGTATCGTTCGTCGAATCCAGATACGATGTACCGCTCGAGACACACGGAGGGGACCCGATTATAATAATTCGCATTTGTCATTATGGTATAGTAGAACAGAAATCGCGTTTCGTTCAACGTTATGCGATTGTCCGATAGAATTTTCATATGATCAATTCTTTCTGTTAGATTTACCAAAAATTCCGACGATACGAGCAATTTTATGTACGACCATCTGTAGTCGAGCGGATACGAAAAATTCACGCACAATTCGGAAGGCGGGGACGATGGATTCATTATAAAATACACCGAAGTCCACGAACAAAACAGCGAAGCTATTCCGATCGTCATCGTGATCCATAATAAAGTTTTATAATAATTGTTGGATTGATACGAAGAAGGTGCTGCTACTGCTGCTGCTGCTGATGTTACTGTTGTTGCTGCTGCTGCTGTCGCTGTAGGTTCATCGATGATAAACGCATCTGTTTCGGATGTCAAATCGATCGCGTCGGGCGAATATTCCGTTCTTAGGTAATAATTTTGCGGCGACGTAGACGAAGACGCACCATCATCGCTCCGATGACGATAATACTGGGATCGTGTCGGTTTTGTAATATTCTCACCGTCGGTTTCGATTATTGTCGAACATTGTCCGGCATCGCAAACCGTATAGGACGACGACGAAGACTGTACAGCACCATGTGATGTTCCTTCCGACGTTAACAGTACATTGTCCATAGGTTCGTATATGTGATCAACGTCGACGGAAAATTTCTTCAAACGCGTTATGCTCGTCATAGGAATATAACCGGCAAGAGTGACATCGCTGTTTGCAGAACACCGAATGTCATCTCGATTCGACGTATCGATTTCTATCGAGCAAGCTGGACTCGCACATTCGACCGACACCGCCGGCACTTTCGGGGTCGCGTAATGACCGTCGGATTTGGCCATCGCTATCGCACACCGCTCGTCGATTTTTTTTCGCACTCCCGTTCCTCGTTTAATTCTACACTGCCATCTGTATTGCTATACCATGCGTACAGAATCGAAACGTTATCGACGAACGACGGTATGTTGTAAAAAAAGAAGAATAGCGAAATGAAAATATGTATTATAGCTCCCGTGTACGTGGTAGTCATCGTCGTTATGAGACGGCGGTTCCTCGCTCGTGTCTTTTTATTGTGGTGCGAATATCGCATCTTTCATTATCGCGCACATTTTTCCGGCGTCAGTTCGAAATCCCACCAACGAACAAGCGAATTCCACGAACGTATCGGTCTTTACTCCGATATCGTTTAGATGTTCATTTTTCAATTCGTACCCTCCGATTCGACTTGGATGATCGTCACTTTCGTAAAACGTCCGTAAACATTCGTCTTCGTTCATTTCGACGAACGGTATCGAACGATGTTGCGATACGATCGGTAAAGTTAACAGGTCGGTATGATACAAATGATTGGTTAGGAACGCGTCGTTACTTACGTTCGTCGCGGTCGTCGTAGGAGAAACGACGCTTTCTAGAAAGTCATCGTACGCCTCGTCGAATACGAAAACTTTATCCTTGCTTTTCCACGAGCAAGCTTGGATATTCGTCAGACCGAATACTTTCGATCTGTCGAATCGGAAATAATCCGCTTCCGTCGAAGATAAAACGCGCGGTGGTACCGTTCCGCGCGATTCCAATATCAGATCGTCGGTGAGGGACGTTGCGATGTTCTCTTCGATATTCAGGTACAGAGAGAAACGAAAGAACGCGTACATGGATTTGTCTGCGGTGAAAGACGATATTACACGTATTTTACCCGTTTTGAATAATTCCGGCGCGTCACGAAACGTATGCAACGTTTTCTTCGACACCTTCCCACCGTCGTCTCGTGCGAAAATAAAAGAAGGTAATTCGTACTCGGCGATCAGTTCGTAGCGTTTGAGCCGTACAACGTCCATGTTCGTGCTAGCGGAAGCGTAGATTTTGGCCATGTGCGATTTATTCACGACCTCTCGTCTCGTCACAAGCGTGGGTCGTTGATCTATCAGACCTTGTCGGTCGAACGGAGTTCTCAAACCTCCGTTGCAAACGATCACATCGCCCGGGTATTCTACTAGATTTATGCGATCTCGTACGTTTTGGACGGTGATCACGACGACCGTGTCTCCCTCGCCGAAGGCTTTGCCGTTACACTCGGGGTCGCAACATCCGTCTCCGAGTTCTGTCAATTTAGCGTTCACGTATTTAACGGCGCAATCTCTCACGTAACTCCGACCGCCGATACATTCGACGTACGTTTCGCCCGAATAGATCGTTCGCAACGACCGAGGCATGGCGAGTTTACCGTTGGACCTGTCGCGACATACGTTTTTCGATTCGCATTTCAAACTTTCGACCGAAAATGTTTCGTCGAATCCGCAAGATTTCTCCTCGTAAAATGGAAACTCGTTCGTACACTGAAAATATTTCGCTCGATCGATCGGATGTTCGATCGTGAACGCGGGATGACGCAAGCACGTTTGAGTGGTCTCGTCGACCGATAAGCATCTACCCGCACCTCCGTATATCGTGCGCTCCGGGCAGTCGTGTAAAGTGAACACGGCGTTGTCGTCGCCGTCGCAACGACCGTATTGATTCGATCTATATTTCCACCCGATCAGACCGAACCCCGCCAAAGAACGAGACTCGGATAACGCCCTGTCGTCCGAGAATATTTGCAATATCGTGTTGTCGGAAAACGAACCGGTGATAGGAATCGGAAACGCGGGCGTGCGGCGAATATCATCACCCGCTTCGCATATGTTCACGGGGAATAATTGTTCGTTGTCTGTGGGGTCGAATCGGTGCGGCAATTTTATCGTTATCGATTTATCTAGCCATTCTACGTGGACATTTTCGAGCGTGGCCGATACTTTGAAATTTTCCTCCTGTCCGATCGATCTAACGACGTCGAACGTACCTCGATCGAATCGAAACATATATTTTACGTTGAATTTTTCCCGTAGCGACCTAGACAACGACGAACGCGATCGCGTCAACGGTAAGTCAACGTATTTGTACGGTCTGATTTGAACGGTGCTATCGTTATCGAGAAAATTCAATTCATATACAGGTATTCTCAATGGTGGTGGTGGTGGTGGTGGTGAAGACGAATGAGAAGAACGAGAAACAGGGTCTGAGTGATCGGGAAGAACGACTGGAATGTACGGGAAATAAAGTTTTGACGAGCCTTTTAAAGGCGGTCGTCGTCGTCGTAGATAGTGACAATAATTGATGATCGCTAATTTCGTTTGCCGGTCTGCGACGATCACGTCAAAATCTGGAGGCCGCTCGTCTAACGTAGATTTATTTGTAACGATCGACAAGATCAAAAACAACAAAGAACATAGTATCACGATTAATACGAGCATCTTACAGTAAGATGGAATCCACGCTGGAAAAACACGTTACGCTGTATACGGAAAAATCGAACGTGGTGATCAAGGCTCGAATATTCCACGATACGTTCGAAAATATCGATTGGACGACGATACTTATCGTTACCGATCAGATAATTTTTTTAATAGAT
The DNA here is from genome assembly GCA_958510875.1 of Endomychus coccineus. Lineage (NCBI taxonomy): Eukaryota > Metazoa > Arthropoda > Insecta > Coleoptera > Endomychidae > Endomychus > Endomychus coccineus. The sequence continues at coordinate 108,962,342 of OY294069.1, forward strand.
CGACAGTGGTACGCGTACGAAACGTGGTATTACGATAATACCGTTTCTTCTTCTTCTTCTTCTTCTTCTTTCTCTTCTGATCATCCTTCGACGGACGATGTCGATATGAACGGATCGAATTATACATCGATACGATTGAACAGAATCGAACTGGACGGTGTCGATCAACAACAACAACGTAACCTCCTTGCCGATGACCATACCCGTCACCTACCACATTTCACGCTGGTCGTTTTGGGGTCGAGAAATGAACGTCGTCGCTCTTCATCGACACCACCGCCTTCCATCGTCCTGACTAACGAACAGTTATTCTACGATACGACGAGTAATTTCCATAATAACGTCAGACCCGTACACTATATCGATGTCGTCGTCGAAGGTTTTCCGGAACCTTCGTACGTCAACAGCGAGCGAAGTATTCGATTGTTATCGTACGGCTTATTGCGTTGTTTCAACTCCGAAAAGCCGTCGTCGTCGTCGATAATAGCCATCCGTACAAATTCGGAACCAGATTGTTGATAAATTTTCACCAGTTGGAAGTTATTTTTGCGTTATTCGAAAATTCGATTTCTAATATATTGACGGCCAACGTTAGATGTCACGCCGATTATCGTCGTCATCATCTCCCCGGTTGTACGGTTATATTCGTAGAAAAAAAACGGCCTATATTATTTTATCAATTTATTTGTGTCGATAGAATAACGAACGATACACAAATACCTATGGACGAAGAAACTTCACGTTCTAAACGACGAAGAAGCGGTTCGGATAAGCCGAACGAAAACGACGATAATAACGATATCAAACGTAGAAGGCGCAAAGAACCGTCTTATCCGTTTTCCGTATAGTCTCCCTCTAACCTACGTTCATACAACACCGTCACCGCCAACGGAACAACAACCACCACCACCACCACCACCACCATAATACCGTTATCACGGTAGTTCCGTTAGCGATTATTTCGACGTGGACCGGAGAGAGAAGAAAGTGGCTACATGCAGCAACTCGAAGAAGAGAAAGAACTTACGGTCACGTTACTGATGGACGTTAAAAGTTTCTACGATACCGGTCAATTCGTACTGGATAAATACGGCGACGACAAAACGTGGTGTTACGAAACCAACATCAGATATAGCGGAAAGGCGACGACGCGATTGGACGAGATCAAAAGATATGTCGAAGAAAGCGATTATGACATTCGTACGGATCGCGACGACGATTACGATCGATTTCAAGGGATGTATCGTGTCATCGTTAAAGATGTTCAACCTATACCCTACGCAGATATAGAGAAATTAATCGATCCGTTACACGACGATATGCTCAACGATGCGAACATCAAACGATTAGTATCGTCGTCGTCGTCCGCAACATTTAACGATAAATTCTCGTTCCAAAGGAAACGAACGATGTCCAGATCGTCGACGATAGTGCCGTTCACGTTAGACGAACGAACGGAGATATTGGTGGAATGTACGTGGAAACGTAGCTACGAAGAAAGTCTCACTTACAAAGAGTTCAAACGGACCGTGCTGGATAATTCGAACGATACCGACGGTTCGTTCATACCGATTTTCGGTCAGTCACGAATATGTCTGAGAAATTTCCCCGATAAAAGGGTACGTTTTTCGATCGGTAAAGGTTACAGTTTCGGTGGAACGCAGCAAGGACGAAGACCCATGGACGAGTTTTACTATTTGGAATTCGAGAAAGAATTCGACAGTAAGCTATGTCACGATAAGTCGATGTCGTCCGCAACGATAAGAGCGTTCGTCGACGACGTACTCGCTCTGATACCCGTACCGTTGCTACGTGAAATCGTGGTGGGTGCCAAGCGTATTTGTATCGGCGATGAAAAGCGTATCGGTGAACTGATGCAAGATTACGCGCGAAATTTCACACACGAATACGGCAAGTTCATGTCGAAAGTACGATTCGACGCACGCTCGAACATGACCAACGTTTTCGTAGCTCCCAAATGGAACGGTATACGTGGCACCGGCGTATGGGAAAATGACAAAATCGTCGTGCGTACCGTGAAGGCGTTGCGAGAATTCGATTTGCCGTCGTACTGCTTACAACGATTGATAGTGCAAGTGGAGATGTTTTCGAACGACGCCGACGACGACGACGACGACGATGCCACGACGAGCGGTATGAACGACATCAGCCAAGATCATATCGTAGTGACGGAAATATACGGCGTATCTTTATACGGTAAAAATCAATTACACGGATTCGCGTTCGATTCGAGCGATCCCAACACGAAGAGTCAGCCGTACGCCGAAACGGACACCACCACGAGAATCGCACGAACTTTTCACGAAATCGATCCGATATATTCGCTAGAATTGATCTCGAAATTTCACAAGCACGACGATAAGCATTTCACCTATTATCATTACGATTATCCGCTACACTTGTTCGACGATTATTTTTTCTATTCGAAACGGAACGCAACGCGACACGACGAACAAATTGCTCGTTCGTCGGAACGGACGGACGGTAAATTGGCGATAGTTATATTCGGCGACGGAACGAAAAGTTTATACGTAAAATTGAAATTGTATCAAACGATCGAATTGATTTACGACTTGTGCAAATCGACGTTAACCAGCTACGAAAAGAACTTTGATTTCCTCGCCCGCGATCTAACGATACGCGATTTCGATGCTAATAAACTGCGATGGTATTCGACCGGCATGGACTCCAACATCGTCCTGATCGAATTCGTCATACGAAAAAAACAGCACGTATCCGACAACCCGAAGTACACTACCACTACCACCAATCGTACCGCTATCGATAGTACCACCACGACTGCTCCCGTCGTCGTTTCGAGTAACGTAAAAGGAAAAGGAGGAGAAGAAGAAGAAGAAGAAGATATCGAAGAATTATTGTTTTTATTGCGACACGTAGAACTAGTACAATATAAAATTAGATATGACAAATTCGAGGCAGATAATAATGGTAAAATCAAAGCTATATTACGTAATCACATATTGTGAATTAATTTCATTGAATAAACGATGTAAAGGTGTATTTTTGTTTTTTCTCATAAAGTTCCAACCGTCGTTCCCATCACCGATGCTCCCGCGGTCGTAGAAGGCAGATCGTTTCGATAGAATTTCCAATATTAACATCCCTCTGATCGTACTGCTTTCGGTCGAGTCGATATCGTACAATGCGAAATGTCCAATTTTCACGGATAAGTCGACTTCGTCGTCGGCGTGAAAGTCGTCGACTATACCTCCGTTCGATGACACAGTCGTCACATTATCGAACGTGTCTATCGGAATAACGGAACGTATCGTCAGATTTTTCGCATCGACGTTGTATACGAACGCTTGGAACGTCATACTACGGTCTTATTTTCACGTTCGTTCAATATTAACGCGTGATATCGTATCTTTTGTATTTTGCGAAAACGCTTGAGCGAGTAAATGACGAATCCGGATAGGGAACAAGCTACTGAGAAGCACATGGCCAGCGATATGGCATCGCTCAACGTGATGTTGTCGAAAAGACCGACCCATCCAGAAGTGGTGTCGGCGGCACCAGCAATGCCGTTCATGATATCGGTGATATTCCTCGTGCCAGTGTTCATGTCTTATCTCATAGGGCCATACCGTTCATTTCCGCGTTGTAATCGGTCACGTTCATCCGTTCTAGCTCTTCTATGTGTTCGTTTATATCGTAACGCGGCGTCGCGTCGGTATATGTTTTTTCGACGCGTGACGACGGCTCGTTGTCCCGATCGTCGTTATTCGCTGCGTCGAGAAGATCGGATATCGATTTTGTAGTGTTCGTATTATCGTCGCGGTCGTCGTCGTCGTCGTTGTCGCTATAATCTTCGGTACAGCTATCGTCGACGTCCGACTGCATCGTCGATACGCTGGACGTTTCTTCGAGGACAGCGTTGAAATTCTCCAATTCTGCGTAGATAGGTTCGTCGTCGACCGGTTCGATAGAAGCGGATCGTTTCGTACGCTTATGTACGATACGGTCGTTCGGAAGGATGGAGAACTTTATCGTCTTCAACCAGTCACAGTTGTCTCCGCGATAAAGAGCTAAATTATCTGTTCGATAACTTTCGATCGAATAGCCATACTTTATGACACTGTTCACGTCCGCCATGTAAACGTCGATTAGCGCAAATTTCTTTCGCTGAGAATGCCGATTGGTGTCCAAAGCGACGGATGCAGGAAATTCATCCAAATAATCGGTCCGGAAAGTTCCGTTCGAGTTGCCCCAATACAACAATGTCAAATATTGTGACAATTCGGAACGACTGAAATCCTGTTCGAACGTTTTCATGTTATAATCGACATCGTCGGAATCGTTCAGTTGAATCGCGTAGGTGGCGTGCAAAAGAATCAATACGTCGGTCTTTAACGTTGGCGAGCTCGACCTTTGAACGACACCGTATTTATTCTTCACTATACGAACCATCGCGTTCTGCCTGCCCGTCAAGAATTCGAAGTTGTCGATGTTCTTACCGAAAAGTAACTTTTTCGTTTCGGCCCACAGATCGGACAGCGCGTTTCGATTCTTCACGACGGCCGCCGATACTCCTACCGACATATTCTTTTTTCCCGTCACGTTACACTTGAGATTATTATACATAATCAGAGTTTGAAGCTGGCTAGATTTCTTGTGTAACCCACCGAACACGTTAATAGCGTTACCGTCATTAATCGTACTGTATATAACGTTGTCGTTGTCGCCGGCAGTCTCGCTAATTAGGATGCCACACGTTAATAGATCTTTGACCGACCATAGTTCGTAGTCGGTAATTTCTAGAGTCGACGCCACGTAGGAATATTTGTTGGTACCAATTTGCGTTTTCAATTTTATACCTTTTGTCGATTTATCTGGGACGAGTTCTGTCCACGATTTCGTATTGAACGATTCGTGATTATACGGGTAGCGGTACCGTTCGATAACGATATTCTGATCGGTATTCTGACGAGAGTGTGCTACGTAATAATCGACGAGATGCTCCGCGCTTTTACGGATCGATATAATCGGTACCATATCTAATAGAACGTTCAAGTCTAATATACGACTCATTCCGTCGTGCCATATTATGCTACCCATCGGAGTATTTTTCGATTTTTTGCTCGACCACACGTCGTTCGGTTTATCGACGCCGCCGTTCGATATCGGAAACGACGACGGCAACGACGCTGTTGACGTCGACGAACGTAATCCGTTACGCGATTCTTGACGTCGTCGCGGATCGTAACGGTCCGATATATTTTGTGGATTATCCATCGATGACGGTCTGTTGTTCGATACGGGAACCGGAACCGAATCATATCGATGTGATCGATCGATTCGTCGTTCGTCGATCGATATTTGTCGCCGCCGTTGCTCTTGTTCTCGTCGCTGTTGTTGCTGCTGCTGCTGCTGCTGCTCTTGTTGTTGCCGGTCTCGTTCTCGTTGTTGCTGTTGCATCAGTCGAGCGTGTTCGTCCGTCCAATGTTTTTGATCGGAATCGTGAGACGTTTTATCTCTCGCAAACATAACGTAATAAGCTAGGAAAGTTAAAATAAAACATGCCACTGCGATCGAAACGTACTTGAGAATTTGTAACACGTTCGGTCCAGGACCGTCAATTTTGTAGTCGATATCGAACACGGAAGACTTATTATTCGCTTCGTTAGACATGAGAGTATTCCGTTTCAACATCTTATTATTGCTTCCGACTATTTCGATATAGCGTAGTCGACAACGGACACCACCAATAAACGAACATCACGAACACGTTGAACACGGAACACCGTCCGTGATCGTACGTGCACAACGATTTCCTCAGGTCGTACAGCGAGCGATCGTTATAATAGACCGATAGCGGATAAATCGTTTCGATCTTATCGTCCGTATCGATATCTATGATTTTGATCGATTTAATAGTGCCATAATCGATCGACGACGACTGCGACGATGCTATCCTGTCCAACAAACGCAACAGATTATATCGTTTATTCCAACCTTTCACGAAGATCACGTCGAATTGACTCAGAATATCGTATACTATATCGTCGGCATACGGGACGTGTCCGACCGATCCGTCGATCATTATGTAATTCGCCGTCAAATAACGATTAGTTTTACGTATATTGCTATGCCTGTAAGGAGATCTGTCGTCGCCGTACAACTTGAATTTGGGAATGGAAAACATGATGCTGCGAATGTCGTACGAACAACTAGTGCGAGTCGCTCCGTAATTGTAATCTTCGATGTCGAACGGATAGTTTACTTGTTTCCAGGCGATTTCTTTTACGATGAAGTCGCCCGTCGAATAGTCTTGAAGCATCTGAACATCTAGAAGACCTATTCGTGGGAAATAACGTACGAATGCCATCGTTCTATTCGTTTATATTTTCGTGAATACTGTACGTTTTAGCGATGGATGCGATCCGTACCTATCTTATATCTTGTTTCGTTTTCGTGATAACGAGAGATTCTTATGTGACGGCGTTCGTGTTATTCGCGATGGACGGTATGTAATTTACGATCGCTCCCGACGAAAGCAATTGATTTATAACATCTACGACAGTCACGATTTTCCGATTGTCGTACCGTTCGTGTGGTCTTATTTTCATTCTAGTGCGCACCTTACGCTTGAAATGAATCAACAGATCAGAAACGCTAACGGGCAAGCAAACTGTATGTAAATTTTGAAGCGAGTGACCGCTCGACGGATGTTTCAATTTAACAAATGTATTATTGTATCCTTCCGAACACTTGTTCGTATCGTTGGCTGACGTAGAATATACGTATATATTCGAATTCATATTCAATATGTACCAATTGAACGGGTGCACTATAACCAAGCGAGCATCTCTACCGGTACTGATATCGTTCGTATTGGTGAATACGTCGGCGAACACGCCGTTTTCCAATTTCGTGGAAGAAACGAAATGGGCCAACATATCGAACATGGGTATATCGGTCGAATCGGTAAGCAATATCGTATGAAAAACCCACAAAATGTGGACCGATATGAGAAATACTAATATGGAATTCGCATCGACGATCATCTATCGATTATGCGATTATTTATGGTATATTGGATATCGATATCTTACAAAATACGTATAGGAAAAAGAAATAAACGACATACGTACACATACACGCACACACTTTATTTCGGGAAAAAAATAGTAAATTATTTACATGATACAATATTGTACAATCTAAAGGTTCAACCGCAAACGTCTTGGCCCTCTTCGTCTTCATCGATGGAGGAAACGACGTTATACACTCTGAAAGGTTGTCGTAGTTCGGCTTCTTCTCGGTCCATCTTCCACAACACCCGTCTCATTCTTCGTGTCGATACATACGTTCCAAGTATACACGCTAGCGTCGAACCGATAATCATAAAAGCACCCACAGACCATATTATATATAGATGTAATGTTCGTATGCCGACACAATGCGGATTGCTCCCGTCGACGTCACAATGTCCAGTCAACGTGATCAAATCGGACTCGTTACTCGTACAATATTTATCGACAAACGACGACGACGACGACGAAGAAGATGGGAGTGCTGTCGACGAGGGCAATGACGATGACGGACAAGTCGAATTCATGAAAAAATATCGACACGTGTATTTGGCGCACGTCGAACTAGTATTATCACGTCGCAAATATACGTTCTGCATGACGGAAACGTTGAACAACGACAACGAACGATTTTTATTTTTATACCACTTGTACGAATCGAAAACGTGCGGTATCTGTTTCGCCGTTATACTATCGTTGCACAAGATGCTATCGTGTTGGTAGCAAGTAGACCACGTATAACATTTTTGGCTGGATACGTTCCGACAAGAATCGTGGCTTCGCTGTATTCTGATCGTATCTGGTATATTTGCGACTGCGGCGGTGGAGGCGGTGGTGGCATCGGTGACGACGACGACGACGAGAGCGGTAGTATTATTAGTACCGGGAGTAATCGAGACCGAAGCAGTACCGTTGTCGATCGAACGAATCGCAGCCCTTTCTTCGTTGTTCATAAAATCTAGATTCGTGACGTTACGATTATTCGATTGTTCGACGACGATATTCGAACGATTTTGAGGTTGATTCGATGTTATCGATACGTTCACATCCGACGAATTTCCCATCGTTGTCGGCATCGATTTCGTCTCCGCTATCACGTCACTCGTCACATTTTCCTTCTCGATATTTGTCACCGAGGTCTTCTTCTTCTTCTTCTTGGGTATTATCCCGACCGACAACGATTTGTTCATGTCCAATTCTACGAATGTCGTATGTTCATCGTCATCGTAGATTTCGGTCGCCGTTTCATCGGATGTAGAGTTTCGTACAGAAATGGGCGGTTTCGCTAACGATGACTGTGACGATATCATGGTAGCTGTCAAGTGTTGCATCGAGATACATGTTACTACGCTCAGAACGACGAGATATCTATATGGTAATATCGACGACTTAGAACAACGTGTCATGATCTAAACCGAATATATACTTATAATAATCGTTTATGGTTTTGAGACCGCATTTATACGTGTCCGATTGTTGATGATAATCCATCGTGTTTCCGATCGATAACCGAGCCACTAACATATACGTCAGCGTATTCACCTCCCATACGCGACCTCCGGCTACGACCGATCTCATGTACGTCGGTGGCAACGAATTAACGACTTGAAACTTGAACGCCATTCTCAACAGATCGCTAACGTCACACTTGAAGAACCACTCGTTAACGTAGGAATCGAACAGAATCGGACACCACGATCGAAACTGCGGCCACAACGAGGACACCGCTTCGTTATCGGCCCACCATCTAGTCATTATGGCAACTTCGTCTTTGAAGAACTGTCTCAAGAAATACAATACTTCGGTGTGTTTATTGTTCGGCGATATAGACCATTTGACACCTTTCGCGACGAACGTAAAATAGAAAACTTTAAATGCTCGATACGTTTCGTATTGTGCGACTCTGGAGTACGTCAGAGTTTGTGCCGCATCGACGGAGAAAACGTACGTGGTGGCGTCGTCGGGCTTTATTTTTTGCAAAAGTGTGTCGGTCGCGTTCGTGATATCCGCGATGGAAATGTTTATAGTGTCACCTACGTGCCGATCGACACCGTCGTTACGCGTTTTTTTGGCAACAGTTGCGATTTCACATTTGATATCGTCGTTGCCGTTTATCGGTACGTACGAACAGCTACGATGATGCTGATGTTGACGACGGCGGCGTCGATGCGTAACGGTAGAGGTGTCGTTCGTATCCGCGCCCGGTATTTTCGTTTTCAGAAATACGGAAAAGTCTTTTTCGAGCATATTGATAAAACTGAACTCTATCAAAGTCGTTAATATTACGTGAACGACGTCCAGCTGTTCGTTGTCCAATTTCAATTTGTGTATCACGTTGAAATTGTATACGTTGATTATCAATAAACGCAAATTTTTGGTGTCGTTATCGGGGAACCTGTGAATAGACGACAATTTGAACGGAGACGTTTGCAGTCCCGACACGTCCGATTTGACGTTCCGTTTCATTATACGCGATTTAGAAGTAGTTTTCCCCGATCGTTTATTGCCACCCTTCATCTGACGCTCGATGGTCGACATCGGGACGACTCGAACGCAATCGTAGTGTTCCGTCAGCGTATTCAACACGTTGAAAAACATATCGTCGCACACGACGAAATAATTGTCGTTGTCCAACGTCATCGGATCGACTTCGCTCAGTTTTTCCAGTAACAAACCGAAATCTTCTCTCACGCTATGGAAATCTAATAGTAAATCGGTATAGAGTACGTTGAGGATGCGACCGTTGGTCGTTTTAGGAACCGCACACGACAACAATCCATTCAACGGTTTACTGCATCGCCTCATCTTTCTTATTACGTACGTTGGTGACGAGTGCCGTGGAAAATCGAACGAAACACGGATAATGGAAATTTTCGTTATTCATCGTCGTCGAACTCTTATTTGCCACGTAACGCTCCACCGATAAGGCGATTCTACACAAATCGGTCAAAGATCTAGATATCAAAGCGTTCCGTATGACGGGATATTTTTGAACCGTTTTAATGTCGTTCGAAATTTGCCGTCTTTGTTCGTTTATCTTGATTCGTGACGACGACGACGACGATGACGACAGTCGCGCATCTAATTTGCCGATCGCGTTTAGAAATTCGTAATATTTTCGGACGAACGGGTCGTCAGATTCACGACCTCGAATCGACGTAGCGGAAACTTTCAAAGCGTCAACGAAATAAGGCGAAACGTATTTTTCGAATATGAACCGTTTACTGGCAAACTGATACGACGGACTCCGAATACGTTTCAATAGTTGTTCGGGAGCACATCCTTTCTGAAACAAATCGCTAACCGTCACAGAAATCTTATATCGAATTCGCGACGGAAATTTATACGGAGTCGAATCGAGCTTACTTATCAGTACGGGAACGTCGGCAGCGACGTTATCGTCGTCGCGTCGTATCACACTCTTCGGATTGTGCATTAAATTATACAATAGAATCAATTCGGGAGCACCGTCCGTCAAGCGACATTCGTTGACGATCAATATGACGAATTGTACGAGCTTTTGGAGAAATTGCGATTCCTCGTCGGCGGCAACAGCAGCAGCAGCAGCAGCAGCAGAGACCTGTCGCGGTTCGCAGTCTGGCAATAGAGCGGATATGATAAGCTTCAGCGAAGGATCGCGATATTTGTCGATCGTCAGCAAAGCCAATATACGATTAATATAATAACCAAAATGGAAAGAATCCGGTCTATTTTTGAATAAATTACACATATCTATAGTTTTCAATTGTTCGATGAACGATTCGAATTCACCATAAGTTGTTTCGTGACTGGTCGTTTCAACTTCACTCGGTGGCGTTTGTTGCTGCTGTTGTTTTTCTCGCCGTCGTTGTGTTTCCGTCGGAATATTATCGAATTCGTCATCGTATATCAAACCATCGGTATCGTTGTTATCGTCGTTTCTCAGCCAATCTCTACCGAAATATCGATCCATCGCCGTAATAGATTCTCCACTATCTCTATTTCTTCTGTTGTAATCTTACTTGTGAACGGTAACGTCACGATCGTGGTGTGGACATATATATTTACAGACACGCTGACGATCGATCATCGTTCATCGTGAAAGGAAATCGTAGAAATTACGATATCGAAAGTTTATGACAGAATGATTGCGTGTGTGTGTGTGTGTGTGCGTGTGAGAGCGTATCATATATGCATTTTCTGTGTCTATCTATTTATTCGTATGGTCTAACTTTGGAATCCACGAAGCGAGGAAATTGCCTAATTTGTTATTCAACAGGGTCGTATATCGTCTCAATACTATAATAACTACGTAGGAAATCAATAATACGACGACGATACCCAGTACGACACTCCACGGTTTGTGTGACATAATCGTCCAGAAAGAGTGCTTGTCTCCGTTGTTGAACGATGTCGATTGAAAATCTGGCAATGAAGACATGTTGGCAGAAATATATCGTGAATTACCACTACTCATCATATATATATATATATTATGTCTCGTTCTTATTATTGTTGTGATAATAGTCCATCGTGCGATACACGTGGTATGTCGTCGTCGTCGTCGTCGTCGTCGTCATCGTCGTCAGTTTCTCGTCGACCCACCATACAATCGCGTATCATGTCTCGGCACAGATAATTCTGTATGGTGTGTAACCAGTTTTTATTGGTGAACGCGTCGTTATCCATCTTTGCCAACATTACCGCTTCTTTCGTCGTCCATCGATCTCCACCGACCAGTATCGCAGCGGCTATTATCAAATCATTCGTTATAAACAGGAATCGCTTATCGTTCTCGGGCCACATAATCAATTTGCGCTTATCGCCCAGCGTGAATATCGATTCTAACGTTTTCCTGTCCGCTATGGGTTTTATTCGATCGTTCGTCGTTTCTTCGTTGCCGGCGACGTGAACGCGTCGATTGTCTTCGTAATCGTAGAATATCATCGGAAAATCCAATATCAACGTGAACGTTACATCCGGCCGTTTGTTAGTACTCACGTCCACCATATTTATTTTGCCGTCGTAGATCTTCTCGATACGAAAAATCACATCGACGGAAGTTATATGGCGATTCAATAAATTTAAATCGTTTTGAATATGTTGAACGTTCGAATTCGATCCCAAATCGTTCTCTTTCAGCATTCGATGATCCGTATTCGACCACGTTTTTATATAGTATCTTCCGTTTATCTTGTACGCCGACATCCAAACGTTACACAGGGGAGCGTAATTGCGCAGTAGCGGGGCTATCATTTGACGGTTCTCACGTGGTTCGATGGTTTTCGTCAATAACCCGTCTGAAGTTCGATAACCTACGGCCATAGTGCCTTCCATGATGGTCTTTGCGAACGTTTTGTAACCGTCCGGAAATATGTAAAATTGTAGTATATCTTCCGGCGACCAGTAATCCGTGAATACGGCTCGCTCCCTGCCGTCACCGTTCAACGTACAATACGCTATAGGTCTGTATAGTATCATCATGGTCGTAACGTTCAATTTATTCCGCATCGTCGCCATGTCCCATACGCCCCCCGCAGTTTTGGTCCACTCTACGTCGGCGATTATGTCGGGATCGAACAGAATTTCGTGAAAAGTGTACTTGTTTCCGGTGATCATCTCGCTCACACCGTACGGTATCAACGGCAGATCGGTGAAATGCGAGATATGAACGAAATTATCGTTCCTATCCAACGCGTGTAACATATCATCGATCAGCGCATTTTTCACGTACGCTAGTTCCTCTACACCGATCTCTTCCGGTATATACATCGACATGGCTAGTCTGTAGTATTTGTGGAAAGCGCTGAACATGTACGGTTCGCGTTGGACGTTAACGAATCTGCTAGACAAATCTGTGTCGAACACACAAGATGCGGGAATCAACGTCAACGTTAGATATACCAAAAATTTTCCGACTCGAAATCTAAATCGAACATCTTGAATATTTCCACCGTCCGGTATCATATGGTTACCTACGAGATTGAGGAATTCCGAAGTCATCAACGACCGTAACGTTCGCTCGGGAAACATCGAAATTATACCGTTCGTACCGAACAAGATTAGCGTACCCGCACGAACGGGCAACGTAGAACACCATTTCGCCATCCGTAACGTCGGCGATTCTATTAACGTATCGTCTCGAGATCGTGCCGCGACGGTCATAATTTCGATCGTTTTCATGTCGATCGTACGTTCGAAAATAACGCTCAGACTCCTGTCGTCTTTCACACCGATAACGACGAGAGCACTCCTATATATTTCGAGGAGTCTTCTATCTTCGTTCTCTAACACTCGTGTCTGTAGATGCGCTTCTATCGCATCGACCGCATCGCCGTAAGTAGTTTCGGCGCTCATCACGTCAATCGCTAGATTTCGAACGATAGCCTGGGTAGTATCGGTCGAAAGAAAAACGGGAAACACGGAGTCGTAGTAGAAGGTGCACGACGTAGGCGATCTACCGAACGCTAGACGACCCAATTTGATCAGAGTGGTAATTTTGGAAATGGACGATGAATTCGCATCGGAATCGATTACGACACGGTCACCACCTACACGTATCGTGCCATGCATTTGTCGTAAGAACGCAGGCGACGGTTGTGACGACGACGACGACGATGAAGAAACTCCATTTTCATCTGCCATTCTATTTCTTATAACTCGCTTTCCCATATATTGTCGTTTACGTCGCCATCCTCGCAATTATCGTCGTCCGTATCGTCTACGTCTATATTATCGTCGTCGTCGTCGTCGTCGTCATCCGTATCGTCGTTATTAACGTCGGCAGCCGTCCCGGGAACGTCACCGATAGCCAAGGTGTTTGCCAGAATTTTCGATTTGTCCATGCAAAGGACCGATTCGGTATTATCGACAAATAAATTTATCAGTTGCAACGTGTACCGTTTGTAGTTCGTGTGATCTACCATTTCACCGAACATGTCTTCGCTGCGATGATGAATGAAACTTTTCACGTTCCTCGCGTGATCCAATACGTCGACCAAATTCAATAGAGCACCGACATATTGACAAATCATATAATATACGTAAATGTCCATCAAAGCCACGTCGTCGTACGGCTTCAGTTTATATGCGATAAGGCGATCGTGCAACATGATCGGAGTGCGCTGCTGCTGCTGCTGTCGCCGATTGCGAGGCAATTCACAGTCCGCACGCCGCATATTCAATTTCCATATTCTATTTTGGTCGTCGGTCAGCGTGTGCTCCTTCTGAGAGGCGATATAAAAAATAAAATCTGTCGTCACGTCCAAACCCGACGGAGATATTTTCGAATCGCATAAACCGCTCAATCTCAAATATGGGAAAATATGTTCCATTTCTTATTTTTCAACAGAAAAAAATAAAGAGAGAGAGAGAGAGAGGGAGAGATTAACATTTAATCTGATACGTCTTTACGCCATACGAGTGGTTGTATTTGGCAGCGTTCTCGGCTTCTCGATTAGTCGATTGCCCGTCTCCAGATTCACTATTATTACCGTTGTTTCCAGTGTCGATTAGCTTATTGAATCTAAATTTATCCGCCTTTATAACCTCTACGTTCAATTCCGATTGTGATTTTTTGACGATACGAGGTTTATAGAGATCCAATTTGTCGAAACTGTATTTAATGGGTATCGTATCGTAGAATATAACGGAATCGCTGAATAAACCGCCACACAGCCCTATCAAGGGATGTCTGCCTTTGATCAATCGGATTTCTTTCGTTTTGCAGTTAAAATCGACAATCTGGTCAAAGTTTTCGATAGTATCGATGGCCTGAGATTCGTTGTTGATCGAATTTGTCGTGTTTGACATACAATGCAGAAAAGCTTCTGCTGACATAATGATATCTTATCTACTAGGGGTAGGAGAAAAAGAAAACGAATTATCGTATTACGATTCATTTATTGTACGATATCGGACGAACACTGATCGACTGTTTCGTCACGATGGTTGGCCATCTGGGAAAGAAAATTCGTTACTGAAACTGAAATCGAATTTATAGTTAACGACATACCGCAACGATCAACCCTCGCACATCTTCAAAAGTTCCATAACACATCGGTGGACACCGGATATGGTCACGACTAAGGATTGAACGTTTCAGTTCGGAAAATTCGTTCGGCAAATTTTCGTTCGAGCATCGATTCCGTATAGGTGTCAATTTAGACGTTTCGTCGCACCTGAAACATATCAGTATTCGACGATTCGAAAAAAATATATATTTACAAAATACCGTGGGTCGTTTGTAACGAATTGTACGTTCTCGGGAGAAGTCGATTCGTGGCATACATTCGTTGAATCGCTAAGTGGAACCGTACGATTTTCATCCACCACATCGATATTCGAATAGTCTGAAAGTAGTGACATTTTCGCAGTATACAGTATGCAGTATGAATGTAACACCTCGAACAATCCGGAACTACTATCGATCGTTGTCGGATACGACCGGTGTATATATATATATGTGCTCGATGAGGTGGGGGAGGGGAGTGCGTATCAGTCTATCGTAACAGACCCCAACTTCACTCGTATAACAAATCGACGAAAAGATTCGCACGGATACGAGGGGGGAACGCGTTGCCGATCGTTTTTATCGTTCTGGACGACGGTCGAGTTGACGTCGTACGAACCGTTGACTCAATACGGCCATGAATCCCGTGACGATACCCGCAACGATCGCGATCGATTTGTTGTTACTTCCTTTTGGATTACTTTCCCCGTCTACGATTACGAGATTTTTTTTATTTCCGATAAACGCGTACAGTTCCTTGAGATTGGACGATATCTCATCACTAGTTGCGTTTATATCGTCCGGTGTCATCATCGTCATATATTCTGGTTCCCGTGCTCTTATTACTGGGAGGTGACGTGAAAATCTATCATTTGTCGCGTTACGATAGGTAATACGATATTGTTCGAAATATCCGAATCGAGCGATACCGTCGTAACTCGATCATCATCATCATCATTGTCGTTGTCGTTGACAATAACATATTTCGGGGAATCTGCACTTATGATCGTACCGATTATCGAAAATACTGGATAATTCATATCGGTGACGGAAACGACGCGAACGGTATCGGTCAACGAAAAAGTAAGATTGGAAAATATTTTCTTCACCAAATCGCCAATTTTCGATTGTGAAGCGTTCGTTCGATGCATATCTGACGCTATATGTCGCATAACATCCTCGTTAACGTTCAATTTGGCCGAGTGAAACGAACGATGCACCAATTCGAGGTATTCTTGTGGAGTTTCCGGCTTGGACACGAGAATATTCGCAACCGAACGCCGGGTGATGGCTTCGTCTATATCTTGAAAAATATTCGTGGCACATATCATCAGTACGTTCGATTCGGCATCGGAGCTGCTGAACTTGTTCATTTCCATCATAAAAATTAATTTTAGCTTTTTATCGATGGGCTCTTCGCCGGCCGAACCCCTCCTACTGAATATCGAATCGATTTCGTCGATAAAAATGATTTTCGGAGCTACGGATCGGATGGCCCATTCGAAGATCGCCGTCAACAGTTTTTCACTGTCGCCCACGTATTTACTGAATAGTTGCGACAATTTCATCTCGTATATGGGTACGCGACAAAACGTGGCCAACGCTCTGGCCAACGAGGTTTTTCCCGTGCCCGGAGGGCCGTACAGAATGATCATACTATTACCGGTTATATCTCTGTTGCGTAGAATTTCTTTCGTTCTGCTGTTGCTATTCAACGAGAACATATGCGCTAGTTCTTTCAATTTCTGCTTCGTATCCGAATGGCCGATTATATGATCGAAGTCGTCGGTACGGGTTAGCGTTAGTTCGGGAATCACATGTTTGACGCTATCGTAATCGTTGTATTGCGACCCGCCGTCGCCGTTGTTATTCCCGTGCAAATTTAACGACATATGTGTGGCGTTCATCACCGATATAGTTTCTACGTTGCCAGACGAAATCGCACCGTCCAATCTCTGAATGCGGTCATAAATTTGTACGATTTTATTGAGAATCAATTCGATAATATACGAACGATCGAAAGCTATGAAACTTCTATTTCTTTCGTGCTCGGTCGATTCTGAAGGATTCGGTCGCCGCCGCCGTTGTTTCACCCGATTCAGTGGTAACGTTACACCGGATAGCAGACAGCACGCGTTATATAACACCGATTGAGCCGAGGCATATCGAATTATCGCTTTTTCGTATTTACTCTCGCGTTCGTAATCTATGGCGTCGTTCGTTATACGTGCGACTTTCGACATTTCTTCGAACAGCGTCATCATGATCTTATGCTTCCGTTCGGCATTTCTGTTGTTGTTGTTGTTGTTATTGTTGTTGCCGCCACCGTCGTCACCGAAACTTTCGTGGTTTTTCGTGTTCGACATTGCCGTTATCGTATGTCGTGTCGATGATCTTTTCGCTTGCGCTCTATCGCATCTTATAAACGCGCTTACGACGGGACGACTGGAAAGGAAAGTCAATTCGAACAAATACACACATACGAATAGTATCGAAAGATATTTATTTTCGAAATACATTCAAGAAATATCGCGTATCAACATATCGTACCATATTTCCCGACTCCACTCGTGTGACAACCCAAGTTGGTGTTATATTATCGATGCGATAAATGTCACGTTATGTTACTCGAAATGTTCATAAGGGTGAAATTCGTATCTCATGACGGTCACGTGGACTGTAAACGGGTTAAAACAAATACGTACAAATAGTGTCGAAAGATATTTATTTTCAAAATACATTCAAGAAATATCGTAGGCACGTGTATCGTGACGCGAGAGATGTAGCATTTCGTCGTGTAAGCGTACTCTCAACGACTCCCAATATCTTTGGAACAAACAATAAGTATATCGAACGTCGCCTGTCGAAGAATGAAAATCCCCGTGCGGTTGTAGACACTGTGTCATCGAGTGTGCTTCTGAAAGATTCAATTGGGGTCCACCTCGCCGACTGTCAGATTTGACGTGATCGCTTCTACCCAACACAACGGTCATCAGAATTATTTCATTTTGGAACATAAAATCCAGCACGTATCGTTCGTCTTGCAGTTGTCGACTGGACAAGTTGATCCATAACGGTTTTACCATACCCGATACGGCTACGTCGTGATGATGGCCGCACGTCAAAATCGGTCTGTCTCTCGAGAGCGAATAGTAAGCTTGAGTCGATGCCTGAACGGGAGTATAATTGTTGCATACGTTGACACAATGTGCACATCTGAACTCTCGATTGTCGTCGATCGTGTGTTTTTGTAGGAACATCATATCGAATCGACTTTGCCACGTAACGAATAACGGAACATTATGTTCACGGAGACATACTTCGTGTACCATCCGAATCATCATTAAAGGATCCACGTTATGAGTTGACTCGTAACATCGATTAACTTCCAAAGTTTTCAATATATTTCTTTTGACGATCGCCGGTATAGAAGCGTCCGGATACATCGTCGTTAACACGAAATCGCTCGGTACAAATATGTCGTTTTGGACGAATTCTAATTTGTCCAATACGTAAGATTTTCCTCGATATTCGACTGCGATATTATCGTCACATATCGATGCACTAATGTACGCTATTCTATCGATTTTGTTCACGAATTCCGTATCTAAAGCAAACGGCTTCACGAATTCCGATAGCAAACGTTCTGCCATAAACCACAACATATTCTTTCGGTTATTCATTTCACCGCCGACGATACCACTTGACCGGTTCCTATCGTCGTCGTCGCTATATCTACTGGTACGTTGTATCGAGTGTCTGCTTATATGCGTTCGTCGATGACGACGATTACGGCGCGAGTATCGTTGCGATTGTCGTCGTATTCGCCTTCGTCCACATTCCCGTTGTTGTTGTTGTTGTTGTTGTTGTCGTCGTGGTTCTCTTTCGTAGGATCTCGTCGGGTACGTATCGCTTCGAACAACTTTATCGCGATATTCCCGTCGTCGTTGCCGTCGTAGTTCTCTTCCGTATGATCTCGTCGGGTGCGTATCGTTTCGAATAACTTTATCGCAATCTGAATCGTCAGAGAACAGATACTCTTCTTCGTCGTCGTCGTCGTCGTCGTCCGATGACAAGTCACGCGACACCTTCGATGTAACAGCACCGTTCACGTCGTCGTTATCGTCATTACTCTTGCAATTATTCTTACCGTGATAATCTCGTGACGACTTCGTATCATCACCATCATCATCATCATCGTTTGCAGCGTCAACATTGGTAACTTTACATTTTATGTCGACTTCGCTGAGCGACATCTCACCATCGTCGCTATCATTCAATAAGATACCGTTCATATCATCGACGAGATCGTTCCAGTCTGGCTCCGTCGTCATGGTCTCTTATTATCATTATTATCATCATCATGATCACGAAACTCGATGAGATCGGATCGAATGGAAAGTCATACAAAATAAACGCTAACAAAACTTTAATATAAATGTATTTATTCGTTCAGTAATCGCAATATATCAGTCAACTTATGAGAATGTACATTCACAGGAAATGATTTGAACGGTACGTCGTTAAATCTCTGCTGCTCGGACGAGGACGACGACGACGACGACGATTTGCTTCCCAGACACCTGTAAATCGTGGGCACTTTATTTTCACACAAATTGACGAAACAAATATACGTGATGATTATTTCGTTTACAAAAAATTTATAAATACTATTCGAACTGGGTATATTTATGAATAAAATGTTCCTTTCGAATAACGTTCGCCTAACGTCCGTCAAATACAGACCGGTCTCCGCGTGGAACGCATCTTCGTTATTCTCGTATACAACGATAAACTTGTTCAAAAAAGTTTCTTTTGTGATATAAAACAAATCGGTGACTATATCGAAACTCGGCAAGGTAGTTTCGAATTGTTCGAAATAGCACAATTTTAATATTAACCAGCTCGCGTTAATTAATACATCGTGACGCCCGACGAATTCGGCAGATTGGAAGTGTTCGGTTTTGATACGAGAGATTTTTTCTTGAAAATTGCGGATGACTTCTTCGTTCGCACTTGAGATGGATTCCTTATCGTGGGAGCCATTAGTTATTCTCTTACTACTTTGATCGTGGCTACTAGTTTCTCCGTTCGATTTGATTTTATTCCGAGATGTAGGTTGCTTGCGAACCTTTTTCGCTTTAGCTGCGGGTTCGACGACGGCTGACGCCTGTATCTTGCCTTCGCCTGCTGTTTCTGCTTCTAGTCTATTCACGTGTACATCTTTCTTCGTGGTAACGGCGACCGTCCGCGCTTCAATCGATCGCTCTAATTCGGACCCTTCCGTATCGTTCCCAATATCATCGTCATCTTCCTCGATCGTATGTGTGTCTCTTTTCCGTTTTTGACATCGCTTCTGATCAGATTTACCATTTTGTTTCTTTTTCTCACGAGCTATCGGGAGTTTGACCAGAAGTTGCGGTTTTATCGTTGCAGTTTCCACGGTCGATTTCGTTTTCGATCTTTTCGACGTCGATTTTTTCACCGGTGTCGTACCAGTTGGCTTAGTAGCAGTAGCAGTAGTAGTAGTAGTAGTAGCAGTAGTGGTATCGTTATACGAATCGGTATATTCACTCGTTTCCCCGTTCGTGATGGCGGTTACAGCGACGATAGACTTACTTGTTGGACGATATGTCGGATGCAAATTGTTCTTCACCGGGTTTAGCGGCTTGACGAAGATGGCATCGTCGGGATTGTACTCTGGAACGGCGTTGGCGGTGGCGGTGGACACAACATCGAAACTGTCAACGTGCTGCTGCTGCTGCTGCTGTTGTTGTTGTTGTTGTTGTTGTTGTTTACCCAGCACTCGTTTAGTTATATTCCGAAGTTGATTCAACGTATCGTCGGTAATGGTCAAATCAGAAATGATCGGACCCATTTCCATGTGTTTTTTTAGCTTGGCCAAACTTGCCGAAGACATCGTCGATGTTTCGCTGGTGAAATATTCACGTCGACTGACTGCCTCCCACCGTGACGCATCCGTTTATATAGCACCACGTGCGATCGTTTATTGGTCAATTATGTTTCATAACTCGACCTGGTAACCGTTCCAAGTATACATCTATATGACGATGTCGTCGTTCGTCGTTATCGTAATTGGCGATGTTATTGCCTAACCAAATCGGTTCTACTACACCGTCGAGACGAAATTTCAAACACCCCGTTTTCGATATCGAATCGTATCCTCGAAGCACGTCCATATTTGGAATTATCGGCATTCGTTCGGAATTCGTGGAACACGCCACGAATGCCGTCCCCAACATCGTATGGATGCGTGGAGCAGATGTGAGCGTTGCGAACGCTCCCAAATACACACGTGGCCATTCGTTAAAACTGAAATATCCTATTTGATCGCAATGGCGTATCGGTACTTTATCATTGAAAATGCGACAAGGTATAACTGGGAACGGCGTGAGGGCGTTACATAATCCGGGTAAACCTTCCGCTCTACTCGATCCGTCATATTCGTATTCGAAACGTAGAGTATCTAAAGGGAACGGTGGTGTAGCATAATCGTCCGGGTACGGAGCGTTATACACATAAGCGTATAGCCACTGGTCGTCGTCGTCGTCCTTGCCGTTGGATGTCATGATCGCGCCGCGGTCTTACAAGTTGCAGCGCATCGATCGACTTCCGACTGACCCGTCACGTTCCGTAAGCGCACACGAACGTGTCGCTGCACCCTCGAAATCCGTCCGATGTCGACGAGATAAGAAGCACACCGGTGTCATAATTTCGAGGGTGCCACACGGGGTACAGCGTACCACGTGTGGCACCCGCGAAACCGGTACATATCCTCGGAATTCGTGCATTTCGAGGGTGCATCACGGGTACGCGGTGAACAACGATGCACCCGCGTCGATCGTTCCGAGTAGACACCGGTGTCGACACCGGTGTCGACGCTGGCGTAGGCACCGGTGTCGACGCTGGCGTGGGCACCGGTGTCCACACCAACGTCTCAAAATCTCGAACGATGTGTGCAATCGCGGTTACGTTTGACGGTATCGCGCGCAGTTTGTGTCACGTCGCAGACAACGCGTACTCGACGGTGCGACGTTATCAGCTCCCGGTGTTCCGTCGAGTTCCAATAGTAAGACACAGAAATGAGCGGCGTGCCGGTATGTTTTCGATTGAAACCTTTTTATTGTCACATGGACAACGGACAAATTTATAATATAGGTAACACCACCGTGAAAATAACGATGACGCGGAAGGAATTGTTGGATATTATCGACATTTCTGTCGGTGTCGTCAAATTATACGAACCACGTAGTTATAAAGCGGCGACGACGACGGCGACGACTACTACTACACCGAAAGATCGTAATGGTGCATCACGAGATGATTTTACGTTGAGTGCGATGAAGCAGCACGTCCGGCCCAAAATACACAATTTATGGAATAAAATAACCACCATAGTTGAATCGAACGAATCTTTACGAAAAGTAACGAACGCCATTTTAATAGATAACGTGGACAGTATCGAGAACACGTTAAATTACATATACTCGTGTGTGATTTTACAAAAAATATGCGCTGGTGAGGCGAACGACGAGAACGATGCCAATAAAATCAACACGCCAGCGCCGTCGTCTCCCAGCTCGCTGAAATGTGACGAATTCTACGATTTGATATCGCACGAAAGTTATAATAACGATAACGTGTTGGCGACGACCATGGAACACCTGTGGACACTTTTAGACGATATTCTCTTCTTCAAACCGATATATTCCATTCTACAAAATTTATTAGTATTTTACATACAAATTTACATCTTGAGTAACAACTCTATATCGTTCGAAGAAGGAACGCCATCGGTCACGAAGGATATTACCACCGCGGACGCGTTGGGCAATCGAATGGGTTGTTTCATAAAACAATGGCTGTTACAGGGTAAAGACACGAGCGTTCGCAATATTTATACGTGCGTTTTGAACGACGACATATTCCACGACTTGGCGAAGCAACTACGAAAATACATATTGCACAATCGCGATCGATATAACGTGCTCATCGGCCGAGACAATTTCGTAAGCGAGGAGGTGTTCACCAATACCTTGCTGAACGACAAAAAGGGCCTGTATCGGAATATGGACGATCTGTCGATTTTCGTGAGAAATCACTTGAATTCCGTTATCAGTAGAAAAATTAACGACGACAACAACGACAACGGTAGCGATAGCAGCAGCAGCGGCGGCAGCAACACCACTACCACCAGGCTCGTAGAGGACATTCAGACGGACGTCCTTATACCGTGGCTATTATTCGAGGGTTTTTGTGGAGCACCGTCGTCTTCGTCATCGTTTTACGATAGACACCTGAGCGTATTGAAATCGCATTCGTTACTTCATCTCAAGAACATTTCGGACAAAGATAACGGCAATTTGGTGAACAAATGCTTCGAAATTATAATGGCCGATTCGTTGGTCGTTAATGATACGATCAAAAGTTGGATCGAAAATAAGTATATACTGGCGTTACAAGAAGTATACGAAATGAAGAAATATATCACCAAAGTATTGGAAACTGACAAAACGTGTACGATGAAAAATAAAAAATTTTCGAAATAAATTTTAAATATTTTTATTCATAACTCAACAAATTATTACAAAAAATCGAAACATCTCGCATTTTTTGT